>CM065806.1:132618500-133865007 GCA_033398695.1 Orobanche coerulescens | reverse complement strand
GATGTGTCTTACCTAATACTGATTGTAGATACATAGATGGAATGTTCTAGATCCTTCTAGAGGTAGTAGGATCCTATTAGATGTCTTACCTTATCTAGGAATCCTATGTAGGGAAGGACTCTCATTGTAATGCCTATATAAAGGCCCCTCTATCACTGTTATGAATAAAATTGATTGACTCGTATTTACAGTCTTTTACTTTCTCTTGAAACGCGTTATCAGCATGTAGTTCCCAACTGAGCAATAAAAATCCGTCCCGTTTTTTCTGCAAAAATTCCGAAAAAAAAAAGAAAGAAAAATCGGCTCCAGAAACCCTAGCCGCCACCTTCCTTCGCTGACCGACGATCGGTCATCGGAATGCGTTTGCGCAGAAAAGGGAGAAAATAGTACAAATCACGATCTGCCACCTACGATGTCTTCTTCTTCGGCGACACCATGCTCACAACCGTCACCACCGACTCCGACACCGTATCCAGCTGGATCTCCGACATCAGATTCATCCACCGCTTCAGGCTCCACAACCTCATCATCGGTCTCTAAGTCGAGTGGCGCCCATCCTAGTTCAGCTCCCCGTCGCCACCCTCCAAATCTGCATCGGACGCCGCTGCCTCATTTACCAGATCATCATTATCTCACGAATTCCAAGGGAAAAGTGCATGAAGGGGGAAATTTTCGGCCAAAGAACAGTGAAAGAAAAGAAGAAGAGTAACTTTCTCGACAGTGAAAGAAAAAAAAAACGAGAGATTAAAATTTCCGCGCGTAAATTGTTTGCATAGCGCAGTCGTACTAAAAACATGTTTTCCGATTCGTTAACCGTCAGATCGGTGTGATATTTTGGAAGCATCTTCCCAACACAAATATCTGTATATTCAACGGTAGAGATCGGATTATGAGTAATATTGATTACTAGATATGTCGCCGAACAGAAGCAGATTTTTATAAGGAAATTTGGAGATCCGACCTCATCCAATACCGAGCTGCTGCATCGCCGCGCTGGAGTTCTTTTTCGGATGAATTATCGAGCCCAGTAGCCCTATCCGGGCATTTCTCAACTCTCCATCTTTTCCTAATTAATGATTCATTTGTTCATTAATTTGTACACTTATGAATCTTACCATGTTTATGTTTTACGTGTACATAGGAAAATACGTCGCTCATGATGATGTGCACGCTATGGAGAAAAGTCATATTTGTTATCCCGTTCAAGGATCAAATTAAATATGGAACCGAGTATCACGAAAATATGTTGCTCATATGGAGAGAAGCTCCCGTTCAAGGACCAAAGCAAATATGGAACCAAGTACCCGTAAGGTTTTATTAAAGTTCCCGTTTTTCAATTCCTCTCCTTTGGAAATTTTTTTTGGGGAATTGGGTATTTGGATTCTTTATCTCCCACGCTACTTTGCGGTGGATGAGACAATGAGAGGTGGTATCACTCTCGGATGTCGAAGTAAACTGTGTGACGGTCCTGGGGAGTCACGGATAATTGTTGAAAGTCGATATTTGTGGTTGTTGCATACACCACGTTTTGGGTGTGATTTGACGTCGCCGTTTTGTCGATTTTAAACCAATAATTGAAAAAAATGAACATTGTTGGTAATGGTAAAGTTATGACTTGTTCATGATTAGTCACGAATTTGTGACGTACAAATGGGACAAACATCAATTGCGATGGATATGTCGTGGTTAAAATCGATTTGTGATGGAATTGTCACGTTGAATTGAGCGACCACCACGTTGGTCTTGACCCAATCCCATACTTGGAAAACTCCATCTTTCATCCTATTAAAATAAAATATTGCATATGGGTGTAGTCATGCACGTCTCCTTGCAATAAGATATATGAAAGAATGTACGAGTAATTCTCATGAATTTTAACATGTAAAGCAATGGCATATTGCGTTAAGTACATGAATTCGTTGACCTTGATTATAGTTCGTATGACTATAGGTCCGAATACTTTTCCGAGTATTTGTAAAGGCATGTGCCTTATACATTTGACTATGTTTAGTCAATCTTATTGGATGGTCAAGACGAGTTGGTTATGGTATATTCATTATGTCTCATGGTTCAAAATGCTTAATTATGATGCATCGCGTTGTATCTATATAACATGGCTATTATGACTATACTTGCAAATTGAGAATTAAAATTCTTGGTTGATTTGATGCACCTTGGTGGATTTCTGCACTTTTGATCATGACTAGGCGCATCCTCCTTGGTATTTGTTTATGCTTTGAAAGTTCAAACGGAATAAGTGGTTTTTAAACAGCCTTAGCTGTACCGACATTCCTACTTTCTCTGCAAGTCTACCAAGTTGGAGTTACCGAAAGGATCCTTAGTCGAGATAAGAAATCGAACACCCTGTTGCATTTAGACGCACCTATGGCTGTTATTGCCATGTTTTTGCATCAACACTTATGCCATTGGATATGGTCTCAACCTTGTTTTCTCACTAAAGTTGGGAAATACTAAAGCAGCCAATTCAAACATGCACTGTGATCTGAATTTAATGATTCTTGTGGTGCCCAATATATGAATAGAAAGATACAGAAGTCTAGTTTCCAGAACATCTGACCGTTCGTCCATATCATTTCTAACAAGGGAGTTATCGCTGTTTTAGTGAAGAAAGGTCAAGCTGCGCAGAATTTTATTTCCAGCGATTGTGCTAACCTTTGTCCCAACCAACTTGGTTACCATCTTGAATTTGCAAGTGGTCTTATGACACATATTTTTCAACCTCTTTTTGGCCAAATTTTCCATAGATGATTCATTTTTTGGTATGCGTTGTATGCTAAACTATCATCTTTCAAATGTTGAAAAATCGTTTCCTTGGGGAAGCCCAAAATACGCACCCTTATAAGAAGGTCGAGCGTATGCATGGTAGTTTTACACCATGCTTGTGTCGTAATTTTGCCTGTTAGGCATATAACCTTTCCATGTTATGCACTCAATATGATAGATCATTTTGATCATATCTGGTATAAAATCTCTATGTTGTTAGAGTGTTCGCTATGCTCATGTTTGTAAAATTTTGCAAGCGAAATTGAGTGCGTATTAAGCTATTCTCAAGGAACACGATATTTTTGGATTTCGGTTTCTAAATCCATTGTGACTATGATGACTAGGTCATCACAATCAATGAGTGGAATAATGCTCATGTTGTTGAATGCCGAATGGCGTTTTCTAGTCACATATGTTCCGTAACAATTGAACCATGTTATGACTCGATGATATATATGCCAAAGTGTATCACTCATAGCATATCATTGTGATTTGTGAGGATAAAATCTTATGCATCACTTGTATTGGATATGTGAAAAGGAAAAATATTCATGAGTCAATATGGTCCGGCTTGCATCGGTTTGTGTAACCATAAGATGTATTGGGACATTGACACATTTAGGCTTTAATAGTCTGGAGTTTGGACAATTTGATGATCCACATACCACGGTATTGTCATGGACATCATTTTCTTTGAACAAAGAAACTAGTTGGATCAAAGACACCAAAGTACGTTGGTGGAGTCCTAAGCAGGGCTCATGACCGATGATGATATTTATGTCATCCGCGTCTTGCTTTCATAAGCATGTGTAACGCCAAAGACCCCCCGATGATCCTTCTTAGCCATCTTCACTGATTAAAGCCTATTCTCTGGCATGATTAGGAGATGACACCCTCCTATGCTAAGGAAAATAATGTAACGACTCGCACAAGCATGGTGCTGAGTCCTCCCTTTTCACCAAGTCCATATACATACATGATCATAAGTATTAGCCTGGGTGGCTTATGATGCTATGATGGTGTTCACGAATGGTCGTACTCAAGTAATAACATTTATATGTTATGTTGTTCCTTTGACAATGATTGATAAGTTGATGAAACCTAAGTTATGGTTGTCCAACTTGCGGACCAGTCATTGTAAAGGTCGGTTCACCCACTTTTTAGACCAAGTCTTAAAGTGAAATTTTAACAAGTACTTCCTAACATCCAAGGCTACCTTCTCACAAATTTTGATGCCATTTTAAGACTTGGAAGGAGGTGAACCACTTAAATGAAGTTTTCACATACCACCAGCCGTCCCAACAACCAGTTCGATGTCATTTCGATTGTTTTTTGACCACAAGGTTGATGATTTTGGAATCCTAAGCACCCGTTTATACATGCTCACGAAATTTTGAGGTGTTTGGGGCTGGTGAAGGGAGTGAACTCTTCAATAAAGCACTAGAGGTTCGATAAAACCAACGGCCTATCATCGGTTCAATCATTTCTTCATATTCGATCCCGGTGGTGCATGGTGGCGGTTTTGTTGAATTCTCAAAGACCAGTAGCTACGGCTATGTAGCATAGGTCAACATGTCATATTCACTTATACCTATCATCATTCAAATGCTTAGTTATGAGTGTAACAATATGCATTTTGTTAACTGGATTGTGTTAACACTGAAAACCTTTATCGTCCACATGTTCATGTGCCAAAGTGCGTCACCACAATGCATTATGACGGGTTATAAATGATGAATATGACATGCGCTTTCACTCATAGTCCGCCTTAAATATACCTTGGCAGACGATCTCGTAAGTCACCTTGGTGAGCCAGTCTACCCGTCGTTAGGGGGAGATGCGAATGATCATGTTTGAGTAGAACAACTTGGAATTGTCGTAGTTTGTCCCTACTGTGCCTCACCAAGTTCCCTAAAGTGACGAGATTAAATACATGCTGCAAACATGTCTGCAAGGATTATGTCCGGTCATGGACATTCGTCACCTATAAATGGTGATATGGTAACACCACAAATTGTGGTAGATGGTGTTACTAGGCCGTGGATATCATAGAGTATTGGGATGCCACTTGGTTCGATAAATACTCTCGCTAAGAATGTATGCGAGTTTGGTACATGAAACTTGATCATCTGATCAAATGAACTCATCCGTCTAATGTGATTCTGGATTATAGTCATTATTGGGGGACGCCTCAATGAATGCCAATCCATAAAGAGTACTCTATGAATAAAGCCGGTACATGAGGACGTGGAATGTGAGTTTAATCGAACCATACTTCGTTCAAAATCTACAACATTGTAGCCTTGGCCTAAAATGGAAACATATGCGACTCTAGTATAAACAAAGTGATAGCCCTTTGTTGAAGTGGTGCCGAAACTCCAAAGATAAGATCTATCCGTATACTTTGTTAAAGCGAGTGAGAGAAGGAGTTAAACTCACCTCATGGCGCGAGGTTTCTCATGAACGCACTGGAATCGACTACGATGACACGAAACTTAGTTGTGCTATCGTAATGGATGTTATAGCATCCACTATCTTTTCAGTTAGATAGTTTCCCAAAAACTGACGTGCAGCTTGTGGTTAAATCTTATCTTAGTGGGGAACTAAGTTAAGTGATAAAAGGATCTCGTGGTGGATCAGACTCAAATCAAGTGGCTCCTGACCACGGAGTGCGTCGACAAGTGATTGTCGGGAACGCATACTAAGTATATACTTGATTTGGAAGATATATGAAGCTTTTGCGTGTAAAACTAAGGGTTTATAGTGATATACTCTTGTGAGACTAAGAGATTCCGCTAAATCCAAAGTTAATAATGAACGGATCTTGGGGACACTTGATGATGCGTTTTCATCAATCGGTTTAAGGCAATCTAAGGGACGGTTTCCCTAAGAGGCGATAAAGTAATGCCTATATGATTCCCAATGATTAGTCGAAGTAATAATAAGACTTGGCTCACTTAAGTGATGATGCAGTCTTAAGAGAAAAGTACGATATTATGTACTCATTTTTTACTCGATGTACTCATTCGTAATAATCCGGTAAAGCCACTGTGATGGTGGCCTAGGATGCGCTCACGCAATGTCTGTGATTGACAAGAAGCTTGAAGCCCGTTCTATCTCAGTAAAAGGACACTTGAAAACTGATACTTGGATCTACCCAGAATGTGTTGGTCTATCTCCCATCTGACCTACAGGGCAGCTCACTTGATGGAAAATGATGAAATTGGTACCATTGGAAAGGTTTGTGTCTACTTTCCAAGGAAACCACCCATTTGATCACATCCATCATGTTGAGTGACATATGACTATTGTTGCAAAGTAGAACAGGATATGTCCGGTAATTTTCTATGTCAACTTCGATAGCGCTTTGTGATCTGCTCAGGTCGATCTAGGTTACGTACTGTATGTGAATGAAAAGCTATGGGTGTCTAGTTTTCATAAGTTCTTACAGTTTCGTTGATACCTATTGAATCAAAGAAGTTATGACTGATTTAGTGCATGGAAGTCAAGACTTTAGAAAACTTGATTTTCGGATAAGTTTTTAGCGACACTGCACTTTAGATGTGTCGCGCTCTTTTTGTCCTTAGACCAAGGTTTGTTTTTTCCCATTGGGTTTTCACTTGGTAAGGTTTTTAACGAGGCGACCTATGAGAACATCCATACAATGATGCGTTGTACTTCTGTTCAACTTAGACCAAGAGGTATTTTTCCCACTGGGTTTTTCCTTGGTATAGTTGTGAGGGCAACTTGGCATCTGACTCCTTTGATTTTAGGTACTCATCAGGGGGAGTCATTATGTATACATCAGGGGGAGTATATATGACATGTTATGTTGGTGCGTTGCAATCTTTTCCTCATCAAGCTTTTATTTTTTTCCCATGGGGTTTTGTTTTGGCTTAGAATAGGTTTTTACGAAGGCAACATCTTCTGCACCATTCTTGTATTAGTGCTCGACACAGGCGGAGTGTTCCGGGAATTATTATTCCTATGATGTGTCTTAACTGATACTGATTGTAGATACATATATAGAATGTTCTAGATCCTTCTAGAGGTAGTAGGATCCTATTAGATGTCTTACCTTATCTAGGAATCCTATGTATGGAAGGACTCTGATTTTAATGCCTATATAAAGGCCCCTCTATCAGTGTTATGAATACAATTGATTGACTCGTATTTATAGTCTTTTACTTTCTCCTGAAACAATGTAGACTTTATCGAGGATTTACGGGCTTAGAATTGTGAGTCGAGCATTTTCATATTCAAGTCAAGCATCATCATTTATTCAGATGGGAATCTTCACTATCACTTTAATTGCTTTAATTGGATTGTATATGTGATATTCTATTTATGTTTAAAAATTAATGATACATGTTGTAAATCAGGCTAACCTGTGTACATGTAAAGAGGCTATCTTAAGATATATGTTGTGTGGGGACACCTGCTCAACCTCAATATTCATGTTATGCTTGCTAACATGTTATACGTGGTATTGTGTGTATGTTTTATGTTGTTTCGGGGGCACCCGCGCAACCTCAATATTCGTGTTATGCATGCTAGATTCATGTATTCGTGATATTGTGTGTATGTATTCACATTGAGGAAAAGATATGATAGATTATTCATGTTATGCTTTCCATGTGATTGTATATGACAGTGATATTTGTGATTTCCACGAGCTGATGGAAGCTCACCCCCACCTATATTGATCCCCTAGGTTAAACCGAGCCAGATGGGCGAAGAAGCAAGCCGAGAGGGCATATGATGATATTTTATTCAACGATGTTTTTATTTATGTCTCCTGTTTTTGAAACATTATTTGGGGAAACTCTTGTTTAGAAATAATACTTTATAAATTTTTCATCCGCCATAATTATTATCGATTATCTATGACATATTGTTGCCTTAATTAAAGGTATTTATTTCATGTCAGTGTAGCGACTCGACTTTGTAGGTGAGAATTTTAATATTCTCAAAAGAAATTATTTTTGTCAAAATTTACCTTTTGTTTATTTTTCCCTAAATACCCCTAGAAAGTCGGGGCGTTACAAATGGGCAGTGGGGATGATGAAGAGTTAGGACCTGTTGAGGATGATGTGAACATAGGTGGGGAAATTTGTAGTAGTAGTAGTCAGGCTGAACCACCAGTGAATAAAGGTGGTAGGCCAAGGGGCAATGGTAGGGTGAGCCAAGAGTCTAGTGAAGATGAGAAATGGGAGATTCCTATAGGAGATGAGGAGCTAGCTGAGGATGAGTTGGTGAAGTTGAAAGATGGGATAGGGAATTTGCAGTTGGGCAAGTGTTTTCCAATGTTGATGAACTTGGCGAGAGGGTGAATGAATACATTGTGAAGATTGGTTTCACATGTAAGAGGGAGAATGATGCGACCCCCACACGACACGCTATGGTAACCAACACCGCTAGACGAATTCGTTCCCAGGATGTTTCCAAAATAAGCAAAATGGGGCTTTACTTCCAAACCTTTACGTGACACGCTGTAGCAACTCGGAAGGGGTGGAATAAAAATACTAACAAGATTGCACTTGATAAGTATATAAATCACACAAGGGATGTTTTGGAGACACACTCAACAAAACAATAAAGCACTCACAAAGGTTTGTTAATACAAACACTCTCAAATTCATAAAATCTTTGGTGTCCTCTTACAATGAAACTTCAAGGCTATTTATAGCCAAAATCTTACACCTAACTCTAGTGTGAACAACGAAACAACTAGAAACCTACAAAATAGAAAAATCAACATTCAAATATCCTAAAATCTGATACAAAGTCAGTCAACATATTTTTAGGGGACAAAATATCAAAGACCAAGATTTTAAGGTGTGAAAACAAGGACAACAAGTCACCATAAATCCGATGCTGCCTGTTTTATCATTTCTGAGCTCCAATGTCTCCGAATTTGGTCCTATGGTCTGAACAATATTTGTAGCTCTCTTTCTTAGCTTTCCATAGACACCTGAATCACCTGAATCGGTTTTGGACGAGTAAGTTATGGCCAAAATACGAGACTGCTGCGTGTCAGTCTTACGCGCGGGAATTTGCATCCTTGTTTGTTTGTTCGTCTTTTCCGATCGTCTTCGACATTAATATTACACGACTCGATTATATACAACTCAAAATATAAAAATACATCTCAATAAATACAATTCAAATTAAAATACACCAAGATAAAATAAACGAAAAACTTATTGTTCGACAACTTCGACACTACTCACGAATTTGTTGTCTTTGATAACATAGTTATTTTTAAACATATCAATGACGAGTGTCGATAAATTATTTTTGAACTTCTTTGATCGAGACTTCGTTATTGGTCCACTCGGCATGCTCAAGTCCTCATCCGGGTTCTTCATAATATCTTGATTCACATCAGAGAATGATGGTAAAAAGTTCACAGCTGGATGTATGGGGAAGGGTTGTGAGTGAAGGATACATGCTAGTTTGATGGAGGATAAAAATTTTATGATAAAAATACTTCTGGCAAGCATCTACAAATTTACGCCGTATGGTTTCAACAAAAGTATGAATAGAGTTAAAGCTGCAAATTTAAAAGCTTATGAGTGGTTGATGGATGTAGATGTTAGTTATTGGGCTAGGCATACTTTTGATCCAACACCTACGGTTGATCATGTAATCAATAACATGTTTGTGTGTTTTAATAATTGGATTGAGCCTATTAGGGAACATTCTATCCTAAATCTAATTGAGGGTCTTAGGCAGCAAATCATGAGAAGGATGAGTATTAGGCAAAAAAAATCTTTGGCATGTACTGCTTTGTTAATGCCTAGGATATTAAAAAAGTTTAATGATAATCAGGATGAGTTTATGAGGTATGCAGCATTGTGACTGAGGGTAATCGGAAGTTTGAGTTGTCAGATTACAATTACACATTTGGAGTTGATCTAGCTGCTAGGACTTGTGACTGTAAAAAGTGGGATATATCAGGAATTCCTTGTAGGCATGCACTTGCTGTTTTGTCATACACTAGAGAGTCACTTGTGGAATATATTGATGAGAAGCACACAAAAGAGGCCTACTTGAGGGCATACTCTATCTTGATACAATCAGTCCCCGAACATGTTTTCTGGCCAACTGATTTGGAGTCTGCAAGTGAGGTGTGTCTGCCACCAATTGTGAAAAGGCAAAGAGGAAGATTAAAGGTGGAAAGGTACAAGAAGTCAAGTGAAGGTGGTAGATCAAATGTTTGACATGGTTGGAGTAAGGCTACAGTGACATGTAGTGAGCGTGGAGGGAAAGGACACAACTCAAGGGGCTGTCCCAACAAGAAAAAGGTAGGTTACTCATTTTTATTGTGTGTTAGTTTGTTAAATAAACTTATGCATTTTTTGATTTTGTGCATTCATTGTTTCAAGACAAAGGGAAGGAAACATGTGCTACTGAGACTGAGTTTGAAGAAGACACCAACTTGGATGATGATGAAGGACCAAACAGCCTGGAGACAAGAGAAAGAGGGCCAAGCAAACTGCTCCTAAGAAAACTGCTCCAAAGAAAGGAAAGAAGGGTTCTAAGAAGACTGAATAACACTTTGCATTTGATCATGTATATGAAACATGATGAAGTTTAATGTCATTTTAATGTCAATTTCATACTCCAGCAGTTAATTTTGTTTTGGTTGTTCAATTTTCATGTCATTTCTTCCACAAAACAGAGTAGAAAACAGAGCAAAAAATAGGGCAAAAAACAGGGCAAAAAGGGTTAAAACCATAGACCTAAAAGGTCAAACTTGGCTCAATTTAAACAGTGAAATTTAAAAATAACGGCTACTTGAAAGTTTAAAAATTTATTACACTGAAGTCCAAAAGTGTTATAAATATATATATTACAATGAGGGTCATCATGTGCCACCCACGTGAGGCCAAAAATAAATGGGTAAAAAAGGAAAGGAAAAATAAAAGGGCAAATCTGGAATATCAGTACTCTCTCAGGTGACATCATTTGAAAGTTTGACTTTTGTCCTTTGTTCTAAATATAGTTTCTGGACAGAGCAAAGTTTGTCCATCATGGTAATATCTGAAATAATAAGGACTAAACTGTAATAAGCAATCTAAAAAGGTAGTCAGATGTAAATCGCCATAAATTGTAATGACCTTTGGCAAATTGGGAATCACATCGAAGTCCTGCAGGAAGTACTTGAGCTATACCACTTCTATGGCTGCTTCAGAGGCTTCCACGTACTCGACTTTCATGGTAGAGTCCGAGATGTATTTATGCTTCACACTCCTCCAACTAATGGCTCCACCTCCTAGAGTAAACACATAACCCGAAGTAGAATTGGACTTTCCTTTGTCTGATGAAAAATCTGAGTCAGTATAACCCACTGGACGTAGGTCATCTGATTGATATAATAACATATACTCCCTAGTCCTTCTCATGTACTTGAATATATGCTTTTTAGCAATACAATGTCCTGGTCCTAGGTTCGACTGATATCTAGCAGCCATGCCTACGGCATGACAGATATCTGGTCTAGTGCAAAGCATATCATACATGAGGCTTACCATAGCGGATGCATAAGGGATCACATTTATGTTATCTATCTCCTTTTGTGTCTTAGGACGCATATCCTTAGATATTTGAATTCCATGTCTGAGATAAGCACAACATCGTTTTCTTACGATCACGAAATATCCTGATCCCAAGGATGTGTCCCACTTCTCCCAAATCCTTCATATCGAATAGCTTATACAACCATACCCGTACGTCTGATAACTTATTCATGTTTCCAATCAGAAGTATATCATCTACGTACAGTACATGAAACACAGACACGTTTCCATCGCATTTCTTATACATGCAACTCTCACTCGGACATTAGACGAATACATATGACTTGACAACCTCGCAAATCAAGTGTTCCAAGATCTAGATGCCTACTTAAGTCCATAAATGGATCTCTTAATTTTGCACATTAAGTGCTCTTCGTCTTCAGCAATGAATCCCTTTGGTTGGCACATGTAGATTTCCTTGTCTAGACTTTCATTCAAGAATGCAGTCTTGATATCCATTTGCCAAATCTCCAAATCCAAATGTGTAGCTATAGCTAAAATAATCCGAATTGACTTAAACATGGCTACCAGCAAAAAGTTTCATCGTAATCGAGACCCTCTTTCTGAGTGTAACCTTTTCCTAAAAGCCTCACTTTGAAGGTTTCAACCTTGCCGCACCTCATTTCTTTCGCTTGTCGACCCACTTAGTTCCAATGGCTTGTACCCTGTCAGTAGTTCTACTAGCTCCCACACCTTATTGGAATCCATAGATCCATTTCTGATTCAATTGCTACTTGCTAGGAGTCAACATATTTATCTTGGATTGCCTTATTGTAATTCAATGGACCTAATTCATCTTCATCTAGGATTGAGTCCGACGACTGTCCTATGCCTATGAATCATTCTGATTTACAGACAACCCTCCCTATGAATCACAATAATCTTAATTATATAGGTTGTGAACTATTGTATTATTTTATAAGGAACCGATAATGTGATCTTCCGTATGACACCAACACACCACATTATCTACAATATCAAAAAATTAGACATTTTATTTGCATAACAATAATGTGAATAAATATGCAAAACATGTGATTAAATGTAATTAATATTCTCGTAGGTAGTTACAGAGAAATAAGATAATACAAGCATAATGTATGCTTTGCAGTATACAACGGTAACAATCTCCCACTTATACTCAAAGCAAGTTTTTAAGTATACTATTCTATTACATAGTCTCTCATATCTCCCACTAATACTCAAAGCAGTGCTACCATACACCATAATCTCATACATTCCACATGCCTTTCAAAAACTTTTGAGGCTAGGCCTTTCGTGAAATGGTTAGCAAGATTATCTTCCGATGCAACCCTAGATACAACTACTTCTCCTTTCTTTAAAAAGTGTTGTACGAAGTGGTACTTGTGGTTTATATGTTTACTTGCCTTATGGTCTCGTGGTTCCCTCGAATTTGCGACTTCACTGGTACTATCATAATAAATTATAATACACTTTGAAAAATCGGGAATTACATATAAGTCCTGCAGAATGTACTTGAGCCATACCGCCTCTTTGGCTTCTTAAGAGGCTGCCACGTACTCGGCTTCCATGGTAGAGTCCAAGACGCATTTAGGCTTCACACTCCTCCAGCTAATGGCTCCACATCCCAGAGTAAACACATAACCCGAAGTAGACTTGGACTTTTCATTGTCTGATGAAAAATCTTAGTCAGTATAACCCACTGTGTAATACCCGAGATTTCTGATATGTATTTGTAACTTGTGATATTGTAATCGTTGTACTTGATCTAAGTATTATCCTTCGTATTTCATAATCCGATGTTGTCGAGCGTATGATTTCATGTATGTGATTTAAAAATTGTAATTCTGTGCATGTAGCGCACGCGATCGGCTATGTGTAGCGCACGCCAACATGGATTCATAGCGCACGCTACAAAGGAACATTAGCGCACGCTATGCGTGGTCAATTTGATTGAGACGTGCGGTAGGTGAGATCTGGCCGGGGACCCCTGTCGAATTGTGTCGGGATGAACCTGGACGGCTTTCGGGAAAAGCCAAGTCAACGCCTTAGCACACGCTACAGGCATGTGCATAGCCCGCGCTAAGCGTTGAGTACAGTTAAGTCAGTGAGCCGTTAGCGCACGCTACGAGCAGGGACTAGCGCGGGCTAATAGCCATTTCTTATAAATAGGACAGCATCCTATTCGTGATTTCAGTTCTTTCTTCTCCCATACCCGAATTCTTACACTTAGAACATAACTTCCTTCATCCTAAACACTTCATATCAACATCCTAGCTCGTGATTGAAGATCGAATATCGTTGGAGATTGGTGTTCAAGCCTTCGGTGTTGGATTGCTTCGATTTTCTCCGTGTTCTTCACTACTTTGAGGTAGGTGATTCTTCACCGATATTAGTAACGTTCTTAAGGACGTTGATCATGTGTTGATAGCCAGTTATTTCGTTTATAATCGGTCATCACATGTTAGAAGGATACTTTTGACATATCGGCACTATATATCGTAGGAACCCTTGAACCGTTTTAGTATTGGACTCCTAGCATTTTCAAACCGATTTGTGATCAGTAGATGGAGATTTTCAAGTTCTTATGCGTTTATATATAAGGATCGTACGTTTTGAGACTTATATCGGATTGAACTCAGAATATACCTTGAAGATCTAAGATGAACTATGGTGTTGTGATGATTATACGTATCTTTGCATCGCATGGTCATTTAGTACGTATAGAACTTTCACAAACCTTATTAGCATGATATGATCGAGGATGACTGGTTTTATCACCATAGAATTTATGAGTTCATCACCATTCAATCCAGGTTTTAAATCATGTGTCGCCATGCAAGGTTAGCGCACGCTAACATACGTTAGTGAACGTGCGCTATCGGGGATAAGATAACGCACGATACGTACGTAACGTACGTTATGTTATCAGCCGATTCAAACTGTCAGTCCGTGGCTAGCGTACGCTAGGCTTATACGATAGCGTACGCTAACAGGCAGGCTTAGCGCACGTTACGTAGAGTACGTAGCGCACGCTAAGCAGTCCAGACAGATTGTTTATTTTGAGCTTTTCGGCCGTAGACCGAATTGTTAGGCCATCGTTCGACTTGAGATGATTTGTATATCATTCCTTTTGTTAAGGTTCGAGCTTGATACGTTGATCGAAGGAGGCGGCCTTCGAGTGTGTTGAGATCATTGAAGTATTTCGTTCTTGCCATCTTCGAGGCAAGTATCGTAATATATTAATATTGGTATTTTTAGCATGCGTGTGATTTTTCATGTTGTTGAACATGAGATTTATTTCGTTGAATTGTCATGATATTCGTTATCTAGTGTTTGTATGTTCATGTTGATGGACATAATGATTCGGCATATGTGTGTGCATGAGTTGTGTTTGTGTACATTGTACGATATATGCTGAGGGCGCTGGATCGGATGTCCACCTCGTGTTGGTCCGACGGGATCATATTGGGATCTAGGCTGAGGGCGCTGGATCATTGGACGGGTTATTTCCACCTCGTGTTGGTCCGACGGGATCATCTTGGGATCTATGCTGAGGGCGCTGGATCATTGGAATACCCATGCTGTGTTAATGGAATCTTGTGGATTCGCATTGTCGGATTCCGGTAGCGGAAGTCCGTGTGGTGTATCTTGTTATGTATTGTTGATGCATATTCGAATTGTTTAATATGATACTTGTATTATCATCGTTTTGCTAACCCCTTCGGGGGTGGACATTTGTTTTGATGTTCAGGTAGCCGAGGAGCAGGGAAACAGCCACAATACCGACGTGACGACGAAGGGGTTCAGTGATGTTTGTCGTTATTGGTGATTTGTTTTCTTGTTTTGAGTTCAGTACTCGAGTACGCGTGTCGTATTAAAATTCATTTTGATATGGTTGTATAAATTACTCGTGGAACCAGTTGTTCGGTTTTGCAAACTTGAAATTCCGTTGATGATGATGATGATGTCTTATATTTACCTTTCTTTTAAATTAGCCTTGTAAATCCTTACTTAAAGGGTTTACGGCGCTGTAATTATTCCGAATATCTCGGGGTGTTACAGAATATGGTATCGGAGCTAAGATTTATGGATATCTTGGCCGTCGGGTTTTAGTTGGGTCTGTTTACATTATTTGATTTACGAGTCGTTCGTAACATCACTGTTCAGCCAAAAGTCGTCATGTGGACCGTGGTTGTAAGTCTCATAATCTCTTATACTACCGTTTTACTTAATTACTGTTTTGTGAGTATTGACGGACTTTATTTCGAAAACTTTGTCCTGGATATTCAGGAATTGTGTTTACAGTATGTTGAGAGGAGGACATGGACGCGGATGCGGTCGTGGACGCGTCGGGGTAACATGAGACAGGAGAATTCCGCAACTACCCCGGAATTATCAGCTAGTCGAACCGATTCCCATTCTGGAGGGCAGCAAGGATCAGCAAATGACGACGCAAATCCTAACATGCCGGGAGTGCTTCAACAGGTGGTGGCGCAGATAAACCAGTTCGCCCAGGTAGTCGACCGCATGCAGACGGCGATGGGACAGCAGCACCACGAGGATAACCGGGGAGACAGATGGCTTGCTGAGGTGGTCAAATTGCACCCGCCAAAATTTGATGGAGCTGCGGAGGCAATTACTTGGGATCACTGGCTCAAGGAGTTAGAGAAGATTTTCGCGGGTCTTAATTGTCCCGAGGACCGGAAGGTTCCCATTGCCCAGTATTTTCTGACTAGGGAGGCCTTTGATTGGTGGGAAGCTATCCGACCCGAGAATCATAATGCGGACTGGACGAAATTCAAATTAAAGATGGAAGCACAGTATTGTCCTCGTCTAGTTAGAGAGGCAAAGATTCGAGAGTTTTTCTCACCATAGAGTTCGGAAGCATCTCTGACAGATGTAATCAAAACTTTTAATCATCAGCTGACTTGTGTGCGACACTTGGTCAGAACGGAGGCGGAAAAGATTTTTCATTTTGATATGCGGATGAAGCCGGAGATTCAGCAGTACATGTCCGGATTCGAGTGTACTACGTTGCGACAATATCAAGACAAAGCACTGGCCTACGACATGAAAGAGGCGGCGGTGGAGAAATCAGTGGAGGCAAAGAAGCAGAAGGTGACCGGCAACTTTTCAGAAAACAAGAGTGGTGGGCCCCGCAAGGGCCAGTCTTCCTTTTATTCGGCTAGGAAACCTCCACATCCTTACAGAGGTGGGAAGAAGTTCTGAACTACATCAGCGGTTTCGGACGCATCAAAGAAATGCTACAATTGTGGTCGAGCAGGGCATATTCGACGTGATTGCCCCGCATCTTCTGTGACTTGTTACGATTGTGGACAAGAAGGGCACCGTGCGGCCTTCTGTGGAGTTGCTACTAGATCTTTTGGTACTCGCACTCCAGCGCCAGTTCCGAAGGAGACAAGTGTGAACCAGACGCGGCAGTGGATTTCAAAGAAAGACGTCGGGAAGAGAGACATCCAGATCTTTGGGTCCGTTCCTCCGCTACTGCAGAGATGAGGACATCTGACGATCAGAACACTGCAGTTGCATCAGGTACGATTCAGATCCTTTTGCAACCAGTTAGTGTTTTATTCGATTCCGGAGCTACACATTCTTTTGTATCATTGAACTGTGTACATCGTTTAAAAATCTCGTGCTTATCTGATTGTGAACCATATGTTGTGGGTTTGCCGAGTGGAGAGAGAATTGTGGGAACCCTAGAGGCTAGAGATTTTCCAGTGTCTATAGGAGGGAGAGATTGGCCATCGAATCTTATTGTAGTTGACATCTACGGTGACGATTTAATTCTCGGAGACGATTGGCTCAACCGTTATGGAGCTATTCTGGATTACCGAGAGAGGGTCATTTCTATCATTGCTGATGACGGATCTGAACACTTATTCCGAGGATGGAGACCGGGAAGCTCGGGAAAATTGATCAAAGCAATGAAAGCCGTGAAATTATTGAAGCAGGGATGTCACGGACTTTGGTGCTATGCCATGAGGAAAGAGGAAGGAGTAGAGCTCTCGTCTATTTCAGTTGTGAATGAGTTCTCAGATGTATTTCCTGACGAACTACCTGGGTTACCTCCGCAGAGAGAAGTGGAATTCACTATTGAATTAGAGCCTGGAGCAGCTCCTATCTCCAGAGCACCATACCGCATGGCGCCAACCGAGATGTATGAACTCAAGAAGCAACTGGAGGAATTGTTGCAGAAGGGCTATATTCAACCTAGCGTTTCTCCTTGGGGAGCGCCCATTCTCTTTGTCCGGAAGAAAGACGGATCCCTCCGACTGTGTATTGATTACAGGGAGCTCAATAAGATGACGATCAAGAATAAGTATCCTATACCTCGGATCGACGACTTGTTTGATCAACTGCAAGGGGCAAGGGTATTCTCGAAGATTGACTTTCGATCAGGATACCACCAGTTGAGAATTAAGGAATCGGATATACCGAAATCTGCTTTCAGGTCCCGGTACGGGCATTGTGAATTCGTAGTGATGCCGTTTGGACTTACCAATGCTCCTGCGGTGTTCATGCAATTGATGAATCGGGTATTCTTGGAATACTTGGATAAATTTGTGGTCGTCTTCATTGATGACATCGTGATATATTCGAGGGACGCAGAGGAGCATGTCGAACATTTGCGTGTGGTTTTGAGCACTTTGAGGAAGGAACAGCTGTATGCAAAACTTTCTAAATGCGAGTTCTGGCTCAGGGAGGTAACTTTCCTCGGGCATGTGATATCAGCTGACGGAGTTCAGGTGGACCTGAAGAAAGTCGAAATAATCTTGGAATGGGAGGCTCCTATTAACGTGAAAGAAGTCCGGAGTTTCTTAGGACTTGCTGGATATTATCGCCGCTTTGTAGAAGGATTTTCCAAGATTTCTCGTCCGCTCACTCAGCTGTTACAGAAAACTCAAAAGTTTAAGTGGGACGAGAAATGCCAGGCTAGTTTTGATGAGCTTAAGAAGAGACTGATGACAGCACCTATTTTAGCATTGCCAGATGGAACTGATGGATTCATGGTTTACAGCGACGCTTCAAATCAGGGTCTGGGATGTGTGTTGATGCAAAGAGATAAGATGATTGCCTATGCGTCTCGGCAGTTGAAACCATACGAGGTTAACTACCCGACTCATGATCTGGAGTTAGCAGCTGTAGTCTTTGCATTGAAAATTTGGAGACATTATTTGTACGGCACTCATTGTCAGATCTTTACCGATCATAAGAGCCTCAAGTACATTTTCAGTCAGAAAGAATTAAACATGAGGCAGAGAAGGTGGCTGGAATTGATCAAGGATTACGACTTGGAGATTCTCTATCATCCGGGGAAAGCAAACGTAGTAGCCGATGCATTGAGCCGTAAACCTGTTTCTCTTCGAGTGTTGGAAGCACTTACATCCCAAACCAGTATTCAACGAGAACTGATCCGCGAGGGGATTGAAGTATGGGCACCAGGAATCCAAGGGCAACTTTATGTGATGGAACTGACTTCATCACTAGTCGAGGAGATCAAGTCTAAGCAGTTGAACGATTCTCTGATCCTTCGATTATGTGACGAAGTAAAGAAAGGAAAAGCCCCAGGATTCGTGTTACAAGACGATGGAGTTCTGAGATTTCAGAGTCGACTTTGCGTTCCCGATGATGATGATCTGAGACGGACTATTCTGAAGGAAGCTCACAGCGCGCCCTATTCTATTCACCCGGCGTGATAAGATGTATAAGGATTTAAAACAAAACTTCGTGGGGAATATGAAGAAGGACGTAGCAGAGTATGTTTCGAGGTGCTTGACTTGTCAGCAAGTTAAGATTGAACATCAGCGACCTGCCGGAATGTTAAAGCCGCTTCCAATCCCTGAATGGAAGTGGGAGGACATCTCGATGGATTTCATCCCCAGTATGCCAAGGACTAGAACGGGAATGAACATGATTTGGGTTGTAGTTGATCGACTAACCAAGTCGGCTCATTTCCTAGGAATTAAAGATACATGGGGACCCGAGAGATTGGCGCGAGTATTTATTGCGGAGATAGTCAGATTGCATGGGACGCCGAAGACCATTATTTCGGATCGAGATGGTCGCTTCGTGTCGCACTTCTGGAAAGCAGTTCACAGGGCTTTGGGGACTGAGCTCAACTTTAGCACGGCTTATCATCCCCAAACGGACGGTCAGTCCGAAAGGACTATACAAACAGTAGAAGACATGCTTAGAGCTTGTGCATTAGATTGGTCAACTGATTGGGAAGTTCACTTGCCTTTGATCGAGTTCACCTATAATAATAGTTGGCATGCTTCTATTAAGATGGCACCATTTGAAGCTTTGTACGGGAGAAGATGCCGATCACCCCTGTGTTGGGATGATTCTTCGGATTTGATCGGAACGGAACCAGAATTGATAATTCAGACTCAAGAGAAGATAGCTTTGATTCGAGAAAGACTGTTGATTGCCCAGAGTCGACAAAAGTCTTACGCAGACGTACGTCGTCGTCCTCTAGAGTTCGACGTTGGGGAACATGTGCTATTGAAGGTGTCTCCTACACGAGGGATTTTCCGTTTTGGGAGGAGAGGCAAGCTTAGTCCTAGATATATCGGACCATTTGAGATCCTCGAGAGGGTTGGAGATTTAGCATACAGGTTGGCCTTACCGCCATCGCTGAGTCACGTTCATAATGTGTTTCACGTATCCCAACTGCGGAAGTATGTACCGGACCCCAGTCACGTCATTGATTTCGACGAGATCGAGATAGCTAATGATGGCACCTTCGAAGAGAGACCAATCAAGATACTTTAGAGTCGGATCAAACAATTGAGGAATAAACCATTACACTTGGTTAAAGTACAATGGTCACGACACGGAGTCGAAGAGGCCACTTGGGAAATAGAGGACAGTATGAAGGCTAGATATCCAGAGTTGTTTTCATCTTAAGTTTCGGGACGAAACTTCTTTTTAGGGAGGAAGGATGTAATACTCGAGATTTCTGATATGTATTTGGAACTTGTGATATTGTAATCGTTGTACTTGATCTGAGTATTATCCTCCGTATTTCATAATCCGATGTTGTCGAGCGTATGATTTCATGTATGTGATTTAAAAATTGTAATTCTGCGCATGTAGTGCACGCTATCGGCTATGTGTAGCGCACGCTAACAAGGATTCATAGCGCACGCTACAAAGGAACATTAGCGCACGCTATGCGTGGTCAATTTGATTGAGACGTGCGGTAGGTGAGATCTGGCCGGGGACCCCTGTCGGATTGTGTCGGGATGAACCTGGACGTCTTTCGGGAAAAGCCAAGTCAATGCCTTAGCGCACGCTACAGGCATGTGCATAGCGCGCGCTAAGCGTTGAGTACAGTTAAGTCAGTGAGCCGTTAGCGCACGCTGAGCAGGGACTAGTGCGCGCTAATAGCCATTTCTTATAAATAGGACAGCATCCTATTCATGATTTCAGTTCTTTCTTCTCCCATACCCGAATTCTTACACTTAGAACATAACTTCCTTCATCCTAAACACTTCATATCAACATCCTAGCTCGTGATTGAAGATCGAATATCGTTGGAGATTGGTGCTCAAGCCTTCGGTGTTGGATTGCTTCGATTTCCTCCGTGTTCTTCACTACTTTGAGGTAGGTGATTCTTCACCGATATTAGTAATGTTCTTAAGGACGTTGGTCATGTGTTGATAGCCAGTTATTTCGTTTATAATCGGTCATCACATGTTAGAAGGATACTTTTGACATATCGGCACTATATATCGTAGGAACCCTTTAACCGTTTTAGTATTGGACTCCTAGCATTTTCAAACCGATTTGTTATCAGTAGATGGATATTTTCAAGTTCTTATGCGTTTATATATAAGGATCGTACATTTTGAGACTTATATCGGATTGAACTCAGAATATACCTTGATGATCTAAGATGAACTATGGTGTTGTGATGATTATACGTATCTTTGCATCGCATGGTCATTTAGTACGTATAGAACTTTCACAAACCTTATTAGCATGATATGCTCGAGGATGACAGGTTTTATCACCATAGAATTTATGAGTTCATCACCATTCAATCCAGTTTTCTGTCTGTAGTAATCTTCCATGCAAGGTTAGCGCACGCTAACATACGTTAGTTAACGTGCGCTATCGGGGATAAGTTAACGCACGATACGTACGTAACGTACGTTATGTTATCAGCCGATTCAAACTGTCAGTCCATGACTAGCGTACGCTAGGCTTATACGATAGCGTACGCTAACAGGCAGGCTTAGCGCACGTTACGTAGAGTACGTAGCGCACGCTAAGCAGTCCAGGCAGATTGTTTATTTTGAGCTTTTCGGCCGTAGACCGAATTGTTAGGCCATCCTTCGACTTGAGATGATTTGTATATCATTCCTTTTGTTAAGGTTCGAGCTTGCTACGTTGATCGAAGGAGGCGGCCTTTGAGTGTGTTGAGATCATTGAAGTATTTCGTTCTTGCCATCTTCGAGGCAAGTATCGTAATATATTAATATTGGTATTTTTAGCATGCGTGTGATTTTTCATGTTGTTGAACATGAGATTTATTTTGTTGAATTGTCATGATATTCGTTATCTAGTGTTTGTATGTTCATGTTGATGGACATAATGATTTGGCATATGTGTATGCATGAGTTGTGTTTGTGTACGTTGTACGATCTATGCTGAGGGCGCTGGATCGGATGTCCACCTCGTGTTGGTCCGACGGGATCATCTTGGGATCTAGGCTGAGGGCACTGGATCATTGGACGGGTTATTTCCACCTCGTGTTGGTCCGACGGGATCATCTTGGGATCTATGCTGAGGGCGCTGGATCATTGGAATACCCATGCTGTGTTAATGGAATCTTTTGGATTCGCATTGTCGGATTCCGGTAGCGGAAGTCCGTGTGGTGTATCTTGTTATGTATTGTTGATGCATATTCGAATTGTTTAATATGATACTTGTACTAGCATCGTTTTGCTAACCCCTTCGGGGGTGGACATTTGTTTTGATGTTCAGGTAGCCGAGGAGCAGGGAAACAGCCACAGTACCGACGTGATGACGAAGGGGTTCAGTGATGTTTGTCGTTATTGGTGATTTGTTTTCTTGTTTTGAGTTCAGTACTCGTGTACGCGTGTCGTATTAAAATTCATTTCGATATGGTTGTATAAATTACTCGTGGAACCAGTTGTTCGGTTTTGCAAACTTGAAATTCCGTTGATGATGATGATGATGTCTTATATTTACCTTTCTTTTAAATTAGCCTTGTAAATCCTTACTTAAAGGGTTTACGGCGCTGTAATTATTCCGAATATCTCGGGGTGTTACACACTGGACATAGGTCAGCTGATTGGTATACTAGCATATACTCTCTAGTCCTAATCAGGTATTTGAGTATGTGCTCGATAGCAATCCACTGTCTTGGTCCTGGGTTCGACTGATATCTAGCAGCCATGCCAACGGCATGACAAATATTTGGTCTACTGCAAAGCATAGCATACATGAGGCTTCCTACATCTGACGCATCAGGTATCACCTTCATGTCACCTATGTCCTTTTGTGTCTTAGGACACATATACTTATATAGTTGAATTCCATGTATGTAAGGTATAAAACCTTTCATGGAATTATCCATGCTAAACCGCTTTAACACTGTTATATAGGATGCCTGAAATACCCTGCTTCTCCCAAATCCTTAATATTGAACTGCTCAGACAGACTTACCCATACACCCGACAACTTACTCACATTTTTTAAAATCAGAAGATATAATCTACCTACAATACAAGAAACACCAACACGTTTCCATCATATTTCTTATACACGCAACTCTAACACGGAATTTGACAAATCCATATGATTGGACAACCTCGTTGTAACACCCCCAGATCAAACCGGGAATATTACACGCCGCAGACCCTCTCCTCGAGGATCCACCAGGCTAGACATCAAAACAACACATTACATTACATACCGACGAATCAAAATAACGAACCAATAGACCGATTTGGTCTTTCGACACTGACTTACAAATAAAAATACATAAGCTCATCTAGACTCATACCCACGCAAGGGTAAAATAATTACCACCACAAACAATAAGACAGCGGAAAAGACAATACAATGGACTCCGACTAACTGAACCCAAAACTGGCCTTCGTGTGATTAGTATCATTCGTCTTTCATCATCCCTCGTACCGATCCTATCTTGCTCCCGAAAACCTGCGTGTACCTGGACACAATACAGATATCCACCCCCCGATTACTCGGGGGTTAGCAAAACTCCACTGTTTCGCTAGTGCAAGTATAAAGTGTAAATACGAGCCATACACAACACATTCCGAGAATATAATGAAAGACTTCCCGAGATATATTTAGTTAAAAATAGTTCAAGTCTTGAAAGCAGAAACGAAGCAAGTAAGCATTTTGAAAATATCTCCAAATCTCGGGAGTTTTGAAAACATCCGAAATTGAAAAGTTCTTAATTCCTCGAAAGCCATTTAGGGTCACAGCCCCAAAGTTCATTTTCCAAAATACAAATCCGTTTAACAAAGCACGGGGTCCACGACCCAACCGTTCCGGTCACAAAACACAGGGTCCACGACCCAGTCATCCACTTCAATTCACTTACAAGGACACATTACACATAACACATTATTCTAATGCCATTCTAGCCAAACACCAAGACTCGATATATAATGTCTCTTGACCCCGAGCGTAAAGCATTGTGATACTCCGGACATATCACAATTAATTATCAAAACATCAACATCAATATCACTGAAACCACACTTGGTAACCCGTGGCCGTACCCATTAGTATCGGCCCCCAGATGTAATATCCGCAATTTTCGATTTTCGGTAAATTTCTTATTTCGGCCGGAGTCCGTTTTGATGGCTCTCTCATGACCGTTTCGTCATTCTGAGAATGATTAATTCTACACTTTTTGTCATCCGAGTTCGTTTCGGTGTTGTTTTGTTGAGTTCCGTGCTTTTTAGCGACTTTTCTGCACTTGAGTTCGATTCTTGCGAATCTCGTCCGAAACTGCTGTTTTGAGTTTCCCGCAAGTCCGTTTAACTTTGTTAGACGTGTTGTGAACTTCTGTTTGGTTATTCGATCACGTATCGTGATTTCCGGGCGTTTTGGGCCATTTTGTAATTTCTTGAAAGTTACGGGTATCCGTATCTGTAATTGTTGTCTCGACCCGTTTCTTGGTCGCGTATGATTAATTATGGTATTACGTTTTCATTTCGAGTCGTTGATGTCGTCCGCGAACTTTTCATCGTGTCCGCCTGCGTGTTTTCGAAATCGAGGCGTCGGGTCGTGGCCGAAAGTACCGGCGGACCGGTGCGGCCTTATCGGAAGTCTTGGGCATCGCCGAGCATGCACGGCAGATCGGCTAGCGCAGCAGCTTCCGGCCGTAGCGCACGCTAGCGGGAGTCGGCGGTCGAGTCATGGTCGGCAGACTGGTCGGTGGTGCCGGTCATGCGGGCCATGGCCGAGAGTGCTCGGCCGACTTGGCCGATAGCGCACGCTAGTCCGGGAAGGCTAGCGCCGCTAGTTCCGGCCCGAGATATAAATGATGTACAATGACTTTTTTCACCATTTTTCATTTCATTTCTCTTGATCCGAGGTTTGGGGTTTTGGAGGAAACGAAACCATGTTGTTGGACAACAAATTCATGAAGTTTCTGAGTTTATATAACCGATCAATCATCCTATAACATCCTTCGATCCAGCGAATCAAGGTTAGATCTTTAGAACCCTACTTTTGGGTAGATTTGGGGGTTTTCGCGTTTTTGTCCGATTCGTTCCGTTTTGTCGATTAATTCATGATGAATATGATTAATCTTGTTGGTATTCTTAGTTTCCCTACGGATTCATGGTATATTTCGTGATTTTTACGGAATCGAGAGGGTTTGGTTGTGGTCCGCCCTCGTTGTTGTTTATATACGAATATACATGAATCGTAGGCGGGTTTTCGGGTGTATTCCAATTACGTATTCATTTAGAAATGGTTGTGATTGTATTCTTCGAATCGTTAGGTTCGGTTTCATTGGTTCCTAGCGTTCGTCGGTGACTTTCCTTTCCGTTCGTTGCGTCGTCAATAATTCAAGGCAAGTATTTTTGGAAACCTTTATGCTTAACGTGAAATGGTAATGTATATTGTGTGTGATTTGCTCACCTCGGGAGGGTCCGATGGGATCACGGAGGAATCTATGGCTTCGTCCTGGATTCATGAGTTTGTTTCGCTAGCCACTCGGGAGGGTCCTTAGAGGCCTCGAGTGGGATTCGTGGCTTCGTCCCGGTAGGTGACGTGTGGTGCTTGGTTTGTTTTATGAATGTGGCCAGCTCGGGAGGGTCCTTAGAGGCCTCGAGTGGGATTCGTGGCTTCGTCCGGTCTAGGCAAATTAATTGTATCGTTTGTTTCCTAAAAGACATGTCTGGTTTTGGCTTTTGAAATTGATATTGGTGCATGTACTATGAAATGTGTAAGCGATTGGTTTGCCTTAAATACTTGTACTAGCGTAATTGCTAACCCCTTTGGGGACCCGTTGTCGGGGAAATTCTTGTTATGGATTTCAGGTTATGTTCAATGCAGCGGCTACTGGGATGGTACGAGGATGTCGGCCAAGGTTGTTGACATGTGAAATTGAGTCTTGTTATTTCCTACTGTCTCTTTTGATGTGGATGTTTTCCAAATTGTAAACTTATAGATTTTACTCGCGAGTACTTAGGCTTTTCCTTTCGGATTGTGATTGGTCTTCATTGGAGTTACTGTATTTGTCGGTTGATGTTTATTATTCCGGTTGTACCGGACGTGTTGTTTTATGTTCTTGTTGTTAACAATTGTTTCCTTGCTAACCGAGACGGTTAGTCGAGAGGTGTTTTCTTGTGTTAGCCTGGTGGATCCCATGTAGGGGTCCACGGCGCTGTAATACACCTCAAATATCTTGGGGGTGTTACACCAGAGGCCCCGTCGGACCATCCCCAGGTGGGAAACCACTTCCGCGGCCGTACCCATTAGTATCGGCCCCCAGAGGTCCCGTCGAACCGTCCCCAGGTGGAAGAACATCAACACACGCACCCAAGTCCACTTCCGTGGCCGTACCCATTAGTATCGACCCCCAGAGGCCACATGCCATCCCCATGTGGAAGAGTAACAACTCACCGATTTCAAAACCACAACTCTCAAAGGTCAAACACATAAAATATATATATAGTCGAGGTACCTTGCTAGAATGGCCATATTATCCAACACGTAATCACTACCCAGAACTATATCAATTCACAAGGGAGCACAAGATTTCAACAGCACTGAATGACACAACCAATATCACACAACTCACATATTCATCAATAACCACGTGACTCCAAGCACATAATTTCACAAGAGAATTACACTTTACATTTACCGACACCATAATCATACATAATGACATCACACGAAAGTAAGGTGATCCTATACTCGTCACTAGCATACATAACCAACTAAGCATATTGTTGTGTCAAGAATTAACACCTTCCGACCGGCGATCGCCTCGGAGGTCGGGCGACCGAGTCACTGCCGACCAGCGACCAGGCGACCGAGCCTTAGCCCAGCGGACGAGCTAAATCGGCCAACCGAAGATCCCAGGACAAGTCCCGGTGCCGAGCGATCGACATCAAGGCGATCGTCTCTCGGTACTCGGCGACCGACTCCTGGCGACCGACTAGTGGATTATCCTCTCTCGGCACCTGCCGACCAACTCCTGGCGACCGACAAGCAGGCGATCCTCTCTCGGCATCTGCCGACCGACTCTTGGTGACCGACCGAATGCCAACCCTCAGCAACTGGCCGATGGCGACCTCTGATGACCAGCTTGGGACGAACAACAATTGCGGGAGCACTTCCGAGAGAAGATAAATAATACAAGATTTGCTGGGTTTGTTAGGCCCGGGCTTGAATGCTCTCGCGAGATGATATTAATACAAATATTCGTGGATACAAGTATTAATGAGAGAAATCTAAATACAATGAGTGTAAAAAGACTCTGTTAATCCGGCTCTTGAGCGAAGCTCGGTGTTCTTCGTCCCTGCGGATAGTCTGCTCGAGGAGAGAGGCCGGGAGAAGTAAGACCGAATGATAGCTGTTGCCAAGAGTTGGAGATTAGCCAAGTGCTTGATGTTTTGCTTCTGTATTGTATGAAATCCGAAGGAAGTCGAAGAAGTGTCCAAGTGCAGGGTGCCTTGCTTATATAGGGACAGCCGGGTCCTGTCCTCTAGCGGGCGATCGCCTGCCGGCCATTATAATAATGTGCCGATCGCCTGCCGGCCAATATTATAATAGGGCGATCAACCGGGCTGTCGGGCAAAAGTCCAAGGAAGAGGCTGGCAGTCCGTATAAAGTCCAATGTAGTGGCTGGCGCCGGCTGGGCGGTCCAATAAAGAGCCAGCACGTGTCTGGAGACAGTCAATATGCGGCCCTACTGACAGCTTTCGGCGGAATCAATGGTCACATGCGGCCCTACTGACAGCTTTCGGCGGCTTGTCGGCTGGTGGAGAGATTCTGCCAGGCTGTGGTCAATGGCCCGAGATTCGCGGATCTTGTCTCGGTCCTTGCACGTGGTGCCAGTCTTGAGGCTCGGCCTTTGCCGACTGGATGGCCATCGGCCCTAATCGACATGAGGCGGTCGTCCCAAGCTGGTCATCAGAGGTCGCCATCGGCCAGTTGCTGAGGGTCGGCATTCGGTCGGTCACCAAGAGTCGGTCGGCAGATGCCGAGAGAGGATCGTCCACTAGTCGGTCGCCAGGAGTCGGTCGCCGAGTACCGAGGGACGATCGCCTTTATGTCGATCGCTCGGCACCGGGACTTGTCCTGGGACCTTCGGTTGGTCGATTTAGCTCGTCCGCTGGGCTAAGGCTCGGTCGCCTGGTCGCTGGTCGGCAGGTCTGTCTTGGCCGCTCGGCAGTGACTCGGTCACCCGACCTCCGAGGCGATCGCCGGTCGGAAGGTGTTAATTCTTGACACAACAATTGCCCCCCAGCTTGCTTCTATGTTGAAGACATGGGGCGAGGTGGTTCTTGCTGGCGATCGTGTAAGGATGAGGACGGGCGATCTGAGCCGACTCAGGATTCGGACTTGGGCTATCATAGTCGATTGGCTTAGCTATCTTTCAGTCTTGTACCTGCAAAAACAACATTGGCCGATCCCCCATGGAAACTTGGTGGTTTCGCTTTGTTTGAGGAATCGTGCACAGTCGCGGAGATCGATGGACCGACTCCATGACCGTGTCTTGGTGCGCGAAGACATTGAGTGTCTCGTGACTCACTTTATTATGAGGGTCCTCTGTTAGGCTGCGCCTCGCCTCGTATTTAAACGAAGGGCGTGCGGTCTCGGTCTAGAGGAGTCCTTGCGCGGGGCAGCGTCGGATGAATCAACTCCACGCCCGCGGCTTGTTAGCTCTGCTTTCACCTCGGCCAGCCATGGAGATGGCCGACCTCGACGGTGTACGTTGAGACGGGGGTTGTGGCATGTGTCCACTGATTAATGTTGGAGATCCCTCAGACTACGCCGGCCTCGTATTTAAACGAAGGGCGGGCGATCTCGGCCGAAAGGGACCTTGCATGGCCGAAGCAGCCGGTTCCATCGACTGCCAGGGCCATGGCTTTACGATGTGTGGTGGAGGCGATCACGAGCCTTAGTTCCTCATGTTAAATGCTGTACTGTGGATGGCGATCGTGTCCTCCGGGTTGCTGATGATGTAGCGTGATGATCGGCGATCGGGCCGGAAGACTGGCGATCGTCGCTCGGCAGCCGATCGCTTAATTCGTAGGTCGATATCGGCGATCGGGCGGCAGCTAGTCCCTCATTTAAAATGGTGGACTGTAGGCGGTGAGCGAGTCCTCCGGCACTGCTGGATAGTAACGATCGGGCTGGGAGACTGGAGGTCGTCGCGCGGGCGCCGATCGCTCTACTCCTAGGCTAAGAAGAAGCCTTTGCCTGGACAGGAAATCTGCGGCTCTAGCCCGGAAGGCTGCGTAGGTCTTCGGTAGGGTCTTCGTGAGATGCCTGAACATAGGCGAGAAGCCCTGAAAACCTCCTAGGACCGCATAGAGGGCGGTCTCATCGCTTACAGGCTCGCCGTTGAGGATGATCACGTCTACCCTGTCGATGTAGTCCGAGTCAGACTCTTCTTCTCACTGCTTGATTTGCATCATGCGAAAGCGACCTTCTGGCCGGACGACCCTGGTGGCGAAGTATTCCGTGAAGACGTGCACCAGCTCGTTAAAGGAGCCAATGGACCGAGGTGGCAATGAGGTGTACCACCGGTGGGCGATGTCGTCCAGCGTCAGAGGGAACATCCGGCACTTGGTCGCGTCCGAAGCCCCACACCCGGTCATGTAGATGTTGAACTTGTGCAGGTGTGTTTGGGGGTCCGATCGCCCCTCGTACACGGGTGTCTGAGGAGGAGCGATCTTGTGCTGCACCGGGGCGAGCTCGATGTCGATCGCGAGCGGCTCGCTCGGCTCGGCGATCGTCTTCATGGCGCCTGTCCCGGATTGCAGGAGCGCCTTCACGTCGTCGAGATGACGTTGCAATGCGGCAATCGCCGCGGCTCGGTTGCTTGCGGATCGGCTTTGGGAGCGGGAGCCGAGGCGATCGTGTACCCATCTCCGGACTCCGCTGCTGCCGACCTCGGGAATTTGGCGAGCGGGAGACAGGCGGCTGGATTGCCTTCTGGGAGTCGGGTAGGCCGAGCTCCTGGTGAGGGACTCAAACTCCGTCGTCTCGTAGCTGGGGCCGGACTGCCCCGGTCGCCAGGTCGGGTCACTGCCCAGGCGATCGAAGACAGAGGTGCCCCGGCTGCCGAGCGCTTCTTCTTGCGGGCGAGAGCCTCCTGGCGTTCGCTCGGCCAGTAATGCCTTGAGCTTCCGCTTAGACTTCCGGCGGGAGACCGAGGGGGTGTTAGCAGGAGGCGCGTCAAGAGCACTCTGTCGCTCCTGAAGGACGGCTATGGCCTCTTCGATCTGTTCGTTGGTTCGGAACTGATCGAGCGAGAGGCTCGGGCCGCCGTCCCGGGACGGGATCTAGCGTCTCTGACCGCGGCGGATGCCTTCCACCATCGGCTGCGGCTCGGACTGGGACGGAACGGGGGGTCTGGCCAGCTGGTCAGCGGCTTTCTTCGACGCGGAGGCGGAAGACATGATTTCTGAAGCATTTCTTTGAAGTGCAGTAAGTGTCACTTCAAGTATCTGCCCCGAGAACAGTGAGTGTTCTTCGGGACGGTAGGTATAAGAATTCGAGGGTTGGATGCCCCTTCCTCTAGCGCCAATTGTTATTGCCCAAAATATTTATCCGAAGATTAATACTGCTGGAAGACGGACAACAAACAACAATTGCGGGAGCACTTCCGAGAGAAGATAAATAATACAAGATTTGCCGGGTTTGTTAGGCCCGGGCTTGAATGCTCTCGCGAGATGATATTAATACAAATATTCGTGGATACAAGTATTAATGAGAGAAATCTAAATACAATGAGTGTAAAAAGACTCTGTTAATCCGGCTCTTGAGCGAAGCTCGGTGTTCTTCGTCCCTGCCGATAGTCTGCTCGAGGAGAGAGGCCGGGAGAAGTAAGACCGAATGATAGCTGTTGCCAAGAGTTGGAGATTAGCCAAGTGTTTGATGTTTTGCTTCTGTATTGTATGAAATCCGAAGGAAGTCGAAGAAGTGTCCAAGTGCAGGGTGCCTTGCTTATATAGGGACAAATGTCTGTCTCTAGCGGCGATCGCCGGCCATTATAATAATGTGCCGATCGCTGCCGGCCAATATTATAATGGGGCGATCACCCGGTATCGGGCAAAAGTCCAAGGAAGAGGCTGGCATCCGTATAAAGTCCAATGCAAGGGCCGGGCGGGCGGCCCAATAAGGAGCCAAGACGTGTCCGAGACAAGCCAATATGCGGCCCTACCGATGACTTTCGGCGTAATCAATGGTCACATGCGGCCCTACCGACTTTCGCGGCTTGTCGGCTGGTGGAGAGATTCTGCCAGGCTGTGGTCAATGGCCCGAGATTCGCGGATCTTGTCTCGGTCCTTGCACGTGGTGCCAGTCTTGAGGCTCGGCCTTTGCTGACTGGATGGCCATCGGCCCTAATCGACATGAGGCGGTCGTCCCAAGCTGGTCATCAGAGGTCGCCATCGGCCAGTTGCTGAGGGTCGGCATTCGGTCGGTCACCAAGAGTCGGTCGGCAGATGCCGAGAGAGGATCGTCCACTAGTCGGTCTCCAGGAGTCGGTCGCCGAGTACCGAGGGACGATCGCCTTGATGTCGATCGCTCGGCACCGGGACTTGTCCTGGGACCTTCGGTTGGTCGATTTAGCTCGTCCGCTGGGCTAAGGCTCGGTCGCCTGGTCGCTGGTCGGCAGGTCTGTCTTGGCCGCTCGGCAGTGACTCGGTCGCCCGACCTCCGAGGCGATCGCCGGTCGGAAGGTGTTAATTCTTGACACAACACAACACAATGCCGCCGTTAGGGATATAATAAAACCAACAAGTGACAAGAGTCATCAACTAGATAATACAATCAAGTCAATTATCCGAACAAACACAAATCACAACGGACGAAAATCAGTACGATTGACCAACCCAACGGTACATCAATCAAAACGCGAGCCAATCGCTGAAGAAATACGGAATTCCACCGCCCAAGGGTTGAAAGATCGAAAACGAGACTAATTTTCCGAACCTGAAAAGGTCACAACGATATATAGATCAATTTGGGACAATATCAGAACTCGCTCGAATGACAAAGGTGAGAAACAACACCAGGTCAGAAGCATTAACGAACACAGTCGAGTCGATACGGTTGGACGAAACAGAAGAGAAAGAAAGAAAAAATGTGGGTATTACATCATATCACCTTTAAAAGAGGTTTCGTCCCGAAACCTAAACAACGAGAACGAAGTGCTGGGATAGCAACCTTCCCGACTATACCCACTTGGTCCACATCCGATCTTCATGGCCATTAGTATCGTGGTCACGACTGTGTCCTCTGCCCATCGGCATACTAAGCGGATCCCCACTCAATACGATTGCACAACTTCGTAAAATATTATACTAAAGTACCAACTTAGCACGACATATCACATAAGGTAACCAATAACAACTCGAAAAGAAAATCCACGAGGTATCCTTTTAAAGGAAATCTTTTGAAAATCCTTGGATTCGTATGCTATTTAAAATAAACTTTAAAAGTACTTTTGGTACCTCGGGTTGTTTCATCAAAACTTGCAAGCAACATACTTTAACCGTCTCATTTGAAATCATTTGAAGTCATCATGACTCTACGTATCATCATCACCGTTAACAACTAACAAGTTAACCATGCAAGATCATCAAATCATTCTTACATACTCTAACATTTCCAAATCCGAGTTTGAACTTTGCATCGAGTGAGATTTTTCATCTTTCACTATATATTTTTGAAAATAAAAATCGTATTGGTTTTTGAAATAAAATATTTTTATGGTGTGAAAGATTTTTGAAAATCATTCACTCGAATTATTTGAAAATGCAACAATACGTTAAAATCATTTTCGAAAATTCTCCCAACACATCACAAACATCAATGACGGTAATATTTTACAAAATGTTCAAGGTACTTTAAAACAACTCTTTCAAATACCGTCGAGGTTTTATTTGAGAATCCTAGGCCGGCTCGCAAATTTCAAACAATTTCCAAAGTTCAGACGAAGCCGCCGGCTAATCGCACTTGCACAAACTTATGAAAGTTTTAGAAAAGCGTGTTCGAACACACTCGCAGCAAACATAATTTATCAATTTGCCGAACCCAATCAATTATCACTTAGCGTAACAAAAAAAAATCATAACGTACATTCATACAAAACAGTTGTCAATACTTGACAACACACATAGAATACAGTCCCGGGTGATTGACTGCTAAGGTTAGGCCTAACGGCTAAAAGAAATGTAGTTCCCTAGCCTCTGTACAGACTGACTAATGCGCGCTACAACACATATTTAGCGTGCGCTACCCATGCTGCATTAGCGCGCGCTAGCCTTACTCTTAGCGTGTGCTAACGGTTCTATTTTAGCAACATGATTGCGAACATATATACGACATTACTGGAATCGAAGGTCACAAATAAACAACAACGATATTCGAATCTCAAAGCCATCGATTCACATAATTACCACACATCATGAGCAACCATCAAAGGCAATTGTCATTCAAAACCGAAAAGTTAAAAGCAAGGGTCATGTCTTGAGTATATTTTGCAGAACTCATTTTGAGTTCAAAACTCGTGTTTGGAAAACTTATAGTACATAGTGGAAAAGAATTATCAATAATTCGAGTTTTCAGAACTTACAGCCTTGAGGTCAACATACGAAAATCAACTTTTTCCTCCCTTGGAGGACATTTTAAAAATTTTACGAGACTCCCCGAAAGGATTCGAAAACTTAAAATTCCAAGGTTTATACTCTTGCAAGAAAAACGGTTTATACAAAGATACATTCAGCAATATCATTGTACATTTTAGCGCAAGACGGGAATCAACAAATATATGTCACTTACTCACTATGCACCTTCAAATACTAACTACATAACACAGAAACACACGGGCTCGTATAGCTCGTGGTACAACCCATAGTAGGGAGACTTACATCCACAGATCGCACGAAGATGATGGTTGCACCCTGATACTAATCACGGCCGACATTCCAAACGACGCGTCGCGACACGACTCAGTCAGACAAAATCTGACAATACAAGACTCAACAACACATAACTCGACCCGACAGCCTAGGTTTTCTCAACCTAAGCTCTGATACCATAAATGTAACACCCCCAGATCGAACCGGGAATATTACACGCCGCAGACCCTCTCCTCGAGGATCCACCAGGCTAGACATCAAAACAACACATTACATTACATACCGACGAATCAAAATAATGAACCAATAGACCGATTTGGTCTTTCGACACTGACTTACAAATAAAAATACATAAACTCATCCAGACTCATACCCACGCAAGGGTAAAATAATTACCACCACAAACAATAAGACAGCGGAAAAGACAATACAATGGACTCACTAACTGAACCCAAAATCGCCTTCGTGTGATTAGTATCATTCGTCTTTCATCATCCTCGTACCGATCCTGTCTTGCTCCCGAAAACCTGCGTGTACACGGACACAATACAGATATCCACCCCGATTACTCGGGGGTTAGCAAAACTCCACTGTTTCGCTAGTGCAAGTATAAAGTGCAAATACGAGCCATACACAACACATTCCGAGAATATAACGAAAGACTTCCCGAGATATATTTAGTTAAAAATAGTTCAAGTCTTGAAAGCAGAAACGAAGCAAGTAAGCATTTTGAAAATATCTCCAAATCTCGGGAGTTTTGAAAACATCAGAAATTGAAAAGTTCTTAATTCCTCGAAAGCCATTTAGGGTCACAGCCCCAAAGTTCATTTTCCAAAATACAAATCCTTTTAACAAAGCACGGGGTCCACGACCCAACCGTTCCGGTCACAAAACACAGGGTCCACGACCCAGTCATCCACTTCAATTCACTTACAAGGACACATTACACATAACACATTATTCTAATGCCATTCTAGCCAAGCACCAAGACTCGATATATAATGTCTCTTGACCCCGAGCGTAAAGCATTGTGATACTCCGGACATATCACAATTAATTATCAAAACATCAACATCAATATCACTGAAACCACACTTGGTAACCCGTGGCCGTACCCATTAGTATCGCCCCCCAGAGGCCCCGTCGGACCATCCCCAGGTGGGAAACCACTTCCGCGGCCGTACCGATTAGTATCGGCCCCCAGAGGTCCCGTCGAACCGTCCCCATGTGGAAGAAGATCAACACACGCACCCAAGTCCACTTCCGTGGCCGTACCCATTAGTATCGACCCCCAGAGGCCACATGCCATCCCCAGGTGGAAGAGTAACAACTCACCGATTTCAAAACCACAACTCTCAAAGGTCAAACACATAAAATATATATATAGTCGAGGTACCTTGATAGAATGGCCATATTATCCAACACGTAATCACGACCCAGAACTATATCAATTCACAAGGGAGCAAAAGATTTCAACAGCACTGAATGACACAACCAATATCACACAACTCACATATTCATCCATAACCACGTGACTCCAAGCACATAATTTCACAAGAGAATTACACTTTACATTTACCGACACCATAATCATACATAATGACATCACACGAAAGTAAGGTGATCCTATACTCGTCACTAGCATACATATCCAACTAAGCATATTAATTCCCGACACACACGGTTCACCTTTACGAAAACCATGATGGTAAATATACCGATTCTTCTAAAAAATGGTTATAGATATTTATTTAGCACATATCGACACTTAGCAACCATTATATCCACAAAACACGTAATGTATGGGCAAGATACTTGCCTCGAATAACCACAACGCAGAGAATCGGCCGAAGTAGGTTGGCACGAACCGACTACGAACTCACCGACTCCACCGAACGACAATCCGCAACAAAGAACTACGAACGAAAACAATAACAACGAAAATGAATTCCAAAGTACGACCCAAAGTCGCTGAATTCAAAGAACAAATGATGAAAGTTCAAGCGTTTCCCCCAAAACGGCCAAGAACACGATTCGTTCCACAAACCCAAAACGGAATTCCAAGTTGAAATATGGATATACAATCCATAGAATATGTTTAACAACATCATTTAACCACAATCGATCCATCAAAAACGGATGAAAAACGAGATCGAGAATAAATCCCACAAAAAGTCAATTTGAAGGAAATCAAGAAATATACTTCGATTCGACGAAGAACAATGGATTAAATGATGTAATATCCGGATTATTTACTGTGTATTTTACCTGTATTCGAACCCTGTATTATTCGGATTTGTGGTTTTGATTATTGGAGTATGATATTTCTTGCATTGGCATCCTTGTACTTAAGTATAACTTCATGCAAAATTTCTCATGCAAACTCGTGATAGCGCACGCTAAGAATGTAGCTTAACGCGCGCTATCGGGCTATTACTAGCGCACGCTATGCATGTAGGAGTTGCGTGCGCTAAGAACTCAATCATTGAGCGGGACGCCTAGCACATGCGCCAGCCGGGACATGGGTCCGGATAAGATTCCCGCGAATGAACCTGGACAGTTCTGAAGTCAACTCTTATTAGCGCACGCTAAGGAAAGCTTAGTAGCGTGCGCTAACTTGTTAAAATGCAGAATATTATAAATGGGACAACAACCATTTTGGCTTTCATTTCTTTCGCCCATTCTTCATCCTTGAGAGGCCAGAGAGCTTTTATCACCCCTCTAACACACTTAGAACATATATTAGTGATCCTTGAATATTGGTTATCACTTGGGAGTAATCATTGAAGAGAAGTAACACCTTGGAGTGGCACATAACCAACCGGAGTCGGATTCTACCTTGTGGTTCAGTGATTTCGGCATATTAAGGTATGTTCAACCTATCACCAGTCTTAGATTTGGATTCCAAAGGATATGATGATCATGTTAACGAGATATTGAATTTCATTAGTGAATTATTCAACAACATCATGTTTAGAAGATTGAAATGTCTACAATTACGATATTATTGTTAGAACCTTGAAGTCAGAATCCTAGTACTTCAAATGATGAGAGGAACATTCTGAAGTTAACAATTCGTATGATTTATGTTATCTTTGTGATCATGAATTGGAGGTGATGTTATAAGAACTTAAAGGAAGAATCATCTTAGGAAATATTCTTCCGTATAAGTTGGAATTGTTAGTTCACCTCAAGATGAAGTCTGAATATGTATAATGTTAGTAGAATCTAATACATCAACCGGAGATCACCAACTTCGCATGAGAATTGTAATCAAGATGGATTATGGTGTTATGACGATTATACGTATGTTTGCATCTTGAAATTGTTATTATCCTTGAGATCATTCATCAGGGTTATGAACATAACATGAAGTCAGATAACAAACATCATATCACTGAGGAATTCGCTTACTTCATCACCTTTTGTATAATCTGCTGCCCTCCAGTGAACTGCCATGCACTCTTAGCGTGCGCTAAGCTATGTTAATTAACGTGCGCTATCGTGTATGTTTAGCGTACGCCACATTTGCAACTTAGCGTGCGCTAAGTCATTAGGCGAGTCAGTTGGCTAACCAGTGAGGTACTGACCGTGCATGGTTAGCGTACGCTAGGCTGTGTGTATTGCATGCGCTAATGAGTAGCATTAACGTACGCTACATAGGATGCGTAGCGTGCGTTAATCTATCCAGGCAAATTGCATATTAAGGACTTCCTACAGTAATTGTTGAATTGTTAGACGTTCGTATGGCATGAAATGAATTCTGTGCTATTTCTTTTGTTAAGGTTCGAGCTTAACACGTGATTGATCGAAGGGGACGACCTTCGAGTATTTTTATAATGGTGGAAGTTTATTCTTGTCAACGAACCGAGGCAAGTACTCTAATTAGAATTGTTTATATTATGACAATTATGATGTGATTGTATCGTGTAAATATGTTGTGAATATATGTCCACCATGCGTTGATCCGACGGGAATCATCATGGGAATCTATAGCTGTGCTACTGGATCGTTGGACAGGTAGTTCCACCATGTGTTGGTCCGACGGGATCATCATGGGAATCTATAGCTGTGTGCGCTGGATCGTTGGAATACCATCAGTATGTTGAAACTGTTATGATATGATATGTGTTGTGGATATTCTCGTTGGAGAAACTTGTTATGATATAATTGTTGATTATATCACTGTTGTATGATTATTGTACTTGTACTAGCATCGTTGTGCTAACCCCTTCGGGGTGAACATTTGTGTATGTTCGGGATCCAGAGAGCGGGAAACAACCACTGGAGATGCATGACGACGAGGGTGCAGAGTGATGTTCCGACCGGGTTTACTGTCTGTTATTTGTTGGTTATTTTAATAAGTACTCGAGTACGTCGTCGATTTATAATGTTTGGATTTTAGTGATGTAATAATAACTCTTCTTGGAATATTTGTAATTTCGGTTTTGAACCAGTCGTTTGAATTTTATTTCAGAAATTTCATAAACTGGTATCTGTTACTGTCTTTTCCTTTATTCAGCCTTGTAAATTCTTATGTAAAGGATTTCCGGCGCTGTAATACTCCTGAATATATCGGGGGTGTTACAGAATATGGTATCGGAGCTAAGATTATGGATATCTTGGCCGTTGGGTTAAAATAGGGGTCATTTATGTCTTTTGAGGTAACCGGCCGTGAATGACATCACTGCACTGCCTACGTCTTCATGCGAATGGTGGTTGTAAGTTCCTAAACTCTATCTCGTTCTTTACATGTTGTGTCTCTTTATACTTGAACATTAGAACAATGTTGTTTCCTGTATATTAAATACTTGTGCTTACAGTATGTTGAGAGGTGGACGTGGACGTGGTCGCGGTCTTAGACGCGGACGAAGGAATGCTGAAAGGGAGGCGTCACCTTCTAATCAGGCTAGTCATAGCTCAGGCGAGCTGCAACAATCCATCAATAATGAACCAGAACCTGGTGTACCAGAAATCCTTCGTCAAGTCGTGAACCAGATGACTCAGTTTGCTCAGGTCGTGGACCGAATGGAAGTGGCGGCAGGAATTCAGCAGGGAGATGGACAACAAAGGATTCCAGAAATGGGAAATCGAGGTGACCGATGGTTACAAGGGGTGGCTGTAATATCCGACTGTAAATTTTCATTTTTACCTGTCATTGTATTATTCGGATAATCTGATTATCATGAATCGTTGCATTTAGTATTACGTCGTGGTATTATAGATTTGAATATCATATCGTTGTTATTTCATTTCATATGTGATGATTCGATGTTAATTAGAGTGTTGCATTTTCGAATTTTTCTGTTAACGTAGCGTACGCTACACAGTAAAGATTAACGTACGCTAATCCTATGCATTAGCGTGCGTAAGGTTTCCTCGGTTGCGTACGCTAAGAGGGAATCTGGCAGCAGTTGACTTTAGCACGTGAACTCCTTAGCCGTTAGCATGCATGTGATCTAAGTCTGAGCTGTCGTGTCGGTGAGAATCTACTTTTATTAGCGTGCGTAACCCATTTATCATTAGCGTGCGCTAACGGCCTGCGATAATTCAAGACAGTGGCCACTGTAAGCCGCTTACGTACGTAATATCGACCGGATAGCATACGTAAGTTCATTAGCGTACGCTAATCTGTCCCGATAGCGTGCGCTAAGTCTGCACAGTCTATTTATAGGACCATCCTGTTTTTCATTTCTTCACAACCCCAAACCGAATTTCTCTCCTCACATATCATACCTCTGCACTACCAAAACGATATCAACCTTCACCAACTTGTTTCTAAGCCTTAAATCTTGGAGTGGAGCTCATTTCCTTGGAGATTTGGAGTTGTTTTTGAGCTTGGAATATATTCTCTCATAGCATTGAAGTTGTTCTTCATTTCTGGAGGTAGGTGTGCTTTCTTCTCTGCATTATTTTCTTATGTTGATGATTAATGACGAATTATACTTCACCTAGAGTTAGATTAAGCAAGTAAAACATAGTTCTAATCCAACCTTTTTAACACTTTTGATGAATATGTTAAATAACGGTTTGAGATGGAGGTGTTCTTGATGATATAGTGATTTTAATCATGTTGTAACTACCGTACTCATCTTGTTGGACGAATTTAGCTCAGTAGGACATTGTTGGATCGGTTAGCTTCATCATAACTGGATTTAGTCAAGAACTTGATATCATATAGTGTTTAAACACCATTTTAGGTATTTATTTACCTTGAGAAGAACTTGATCATGTTAAAGATAAGATTAGATGATCTAGTTCAGAAATCTTAGAAGCTTTAACAAATCATATTTGTTCAGTTTCACAAGTCTTTGAAGAATGATAAGGATATTACAACAATAACTTTTCATTAATCTAATGTATTGAGAACTTAGAATATTTTGATCATCATACTAGATAAATGGTGAATTCACCATCATGTTAATGAATCTTCCAGCCTTGTAAACAAAGACTTTGATAACCTTCATGAGTATGGTGTAATCTCAGAACTTATGAACTTGTTGTTAGCTTAAAAGTCAATTTAGATGAGAGGAGAATGATCATAATGTGCAGATTTTACCTTTCAACGTTTTAATGTTTTGGAAAGTTTAATCATCATAAGATGATCTTAACATCATAATTGGTTATTCAACATACCTTTGATAGAACTCTTGTTTATGATGAACCATGCGAACATTCGGTAAATATTGTAAACCGATTCTTATGGTAGTAATGATGTTAGAAGGACTCCTGACATAAGGCTTCAATAATTGGTAGTAACAAACTATTCTAAAGGATTGTAGGTTGACGTCTTACTAATCCTATATTAATAATTATACGAATATGTTTTGAGTAAAATGTATTTCGTTTAAGGTTGATTGTTCGAGTAAACAATATTAGTCGAGGACCGTTCGTTCGTTCCGACAAGAAGAGGACTATTCTCGTCTCCGTATTAAGGCAAGTTATCTTGCTTGGTTATAATGTTGATTAGATTCTTGTGATGATTATATATTTCATGTGTATGAATTGTCCATGTGACGTTTGTCGTGATTTGACATTGTCCTTGACGTTATGGGATTGCATTCCCAAGTACGCCGTTTTGAATCGTTGATCTCGTTGGTCCTTATTTTCACATTGGTGAGTTTTTCTTGATCCTTAATTGGATGTGTATTTCATTGAACTTCGTTGTCATGTTGTGTCGTGACATTTCCGGAATCACATCTGCGTGCCGATTGGATATTGTGTAGGATTTTTAGCCGGGCACTTGTATAGTCATACGTGGATGTTTCCGTATTGGACTGTGCACACGAGACGTAGTTCGTGAGGCTAATTAGGTACATTGTCACACGTATATTCTGGATTCCGTATACGGGGTGGACATGTACACGGACACATTTCCGGATCGGGCGTACTGTGATGTCCATCTTGAGCTATATTGTTAATCGTTCATAGTCCATGTATGATTGGATGTGTTCGATATTTTGTGACTGATTGTTTCATACGCCCGAGGGGTATGATTAATAGTCGGAATGATTTTCTTGAGATCTATATATGTGAATTGTATAATGTCGGAAGAATTGGTTATCATGTATATCTGACCCTGTGTTGGGCGAAATACTTGTATTGTATTTTAGGTCGAGGCAAAGGCAAGGCACGGGAAGAGCATGTCGACGGCGAAGGGTTCGAAGGATACTAGTTCGGGGGCCCCTCGTCTTTGTTGTCCGGTTATGTTAAACCGTGTTATGTTATTTCCTGCTTCATTTAAATTGTTATTTGGTTGTATTTGACATTTGAAGTATTTTCCATCCCCATATGGTCTATACTTGTTTTTTGGATCCTGTGTTGTAAGGCCGTTGGCCATATTTTAATAAACTCCTAATCGGAGTAATGACTATTCATTGTGATTCGGTATCACAAATAATATTTATTTAACCTGTTTTGGATATCGCCTGGTGGGTCCCAGTGTGGGATTCACGGCACTGTAATAGCCGCCTTTTGGGGTGTTACAGAAGATGGTATCAGAGAGTTGTTTCTTTTCTTTTATGAGTCATTGAGAAATGAACTAGTATCAAGAGACCTTCGTGTCACGTGTGACTGTGCAAGTGCTCGACCTACGAGCCAAATACGGCATGTACTTTATGAGCCACGATTTAATTACTGGCATGATATTGATATCAGTATGGGTCTCCTTGTTGATCATGTTATTTCGAGGAATTGTGACAGGATTTATCTGATTGATAATCCGAGGTAAATGCTGAATTGATTATACAATTGAAATTGTTCGACTTGACACCGATATGATATTCGGCGACATTTGTGGTATCGATAACCGTTTTCCTTTAATATGTGATTCCTTGTTGCTATTAACTTAGCATGAATTTTAGTATCTTGAATCGTACTTATGGTTATCATTATGATTGATTCTTTCAAGATGGAAAGAAACCCGAGAGGTCGTGGCGAGGGGGACGAGGCCGCGAAGGGGCCGAATCCCAATACCTCGAGCCAACAGACGCGCGAATGCGGATCGAGTTCCGCATGCGGGTTCACCTTCTAGGGAACAATCGCACCACGGTGGGCGCGGGGATGCGCGTGTAGATCCTTACGTCGTAATGCGGGCATGATGACACGATGACCCAGATGGGTTAACTAATGGAAGCTATGCAGAGCCGCCATCGCTGCCAGCAGGGGGCTCATCCTCCTCCTGTGATTGGCGGACCCGTGAGTCGGATTATCAGCGACATCTCTCGCCAGCGACCACCGACTTTTGAAGGCTCCTCTGAGCCTGTCGACATTGTGCATTGGATCGAGCATTTTGAGAAACTTTTCCAGATGGTGGACTGCCCGGAAGAGAATCGCGTCTCGGTAGCCGCGTCTTATCTTAGCAAAGGCGCTCATACCTGGTGGCTTTCAGTAAGGCCAGCTGATGGTGTTTACACTTGGGAGGAATTTAAAAACCTCATGCTAGATCGTTACTATCCAGGGCCACTCCGTGAGGCCAAACTGTTGGAACTTTTGAACCCCGACCCGTCTGAAGACGATGATGTATTATCTGTTGCTGAGAAATTCCAGGCACTCCTTCCTTTTGCCACAACAATTATCCGAACAGAGGCCGATAAGATCAAATACTTTCTCAAGAGGCTTAAACCCCGAATGAGAATGCAGCTGTTGAATCACCAGTGTACTACCTTACCAGAGTTCATCGAGAAGGCTCTGGAGTACGAACTCACCGCGAAGGAGATTTCCAAGAAACTACCACAGTCCAACAACAAATGGTCCAGGAACCGTAACTGCATCGAGAGTAACCGGGGGACATTCAGGAAGCCCCAGTCATTGCCAAACCCTTCTGATCGACCACCCATGGCGTCGAAGCCAGCTGGATCTCACTCTCGAGCGGTCCCCTCCTCTGTTGTTTGCTATAACTGCGGAGACCAGGGGCATTTCAGCTCCAAATGCCCGAAGCCTGCCATCACATGCCATACTTGTGGCAAAAATGGTCACCATGCTCGTTTTTGCAGGGGTGGACCCGGACCTGAACCAGTAGCGTCTCATGCCCCAGTTCAATCCTTTGTCCAGAACCGGATGCCTCCGTCCGCTTCCTATCAGACCACCGGGGCGAATAGGGGAATAGGCCGTGGTAATCAAAGTGGTACACCTGGTGCCGGAACTGTGAAACCCAGGATTTACGAGTTGAAGAAAGCTGATGATCCCGAGGCCAGCATGATTTCAGGTATACTCGAGATCCACTCCCAGCCTGTATGTGTTCTTTTTGATACCGGTGCTTCACACTCCTTTATATCTTCTTCTTGTTTAAGTCGTTTGACTCTAGATCATGTTATCAATTATGAGCCCTACGTGATTGGTCTACCTGATGGTAGAAGAATTATTGGGAATCGTGAAGTCCAGGACTATCCGATTCGTTTGAACGACCGTGAGTGGTTGTCAAATCTGATTGTAGTCGATCTACCTAAGGATGATATAATCTTGGGTATCGATTGGATGGATCGTCACGATGCAATACTCAGTATCCGAAAGTGGATGGTTACCGTCACTTTTGATGATGGATTCGAGTGTATTTTTCGAGGTGATAATCCCAGTCGTTCTGGGAGAGTCATCAGCGCTATGAAAACAGTGAAACTGCTTAATCAAGGGTGTATTGGTTATTGGTGCTACATGACCAAAATAGCTGATCGACCAGTTGAATTGGCCGACATTCCGGTAGTCCGAGATTACCCCGATGTATTTCCAGACGAGTTACCACGCTTACCTCCTCATCGTGACGTGGAGTTTATTATCGAGTTAGAACCAGGTACGTCCCCGCTCTCAAAAGCACCGTACCGTATGGCTCCGACTGAGATGCAAGAATTGAAGAACCAGCTTGAGGAGTTGACTGACAAAGGCTACATTCGACCTAGTGCGTCCCCTTAGGGAGCACCAGTGTTATTTGCGCGGAAGAAAGATGGATCTCTACGATTGTGTATTGATTACCGTGAGCTGAACAGGGTAACCATCAAGAACAAGTATCCCTTGCCTCGTATTGATGATTTATTGGACCAACTTCAGGGAGCTGCCGTGTTTTCTAAGATCGACTTGAGATCTGGTTATCATCAGTTTAGGATTCGAGAGTCTGACATTTCGAAGACAGCATTCCGTACTCGCTATGGGCATTATGAGTTCGTAGTGATGCCATTTGGACTGACTAATGCACCGGCAGTGTTCATGGAGTTGATGAATCGAGTTTTTATTAACTATCTGGATCGCCTTGTAGTCGTTTTCATTGACGACATCCTGATTTACTCTCGTGACCACGAGGAGCACGAGAGTCACCTACACCAAGTTCTCGATACATTGAGGCGGGAACAACTTTATGGGAAATTTTCTAAGTGTGAATTCTGGATGCCTGAGGTTGTCTTTCTCGGGCATGTGATATCAGCCGAAGGGGTGAGAGTGGACCCACAAAAGACGGAAGCCATTCAAGATTGGCTACCACCGAAGAACGTGAAGGAAGTTCGAAGTTTCCTCGGCCTAGCAGGTTATTACCGACGATTCGTAGAAGGATTCTCTAAAATTTTGCAACCGATGACTAACTTGCTGCGGAAGGACAAGAAGTATTTGTGGTTAGAAGCATGTCAGCAAAGTTTTGAAGAGCTCAAGAGTTGATTGATTTCGGCACCTGTTTTGGTCTTACCAAAGGGAACGGAAGGATTTGTGGTGTATAGTGACGCGTCGAGACAGGGTCTGGAATGTGTACTAATGCAGGAAGGGAAAGTAATCGCCTATGCATCGATACAATTGCGACCCTATGAAGTTAACTATCCGACCCACGACTTGGAGTTAGAAGCCGTGGTGTTTGCTTTGAAAATCTGGCGTCACTATCTTTATGGAGTTACCTGCCAGATATTTACAGACCACAAGAGCCTAAAGTACATTTTTACTCAGAAGGAGTTGAACATGAGGCAGAGAAGGTGGCTAGAATTAATCAAGGACTATGATATCGAGATCCTTTATCATCCGGGTAAAGCAAATGTGGTTGCCGACGCATTGAGCCGTAAGACAGTGCAGGAGCAGATGCTGAGCCGTTTAACAGCACAGAGGGAATTGCACTTGGACCTTATGAGGCCAGAAATTGAAGTTTGGTTACAGCGTGTTCAGGGACAACTTTGCACCCTTGAGATTTCTTCGTCTCTTGATGATATAATCAAATCGAAGCAAGTTACGGACCCATTCTTATCTCGAGTTCGGGATGAAGTAAACCAGGGGAAAGCCCCTGGATTCGTGATCCACGAGGATGGATTGATACGTTTTAGAAATCGAGTTTGTGTACCCGCTGACGAAGAGTTGAGGAACTCTATCATGAGAGAAGCCCATGCTACCTCGTACTCTATTCACCCGGGCTCTAGCAAGATGTATAAGGATTTGAAACAGAATTATTGGTGGGGGAATATGAAGCGTGAGGTTGCCGAATTCGTTTCGAGGTGTTTGACCTGTCAGCAGGTTAAGATTGAGCACGAGCGACCCGCAGGAATGCTGAAACCGCTCCCGATTCCTGAGTAGAAATGGGAGGACATATCTATGGATTTTATCACTAGCTTGCCGACGAGTCGTCGAGGAATGAATACGATTTGGGTGATTGTGGACCGTCTGACCAAATCAGCCCACTTCTTGGAGATAAAGGACACATGGGGCCCCGAGAGATTGGCCCAGCTGTTTATTAAGGAAATTGTGAGGCTACACGGTACCCCCAAGAGCAGTGTATCAGACCGTGACGGGCGATTTGTGTCACACTTCCGGAAGGCAGTTCATCGTGCGATGGGCACGCAGTTGAATTTCAGCACGGCTTTTCATCCACAGACCGATGGTCAGTCGGAGAGAAACATCCAGACTCTAGAGGATATGTTGAGAGCATGTGCTCTTGACTGGAAGAACGATTGGGAAGCCCAGCTGCCTTTGGTGGAATTCACTTATAATAATAGTTGGCACGCTTCGATTCAGATGGCACCGTATGAGGCATTATATGGCCGTCGCTGTAGGTCCCCTTTGTGTTGGGACGAACTGTCAGAATCTCTGGGTACGGAACCCGACATGCTATTAGCAGCTCGGGAGAAGATCACTTTGATTAGGAGTCGGTTGTTAACGGCTCAAAGTCGACAGAAGTCTTATGCTGATCACCGTCGACGACCACTGGAGTTCGAGGTTGGTGACCATGTGTTAATGAAGGTGTCTCCTACCCGAGGTGTTTTTCGTTTCGGGAAGAGGGGCAAGCTGAGCCCGAGATACATTGGGCCATTTGAGGTTTTGGAGCGTGTAGGTGATCTGGCCTATCGACTAGCTTTACCGCCGACTTTGAGTAAGATTCACAACGTGTTTCATGTCTCCCAGTTGAGGAAATATGTTGCTGATCCGAGCCATGTACTTCAGATCGAAGATATTGAATTAGCAGAGGATCATTCGTACGAGGAGCGTCCTGTACGGATACTCGAGAGGAGGATCAAGCAGTTGCGGAACAAGACGATTCCCCTACTGAAAGTTCAGTGGTCACGACACGGAGTCGAGGAGGCTACGTGGGAGACCGAGGATAGTATGCGAGCGGGATACCCCGAGTTATTTACCCCTTAGTTTCGGGGACGAAACTCTTTTTAAGGGGGGAGTATGTAATATCCGACTGTAACTTTTCATTTTTACCTGTCATTGTATTATTCGGATAATCTGATTATCATGAATCGTTGCATTTAGTATTACGTCGTGGTATTATAGATTTTAATATCATATCGTTGTTATTTCATTTCATATGTGATGATTCGATGTTAATTAGAGTGTTGCATTTTCGAATTTTTCTGTTAACGTAGCCTACGCTACACAGTAAAGATTAACATACGCTAATCCTGTGCATTAGCGTGCGTAAGGTTTCCTCGGTTGCGTACGCTAAGAGGGAATCTGGCAGCAGTTGACTTCAGCACGTGAACTCCTTAGCCGTTAGCATGCATGTGATCTAAGTCTGAGCTGTCGTGTCGGTGAGAATCTACTTTTATTAGCGTGCGTAACCCATTTATCATTAGCGTGCGCTAACGGCCTGTGATAATTCAAGACAGTAGCCACTGTAAGCCGCTTACGTGCGTAATATCGACCGGATAGCGTACGTAAGTTCATTAGCGTACGCTAATCTGTCCCGATAGCGTGCGCTAAGTCTGCACAGTCTATTTATAGGACCAGCCAGTTTTTCATTTCTTCACAACCCCAAACCGAATTTCTCTCTTCACATATCATACCTCTGCACTACCAAAACGATATCAACCTTCACCAACTTGTTTCTAAGTCTTAAATCTTGGAGTGGAGCTCATTTCCTTGGAGATTTGGAGTTGTTTTTGAGCTTGGAATATATTCTCTCATAGCATTGAAGTTGTTCTTCATTTCTGGAGGTAGGTGTGCTTTCTTCTCTGCATTATTTTCTTATGTTGATGATTAATGACGAATTATACTTCACCTAGAGTTAGATTAAGCAAGTAAAACATAGTTCTAATCCAACCTTTTTAACACTTTTGATGAATATGTTAAATAAGGGTTTGAGATGGAGGTGTTCTTGATGATATAGTGATTTTAATCATGTTGTAACTACCATACTCATCTTGTTGGACGAATTTAGCTCAGTAGGACATTGTTGGATCGGTTAGCTTCATCATAACTGGATTTAGTCAAGAACTTGATATCATATAGTGTTTAAACACCATTTTAGGTATTTATTTACCTTGAGAAGAACTTGATCATGTTAAAGATAAGATTAGATGATCTAGTTCAGAAATCTTAGAAGCTTTAACAAATCATATTTGTTCAGTTTCACAAGTCTTTGAATAATGATAAGGATATTACAACAATAACTTTTCATTAATCTAATGTATTGAGAACTTAGAATATTTTGATCATCATACTATATAAATGGTGAATTCACCATCATGTTAATGAATCTTCCAGCCTTGTAAACAAAGACTTTGATAACCTTCATGAGTATGGTGTAATCTCAGAACTTATGAACTTGTTGTTAGCTTAAAAGTCAATTTAGATGAGAGGAGAATGATCATAATGTGCAGATTTTACCTTTGAACGTTTTAATGTTTTGGAAAGTTTAATCATCATAAGATGATCTTAACATCATAATTGGTTATTCAACATACCCTTGATAGAACTCTTGTTTATGATGAACCATGCGAACATTCGGTAAATATTGTATACCGATTCTTATGGTAGTAATGATGTTAGAAGGACTCCTGACATAAGGCTTCAATAATTGGTAGTAACAAAATATTCTAAAGGATTGTAGGTTGACGTCTTACTAATCCTATATTGATAATTATACGAATATGTTTTGAGTAAAATGTATTTCGTTTAAGGTTGATTGTTCGAGTAAACAATATTAGTCGAGGACCGTTCGTTCGTTCCGACAAGAAGAGGACTATTCTCGTCTCCGTATTAAGGCAAGTTATCATGCTTGGTTATAATGATGATTAGATTCTTGTGATGATTATATATTTCATGTGTATGAATTGTCCATGTGACGTTTGTCGTGATTTGACATTGTCCTTGACGTTATGGGATTGCATTCCCAAGTACGCCGTTTTGAATCGTTGATCTCGTTGGTCCTTATTTTCACTTTGGTGAGTTTTTCTTGATCCTTAATTGGATGTGTATTTCATTGAACTTCGTTGTCATGTTGTGTCGTGACATTTCCGGAATCACATCTGCGTGCCGATTGGATATTGTGTAGGATTTTTAGCCGGGCACTTGTATAGTCATACGTGGATGTTTCCGTATTGGACTGTGCACACGAGACGTAGTTCGTGAGGCTAATTAGGTACATTGTCACACGTATATTCTGGATTCCGTATACGGGGTGGACATGTACACGGACACATTTCCGGATCGGGCGTACTGTGATGTCCATCTTGAGCTATATTGTTAATCGTTCATAGTCCATGTATGATTGGATGTGTTCGATATTTTGTGACTGATTGTTTCATACGCCCGAGGGGTATGATTAATAGTCGGAATGATTTTCTTGAGATCTATATATGTGAATTGTATAATGTCGGAAGAATTGGTTATCATGTATATCTGACCCTGTGTTGGGCGAAATACTTGTATTGTATTTTAGGTCGAGGCAAAGGCAAGGCACGGGAAGAGCATGTCGACGGCGAAGGGTTCGAAGGATACTAGTTCGGGGGCCCCTTGTCTTTGTTGTCCGGTTATGTTAAACCGTGTTATGTTATTTCCTGCTTCATTTAAATTGTTATTTGGTTGTATTTGACATTCGAAGTATTTTCCATCCCCATATGGTCTATACTTGTTTTTCGGATCCTGTGTGTTGTAAGGCCGTTGGCTATATTTTAATAAACTCCTAATCGGAGTAATGACTATTCATCGTGATTCGGTATCACAAATAATATTTATTTAACCTGTTTTGGATATCGCCTGGTGGGTCCCAGTGTGGGATTCACGGCACTGTAATAGCCGCCTTTTCGGGTGTTACAGTGGCAAAGATGCAACCACCCAAATTTGACGGCTTTTCCGAGACTCCCACTTGGGACCATTGGTTGAAGGAACTGGAGAAAATTTTTGCTAGAATTAATTGCCCGGACGACAGGAGAGCTCCTATTGCCCAGTAATTTCTGATAGGGGAAGCATCCGAGTGGTGTGAAGCTATCCGACCTGCAGATCATGATGCCGATTGGACGGAATTTAAAATGATGATGGAAGCTCAGTATTGCCCTCGTCCTGTGAGGGAAGCCAAAATTCGAGAATTTTTCTCCGCTCAACCATCAGATGAACCCGTATCCTGCATTTATTAAGACATTTAACCAAAGAATCTAGCATTTGTTCGACATCCGTCGTAATGAGATGCGGAGATGATGATTCATTTTGAAATGAGAATGAAACCAGAAATCCAGTGGTACATGTCCGGTTTTGAATGTACCACTCTCCGCCAATACCAGGATAAGGCGTTGGCGTACGAAATAAAAGAAGCGGCAATGGAGAAGTTTATGGAGTCGAAGAAACAGAAAGTCTCTGGTACTTTTACAGAGCACAAGAGCAGTGGGCCCCGCAAGGCCCAGTCTTCTTTTTCTTTCAAGAAACCTCCGCACCCATCTAAGAGCGGAAAGAATTACAACAAGATTTCGGCCACGACGGATACAGCTAGGAAGTGCTTTAATTGTGGTCGCCCAGGCCACCTTTGGCGCGATTGTTTGCGCACCCCAGTTACGTGTTTTGACTGCGGACAGGAAGGGCACCGTGCGACGTTTTGCAAGGACGCCACCAAATACAATGGAACCCATTCATCACAGCCAGTTCAGAAGGAAGCTAGTATCCAACAGACGAAGCAAAGTGTTCAGATGCCTCAAAATTTTGGCCGTGGACGAGGCAGAGGACAATGGGACCGAAAGGGGACATCGAGTGCCGGATCTGTTCCCCCACGTCTCTATGAGATGAGGAGGACAGACGATCAGGATGCTGCTGTCGCATCAGGTACTGTCCAGATCCTTTCGCAGCCAGTTAGCGTTTTATTTGATACAGGAGCTACGCATTCTTTTATATCTTTGTCTTGTGTAAATCGTTTGAATATTTCTGGCTTTCATACTTGTGAACCTTATATTGTTGGTTTACCGAGTGGAGAGAGGATTGTTGGGAACTTAGAGACTAGAGATTTTCCTGTATTATTTGGGGGTACGAAATGGCTCTCAAATCTAATTGTGATAGAAATGCAAGGAGATGACCTAATACTCGGAGACGATTGGCTTAATCGATATGGAGCAATTGTAAATTACCGAAGGAGGAATATTTCGCTGATTGCTGATGATGGCTCCGAAGTACTGTTTGAAGGATGGAAACCAGGAAGCTCAGGAAAGTTGATCAAAGCAATGAAATCTGTCAAATTGTTGAAACAGGGCTATATTGGGTACTGGTGCTATGCAATGAAGAAAGAAGACGAAATTGTGGAACTTTCATGCATTCCTGTTGTGAACGAATTTCCAGATGTATTTCCGGACGAGTTACCTGGGCTACCTCCACGAAGGGATGTAGAATTTCCCATTGAGCTGGAACCCGGAGCTACACCAATTTCTAAGGCGCCGTATCGTATGGCACCTACTGAAATGTATGAACTGAAGAAGCAGCTGGAGGAGTTATTGGACAAGGGCTATATTCAGCCAAGCGTTTCACCCTGCGGAGTGCCAGTTCTTTTTGTCCGAAAGAAGGATGGATCGCTTCGACTGTGTATTGACTATCGAGAGCTGAATAAGATGACGATTAAGAACAAGTATCCATTGCCACAGATTGATAATCTGTTTGACTAGTTGCAAGGAGCAACAGTGTTTTCAAAAATCGATCTGAGATCAGGATACCATCAGCTGAGGATTAAGAAATCTGATGTTCCAAAGTCAGCATTCAGAACTCGCTACGGACACTATGAGTTTGTAGTGATGCCATTTGGTCTCACTAATGCACCTGCTGTATTCATGCAGTTGATGAACCGAGTGTTCATCGAATATTTGGATAAATTTGTGGTCGTGCTCATTGATGACATTCTGGTATATTCTAAGATCCCGGAAGAGCATGCACATCATTTGCGGATTGTACTAGAACTTTTGAGAACCGAGCAACTGTACGCCAAACTCTCTAAGTGTGAATTCTGGCTAAAAGAAGTAATGTTCCTCGGTTATGTGGTATCAGCAGAAGGAGTCCGAGTAGATCCGCAAAAAATCGAAGCAATTATGGATTGGAAACCTCCAAAGAACATGAAAGAAGTCCGAAGTTTCTTAGGACTTGCTGGGTATTATCGTCGGTTCGTGGAAGGGTTTTCCAAAATCTCCCGCCCACTTACTCGACTCCTGCAGAAAACTCAAAAGTTCGAGTGGAACGAGTCGTGTCAGACTAGTTTTGACGAATTAAAGAAGAGATTGACGACGGCACCGATTCTATCACTTCCACAGGGGACTGAAGGATTCATAGTTTACATTGATGCTTCGAACCAAGGACTCGGATGCGTATTAATGTAGAATGACAAGGTGATCGCTTATGTTTCACGGCAGCTGAAACCTTATGAAGTGAATTACCCAACACATGATTTGGAGCTAGCAGCAGTAGTTTTTGCTTTGAAGATCTGGAGGCATTATCTGTACAAGACTCATTGTCAGATCTTTACGGATCACAAGAGTCTCAAATACATCTTCAGTCAGAAGGAATTGAACATGCGGCAAAGAAGATGGTTAGAGCTGATTAAGGACTATGACTTGGAGATTTTGTATCATCCAGGCAAAGCGAATGTAGTAGCCGATGCACTCAGCCGCAAGCCTGTTTCTATTCAGATGCTAGAGACGCTGACCTCCCAACTTAGCCTTCAATGAGAGATGATTCGAGAAGGAATTGAAGTGTGGTTACAAAGAGTCCAAGGACAACTGTGCATAATGGAATTAACTTCATCATTAACCGAAGAAATCAAATCTAGACAGGCGGATGATCCTCTGATGATTCGGTTACGTGATGAAGTAATCAAGGGAAAGGCCCCCGGATTCCTAATTCATGATGATGGAATTTTGAGATTCCAGAACTGACTCTGCGTTCCTGATATCAATGTTCTGAAACAGACGATTATGAAAGAAACTCACAGTTCGCCCTATTCTATCCACCAGGGCACCAGTAAAATGTATAAGGACTTCAAGCAAAATTTCTGATTGGGCAACATGAAGAAAGATGTAGCGGACTATGTTTCGAAATGCTTGACTTGTCAGCAGGTTAAGATAGAGCATCAACGGCCTGTCGGAATGTTGAAGCCACTCCCGATTCCTGAATGGAAGTGTGAGGACATATCGATGGACTTTATCACTAGTATGCCAAGGACCAAGACGGGAATGAACATTATATGGGTGATAGTTGATCGTTCAACCAAATCAGCTCATTTCCTAGGCATTAAGGACACATGGGGACCAGAGAAATTGGCGCGAGTATTTATTTCAGAGATAGTTCGATTGCGTGGTATGTTGAAAACGATTGTTTCTGATCGAGACGGACGTTTTGTATCTCACTTTTGGAAAGCAGTTCATAAGGCCTTAGGGACCGAATTGAACTTCAGCACAGCTTATCACCCACAGACTGATGGACAGTCAGAGAGGACTATTCAAACAGTGGATGATATGCTGAGGGCTTGTGCCTTAGATTGGTCAACTAATTGGGAAGATCACTTACCGTTGATTGAATTTACCTACAATAATAGTTGGCATGCTTCCATTAAGATGGCACCGTTTGAGACATTATACGGGAGGAGATGTAGATCGCCCCTATGTTGGGATGATTCATCAGACTTGATCGGGACAGAACCAGAGATGATCGTACAGACTCTAGAGAAGATAGCCTTGATTCGTGAAAGGCTGTTAACCGCCCAAAGTCGCCAGAAATCTTACGCAGACGTACGTCGTCGCCCATTGGAGTTCAGTACTGGAGACCACGTACTGTTGAAGGTTTCTCCTACTCGGGGGATCTTCCATTTCGGAAGGAAAGGAAAGCTGAGTCCAAGATATATCGGACCATTTGAGATCCTTGAGAGAGTTGGAGAGTTAGCATACAGATTGGCATTGCCGCCGTCATTGTGCCATGTTCATAACGTGTTCCACGTATTCCAGTTACGGAGGTATATACCAGATCCTAGTCATGTCATTGATTTCAGCGAGATCAAAGTTGCTCAAGATGGGACGTTTGAGGAAAGACCGGTCAAAATACTCGAAAGTCGAGTTAAGCAGTTGAGGAACAAACCAATCGTTTTCGTCAAAGTTCAATGGTCACGCCATGGAGTGGAAGAAGCCACATGGGAAACAGAAAATGGCATGAAGTCCAGATATCCCGAGTTATTTCCGTCTTGAGTTTCGGGACGAAACTCCTTTTTAGTAGGAGAGTATGTAATATCCGGATTATTTACTGTGTATTTTACATGTATTCGAACCCTGTATTATTCGGATTTGTGGTTTTGATTATTGGAGTATGATATTTCTTGCATTGGCATCCTTGTACTTAAGTATAACTTCATGCAAAATTTCTCATGCAAACTCGTGATTGCGCACGCTAAGAATGTAGCTTAACGCGTGCTATCGGGCTATTACTAGCGCACGCTATGCATGTAGGAGTTGCGTGCGCTAAGAACTCAATTATTGAGCGGGACGGCTAGCACATGCGCCAGCCGGGACATGGGTCCGGATAAGATTCCCGCAAATGAACCTGGACAGTTCTGAAGTCAACTCTTATTAGCGCACGCTAAGGAAAGCTTAGTAGTGTGCGTTAACTTGTTAAAATGCAGAATATCATAAATGGGACAACAACCGTTTTGGCTTTCATTTCTTTCGCCCATTCTTCATCCTTGAGAGGCCAGAGAGCTTTAGTCACCCCTCTAACACACTTAGAACATATATTAGTGATCCTTGAATATTGGTTATCACTTGGGAGTAATCATTGAAGAGAAGTAACACCTTGGAGTGGCACATAACCAACCGGAGTCGGATTCTACCTTGTGGTTCAGTGATTTCGGCATATTAAGGTATGTTCAACCTATCACCAGTCTTAGATTTGGATTCCAAGGGATATGATGATCATGTTAACGAGATATTGAATTTCATTAGTGAATTATTCAACAACATCATGTTTAGAAGATTGGAATGTCTACAATTACGATATTATTGTTATAACCTTGAAGTCAGAATCCTTGTACTTCAAATGATGAGAGGAACATTCTGAAGTTAACAATTCGTATGATTTATGTTATCTTTGTGATCATGAATTGGAGGTGATGTTATAAGAACTTAAAGGAAGAATCATCTTAGGAAATATTCTTTCGTATAAGTTGGAATTGTTAGTTCACCTCAAGATGAAGTCTGAATATGTATAATGATAGTAGAATCTAATACATCAACCGGAGATCACCAACTTCGCATGAGAATTGTAATCAAGATGGATTATGGTGTTATGACGATTATACGTATGTTTGCATCTTGAACTTGTTATTATCCTTGAGATCATTCATAAGGGTTATGAACATAACATGAAGTCAGATAACAAACATCATATCACTGAGGAATTCGCTTACTTCATCACCTTTTGTATAATCTGCTGCCCTCCAGTGAACTGCCATGCACTCTTAGCGTGCGCTAAGCTACGTTAATTAACGTGCGCTATCGTGTATGTTTAGCTTACGCCACATTTGCAACTTAGTGTGCGCTAAGTCATTAGGCGAGTCAGTTGGCTAACCAGTGAGGTACTGACCGTGCATGGTTAGCGTACGCTAGGCTATGTGTATTGCGTGCGCTAACGAGTAGCATTAACGTACGCTACATAGGATGCGTAGCGTGCGTTAATCTATCCAGGCAGATTGCATATTAAGGACTTCCTACCGTAATTGTTGAATTGTTAGACGTTCGTACGGCATGATATGAATTGTGTGCTATTTCTTTTGTTAAGGTTCGAGCTTAACCCGTGATTGATCGAAGGGGACGACCTTCGAGTATTTTGATATTCGTGGAAGTTTATTCTTGTCAACGAACCGAGGCAAGTACTCTAATTAGAATTGTTTATATTATGACAATTATGATGTGATTGTATCGTGTAAATATGTTGTGAATATATGTCCACCATGCGTTGATCCGACGGGAATCATCATGGGAATCTATAGCTGTGTGCGCTGGATCGTTGGACACGTAGTTCCACCATGTGTTGGTCCGACGGGATCATCATGGGAATGTATAGCTGAGTGCGCTGGATCGTTGGAATACCATCAGTATGTTGAAATTGTTATGATATGATATGTGTTGTGGATATTCTCGTTGGAGAAACTTGTTATGATATTGTTGTGTCGAGAATTACACTCTCCGACCGGCGATCGCCTCGGAGATCGGGCGACCTAGCCACTGCCGAGCAGCCGAGGCAGAGATGCCGACCAGCGACCAGGCGGCCGAGCCTTAACCCAGCGGACAAGCTAAATCGGCCAAGTCCCAGGACAAGTCCCGGTGCCGAGCGATCGACATCAAATACGATCGTCACTCGGTACTCGGCGATCGACTACTGGCGACCGATAAGCGGGCGATCCTCTCTCGGCATCTGCCGACCGACCCTTGGTGACCGACCGATGCCGACCCTCAGCGACTGGCCGATGACGACCCTCAGTGGCCAGTTAGATACGACCGCATCATGCCGATAGTCATCCAGTCGGCAAAGACCAAGCCTCAGGACAGACACCACGTGCAAGATCCGAGACAAGATCCGCATATCACGGATCGTTGACCATAGCCTGGTAGAATCTTTCCACCAACCGACAGGCCCGCTGAAAGTTGTCAGTAGGGCCGCATGTGACAGTGACTCTGGACGCGTGCTGGCTCCTCATTGGACCGCCCAGCTGGCGCCAGCACCTACCTTGGACTTTAGCCCGACAGCCCGTGTGATCGCCCCATTATAATATTGGCCGGTAGGCGATCGCCCCATTATTATAATGGCCCGAAGGCGATCGCCCACCAGAGGACAAGACTCAGCTGACACTATAAATACACGGCTCCCTACACTTGTTCAAGCACCGGACTTTTACCACACAAAAGGCTTCAGAACTTCATTTCCCACCGGGATTCTGACTCTAAAAACTCCCCAGCAATATCGCGATTTCAGCACTCTCTGCACTCGCCGGAATTCCCCAGCACTTGGCTATCTCCAACTCTTGGCAACAGCTATCATTCGGTTCTTACATCTCCCGGCCTCTCTCATCAAGAAGACGATCGGTAGGGACGAAGAACACCGAGCTTCGCTCAAGAGCCGGATTAACAGAGTCTTTTTACGCTCATTGTATTTAGATTTCTCTCATTAATACTTGTATCCACGAATATTTGTATTAATATCATCTCGCGAGAGCATTCAAGCCCGGGCCTAACAAACCCGGTAAATCTTGTATTATTTATCTTCTCTCGGAAGTGCTCCCGCAATTGTTGTGTGTTGTCCGTCTTCCAGCAGTATTAATCTTCGGATAAATATTTTGGGCAACAACAATTGGCGCTAGAGGAAGGGGATCTAACCCTCAAATTTATATTCCTACCGTCCCGAAGAACACTCACTGTTCTCGGGGCATATACTTGAAGTGACACTCACTGCACTTCAAAAAAATCTTTCAGAAATCATGTCTTCCGCCTCCGCGTCGAAGAAAGCCGCTGACCAGCCGGCCAAACCCCCCGTTCCGTCCCAGTCTGAGCCGCAGCCGACGGTGGAAGGTAGCCGCCGCGGTCAGAGACGCTCGATCCCGTCCCTGGACGGTGGCCCAAGCCTCTCGCTCGATCAGTTCCGAACCAATGAACAGATTGAAGAGGCCATAGCCGCCCTTCAGGGGCGACAGAGTGCTCTCAACGCGCCTCCCGCTATCACCCCCTCGGCCGTCCGCCGGAAGTCCAAGCGGAAGCTCAAGGCGTTACTGGCCGAGCGATCGCCAGGAGGCTCTCGTCCGCAAGAAGAGGCGCTCGCCAGTCGGGGCACCTCTGTCTTCGATCTCCTGGGCAGTGACCCGACCTGGCGACCGGGGCAGTCCGGCCCCAGCTAAGAGACGACGGAGTTTGAGTCCGTCACCAGGAGATTGGCCTACTCGACTCCCAAATATCCGAGGTCGGCAGCAGCGGAGTCCGGAGATCGGTACACAATCGCCTCGGCTCCCGCTCCCAAAGCCGATCAGCGAGCGGCCGAGCCACGGCGATTGCCGCATTGCAACGTCAGATCGACGACGTGAAGGCACTCTTGCAATCCAGGGCAGGCGCCATGAAGGCGATCGCCGAGCCAAGCGAGCCGCTCACGATCGACATCGAGCTCGCCCCCGTGCAGCACAAGATCTCTCCCCCGCAAACACCCATGTATGAGGGGCGATCGGACCCATAGACACACCTGAGCAAGTTCAACATCTACATGACCGGGTGTGGGGCATCAGACGCGACCCGGTGCCGAATGTTCCCTCTGACGCTGGACGACCTCGCCCACCGGTGGTACACCTTATTGCCACCTCAGTCCATTGGCTCATTTAACCAGCTGGCGCACGTCTTCACGGAGTACTTCGCCACCAGGGTCATCCGGCCAGAAGGTCCCCTTCGCATGATGCAAATCAAGCAGGGAGAAGGAGAGTCCGACTCGGACTACATCGACCGGGTAGATGTGATCATCCTCAACGGCGAGCCCGTAAGCGATGAGACCGCCCTCTACGCGGTCCTAGGAGGATTTCAGGGTTTTTCGCCTATGTCCAGGCATCTCACGAAGACCCAACCTACGACCTACGCAGCCTTCCGGGCTAGAGCCGCAGATTTTCTAGCCAGGCAGAGGTTTCTTCTTAGCCTGTGAGCAGCGCGATCGGCGCCCGGACGACGATCTCCCGCCCGATCGCCGATATCGACCTACGAATAAAACGATCGGCAGCCGAGTGACGATCGACAGTCTTCCGGCCCGATCGCCGATCATCACGCTACATCACCAAAACCCGGAGGACACGATCGCCATCTACAGTCCAGCATCTAACATGAGGGACTAAGGCTCGCGATCGACTCCATCGCACATCATGAAGCCATGGTCCTGGTAGCCGATGGAACCGGCTGCTTCGGCCATGCAAGGTCCCTTTCGGCCGAGATCGCCCGCCCTTCATTTAAATACGAGGCCGGCGTAGTCTGAGGGCTCTCCAAAATCAATCAGTGGACACGATCGCCCGCCCTCAAGGATCATCATCTAACTTGGTGAACCCGGACAAAGCGACACGCGCCACTACCCCCGTCTCAACGTACACCGTCGAGGTTCGCCATCTCCGTGGCGGGCCGAAGTGGAAGCAGAGCTAGCAAGCCGCGGAGGTGGAGTTGATTCATACGACGCTGCCCCGCGCAAGGACTCCTCTAGACCGAGACCGCACGCCCTTCGTTTAAATACGAGGCGAGGCGCAGCCTAACAGAGGACCCTCATAATAAAGTGAGTCACGGGACACTCAATGTCTTCGCGCACCAAGACACGGTCATGGAGTCGGTCCATCGAATTCCGCGACTGTGCACGATTCCTCAAACAAGCGAAACCGTCAAGTTTCCGAGGGGGATCGGCCAATGTTGTTTTTTGCAGGTACAAGACCGAAAGATAGCTAGCCAATCGACCATGATAGCCCAAGTCCGAATCCTAAGTCAGCTCAGCAAGATCGCCCGTCCTCATCCTACACGATCTCCAGCAAGAACCACCTCGCCCCATGTCTTCAACATAGGAGCAAGCTGGGGGGCAATTGTTGTGTCGAGAATTACACTCTCCGACCGGCGATCGCCTCGGAGATCGGGCGACCTAGCCACTGCCGAGCAGCCGAGGCAGAGCTGTCGACCAGCGACCAGGCGGCCGAGCCTTAACCCAGCGGACAAGCTAAATCGGCCAACCGAAGGTCCCAGGACAAGTCCCGGTGCCGAGCGATCGACATCAAATACGATCGTCACTCGATACTCGGCGATCGACTACTGGCGACCGACAAGCGGGCGATCCTCTCTCGGCATCTGCCGACCGACCCTTGGTGACCGACCGATGCCGACCCTCAGCGACTAGCCGATGACGACCCTCAGTGGCCAGTTAGATACGACCGCATCATGCCGATAGTCATCCAGTCGGGAAAGACCAAGCCTCAGGACAGAAACCACATGCAAGATCCGAGACAAGATCCGCATATCACGGATCGTTGACCGATCGCGTAATCTTTCCACCAGCCGACAGGCCCGCCGAAAGTTGTCAGTAGGGCCGCATGTGACAGTGACTCTGGACGCGTGCTGGCTCCTCATTGGACCGCCCAGCTGGCGCCAGCACCTACCTTGGACTTTAGCCCAACAGCCCGTGTGATCGCCCCATTATAATATTGGCCGGTAGGCGATCGCCCCATTATTATAATGGCCGGAAGGCGATCGCCCCCTATAGGACAAGACTCGGCTGCCACTATAAATACACGGCTCTCTACACTTGTTCAAGCACCGGACTTTTACCACACAAAAGGCTTCATAACTTCATTTCCCACCGGGATTCTGACTCTAAAAACTCCCCAGCAATGTCGCAATTTCAGCACTCTCTGCACTCGCCAGAATTCCCCAGCACTTGGCTATCTCCAACTCTTGGCAACAGCTATCATTCGGTTCTTACTTCTCCCAGCCTCTCTCATCAAGAAGACGATCGGTAGGGACGAAGAACACCGAGCTTCGCTCAAGAGCCGGATTAACAGAGTCTTTTTACACTCATTGTATTTAGATTTCTCTCATTAATACTTGTATCTACGAATATTTGTATTAATATCATCTCGCGTGAGCATTCAAGCCCGGGCCTAACAAACCCGGCAAATCTTGTATTATTTATCTTCTCTCGGAAGTGCTCCCGCAATTGTTGTTTGTTGTCCGTCTTCCAGCAGTATTAATCTTCGGATAAATATTTTGGGCAACAAAAATTGGTGCTAGAGGAAGGGGATCTAACCCTCAAATTTATATTCCTACCGTCCCGAAGAACACTCACTGTTCTCGGGGCAGATACTTGAAGTGACACTTACTGCACTTCAAAGAAATCTTTCAGAAATCATGTCTTCCGCCTCCGCGTCGAAGAAAGCCGCTGACCATCCGGCCAAACCCCCCGTTCCGTCCCAGTCCGAGCCACAGCCGATGGTGGAAGGTAGCCGCCGCAGTCAGAGACGCTCGATCCCATCCATGGACGGTGGCCCAAGCCTCTCGCTCGATCATTTCTGAACCAATGAACAGATCGAAGAGGCCATAGCCGCCCTTCAGGGGCGACGGAGTGCTCTCAACGCGCCTCCCGCTATCACCCCCTCGGCCGTCCGCCGGAAGTCCAAGCGGAAGCTCAAGGCGTTACTGACCAAGCGATCGCCAGGAGGCTCTCGTCCGCAAGAAGAGGTGCTCGCCAGTCGGGGCACCTCTGTCTTCGATCGCCTGGGCAGTGACCAGACCTGGCGACCGGGGCAGTCCGGCCCCAGCTAAGAGACGACGGAGTTTGAGTCCGTCACCAGGAGATTGGCCTACTCGACTCCCAAATAGCCAAGGTCGGCAGCAGCGGAGTCCGGAGATCGGTACACAATCGCCTCGTCTCCCGCTCCCAAAGCCGATCAGCGAGCGGCCGAGCCACGGCGATTGCCGCATTGCAACGTCAGATCGACGACGTGAAGGCGCTCGTGCAATCCAGGGCAGGCGCCATGAAGGCGATCGCCGAGCCAAGCGAGCCGCTCACGATCGACATCGAGCTCGCCCCCGTGCAGCACAAGATCGCTCCCCCGCAAACACCCATGTACGAGGGGCGATCGGACCCCCAGACACACCTGAGCAAGTTCAACATCTACATGACCGGGTGTGGGGCATCAGACGCGACCCGGTGCCGAATGTTCCCTCTGACGCTGGACGACCTCGCCCACCGGTGGTACACCTTATTGCCACCTCAGTCCATTGGCTCATTTAACCAGCTGGCGCACGTCTTCACGGAGTACTTCGCCACCAGGGTCATCCGGCCAGAAGGTCCCCTTCGCATGATGCAAATCAAGCAGGGAGAAGGAGAGTCCGACTCGGACTACATCGACCGGGTAGATGTGATCATCCTCAACGGCGATCCCGTAAGCGATGAGACCGCCCTCTACGCGGTCCTAGGAGGATTTCAGGGTTTTTCGCCTATGTCCAGGCATCTCACGAAGACCCAACCTACGACCTACGCAGCCTTCCGGGCTAGAGCCGCAGATTTTCTAGCCAGGCAGAGGTTTCTTCTTAGCCTGTGAGCAGCGCGATCGGCGCCCGGACGACGATCTCCCGCCCGATCGCCGATATCGACCTACGATTAAAACGATCGGCAGCCGAGTGACGATCGACAGTCTTCCGGCCCGATCGCCGATCATCACGCTACATCACCAAAACCCGGAGGACACGATCGCCATCTACAGTCCAGCATCTAACATGAGGGACTAAGGCTCGCGATCGACTCCATCGCACATCATGAAGCCATGGTCCTGGTAGCCGATGGAACCGGCCATGCAAGGTCCCTTTCGGCCGAGATCGCCCGCCCTTCATTTAAATACGAGGCCGGCGTAGTCTGAGGGCTCTCCAAAATCAATCAGTGGACACGATCGCCCGCCCTCAAGGATCATCATCTAACTTGGTGAACCCGGACAAAGCGACACGCGCCACTACCCCCGTCTCAACGTACACCGTCGAGGTTCGCCATCTCCGTGGCGGGCCGAAGTGGAAGCAGAGCTAGCAAGCCGCGGAGGTGGAGTTGATTCATCCGACGCTGCCCCGCGCAAGGACTCCTCTAGACCGAGACCGCACGCCCTTCGTTTAAATACAAGGCGAGGCGCAGCCTAACAGAGGACCCTCATGATAAAGTGAGTCACGGGACACTCAATGTCTTCGCGCACCAAGACACGGTCATGGAGTCGGTCCATCGAATTCCGCGACTGTACACGATTCCTCAAACCAGCGAAACCGTCAAGTTTCCGAGGGGGATCGGCCAATGTTGTTTTTTGCAGGTACAAGACCGAAAGATAGCTAGCCAATCGACCATGATAGCCCAAGTCCGAATCCTAAGTCAGCTCAGCAAGATCGCCCGTCCTCATCCTACACGATCTCCACCAAGAACCACCTCGCCCCATGTCTTCAACATAGGAGCAAGCTGGGGGGCAATTGTTGTGTCGAGAATTACACTCTCCGACCGGCGATCGCCTCGGAGATCGGGCGACCTAGCCACTGCCGAGCAGCCGAGGCAGAGCTGTCGACCAGCGACCAGGCGGCCGAGCCTTAACCCAGCGGACAAGCTAAATCGGCCAACCGAAGGTCCCAGGACAAGTCCCGGTGCCGAGCGATCGACATCAAATACGATCGTCACTCGATACTCGGCGATCGACTACTGGCGACCGACAAGCGGGCGATCCTCTCTCGGCATCTGCCGACCGACCCTTGGTGACCGACCGATGCCGACCCTCAGCGACTGGCCGATGACGACCCTCAGTGGCAGGTTAGATACGACCGCATCATGCCGATAGTGATCCAGTCGGCAAAGACCAAGCCTCAGGACAGAAACCACATGCAAGATCCGAGACAAGATCCGCATATCACGGATCGTTGACCACAGTCTGGCAGAATCTTTCCACCAGCCGACAGGCCCGCCGAAAGTTGTCAGTAGGGCCGCATGTGACAGTGACTCTGGACGCGTGCTGGCTCCTCATTGGACCGCCCAGCTGGCGCCAGCACCTACCTTGCACTTTAGCCCAACAGTCCGTGTGATCGCCCCATTATAATATTGGCCGGTAGGCGATCGCCCCATTATTATAATGGCCGGAAGGCGATCGCCCGCTATAGGACAAGACTCGGCTGCCACTATAAATACACGGCTCTCTACACTTGTTCAAGCACCGGACTTTTACCACACAAAAGGCTTCAGAACTTCATTTCCCACCGGGATTCTGACTCTAAAAACTCCCCAGCAATGTCGCAATTTCAGCACTCTCTGCACTCGCCAGAATTCCCCACCACTTGGCTATCTCCAACTCTTGGCAACAGCTATCATTCGGTTCTTACTTCTCCCAGCCTCTCTCATCAAGAAGACGATCGGTAGGGACGAAGAACACCGAGCTTCGCTCAAGAGCCGGATTAACAGAGTCTTTTTACACTCATTGTATTTAGATTTCTCTCATTAATACTTGTATCCACGAATATTTGTATTAATATCATCTCGCGTGAGCATTCAAGCCCGGGCCTAACAAACCCGGCAAATCTTGTATTATTTATCTTCTCTCGGAAGTGCTCCCGCAATTGTTGTGTGTTGTCCGTCTTCCAGCAGTATTAATCTTCGGATAAATATTTTGGGCAACAACAATTGGCGCTAGAGGAAGGGGTTCTAACCCTCAAATTTATATTCCTACCGTCCCGAAGAACACTCACTGTTCTCGGGGCAGATACTTGAAGTGACACTCACTGCACTTCAAAGAAATCTTTCAGAAATCATGTCTTCCGCCTCCGCTTCGAAGAAAGCCGCTGACCATCCGGCCAAACCCCCCGTTCCGTCCCAGTCCGAGCCGCAGCCGATGGTGGAAGGTAGCCGCCGCAGTCAGAGACGCTCGATCCCATCCATGGACGGTGGCCCAAGCCTCTCGCTCGATCAGTTCTGAACCAATGAACAGATCGAAGAGGCCTTAGCCGCCCTTCAGGGGCGACGGAGTGCTCTCAACGCGCCTCCCGCTATCACCCCCTCGGCCGTCCGCCGGAAGTCCAAGCGGAAGCTCAAGGCGTTACTGACCAAGCGATCGCCAGGAGGCTCTCGTCCGCAAGAAGAGGCGCTCGCCAGCCGGGGCACCTCTGTCTTTGATCGCCTGGGCATTGACCCGACTCAGCGGCCGGGCGATCGGCCCCAGCTACGAGACGACGGAGTTTGAGTCCGTCACCAGGAGCTTGGCCTACTCGACTCCCAGAAGGCAGCCCAGCCGTCTGGCTCCCGCTCGCCAAATAGCCGAGGTCGGCAGCAGCGGAGTCCGGAGATCGGTAAACAATCGCCTCGGCTCCCTCTCCCAAAGCCGATCAGCGAGCGGCCGAGCCACGGCGATTTCCGCATTGCAACGTCAGATCGACGATGTGAAGGCGCTCCTGCAATCCAGGGCAGGCGCCATGAAGGCGATCGCCGAGCTAAGCGAGCCGCTCACGATCGACATCGAGCTCGCCCCCGTGCAGCACAAGATCGCTCCCCCGCAAACACCCATGTACGAGGGGCGATCGGACCCCCAGACACACCTGAGCAAGTTCAACATCTACATGACCGGGTGTGGGGCATCAGACGCGACCCGGTGCCGAATTTTCCCTCTGATGCTGGACGACCTCACCCACCGGTGGTACACCTTATTGCCATCTCGGTCCATTGGCTCCTTTAACCAGCTGGCGCAAGTCTTCACGGAGTACTTCGCCACCAGGGTCATCCGGCCAGAAGGTCCCCTTCGCATGATGCAAATCAAGCAGGGAGAAGGAGAGTCCGACTCGGACTACATCGACCGGGTAGATGTGATCATCCTCAATGGCGAGCCCGTAAGCGATGAGACAGCCCTCTACGCGGTCCTAGGAGGATTTCAGGGTTTTTCGCCTATGTTCAGGCATCTCACGAAGACCCAACCTACGACCTACGCAGCCTTGCGGGCTAGAGCCGCAGATTTTCTAGCCAGGCAGAGGTTTCTTCTTAGCCTGTGAGCAGCGCGAACGGCGCCCGAATGACGATCTCCCGCCCGATCGCCGATATCGACCTATGAAAAAAAGGATCGGCAGCCGAGTGACGATCGACAGTCTTCCAGCCCGATCGCCGATCATCACGCTACATCACCAAAACCCAGAGGACACAATCGCCATCTACAGTCCAGCATCTAACATGAGGGACTAAGGCTCGCGATCGCCTCCATCGCACATCATGAAGCCATGGTCCTGGTAGCCGATGGAACCGGCTGCTTCGGCCATGCAAGGTCCCTTTCGGCCGAGATCGCCCGTCCTTCGTTTAAATACGAGGCCGGCGTAGTCTGAGGGCTCTCCAAAATCAATCAGTGGACACGATCGCCCGCCCTCAAGGATCATCATCTAACTTGGTGAACCCTGACAAAGCGACACGTGCCACTACCCCCGTCTCAATGTACACCGTCGAGGTTCGCCATCTCCGTGGCGGTCCGAGGTGGAAGCAGAGCTAGCAAGCCGCGGAGGTGGAGTTGATTCATCCGACGCTGCCCCGCGCAAGGACTCCTCTAGACCGAGACCGCACGCCCTTCGTTTAAATACGAGGCGAGGCGCAGCCTAACAGAGGACCCTCATAATAAAGTGAGTCACGGGACACCCAATGTCTTCGCGCACCAAGACACGGTCATGGAGTCGGTCCATCGAATTCCGCGACTGTGCACGATTCCTCAAACAAGCGAAACCGTCAAGTTTCCGAGGGGGATCGGCCAATGTTGTTTTTTGCAGGTACAAGACCGAAAGATAGCTAGCCAATCGACCATGATAGCCCAAGTCCGAATCCTAAGTCAGCTCAGCAAGATCGCCCGTCCTCATCCTACACGATCGCCAGCAAGAACCACCTCGCCCCATGTCTTCAACATAGGACCAAGCTGGGGGGCAATTGTTGTGTCGAGAATTACACTCTCTGACCGGCGATCGCCTCGGAGATCAGGCGACCTAGCCACTGCCGAGCATCCAAGGCAGAGCTGCCGACCAGCGACCAGGCGGCCGAGCCTTAACCCAGCGGACAAGCTAAATCGGCCAAGTCCCAGGACAAGTCCCGGTGCCGAGCGATCGACATCAAATACGATCGTCACTCGATACTCGGGGATCGACTACTGGCGACCGACAAGCGGGCGATCCTCTCTCGGCACTGCCGACCGACCCTTGGTGACCGACCGATGCCGGCCCTCAGCGACTGGCCGATGACGACCCTCAGTGGCCAGTTAGATACGACCGCATCATGCCGATAGTCATCCAGTCGGCAAAGACCAAGCCTCAGGACAGAAACCACGTGCAAGATCCGAGATAAGATCCGCATATCACGGATCGTTGACCACAGCCTGGCAGAATCTTTCCACCAGCCGACAGGCCCGCCGAAAGTTGTCAGTAGGGCTGCATGTGACAGTGACTCTGGACGCGTGCTGGCTCCTCATTGGACCGCCCAGCTGGCGCCAGCACCTACCTTGGACTTTAGCCCAACAGCCCGTGTGATCGCCCCATTATAATATTGGCCGGTAGGCGATCGCCCCATTATTATAATGGCCGGAAGGCGATCGCCCGCCAGAGGACAAGACTCAGCTTCCACTATAAATACACGGCTCCCTACACTTGTTCAAGCACCGGACTTTTACCACACAAAAGGCTTCAGAACTTCATTTCCCACAGGGATTCTGACTCTAAAAACTCCCCAGCAATATCGCGATTTCAGCACTCTCTGCACTCGCCGGAATTCCCCAGCACTTGGCTATCTCCAACTCTTGGCAACAGCTATCATTCGGTTCTTACTTCTCCCGGCCCTCTCTCATCAAGAAGACGTTCGGTAGGGACGAAGAACACCGAGCTTCGCTCAAGAGCCGGATTAACAGAGTCTTTTTACACTCATTGTATTTAGATTTCTCTCATTAATACTTGTATCCACGAATATTTGTATTAATATCATCTCGTGAGAGCATTCAAGCTCGGGCCTAACAAACCCGGCAAATCTTGTATTATTTATCTTCTCTCGAAAGTGCTCCCGCAATTGTTGTTTGTTGTCCGTCTTCCAGCAGTATTAATATTCGGATAAATTTTTTGGGCAACAACAGATATAATTGTTGATTATATCACTGTTGTATGATTATTGTACTTGTACTAGCATCGTTGTGCTAACTGTAATATCTGCAATTTTCGATTTTCGGTAAATTTCTTTTTTTGGCCGGAGTCCGTTTTGACGACTCGCTCATGACCGTTTCGTCATTTAAAGAATGATTAATTCTGCACTTTTTGTCATCCGAGTTCGTTTCGGTATCGTTTTGTTGAATTCCGAGCTTTTTAGCGACTTTTCCGCACTTGAGCTCGATTCTTGCGAATCTCGTCCGAAACTGTTGTTTCGAGTTTCTCGTAAGTTCATTTGATGTTATTATTCATGTTGCGAGCTTTGGTTTGGTGTTTTGATCGCGTATCGTGATTTTCGGACGTTTTGGGCCATTTTTGTAATTTCCCAAAGTTTTGGGTAATTACTTCCGTTGTTGAATTCCGAGCCTTCGGGTGGTCGGAATTATGTGTTCTCTTAGCTCTTAGATTCGTCTTTGCGAGTATGTCGTAACCGTACCATTGATTCATATTCAGGTTCGGGTTTTGGGGTCGTTCGGGCCGTCGGAGTTGGCCCCGGCCGAGTAATGGCCGGGCAATCTGGGCCCAGGCCGGACTGGACGAGTCACGGCCGGTAGTGCTCGGCAGCTTCTGGCCGAGTCACGGCCGGTAGTTCTCGGCAGCTCCTGGCCGAGCAGGCCGCAGTGAGCCGCGGCACATGCCGGCAGGGCCGCGACAAACTCTGTGGCATTTTTCGGCCAAACCGATCAGATCGGTGCCGCGCACACTGCCGGGCCGCGCACACCGCCGACCACCGGGAGCCATTTTTGGGCTCGTGCCGCGCACACTCCTCACGGGCCGCGCACACTGTGGTGCACTTATTTATGGCCCTACACACGGGTTTTTGGCCATTTTTCTCCTTCTCTTCCACGGCTGAGGGCGATCTTATCATGGAGCCATGTTGTTTAACAACAAATCCATGAAGTTCTTGAGTTCATATCATCAACCAATCCTCCGTTATCATCCTTTGATCCAGCGAATCAAGGTAATCTTCCTTAGAACCCTAATTTCGTGAATTTGGGGGTTTTTGCGTTTTTGTCCGATTCGTTCCGTATTATTGATTAATTCATGATGGGTATGATTAATCTTGGTAGTATTATTGTGTTTAACATCATTTAATCCATTGTTCTTCGTCGAATCGAAGTATATTTCTTGATTTCCTTCAAATTGACTTTTTGGGGGATTTGTTCTCGATCTCGTTTTTCATCCGTTTTTGCTGGATCGATTGTGGTTAAATGATGTTGTTAAACACATTCTATGGAATGTATATCCATATTTCGACTTGGAATTCCGTTTTTGGGTTTTGACGGAACGAATCGTGTTCTTGGCCGTTTTGGGGAAACGCTTGAACTTTCGTCATTTGTTCTTTGAATTCGGCGGCTTTGAGTTGTAACATCCCCAGATCGAACCGGGAATATTACACGCTGCAGACCCTCTCCGCGAGGATCCACCAGGCTAGACATCTAAGCAACACATTACATTACATAACGACGAATCAAAATAACGAACCAATACACCGATTTGGTCTTTCGACACTGACTTACAAATAAAAATACATAAACTCATCCAGACTCATACCCACGCAAGGGTAAAATACTTGCAACAACGAACAATAGGACAGCGGAAAAGACAATACGATGGACTCCAACTAACTGAACCCAAAACTGGCCTCCCGAAAACCTGCATGTACCTGGACACAATACAGATATCCACCCCCCGATTACTCGGGGGTTAGCAAAACTCCACTGTTTCGCTAGTGCAAGTATAAAATGCAAATACGAGCCATACACAACACATTCGGAGAATACAACGAAAGACTTCCCGAGGTATATTTAGTTAAAAATAGTTCAAGTCTTGAAAGTAGAAACGAAGTAAGTAAGCACTTTGAAAACATTTCCAAATCTCGGAAGTTTTAAAAACATTAGAAATTGAAAAGTTCTTAAATTCCTCGAAAATCATTTAGGGTCACAGCCCCAAAGTTCTTTTTCCAAAGTGCAAATCCGTTAACAAAACGCGGGGTCTACGACCCAACCATTACGGTCACAAAACACAGGGTCCACGACCCGATCATCCACTTCAATTCACTTACGAGGACACATTACACATAACACATTATTCCCATGTCATTCTAGCCAAGCACCAAGACTCGATATATCATGTCTCGCGACCCCGAGCGCAAAGCATTGTGATACTCCGGACAATATCACAATTAACCATCAAAACATCAACATCAATATCACAGAAACCACACTTGGTAACCCGTGGCCGTACCCATTAGTATCGGCCCCCAGAGGCCCCGTCGGACCGTCCCCAGGTAGGAAACCACTTCCGCGGCCGTACCCATTAGTATCGGCCCACAGAGGTCCCGTCGAACCGTCCCCAGGTGGAAGAACATCAACACACGCACCTAAGTTCACTTCCGTGGCCGTACCCATTAGTATTGGCCCCCAGAGGCCACACGCCATCCCCAGGTGGAAGAGTAACAATTTAGATTACAAAACCACGACTCTCAAAGGTCAAACACACAAAATATATATAGTCGAGGTACCTTGCTAGAATGGCCAAATTATCCAACACGTACTCACGACCCAGAACTATATCAATTCACAAGGGAGCACAAGATCTCAACAGCACCGAACGACACAACCAATATCACAAAAACTCAATATATTCATCCATAACCACGGGACTCCAAGCACATAATTTGACAAGAGAATTACACTTTTCATTTACCGACGCCATAATTATACATAATGACATCACACGAAAGTAAGGTGATCCTATACTCGATACTAGCACACATAATCAACTAAGCATATTAATTCCTGACCCACACGGGTCACCGTTATGAAAACCATGATGGTAAATATACCGATTCTTTTGAAAGATGATTATAAATATTTATTTGGCACATATCGACATTTAGCAACCATTATATCCACAAAACACGTAATGTATGGGCAAGATACTTGCCTCGAATAAGAACAACGCGGAGAATCGACCGAAGTAGGTTGGCCCGAACCGACTACGAACCCGCTGACTCCACCGAACGCCAACTCACGTTCATAAACTACGAAGGACAATAATAACAATGAAATGAATTCCATAACACGACTCAAAGCCGTTGAATTCAAAGAATGAATGACGAAAGTTCAAGGATTTCCCCCAAAACGGCCAAGAACACGATTCGTTCCGTCAAATCACGAAAACCGAATTCCAAGTTGAAATATGGATATACAATTCATAGAATATGTTTAACAACATCATTTAACCATAAACGATCCATCGAAAACGGATGAAAAACGAGATCGGGGACAAATCCCCCGAAAAGTCAATCCGAAGGAAATCAAGAAATATACTTCGATTCAACGAAGAACAATGGATTAAATGATGTTAAACACGATAATACTACCAAGATTAATCATACCCATCATGAATTAATCAACAACACGGAACGAATCGGACGAAAATGCAAAAAACCCCAAATTCACGAAATTAGGGTTCTAAGGAAGATTACCTTGATTCGCTGGATCAAAGGATGATAACGGATGATTGATTGATGTTATGAACTCAAGAAATTCATGGATTTGTTGTTAAACAACATGGCTTCGTCACCCATGAATCGCCAGCCGCGGACGGAGAAGGAAGGAAATGACAAACGAAGGGAAAAGTGGCTGGTTTGTCATATATATACTAGGCCGGAACTAGCGTGCGCTAGCCTTCCCGGACTAGCGTGCGCTATCGGCCAGTACCGGCCGAGCACTCTCGGCCATGGCCCGCATGACCCGGCACCACCGACCAATTCTGCCGACCATGACTCGTCCACCCGACTCCCGCTAGCGTGCGCTACGGCCGGAAGCCTGCGCGCTAGCCGACCTGTCCAGTAGCCACTGGACTAACAAACTTACCCAGGTAACGTACGCTAGTCGGCCGGCAGCGTGCGCTACCCCTGCCGGTTAGCGTACGCTACGACCGACAGTTGCGTGCGCTACCTGCCGATCCTGACCGAGTCCGTAACCTCGTAATCCCTCGCCTGTGCCCGATAGCGTACGCTAGGCCACCCGATAGCATGCGCTACACCTGCCGGTTAGCGCGCGCAGCCTTCCGGCAGTGGCGTGCGCTACGCCGGTTCCTGCCGCACCTGTCCAGTCGGTGCCCGCAATCGTCCGGCGATCCATAACCGTCGGCGATGCGACCACTGTGGCTCGACGACCCGATTTCCGAAAACGTACGGAACGAACACGACCAAAAGTTCGCGGACAACATCAACGGCCCGAAATGAAAACATAATACCATAATTAGTCATACGCAACCAAGAAATGGGTCGAGACAACAATTACAGATACGGATACCCGTAACTTTCAAGAAATTACAAAATGGCTCAAAACGCCCGGAAATCACGATACGTGATCGAATAACCAAACCGAAGTTCACAACACGTCTAACAAAGTTAAACGGACTTACGGGAAATTCGAAACAGCAGTTTCGAACGAGATTCGCAAGAACCGAACTCAAGTGCGGAAAAGTCGTTAAAAAGCACGGAACTCAACAAAAGCGACTCAAAGCGAACCCGGATGTCAAAAAGTGTAGAATTAATCATTCTCAGAATGATGAAACGGTCATGAGCGAGTCGTCAAAATGGACTTCGGCCGAAAAAAGAAATTTACCGGAAATCGAAAATTGTGGATATTACATTCTACCCTCCTTAAAAGAAGTTTCGTCCCGAAACTTAAAACAAGTAGGGGGAAGAAATATTCCGCCAGGAAAAACTCAACAAGATACACAAGAATGCGTAACTAACGCCCAACGGCGAAATGTTACAAACAACGCAAAGGAATATACGGCGTGAAAACACGCTCCACGGCGACCAACACAACGTCGCCGTTAGGGATATAATAAAACCAACAAATAACAAGCGTCATCAAACGGATAATATAGCCAAGTCAATTATCCGACAATCACAAAACACAACGAACGAAAATCAATATGATTGACCAACCCAACGGTACATCAATCAAAACGCGAGCCAACCGCTGAACAAATGCGGAATCCCACCGCCCAAGGGTTGGAAGATGGAAAAAGAGACTAATTTCCCGAACTTAAGGGAATTATGAAGGAGCCTTAATGCTCAACAATCACGAAACGAGAACAAAAACCGAACAAGCAAGCGATCGAGACAACAAAGATCGAACAATTATGTCCGAAACACGAAGGATAATAAAATTCAAACAACAACTCCCAGGATGATCTGGTGAGAACTACAAGACCTGCATTCCCATAAGATCCACAGGAAAGGGAATAGCGATTGAAAAGTCACAGCGACAAACGAGTTATTCCAAAACAATACCACACTCGTTCGATCAACAAAAGCAAGGGGCAGGACAAGCTCAGAAATGTCAACGAACATAATGAGTCGACAGAGTCGAAAACACAAGAGTTCCAAATCCGATCCACTTCGAATAAAAGAACTAATAGAACCCGATGATGTCACTCCCGAACAAGGTTCACAAGAATCGAACTGAACCCGAAAAAGTCACATCGATAACCAGATCGACCCACAATAAGATCACAGCTCGTTTGGACGATGAAACCAAAATACAGAACAAGTTCATAAAGTATCAACGAACATGAGCGAATCGATAGACTGTAGAAAGAGAAAATACCGAAGTCAAAACAGTACGGGTGTTACCTCCGACCTCGTCCACGAAATTCATAAAAATGGGAGCAAGGTAACAAGACATTAAACAACCGACACATAACGGAACCATCACCGATGCACACGGTCATACCAAACCAAGCTCTAATAGCTCGCACATGCGCGACAACGCAGAAATCACCACGAGGCGACAACATCAACACCAACATTCCGTCTCTCACATGGGGGCTAACACAACAAATGTGTGGAAACGACTCAACGCTCACACCACCAATTCGATCATACTCGGGAGCAAATATCAAAATGATAACGCGAACATCATACATACATACCCAGCCCTCAACGAGAATGGATAGGTTTTAAAAACGAAAACCTCATTTTGAAAATAATTTAGAAGAACACCGGTTGATCCTGAGTATCACCTTTCAAAAAAAGTACAAACGTGAAACATCGTTATCGAGACTTTGGAGAACCTTTTCGCATTTGATAAAAATGAGGACGCTTTCTCTTAGTGAAAATTTTCAAAATATTCGACCCTCGGGTCTAAGTAAAAGTGTTTCTAAAACATTGAAAATATCTCAAAGCATTTTGGTCCTCGAGGTACAAGAATTTTGAAACATGTTGTGGCACCTTGGAAGTACCACGAGAAAATAATTCTTTTTAAAAGTACGTCTCGAAATTTATTTTCTAAGATACTCAAGGTTTTCAAAGATAATTCAATGGGCTAGAATGCCCAAAATTTCAGGTAATTACACAAAACTTTATAGAGCCGTGGATCCCGCGTCGGAACCCACCAGGCTAAAAACCATTTACAAAAACGCCAAAAAGGCCGATGACGGTAATGTTTCAAAAACTTACAAAAGCCATTTACAAAGTGTTAAATACCGTCATAAGAATTTCGCTAAAATGATCAAGACCATAATATTAAAAACTCGGTTAATGGAACTGATTTTCGAAATAAAACTCGGTCGGTAAAATACCGAAAGCCATTACAAAAGGACTCACGCAGCGGATAAAAGAAATAAAGTCAAACATGCACAATCCAGCAACACTACTCCACACATAAATGAAATATGAGGGTCAAATAACCACATATCAAGAAATCAAAATCCATAAGAGGATTTCGTCACTTAACAAATAAGTCATAAAAATAGCTCGTGTCACACGAGGCACAACACACAGAAGGGAGACTTACAGCCATAGGTCGCACGAAGATGATGATCGCCCCACGATACTAATCACGACCAACAAACTCAGACGACGCGTCGCGACACGATTCAGTCAGACAAAATCTGACAAAACAAGACTCAACAACACATAACTCGACCCGACAGCCTAGGTTTCCTCAACCTAATCTCCGATACCATAAATGTAACATCCCCAGATCGAACCGGGAATATTACACGCCGCAGACCCTCTTCGCGAGGATCCACCAGGCTAGACATCTAAGCAACATATTACATTACATACCGACGAATCAAAATAACGAACCAATACACCGATTTAGTCTTTCGACACTGACTTACAAATAAAAATACATAAACTCATCCAGACTCATACCCACGCAAGGGTAAAATACTTGCAACAACGAACAATAGGACAGCGGAAAAGACAATACGATGGACTCCAACTAACTGAACCCAAAACTGGCCTTCGTCCGATTAGTATCATTCCTCTCTCATCATCCCTCGTGCCGATCCTGTGTCTTGCTCCCGAAAACCTGCATGTACCTGGACACAATACAGATATCCACCCCCCGATTACTTGGGGGTTAGCAAAACTCCACTGTTTCGCTAGTGCAAGTATAAAATGCAAATACGAGCCATACACAACACATTCCGAGAATACAACGAAAGACTTCCCGAGGTATATTTAGTTAAAAATAGTTCAAGTCTTGAAAGTAGAAACGAAGTAAGTAAGCACTTTGAAAACATTTCCAAATCTCGGAAGTTTTAAAAACATTAGAAATTGAAAAGTTCTTAAATTCCTCGAAAATCATTTAGGGTCACAGCCCCAAAGTTCTTTTTCCAAAGTGCAAATCCGTTAACAAAACATGGGGTCCACGACCCAACCATTACGGTCACAAAACACACGGTCCACGACCCGATCATCCACTTCAATTCACTTACGAGGACACATTACACATAACACATTATTCCCATGTCATTCTAGCCAAGCACCAAGACTCGATATATCATGTCTCTCGACCCCGAGCGCAAAGCATTGTGATACTCCGGACAATATCACAATTAACCATCAAAACATCAACATCAATATCACAGAAACCACACTTGGTAACCCGTGGCCGTACCCATTAGTATGGGCCCCCAGAGGCCCCGTCGGACCGTCCCCAGGTGGGAAACCACTTCCGCGGCCGTACCCATTAGTATCGGCCCCCAGAGGTCCCATCGAACCGTCCCCAGGTGGAAGAACATCAACACACGCACCCAAGTTCACTTCCGTGGCCGTACCCATTAGTATCGGCCCCCAGAGGCCACACGCCATCCCCAGGTGGAAGAGTAACAATTCAGATTACAAAACCACGACTCTCAAAGGTCAAACACACAAAATATATATAGTCGAGGTACCTTGCTAGAATGGCCAAATTATCCAACACGTACTCGCGACCTAGAACTATATCAATTCACAAGGGAGCACAAGATCTCAACAGCACCGAACGACACAACCAATATCACAAAAACTCAATATATTCATCCATAACCACGGGACTCCACGCACATAATTTGACAAGAGAATTACACTTTTCATTTACCGACGCCATAATCATACATAATGACATCACACGAAAGTAAGGTGATCCTATACTCGAAACTAGCACACATAATCAACTAAGCATATTAATTCCCGACCCACACGGGTCACCTTTACGAAAACCATGATGGTAAATATACCGATTCTTTTGAAAGATGATTATAAATATTTATTTGGCACATATCGACATTTAGCAACCATTATATCCACAAAACACGTAATGTATGGGCAAGATACTTGCCTCGAATAAGAACAACGCGGAGAATCGACCGAAGTAGGTTGGCTCGAACCGACTACGAACCCGCCGACTCCACCGAACGCCAACTCACGTTCATAAACTACGAAGGACAATAATAACAATGAAATGAATTCCATAACACGACTCAAAGCCGTTGAATTCAAAGAACGAATGACGAAAGTTCAAGGATTTCCCCCAAAACGGCCAAGAACACGATTCGTTCCGTCAAATCACGAAAAAGGAATTCCAAGTTGAAATATGGATATACAATTCATAGAATATGTTTAACAACATCATTTAACCATAAACGATCCATCGAAAACGGATGAAAAACGAGATCGGGGACAAATCCCCCGAAAAGTCAATCCGAAGGAAATCAAGAAATATACTTCGATTCGACGAAGAACAATGGATTAAATGATGTTAAACACGAGAATACTACCAAGATTAATCATACCCATCATGAATTAATCAACAACACGGAACGAATCGGACGAAAATGCAAAAACCCCAAATTCACGAAATTAGGGTTCTAAGGAAGATTATCTTGATTCGCTGGATCAAAGGATGATAACGGATGATTGATTGATGTTATGAACTCAAGAACTTCATGGATTTGTTGTTAAACAACATGGCTTCGTCACCCATGAATCGCCAGCCGCGGACGGAGAAGGAAGGAAATGAAAAACGAAGGGAAAAGTGGTGATCTGTCATATATATATCGTCCGGAACTAGCGTGCGCTAGCCTTCCCGGACTAGCGTGCGCTTATCGGCGATCGGCCGAGCACTCTCGGCCATGGCCCGCATGACCGGCACCACCGACCAATTCGCCCGACCATGACTCGTCCACCCGACTCCCGCTAGCGTGCGCTACGGCGGAAGCTGCGCGCGCTAAGCGACATCCCGAGAGCCACCGGACTAACAAACTTACCAGTAACGTACGCTAGTCGGCGGCAGCGTGCGCTACCCCTGCCGGTTAGCGTGCGCTACGACCGGCGATGGCGTGCGCTACTCGCCGATCTGGCCGAGTCGAACCTCGAATCCATCTGCCCGGGCGATAGCGTACGCTAGGCCACTGATAGCGTGCGCTACACTGACGGTTAGCGCGCGGCCTTCCGAGTAGCGTGCGCTCGCCGGTTCTGCGCACTGTCCGGCGGTGCCATAATCGTCGGCCCGATCCAACCGTCGGCCAGATGCCGACCACGTGGCTCGACGACCCGATTTCCGAAAACGTACGGAACGAACACGACCAAAAGTTCGCGGACAACATCAACGGCCCGAAATGAAAACATAATACCATAATTAGTCATACGCGACCAAGAAACGGGTCGAGACAACAATTACAGATACGGATACTCGTAACTTTCAAGAAATTACAAGATGGCTCAAAACGCCCGGAAATCACGATACGTGATCGAATAACCAAACCGAAGTTCACAACACGTCTAACAAAGTTAAACGGACTTACGGGAAACTCGAAACAGCAGTTTCGAATGAGATTCGCAAGAACCGAACTCAAGTGCGGAAAAGTCGTTAAAAAGCACGGAACTCAACAAAACGACTCCGAAACGAACCCGGATGTCAAAAAGTGTAGAATTAATCATTCTTAGAATGATGAAACGGTCATGAGCGATTCGTCAAAACGGATTTCGGCCGAAAAAAGAAATTTACCGGAAATCGAAAATTGCGGATATTACATGAGTCGTATTATGAAATTCATTTTCGTTGTTATTGTCTTCGTTCATAGTTCATTGTTGCGGATTGTCGTTCGGTGGAGTCGGTGAGTTCGTAGTCGGTTCGTGCCAACCTACTTCGGCCGATTCTCTGCGTTGTGGTTATTCGAGGCAAGTATCTTGCACATACATTACGTCTTTTGTGGATATTATGGTTGTTAATCGTCAATATGTGCTAAATAAATATTAATAACCATTTTTCAAAAGAATCAGTATATTTTCCATCATGGTTTTTGTAAAGGTGACCCGTGTGTGTCGGGAATTAATGTGCTTAGTTGAATATGTGTGCTAGTGTTGAGTATAGAATCACCTTACTTTCTTGTGATGTCATTGCGTATGATTATGTCGTTGGTAAATATATAGTGTAATTCTTTTGTCAAATTATGTGCTTGGAGTCCCGTGGCTATGGACGAATATGTGAGTTTTTGGTGATATTGGTTGTGTCGTTCGGTGCTGTTGAAATCTTGTGCTCCCTTGTGAATTGATATAGTTCTAGGTCGTGAGTACGTGTTGGATAATTTGGCCATTCTACCAAGGTACCTCGACTATATATATTTTGTGTGTTTGACCTTTGAGATTCGTGGTTTTGTAATATGTGAGTTGTTACTCTTCCACCTGGGGATGGCATGTGGCCTCTGGGGGCCGATACTAATGGGTACGGCCACGGAAGTGGACTTGGGTGCGTGTGTTGATGTTCTTCCACCTGGGAACGGTTCGACGGGACCTCTGGGGGCCGATACTAATGGGTACGGCTGCGGAAGGGGTTTCCCACCTGGGGACGGTCCGACGGGGCCTCTGGGGGCCGATACTAATGGGTACGGCCACGGGTTACCAAGTGTGGTTTCTGTGATATTGATGTTGATGTTTTGATGATTAATTATGATATTGTCCGGAGTATCACAATGCTTTGCGCTCGGGGTCGAGAGACATTATATATCGAGTCTTGGTGCTTGGCTAGAATGGCATAAGATTAATGTGTTATGTGTAATGTGCACTTGTAAGTGAATTGAAGTGGATGATCGGGTCGTGGACCCTGTGTTTTGTGACCGTAATGGTTGGGTCGTGGACCCCGCGTTTTGTTAACGGATTTGCATTTTGGAAAATGAACTTTGGGGTTGTGACCCTAAATGACTTTCGAGGAATTAAGAACTTTTCAACTTCTAATGTTTTCAAAACTCCCCAGATTTGGAAATGTTTTCAAAGTGCTTACTTGCTTCGTTTATACTTTCAAGACTTGAAATATTTTTAACTAAATATATCTCGGGAAGTCTTTCATTGTATTCTCGGAATGTGTTGTGTATGGCTCGTATTTGCACTTTATACTTGCACTAGCGAAACAGTGGAGTTTTGCTAACCCCGAGTAATCGGGGTGGATATCTGTATTGTGTCCAGTACATGCAGGTTTTCGGATCAAGACACAGGATCGGTACGAGGGATGATGAAAGACGAATGATACTAATCACACGAAGGCGCTTTGGGTTCATTAGTCGGAGTCCATTGTATTGTCTTTTTCATTGCCTTATTGTTCATTGTTGCGAGTATTTTACCCTTGCATGGGTATGAGTCTGGATGAGTTTATGTATTTTGATTTGTAAGTCAGTGACGAAAGACCAAATCGGTCTATTGGTTCGTTATTTGATTCGTCGGTATGTAATGTAATGTGTTGTTTTGATGTCTAGCCTGGCGGATCCTCATGGAGAGGGTCTGCGGCGTGTAATATTCCCAGTTTGATCTGGGGGTGTTACATTTATGGTATCAGAGCTTAGGTTGCGGAAACCTAGGCTGTCGGGTCCAGTCGTGTATTGTTGGGTCTTGTCTTGTCAGATTGAGTCTGACTGATGTCGTGTCGCGACGCGTCGTTTGGAATGTCGGCCGTGATTAGTATCAGGGTGCAGCCATCATCTTCGTGCGATCTGTGGATGTAAGTCTCCCTACTACAGGTTGTACCACGAGCTATACGAGCCTGTGTGATTTTGTGATATGTAGTTAATATTTGAAAGTGCATCGTGAGTAAGTGACATATATTTGTTGATTCCCGTCTTGCGCTAAAATGTAGAATGATATTGCTGAATGTATCTTTGTATAAATCATTTTTCTTGCAAGAGTATAAACCTTGGAATTTTAAGTTTTCGAATCCTTTCGGGGAGTCACGTAAAATTTTTAAAATGCCCTCCAAGGGAGGAAAAAGTTGATTTTCGTATGTTGACCTCAAGGCTGAAAGTTCTGAAAACTCGAATTATTGATAATTCTTTTCCACTGTGTACCATAAGTTTTCAAAACACAATTTTTGAACTCAAATGAGGTCTACAAATTATACTCAAGATGTGACTCTCGCTTTCAACCTTTCGATTTCATGGTTGCTAGTCAAGAAGCGCATGATCATGTTCTTATTGTTTGGGCAGTGTTGCCAGTTTTAGATCAAAATAGTGATGTGAATGTTAAGTCGTTCGGTATGAGTTAAGATAGTTCTCTTTATTAAAAGATGAAATTTCGATGTTGGATGACAGTTGTCTTTTGTTTGTTGCTCATGAAGTGTTGAATCGATGGCTTTGAGATTCGAACGTGTTGTTGTTTATTTGTGACCATCGATTCTAGTAATGTCGTATATATGTTCGCAATCATGTTGCTAAAATAGAACCGTTAGCGCGCGCTAAGTGTAAGGCTAGCGCGCGCTAATGCAGCATGGGTAGCGCACGCTAAATATGTGTTGTAGCGCGCGTTAGTCAGTCTGGACAGAGGCTAGGGAACTACATTTATTTTAGCCGTCAGGCCTAACCTTAGCAGTCAATCACCCGGGACTGTATTCTATGTGTGTTGTCAAGTAATGACAACGTTTTGGTATGAATGTGCATTATGATTTTTTTTCGTTGCGCTAAGTGATAATTGATTGAGTTCGGCAAATTGATAAATTATGTCTGCCGCGAGTGTGTTCGAACACGTTTTCTAAAACTTTCATAAGTTTGTGCAAGTGCGATTAGCCGGCGGCTTCGTATGAACTTTGGAAATTGTTTGAAATTTGCGAGCCGGCCTAGGATTCTCAAATAAAACCTCGACGGTATTTGAAAGAGTTGTTTTAAAGTACCTTGAGCATTTTGTAAAATATTACAGTCGTTGATGTTTGTGAAATGTTGGGAAAATTTTCGAAAATGATTTTAACGTATTGTTGCATTTTCAAATAATTCGAGTGAATGATTTTCAAAAAAATCTTTCACACCATAAAAATATTTTATTTCAAAAACCAATGCGATTTTTTTTTATTTTTCAAAAATATATAGTGAAAGATGAAAAATCTCACTCGATGTAAAGTTCAAACTCGGATTCGGAAATGTTAGAGTATGTAAGAATGATTTGATGATCTTGCATGGTTAACTTGTTAGTTGTTAACGGCAATGATGATACGTAGAGGCATGATGACTTCAAATGATTTCAAATGAGACGGTTAAAGTATGTTGTTTACAAGTTTTGATGAAACAAACCGAGGTACCAAAAGTACTTTTAAAGTTTATTTTAAATAGCATACAAATCCAAGGATTTTCAAAAGATTTCCTTTAAAAGGATACCTCGTGGATTTTCTTTTCGAGTTGTTATTGGTTACCTTATGTGATATGTCGTGGTGAGTTGGTACTTTAGTATAATATTTTGCGAAGTTGTGCAATCGTATTGAGTGGGGATCCGCTTAGTATGCCGTTTGGCAGAGGACACAGTCGTGACCACGATACTAATGGCCATGAAGATCGGATGTGGACCAAGAGGGTATAGTCGGGGAGGTTGCTATTCCAGCACTTCGTTCTCGTTGTTTAGGTTTCGGGACGAAACCTCTTTTAAAGGTGATATGATGTAATACCCACATTTTTCTTTCTTTCTCTTCTGTTTCGTCCAACCGTATCGACTCGACTGTGTTCGTTGATGCTTCTGACCTGGTGTTGTTTCTCACCTTTGTCATTCGAGCGAGTTCTGATATTGTCCCAAATTGATCTATATATCGCTGTGACCTTTCCAAGTTCGGAAAATTAGCCTCGTTTTCGATCTTCCAACCTTTGAGCGGTGGAATTCCGTATTTGTTCAGCGATTGGCTCGCGTTTTGATTGATGTACCGTTGGGTTGGTCAATCGTATTGATTTTTGTCCGTTGTGTTTTGTGATTGTTCGGATAATTGACTTGATTGTATTATCCATTTGATGACGCTCGTCACTTGTTGGTTTTATTATATCCCTAACGGCGGCGTTGTGTTGGTCGTCGTGGAGCGTGTTTTCACGCCGTATATGTGATACCCGTACTTTTTGTAAATCTTCTACTCTTGTGCTTTGTAATTTTTACACTCATGTAAGTGTTTAGTAAGCTTATATTAATCTTGGAACTCTTGTCAATTGGATTTACACCCCTTTTCTTGTTCGGATCGTCGCCGCTGGATCCTTGATGCGATTATACTACCTTCGTGTAATGGGTAGCGCACGCTACGCACACCTTGTAGCGCACGCTAATTTAGTGAGGGTAGTGCACGCTATCCGTTATAATTAGCGCACGCTACTAATGTATTGAGGCGCATACCCGTAGAGCTACCGGATCGAAAAGGGAATTCCTAGCGTACGCTAGGTGTGACTGGTAGCGTACGCTAGATTTTGGTGATAGCGCACGCTACGTTACTAGAGTAACGTGCGCTAAAGAGAGCAAAGCTGGGGACAGTAGGTTCTGGATTGGACACTGACTACCAGGTAGCACACGCTATTAGAAATAATTAGCGCACGCTAATTGAAGTCACTAGCGCACGCTATGAGCAGGTGTTAGCGTACGCTAACGGAGCTGGCAGAGGCTACTGGATTGCCTGGTGAGTCCGATAGCGCGCGCTATTTTTTATGGCTAGCGCACGCTAGTCCCTATTTAGTATAAATAGGACATCTTCGTTCCCAAATCGTCATTTCTTCCTTCCTTCACCTCCTTGGACGATTTTAGGCGATTCCGGGCAATTTGTGAGGAGTTCTTCGAGCTGCAATTATCTAGCAACATCTTTGAGTTTCTAGTTCGGATTTATCAACGTTTAATCCTCTCCACCGCTCCAAATCAAGGTAAACTTCTCACAACCCTAGATTTTCGGGATTTGGGGATTTTCCATCCGATTTCTTTGATCCAGCTTGTTGTTATGTTAGAATATATCGATTGCGAGTTATCTACCTTGGATACATGTTTTCCTACGGATTTATTGACATATTTCTGGAGTTCTTGAGTGTTTGGGATATTTGACTTGCGATTCACTATCCAAGAGAATTATTCCCGTAACACATGTATCGGGGTAGTAAATTCGGGTGATTCCAACTTATTTTCATACCGATAGGGTTTTGATAATTGAATTACGAACTTGTCTAGGTTTGGAGTTGTCGAATCCTTCAATCTTGGTACCTTGTCGTTCGTACCTTTTTCCTCTCGATTCCAGGCAAGTGATTCTTGTGAAAGTTATATTCTTAAATGTGAAAAGTAATGCATGTGATTGTGAGAGTCGCTTTCGTTCACTCCGAGAGGACCCGACGGGGTCGAGGAGGGTTCCGCTTATGTCGGTTCCATGAACATTTGGGTTAGCCACTCCGAGATGATCCGACGGGGTCGAGGAGGGATTCGCGGATTGTCGAGTTCACGGTTAATCAAGAGATATCATCATTTCTAAATATGTTTGGATAATTGCATTTTCCGGAAAATCATTATCATAGCTTTGAACTGGTGTATATACTTTCATGTATAAGACTTGACATTTCACTTGTAATACTTGCTCTAACCCCTCTCGTTTGGGGAAAATTACTTTTGTGTTTTTCAGGTCCTAAGGAACCATACGAGCGAGCACCGGGACGATATGATGAGGACGGCGAGGCGTGATACTGTGGCTAGTGGTGTTCCATTTTGTTTGGTCGTTGTTCTCTTTGGTCCATTTTATCCTTGTAATAATAAATGGTACTCGAGTACTTTAGGAATGTCCTTTTTCCATTGTCGTACAACTTCTTCTATTTCTTCATGGTATTGTTTTTCCGTGGTTGAATTTCCTTGTTTGTATCGAATTTATTGATTCCCAAGTGGATTTTATCAAATTTTGATACGTTGTGAGTGAGATGAGCCTAGTGGGTCCCAGGTCGGGATTTACGGCACTGTGATATTCTCCGAATATCTCGGGGGGTGTTACAGTATATTCCTTTGCGTTGCTTGTAACGTTTCACCGATGGGCGTAAGTTATGCGTTTCCTTGCGTATATCGTTGAGTTTTTCTGGCGGGATATTGTTTCTCCCTACTTGTTTTAAGTTTCGGGACGAAACTTCTTTTAAGTAGGGTAGAATGTAATATCCGCAATTTTCGATTTTCGGTAAATTTCTTTTTTTGGCCGGAGTCCGTTTTGACGACTCTCTCATCACCGTTTCGTCATTTAAAGAATGATTAATTCTGCACTTTTTGTCATCCGAGTTCGTTTCGGTATCGTTTTGTTGAATTCCGAGCTTTTTAGCGACTTTTCCGCACTTGAGCTCGATTCTTGCGAATCTCGTCCGAAACTGTTGTTTCGAGTTTCTCGTAAGTTCATTTGATGTTATTATTCATGTTGCGAGCTTTGGTTTGGTGTTTCGATCGCGTATCGTGATTTTCGGACGTTTTGGGCCATTTTTGTAATTTCCCAAAGTTTTGGGTAATTACTTCCGTTGTTGAATTCCGAGCCTTCGGGTGGTCGGAATTGTGTGTTCTCTTAGCTCTTAGATTCGTCTTTGCGAGTACGTCGTAACCGTACCATCGATTCGTATTCAGGTTCGGGTTTCGGGGTCGTTCGGACCGTCGGAGTTGGCCCCGGTCGAGTCATGGCCGGGCGGGGCCTGTGCCAGATCGCAGAGTCACGGCCGGTAGTGCTCGGCAGCCTTCTCGCCGAGTCACGGCCGGAGTGCTCGGCGCCTCCTGGCCGAGCAGCCGTAGTGAGCCGCGGCACACTCGTGGCATTTTTCGCCAAACCGATCAGACGGTGCCGCGGCACACTCCGGCCGGCCGCACACCGCCGACCACCGGAGCCATTTTTGGGCCTCGTGCCGCGCACACTCCCGCTGGGTCATGCACACTGCACTTATTTATGGCCCTGCACACGGGTTTTTGGCCATTTTTCTCCTTCTTCTCCTTCTCTTCCGCGGCTGAGGGCGATCTTATCATGGATCCATGTTGTTTAACAACAAATCCATGAAGTTCTTGAGTTCATATCATCAACCAATCATCCATTATCATCCTTTGATCCAGCGAATCAAGGTAATCTTCCTTAGAACCCTAATTTCGTGAATTTGGGGTTTTTTGCGTTTTTGTCCGATTCGTTCCGTATTATTGATTAATTCATGATGGGTATGATTAATCTTGGTAGTATTATTGTGTTTAACATCATTTAATCCATTTTTCTTCGTCGAATCGAAGTATATTTCTTGATTTCCTTCAAATTGACTTTTTGGGGGATTTGTTCTCGATCTCGTTTTTCATCCGTTTTTGCTGGATCGATTGTGGTTAAATGATGTTGTTAAACACATTCTATGGATTGTATATCCTTATTTCGACTTGGAATTCCATTTTCGGGTTTTGACGGAACGAATCGTGTTCTTGGCCGTTTTTGGGGAAACGCTTGAACTTTCGTCATTTGTTCTTTGAATTCAGCAGCTTTGAGTCATATTATGAAATTCATTTTCATTGTTATTGTCTTCGTTCATAGTTCATTGTTGCGGATTGTCGTTCGGTGGAGTCGGTGAGTTCGTAGTCGGTTCGTGCCAACCTACTTCGGCCGATTCTCTGCGTTGTGGTTATTCGAGGCAAGTATCTTGCCCATACATTACGTGTTTTGTGGATATTATGGTTGTTAATCGTCGATATGTGCTAAATAAATATTAATAACCATTTTTCAAAAGAATCGGTATATTTTCCATCATGGTTTTTGTAAAGGTGACCCGTGTGTGTCGGGAATTAATGTGCTTAGTTGAATATGTGTGCTAGTGTCGAGTATAGAATCACCTTACTTTCTTGTGATGTCATTGCGTATGATTATGTCGTTGGTAAATATATAGTGTAATTCTTTTGTCAAATTATGTGCTTGGAGTCCCGTGGCTATGGACGAATATGTGAGTTTTTGGTGATATTGGTTGTGTCGTTCGGTGTTGTTGAAATCTTGTGCTCCCTTGTGAATTGATATAGTTATGGGTCGTGAGTACGTGTTGGATAATTTGGCCATTCTAGCAAGGTACCTCGACTATATATATTTTGTGTGTTTGACCTTTGAGAGTCGTGGTTTTGTAATCTGTGAGTTGTTACTCTTCCACCTGGGGATGGCATGTGGCCTCTGGGGGCCGATACTAATGGGTACGGCCATGGAAGTGGACTTGGGTGCGTGTGTTAATGTTCTTCCACCTGGGGACGGTTCGATGGGACCTATGGGGGCCGATAATAATGGGTACGGCCGCGGAAGGGGTTTCCCACCTGGGGACGGTCCGACGGGGCCTCTGGGGGCCGATACTAATGGGTACGGCCACGGGTTACCAAGTGTGGTTTCTGTGATATTGATGTTGATGTTTTGATGATTAATTGTGATATTGTCCGGAGTATCACAATGCTTTGCGCTTCGGTCGAGAGACATTATATATCGAGTCTTGGTGCTTGGCTAGAATGGCATAAGATTAATGTGTTATGTGTAATGTGCACTTGTAAGTGAATTGAAGTGGATGATCGGGTCGTGGACCCTGTGTTTTGTGACCGTAATGGTTGGGTCGTGGACCCCGCGTTTTGTTAACGGATTTGCATTTTGGAAAATGAACTTTGGGGTTGTGACCCTAAATGACTTTCGAGGAATTAAGAACTTTTCAACTTCTAATGTTTTCAAAACTCCCGAGATTTGGAAATGTTTTCAAAGTGCTTACTTGCTTCGTTTCTACTTTCAAGACTTGAAATATTTTTAACTAAATATATCTCGGGAAGTCTTTAGTTGTATTCTCGGAATGTGTTTTGTATGGCTCGTATTTGCACTTTATACTTGCACTAGCGAAACAGTGGAGTTTTGCTAACCCCCGAGTAATCGGGGGGTGGATATCTGTATTGTGTCCAGGTACATGCAGGTTTTTGGGAGCAAGACACAGGATCGGTACGAGGGATGATGAAAGACGAATGATACTTCTAACACCCCCAAATCCTATTGGGTTATTACAGTGCCGTGGACCCCACACCAGGAGATCCACCAGGCTAACACGATCAAAATACAACTAACTGACCAAAAGGGGAATCACAATCCCTACACTGACATCCAACATAATATTCCGATATGGATTTCAATGACAACAGTGGGCCTACATGGCCCAAATAAATTACAACGACATCCACGAGCCTTGCTCGGATAATACAAAATGACAATAACTGACAAAACTGGAGTACTCCAACTGTCTGACTGACATGAACCCCAAAACATCTCGGACTAGTATCGCTTGCATGCCTCGTTGCCACGTCATGCCCCTGTGTCTCAACTCTCTCCTCGCAAACACCTAAAACATGAAAACATGTTCCGCCCCCACGGGGTCAGTCATCCAGATAATGAATATCAAATACATGTACAACATGATATGCATCCAAATGGCAGAATGAATAGTATAGTAATGGTAATACGAGATGCTCACAAACCAAAGTAATAATCGAGCATTCGTGGAATACTATGCCCACGGCATACAAGCAATACCTGCTCAATAGGTTAGAACACAAGTGCCCAACGGTGAATCATCAATACAGAACACAATAATACATCACCCGAAGGTAACCCAAGCCAAACACTGAAATAGATACGAATCACAATGCCCGAAGGCTCCACCAGGAATACCGATACATCACAATGGCCTATGACCGGCCAATGTACCAAGTTTATCATCATAATACCTCGAATGTCATTCACCAAAGTCATTAATCACCACAATGGCCCAAGCCAAAACAGCCCGAAGTCAGATCAATGAGGGCCGGGCCACGACGAAGCCGTATCACAATGAGATCATCCAATGACCGTGACTTGCTGAATTGCAGGTGCTGGGAAACCAACCGCGAGGGTTCAAGCCCCAGACTTACCCATAATGAGATCACCCAGTGACCGTGACCTACTGAACTGTAGGTGTTGGGAAACCAACCGCGAAGGTTCAAGCCCCAAGCTTACCCATACACTACTACAAAAATATCTTTTACCGACACTTTTGTTCTGACACTTTATCAAAAGTGTCAGTAACTTACGACATTTAATCTATTTTCTGACTTTAATATAAATGTGTCAAAATATACTGACACAAAGGTATCAATAATTTAAATGAGAAATAAAAAAAAATATGCTAAATCATTATCCCGTTCTGTTCTCTCTCTCTCCGTTCATTTATCAGTAATTTAAATGAGAAAAAGTCTTCTCATCTCACACTCTCTCTCTCTCTTCTCGTCGCCCCCTTTCTGTTCTATCTATCGCCGTTCTATCGCTCTCTCTCAAAAATGCTTCCGAGCGTTCTATCTCCGGCGTGACCACTGTTGGGTTTTCTATGTATCGAATACAAAATAATCGGAGTAAAAACGCAGCGGAACAATAAAAGTGAAAACCCAATTTAGGATCGCATGCAGTAATTTAATTGTTTAATTAAAGAGTTAATCGAATTACCTTAATCCGATTGAACAAATCTAGATCCGGACTAGAAGCAGATGAATATCTCCTTCCTCTTCTGGTGATCCACACACGAACAATTCCACAAGCCGGATTGCTAGATCCTTACGAATAATATTGATAAATAGTACAACACAAATTCCTTACTAGAAGGATTGTACTATTGATCAAGATCAACTAAGGGAAGAGGAACGACCGACTCCGTTCTCCTACAAGGTATAATGTAGATGGCCGATTTTTCTTCTTCTTGAAGGGCCGATTTTAGGTCTTATTTTCTGGTTACAACTCCTTGTCCAAGACCTTATATTTATACTAAGTAAACCCTAGATTCAATAATCTAGTATTTGCTTAGTTGCCCCTCAACTTATTAAATAATACAATATATATAATATCCAATATTATATATATTACTTTATTATTTAATCTCCTTATAAATATAATATCCAATATTATATTTATTATTCCCAGTTGATATTTATTCCTACTTGTCTATAATTGTCGTATGTGCGACCCAAAAGGCTTATATTATGTTGGCAATTATTTAATACCTTATTAAATAATAAATCATAAGCGGCCTCTAGCAAGACATTATGATTACCCAAATAATATAAGTTAATAGTCCATTAAACCTTTTAACGTGTCAAATGCCTTTGTCACGCGATATCATATTTGAACTAAGTCATGGAGTATGTCATACTTATTTATGTTCAAATGCTTTCGATCTTAAGTAGATCGATTGAATCAAATGACTCTTCATTTGAGCATGGCCATGCATTTCCTTCACTACTTATCGAGGGGCCCAAAGCAGATATCTCTCTCACTTAAGAGAGGGACAAATCCCCATCTTGATTATTCATTGCCCTCTACATGACTCCCACTAATCCCGATCGCTAACCTTTATGATCACCATGTTTCGATGACGTTGGATTACGCCAAGGCATAGCAGCTTATCATGTTGGACTCTATGATAATCTCGGGTTCAAGGATTTATTGACATCGTATTGAGATTCACTTATGACATTTCCATGCGGTGATCTCAATGCGGGTCGGTCCAAAGATAGTTCTCCAACCAATACCCATAAGATTGATCCGTACCATACGCATAATCATCCGATGATTATCAATCAAACTTATACTAGTATATTAATCACTTGAGTCTCTACTCAACGCGATTTTACCAGGGACATTTGAATAATCTTATTATTCGTGAATAACTATTATTCGATTATTATAATATTAAAACATGCACACATTATAATAATCAACGAGAAATAAATGATATCAAATAACTTTATTTAAATGTGACAATTACAAATCTAGGCACATCGAATGTCCTAGGACACTATTCCCAACAATCTCCCACTTGCACTAGGACCATTCATTCATGACCTTTAGTCCTATCGCTCTAGCATGCTCAACATGCTTTCCTTGTGAGAGAGGCTTGGTAAGTGGATCTGCAACATTCTCTTCCGTTGCTACTTTGCATATTGTAATATCTCCTCGTCTGACGATCTCTCTGACTAGGTGATATTTTCTGAGTATATGTTTGGAATTATGATGGGACCTAGGCTCTTTAGCTTGTGCAATAGCACCATTATTGTCACAATAAAGGCTTATGGGACCCTGGATGGTTGGCACCACTCCTAGTTCGGTAACGAACTTCTTGATCCATACGGCTTCCTTAGCTGCATCCGATGCCGCCAGTACTCGGCTTCAGAATAGAATCGGCAACCGTGCTTTGCTTGGAACTCTTCCAACTCACAAAGACTCCATTCAATACAAACACATAACCAGCTTGCGATTTGAAATCGTCTCTGCCGGTTTCAAACTTGCATCGGCGTAACCTCTTACAAATGCACTGCTTCCCACCCTCCATAAACTAGGAAATCATCCTTGGTTCTTCTCAAGTACTTTAGGATGGTTTTCACCGCTGTCGATGACTTTCACCTGGATTCGATTGGTATCGACTTGTCATACTAAGAGCAAACGATACATCTGGTCGAGTACAAATCATGGCATACATGATCGATCCAATAGCCGATGCGTATGGTATCTTGCTCATACGTGCTCGCTCATCGAGTCTTAGGACTCGAGTCTCACTCGGATGAATGCCATGTGACATTGGCAAGAGTCCTCTCTTGGAGTCTTGCATATTGAACCTCTTCAATATTTTATTAATGTATGTACTTTGACTCTCAATCAATCTCTTTGATCTATCTCTATAGATCTTTATCCCAAGAATATAAGCAGCTTCTCCTAAGTCTTTCATTGAGAAACAACTTCCAAACCAAGTCTTGACTGTCTGCAAGGTGGGAATGTCATTTCCAATGAGTAATATGTCATCTACATATAAGACTAAGAAAACAACTATTCTCCCACTAACCTTCTTGTACACACAAGGTTCATCTTCATTTTGAATGAACCCAAACTCTTTGACAGATTCATCAAAACGAAGATTCCAGCTCCGAGAAGCCTGCTTCAACCCATAAATGGATCTTTGAAGCTTGCAAACCTTTTTAGAATTTTCTGGATGAACAAAACCTTCAGGTTGTGTCATATACACATCCTCGAGTAAGTTTCCATTAAGGAATGCTGTTTTGACATCCATTTGCCATATTTCATAATCATAGTATGCGGCAATGGCAAATAAAATTCTAATTGATTTAAGCATGACTACTGGCGAAAAGGTCTCATCATAGTCAACACCATGAATCTGTCTATAACCTTTTGCCACTAGTCTAGCTTTATAGGCTTGCAGATTATCATCCATGTCTTTCTTCTTTTTATAGACCCATTTGCACCCAATGGTTTTAACACCTCAGTGGATCTATCAAGTTCCAAACTTGATTGTCATACATGGATTGCATCTCGACTTCATGGCTTCTAGCCATTCCTCGGACTCGGTCCCGGCGGCTTCAGATAGGTACTAGGCTCATCATCTATGAGCGATGCATCATCATCCTCCGTTACGAGATAACCATATCTCTCAGTTCATGTCGCATCCTATCGATCTGCATGGGACTTGTGTACTTTGAATGGGCTCTTCAACCGCTTGTTGAGCTTGTTCGGTTTCCATCGGTGAAGCGATGTCTTCTTGTGGTTCTCGATTTTCCTCGAGAATTACTCTTCTCCCACTGTCTCTTTGGAAATAAATTCCCTTTCTAAGAATACAGATTTCGAGCAACAAACACTTTGTTCTCTGCGGGCTTGTAAAAGTAATATCCTTTAGTTTCCTTAGGATATCCCACAAATAAACATCTTTCGATCCGCTGCCGCTTGTCAAACACTTGGCGCCTTACGAACGCTTCGCAACCCCAGATCTTTAGAAAAGACAAGTTTGGTCTTTTACTACCCATTTCTCAAATGGTGTCTTTTCAATCGCTTTAGATGGAACACGGTTAAGGGTGAATGTCATTGCTTTCTAAGGCGTGGCCCCAAAATGATAATGGAAGCTGTTCGACTCATCATGGATCGAACCATATCTAATAAAGTTCGATTCCTCCTCTCGGACACTCCGTTATGCCGAGGTGTGCCGAGGAGTAAGTTGCGAAACAATTCCACAACTCCTAAGATGATCATCGAATTCTTGGCTCAAGTATTCCCCACCTCGATCTGATCGAAGGGCTTTAATTGTCTTGCCAAGTTGATTCTCAGACTTCATTCGAATATTTTGAACATTTCAAAAGATTCATGTTTATACTTCATAAGATAAACATATCCATATCGGCTAAAATCATCGGTGAATGTAATGAAGTATTGGTATCCGCCTCGGCATGAGTGCTAAGAGGTCCGCACACATCGCATGTATTAGGCCTAATAGATCACTAGCCCTTTCTCCATGACCGGTGAAAGGATTCTTCGTCATCTTGCCCAATAAACAAGATTCGCATGTCCCATATGATTCATAGTCAAAAGAGTCTAAAAGTCCATCATTATGGAGTTTAGAAATGCGTTTCGTTTATGTGACCAAGTCGACAATGCCATAAGTAAGTCGGATTAGAATCATTGAGCTTAGGTTTCTTGGATGCAATGTTATAGACTTCCAAAGTGTCGGACTCATCTAGATCAATATTGTAAAGGCCAAGATATAACTTTGCGACCATAAAGCAAGTCATCAAAGAAAATACGAATGATCTTATTCTTAATAAGAAAATCAGAACCTTCACAATCTAATGTAGAAATCAAATAATATTCCTATTCATAGCAGAACATAATAGCAATTGTTCAAAACTAACAAAAGCCCATTGGGCAAAACTAGATCATAAGTTCCTCCGGCTAGTGCGGCAACTCTTGCTCCATTGCCGACTCTTAGATCTACTTCCCTTTCTTCGATTCTCTCGCTTCAACCCCCGCACATTTGTACAAATGTGAGATCCACATCCAAGATCTAATACCTGGGAGTTAGAGGTAGATAAGTTAACTTCTATAACAAATATACCCGTGGGCGTCTCACCGCCTTGGTACGCTTTAGCTCTTCCAAGTAAATCTTGCAATTTCTTTTCCAATGTCCTGGTTTATTGCAATGATGGCAATTTCCATCTTTGGGAGCTTTAGCCTTGAAACCCGGCCTAGTAGGGTCTTTAGATTTGGCAACTTTTGCCTTACCCTTGCCCTTGCCTTTGTTCTTAAAGGATTTCCCTTCTTGACCATCAACACATGGTTTGGTTTCTTCTTAATATTCTCGGCCGCTTTAAGCATCCCATGCATTTCAAAGAATGGACTTCTCCATCTCATTCATATTATAGTTCATAATGAACTGACCGAAACTTTCGGCAATGAGTTTAGGATCACATCCGTGGAGTGCTCCTTAGAAAGTGGAAAACCAAGCCTTTCAAGATGATCAATATATCCTTTCATCTTGAGCACGTGAGCGCCGATGATGTCCCTCAACCATCTTGCAAGCATACAAGGCTTGAAAGGTCTCATACCTCTCTTGCCTAGCATGCTTCGAGAAAGTTTCCTTGAGGTGAGCATTTAGCTCATAAGCTTCCATTTCCTCCATTCTTCAAGTTCTCGACAAATGGTGGCTAACATAAGACAACCGACATCAATGGAATCATCACAATGTTTCTTCCATTTGTCTTTTGTTGCTTTATTTGCATTGTCACCGCTCATCGGAATTTCTTCCTCAAGAACATACAGACTTTCTTTCTTGCTTGAGAACTATTCTCGTGCTCAGGATCCAATCCAGAGATAGTTCTTTGCCATTTTCTTTCAGCTTGTCCTTCTCAAGGACGGATCGCAGTGAAATGGTGGATGTGTTGTTTGATGCCATTCTACAAAATTCAATATGCAAAATATTTAGTCACATTATTTTATTTCTCGAAAAATACTCCCACTAAAACAATGTACCCTCAATTTACAACATTTGTAATTTTAGTGGGCTAAGATCCCATTTCGCACAATCCTAAACTCAGCTTTGGCATGACGCCTAGAATTGAACTACTTTAGGTGGATAACTCTTTATCGATTACATCATATATAACTCTTAGATTATGTCATGGGATTTGGCATCGTATGCCCAAGCATGTTATAATCCCATCTTATGCCTTAAGGTTCAAAACTATTTTGATTTCCAAATTCATTAAACGTATAGGTATCACCATTACCTATCCTAACTTACTAAGATAATCCGAGTGCCCAGCTTTGGCATGACCCACTCATGATGATCGAAGTCTTGATAGGTGTTTTTCAAATGAACGGCATTAAAATTTTAACGAGGGATTTTTATCCTATGTTAATGTCTATGTTTGCTAACATACATCTAAACATACATAGCATCACATACATGCATAAATTTAAACATACATCGCATCACATGACAATAAAGCATAGGACCGTGTATAGCATGACCATAATCCTAACGTGATTTTCATGAGCCAACATGAAAATCACAAAGGTCATCTAAAGGGTTAAATATGGTCTTCATTGATCTTCCAACTCCTTGGAACGTCATACGCGATCAATTTGCTCCTCGAGTCCATCTATCTCGTCCTTCTTGTCTTCATTACATTAATGAAATTTAATACTACACTAATAAATTAAATTACAAGAAGTACAAACGACACGCAGGCCGTAAAATAATAAACAATTTAAATAGACGACTCGCAGCCGTAAAACCAATTATAATTAAACGACACGCAGGCCGTAAAAACCAACCCATAAGAAATTAAATTATCCAATCACATTGGTCAATTTATGGTCATGCCATACACCACACACATACCATAAATAATTATCAAATAATTAATAAAGCATGTAATATACTAAATAATCAATTTATCGACAATCGACAATAATTAAAATTTGAGTCATCACATGAACAAATCGACTCGCCGAGATGGCCGGGCGAGATCTGGCACGGGTTTGCCGGGTTCGAAACCCGGTGGTTGCAGTTACAACATTTTGCAACTATTATTTCCAAATTTACTTTTATAACAAAAGGACTTATAAAAGGAACTACTGAAAAGTTACCAAAACAAGATCCAGCCGAGATGGAAAGTGGTGCTGAAGGATAGCCGAATGGCGCGGGATCGAATCCCAGTTTTGCGGAAGTATTTTTGCAATATTTAAAACAGATTTATTTGCCTTTAATAAAACCTTCCGTGTATTATTTCCAAAACAAACTCGCGGCGCACATGGTAAGTCGCTAGTCAGCCGCTCGACCTCCGTGGTTCGAACCCCGTGATGCAAAATCATTTTTGCTAATTAATACAACCGCTGGTCCAGGCCCGATCCGACCCGGACCGGACCCGAATCCGCCCACTCGCCCAGATCGTTTGCATCAGCTCGACAGCAGCTTTTGCGAAAACAAATCCGAGAAAATGATTTTTGACGATCCGATTTAATCAAATTAAAACTAAAAAATATTTTATAAAATCTATATTTTATAAACATAATCAGAACATAATTTACACATAAATATGTTCTACATAAACAATTAAATTACATGCAAGTTGGCTCCGATACCACCGTTGGGTTTTCTATGTATCGAATACAAAATAATCGGAGTAAAAACGCAGCGAACAATAAAAGTGAAAACCCAATTTAGGATCGCATGCGAATTTAATTGTTTAATTAAAGAGTTAATCGAATTACCTTAATCCGATTGAACAAATCTAGATCCGACTAGAAGCGGATGAATATCTCCTTCCTCTTCTCGGTGATCCACACACGAACAATTCCACAAGCCGGATTGCTAGATCTCATTTAATAATATTGATAAATAGTACAACACAAATTCCTTACTAGAAGGATTGTACTATTGATCAAGATCAACTAAGGGAAGAGGAACGACCGACTCCGTTCTCCTACAAGATAATGTAGATGGCCGATTTTTCTTCTTCTTGAAGGGCCGATTTTAGGTCTTATTTTCTCGGTTACAACTCCTTGTCCAAGACCTTATATTTATACTAAGTAAACCCTAGATTCAATAATCTAGTATTTGCTTAGTTGCCCCTCAACTTATTAAATAATACAATATATATAATATCCAATATTATATATATTACTTTATTATTTAATCTCCTTATAAATATAATATCCAATATTATATTTATTATTCCCGATTGATATTTATTCCTACTTGTCTATAATTGTCGTATGTGCGACCAAAAGGCTTATATTATGTTGGCAATTATTTAATACCTTATTAAATAATAAATCATAAGCGGCCTCTAGCAAGACATTATGATTACCCAAATAATATAAGTTAATAGTCCATTAAACCTTTTAACGTGTCAAATCCCTTTGTCACGCGATATCATATTTGAACTAAGTCATGGAGTCTCATACTTATTTATGTTCAAATGCTTTCGATCTTAAGTAGATGATTGAATCAAATGACTCTTCATTTGAGCATGGCCATGCATTTCCTTGATCCTACTTATCGAGGGGCCCAAAGCAGATATCTCTCACTTAAGAGAGGGACAAATCCCCATCTTGATTATTCATTGCCCTCTACATGACTCCCACTAATCCCGATCGCTAACCTTTATGATCACCATGTTTCGTATGACGTTGGATTACGTCAAGGCATAGCAGCTTATCATGTTGGACTCTATGATAATCACATGTTCAAGGATTTATTGACATACTGTATTGAGATTCACTTATGACATTTCCATGCAGTGATCTCAATGCGGGTCGGTCCAGTATTAGTTCTCCAACCAATACCCATAAGATTGATCCGTACCATACGCATAATCATCCGATGATTATCAATCAAACTTATACTAGTATATTAATCACTTGAGTCTCTACTCAACGCGATTTTACCAGGGACATTTGAATAATCTTATTATTCGTGAATAACTATTATTTGATTATTATAATATTAAAACATGCACACATTATAATAATCAACGAGAAATAAATGATATCAAATAACTTTATTTAAATGTGACAATTACAAATCTAGGCACATCGAATGTCCTAGGACACTATTCCCAACAACCACCGCCCGCTCGACTTGGCAGCGTACATGTCGTTAATTGGAGTAAACCGGAGCGACAGGAGCCCAATTCAAGGGCCTGGTTTGGAAATCCGAAATTCCAGATCCGACTACCGGTGGAAAAAAGGTGGAAGCCACGGTCTCCGATAAGCTTCGACGGCGACTATCCGTGGATGCGACTGAAGGTGTCAGCGAGACGGAGGGTTGGGTTTTGTCGCGACTGAAATAACGAATTTCAGGTTTGTTTTCTAACTGTTCCGATTTTTAATTCCAAAAGAAAATGGGTTTCATGTGTTATGTGAATTCTAGAAATGGTTGGTTTAATGAAGTGTGCTTGTGGAAATTTTCCTGTACCAGTGAAGGAACTTGGCGGCCAGTGGTTGAGGTTTCGGACTAAAAGAGATGGCCCGATTTTAAATCTTTTGATTTACTTTTGTTAAATCTCCATGCTAGTATATTTGAAAAATGTTGTCATTCTGATAGAAGAATCATGCTAGTTGAATTTAAAACGTTCTTCTTTTGTCCTTCTGATTTTGTTGTCTCTTACCTGCCAATCCAGACATTCTTGAGGGGGTGGATGATCTTATAGAACTTAGCTTCTGGACAGCCCCCATGTGTATGTTGTTGCTGACACAGCTTACAATGATATGATGAAAGGTATTGTATAATCTCTAAAATTATTTGGAATGCTCCTTACCGTTGACATATATTTCAAATCTCATTTGTGTTTGCTAGGATTTGTGAATTTTGCAGATGAAACAAACCAGTCTATAATCATAAGGTTTGTTGAAGTGTTTTTGCCTCTTTACTTCATCTATCTATTCAGTTCTTGTTCTGATGCTATGGCATGCTCTTGATGTGGTGTGGATTATACTAGTGTGATGTGGATTACATTATTAGGCAGGAGCAGTTCAGGTTTTTTACTGAGGTGCTTAGGGTTAATAAACTTAAACGCTATGTTGATCAAATGGTTATGAAAGCGGAGGTATATTTTCTCTTTTCCTTTTCTTCTTATAATTACTAATCGATTCTGCTTGGACTTTATGTTTATTTTGATTAGTTGGTTGCTGAACTATTTTCTTGTTACTGCACATTCAAGTGTTTATGTGTGTTTTTATCATCTTGGATCCATGATTAACTTATCATCTTGGATCCATGGCGACATTGGACCTTGCTACGGAATTAGTGAAAACTTATAATAATGTATATATATAAATACACACACATGAATAGAATAGTTTCTTACCTTTTCTGGACTGACCTTTTCTCCATTTTCTTCATCATAGGACAAAGGTGTTCTTCTGACAACATACGACATTGTGCGGAACAACATAAAATCTTTATGCGGGGATTATCCGTACAACGATGATAGGGAAGAAGATGAAATGACATGGGATTACATGATTCTTGATGAAGTGAGTTTTTTTCTCTTAATTATAGAATCAAGACATGTCATTGATATTTTTTTTTTCTTTCCTGTCTCTTTTCTGTTTATGGTTTTGATTTTAGAGCATTCAACACAATAACGAATCTGCAGCAGGAAGAAGACGGGCAGTTTGGTACGTATCTCATAAGCTAATTTTCTTTTCATCTTATCTTGAAACTTTTTGGCTTATGTATGCTTATTATTACATGACATCTGCTACATCAATTTTCTAACGTGTTCTGGGTTTTGGAAATGTATATATCTGTGTTAATGACATCGTTATATATAAATTTTCACATTGCTTAGTATTCAAAATTTTGTACATGTATACGCCTATGTGTGTAAATATAACATGTTGTTTCTTTAGTTGATTAGGTAATATTTTAATGAAAACAGTTTCTGTAATTATTGTATATAAGTAACTTATGTTAGAAGCTGTTTGATGAAAACGTTATAATGAAAACAGTTTATAGGATATCTGTGTGTGTAAATGACATGTGGTTGGTTTTTGGCAATGTCTAATCACTTTATTTCTTTGTTGCATTACGGTTTTATGAATGTCTTTCTGTCATCTATGTTATCGTGTAGATGTTATTGGACATGTGGTTGCTTGTGACGACTTAGAAAACTACGATAAGAATGGCAGATCAGGCAAGAAGAAGCCGTTGACCATTGCTGACGCAGAGTTAGTATCCTAAACTGAGTCGTGTTTCTATGTACCTTTTTTTAAACTTTATAATTGGATTGTGTTCTGCTTCTTAATGTCCAATGCTTTACAGTGGTAACGAACTCAGATGCACTTTGTGGGGTGCATATGCACAACAATTTTAAGATTTTGTCGATACTTGCCTCAACCGTGGGAAGATCATGTTAATTCTTCAATTGGGCATGATGAAAATATGGGATGGTATATATAATTCATTTTACATGTGTTATTTTCCTATATGTTATTCTACATAAATCTTATTAAATATTGTTTTTTTATAAATAGGCAAAATGGGAGTTCAAAATGGCTATAATGGGACAAGGCTTTTTCTTTTCAACGGGCATGAAAGCATTCCCAAAGAAGAATTTATGGATGTCGAGTTTTAGAGACTTGGGTCTGCTAACACTTTACAGGATTATACCTTTATTTCAATGCCATGCATCTATTTTGTCCCTCATATCGTTACTTATATATTTTGATTATTTTCAGTCTGTTTGCTGATAAGGATGATGCAATATCTGAAAATACGGCTTCCCGTATTTCGACTCGGTCAAACATTCAACTAGAGATGAGTTTCTTAATAAGTTGCAGGTCAAAAACATTGTTGAGCTGCTTGATGTTGCTCAGGTTACACTTACTACCGCTACACAACTTTATAAAATATTGCATATCCTTTGGTAACCTAAACTTCAGTTTCTACCATTTTCAGGGTAAGGAGAGCGTAATTGTTGGAACAATTATTGCCATTCACGAAGAGGAGGGCTGGTGGTACCTCGGTTGCCGCAAGTGCAACAAAAAAGTGGTTAAAGAATCTCAGTTTGTAGACCTCGACGCCGAAACCAAACCCAAGTTTGGATATCAGCAAACACCTGATCAATGGACATGCACCAAATGTGCTAAGACCGTTACTGGGATAAAAACTCAGTAAGTACTTTATCATTGTCTCTTATAAGTGAGATATTAATACGACAGTTAGTTGAAACCATCACCTTAAGATTTGTTTTGTGCTCACAAGACAACACATCTGCTCAGTTCTTGATAGTTGTTTCAGGAAAAAAGGCTTAAATCATGGTCCGATGCTTATGCTCAGGTTCGATGTCTTCATCTGCCTAGTGTTTTTTATCCTACCACATTTAGCGTTTCTTCAGCACTGTGATACGCACCTTGTATATTCAGACTGACTGAATCTTGCAGATAGCAATAGGGACAGATGATAGCAATACTATTTTGTTACTTACAACATTTTTTTCCTTATTTAGGCTCTTCTTTCATTTGCGAATCAAGCGCATAAATTACATTACGATCTTTTCCATGCAAAATTTACAAAACATAAGATGAACAACTCAGTTGCTAAGGAAGTATTTGAGTCAATACCATTGGACTTAAAAGATGGTTATCCAAGTCCCTGGAAAGTTTTACAATTTTTTCTCGAGAGCCTTTTAAAGGTTTGACCTCCATCTTATCATCCTTTTTATTTATGGAATTAAATTAAATTTATTTTTAAGGGGGCTCATGCAGATTGTTTCAATTTTAAATATTATATCTGCGTGCAGGTCCGACTCATCTATGAAATGATGGGAGATAGAAGATGGGCTGAAGCCTATTTCAAATCCGGGAAGGACATATCCCATTTACATGACGTTCCTTTATTTACATTTGCTTTCTCTTACCATTGCATTTTGTTGCCACCAATGTAGACTACAATTTGAAGTTTCTATGTATGAGTTTTTTTGTCAGGTCTGGCAGCACACTCGACTGATTTACCGAACCAGCTTAAATCCATTTCCAAGGCCCAGATGCTAAACTTGGTTGAAGTGTTTTGTTAGTAGTTAAGTTGAATGCTTGATTAGTATATTTGATTGAGGTGTTCTATTGGTATAGTTTAGAATTCCCAGGACTTGGTAGTTTAGTAGTTTGATTGTATTTTGATGGCTCTCGATGCTTGGTTTTGTATTCTGCGCTTTTTTAAGTCAATTGCATTTGGGATGTTTTATAAGTGAAACGTCTGTTTGAAAATTTTAATTTATGGTATTTTTTCATGTAATTAAACAAAAAAATGTAATTGAGATAATAATACATTTTTTTCACAAATCAACATATATCGACACTAAAATAGTGTCGTAATTATTTTTACCGACACTTTATAATAGTGTCAGTAATGCTAAAGCCAAAACATACTGACACTAATGTTTAGTGTCGGTAAAAAATTAATTACTGACACTATTTTAGTGTCAGCAAAACAAAATACTGACGCTATTTTAGTGTCAGTATTTATTGACTCTTGTATTACTGACACTAAAAATTAGTGTCAGTATTTTCTGGCTTTAGCATTACTGACACTATTATGAAGTGTCAGTAAAACTAATTACTGACACTATTGTAGTGTCAGTAAAGGGGATATTTGTACTAGTGATAATGAGATCATTAACATGACCGTGACCTACTGAACTGTAGGTGTTGGGAAACCAACCGCGAAGGTTCAAGCCCCAAGCTTACCCATAATGAGATCATTAACATGACCGTGACTCATCGAATCAGAGGTGTTGGGAAACCAACCGCGAAGGTTCAAGCCCCAAGCTTATCCATCGAGCACTAGCCGAGACTAGCCTCCAAAACATAATTAATCACAACAGTAACAATCCCAAGATTACCAAATTCACAAGAGTAATAGCGTGCTGCCTTGAGTCGGCCAACATGACGACAACAACTCATGGATGGGCACCGTCCACGGCGGTCCCAATTCAAATACCTCGACTGCCTTGGAATGGACAATCGATCACAACAACTTAACGGATGGAAATTATCCTTGACAGTCCCAATTCAATACGTCGATTACCTTAGAACGGTTAATCGATAACGATGACACAACGGATGGGAATTAACTTCGATAATCCCAATTAAATACGTCGATTACCTTAGAACGGTTAATCGATGACCAATGATACAACGGATGGGAATTATCTTTGATAATCCCAATTAAATAAATCGATTACCTTAGAACGGTTAATCGATAACCAATGATACAACGGATGGGAATTATCTTCGATAATCCCAATTAAATAAATCGATTACCCTAGAACGGTTAATCGATAACCAATGATACAACGGATGGGAATTATCTTCGATAATCCCAATTAAATCAATCAATTACCTTAGAACGGTCAATCGATACACAATGATACAACGGATGGGAATTATCTTCGATAATCCCAATTAAATAAATCGATTACCTTAGAACGGTCAATCGATACACAATGATATGGTAGAGTGGATGTCCCGGCGTCTTAAACTGACCACCGAAATAGATATAATAAACGAATATATCGAACGCCTTCAGTCGGCCAATGCAACATCATAGTGACAGTTCCAATTCAATAATAACGATTCAACGATGCCTCAGAACGACATTCACGTCAACAATAATAATCGATACATCGATGCCGCGAACCGGCTATCGACAACAAGAATCTCAATGCCTTAAACCGGCCGTTAACGAATAACAATCACATCTGGCATAATCACCGAAGGGTATTGCATCAAACAATTCCCGAATATCAACAAATCACGAAGAGACTAAGTCTCGAAATGATACAATACATTCATACACATATATGATAACATTAATCTCATTGACCAGTACAAGTATAAAACTTGCCTCAAACCGAAGACGAGAAAGTCCTTCCACGATCAACGTCCTGGCACGAAACGACGAACGGCGCCTCCCGACGAACACAAACACTTGAACAACCTTGAATGAAAAAGATTCATTCAAAAACACAAAATCAATAGAAAATAACGACAAGGACAAAGTCCGATTCAAACACGAATCGATCACACCGCACGAACGAGTATCATAGTTCTCAACTATGAATTCTAACTGTAACACCCCGAGATATTCGGAATAATTACAGCGCCGTAAACCCTTTAGGTAAGGATTTACAAGGCAAATTTTAAAAAGAGTGTAAATATAAACCAATCGTACAACTGAAGTTCAAATACAGATTTGATTCAACCGACCAAATGAGTTAACTTATACAACCATATCGAAAGGACATTATTAAAAAAGATGTACTCGAGTACTAAATAGACCAAGGAGACAAATCACAATAACAATAAACATCAACCACATCACTGAGCCATTTCATCGTCCTGTCGGTACTGTGGTTGCTTCCCCGCTCCTCGGCTACCTGAACATCAAAACAATGTCCACCCCCGAAGGGGTTAGCAAAACAATGCTAGTACAAGTATCGTAATACATAAATCATCAATGCATCATAAAACATGCAAAATGGACTTCCGCCACCGGAATCCAACGATGCGAATCCTCACGATTCCATCAACACAGTACAGGGTAATCCAGTGATCCAGCGCCCTTGGTATAGATCCCCATGATGATCCCGTCGGACCAACGCATGGTGGAAAACCCGTCCAGCGATCCGGCCAAAGATAGATCCCCATGATGATCCCGTCGGAACAACGCATGGTGGACATTCGATCCAGCGCCCTCAGCATAGATCCTCATGATCCCCTCGGATCATTTATATCATAAATCAATCAACTATGCATACATATATGCATTTCAATATGATCATCAATACGAACAAATAACAACGAATACCACGAGAATTCTCAGAAATACATCTCATATTCAACAACATGAACAGTACCACAAGCATGATCAAAGTTTCAATATAAATCGAACTCGACATATGATACTTGCCTCGAAAATGGCAAGAATGGAATACTTCAATGATTTCAACACACTCGAAGGCCGCCTCCTTCGATCAACGCAACAAGCTCGAACCTTAACAAAAGGAATGATATACAAATCATCTCAAGTCGAACGATGGCCTAACAATTCGGTCTACGGCCCAAAAGCTCAATTTAAACAATTCTGCCTGGACTGCTTAGCGTGCGCTACGTACTCTACGTAACGTGCGCTAAGCCTGCCTGTTAGCATACGCTATCGTATAAGACTAGCGTGCGCTAGCCACGGACTGACAGTTTGACTCGGCTGGTCTCATAACGTACGTTACGTACGTATCGTGCGTTAACTGAACCCCGATAGCGCACGTTAACTAACGTATGTTAGCGTGCGCTAATCTTGCATGGCAGAATACTACTAACAGAAAACTGGGTTGAATGGTGATGAACTCATGAATTCTATGGTGATAGTACAAGTCATCCTCGAGCATATCATTCTAATAAGGTTTGTGGAAGTTCTATGATTATGAGATACAAATATACGGATAATCATCTCAACATCATAATTCATCTTAGATCTTCAAGAAATATTCTAAGTTCCGTTCGTCCTACGTTCCAAAACCCATGATTCCAACGTGTAAAACATAACAATCTAGGTAATATCTGATTACTGATCATAAATCGATTTTAGAAATGCTTAGGAGTCCATAAACTAAGGTGGTTCAAAGGTTCATACGATAAATAGTGTCGATACGTCAAAAGTATCCTTCTAACATGTGATAACCAATTATAACGAAATAACTGGCTATTAAAACATGATCAGACGTCCTTAAGAACATTACTAACATTGGTGAAGAATCACCTACCTCAAAGTAGTGAAGAACACGGAGGAAATCGAAGCAATCCAACACCGAAAGCTTGAACACCAATCTCCAACAATATACGATCTTCAATCACGAGCTAGGATATTGATATGAAGTGTTTAGGATGAAGGAAGTTATGTTCTAAGTGTAAGAATTCGGGTAATGGGAGAAGAAAGAACTGAAATCACGAATAGGATGATGTCCTATTTTTGAGAAATGGCTATTAGCGCGCGCTAGACCCTGCTCGTAGCGTGCGCTAACGGCTTACTGACTTAACTGTATTCAGCACTTAGCGTGCGCTACGCATATACCTGTAGCGTGCACTAAGGTATTGACTTGGCTTTTCCCGAAAGCCGTCCAGGTTCATCCCGACACGATCCGACAGGGGTCCCCCGGCCAGATCTCACCTACCGCACGTCTCAATCAAATTGACCACACATAGCGTGCGCTAATAATCCTTTGTAGCGTGCGCTATTGAGTCTATGTTAGCGTACGCTACACATATCCGATAGCGTGCGCTACATGCGCAGAATTTACAATTTGTAAATCACATACATGAAATCATACGCTCGACAACATCAGATTATGAAATACGGAGAATAATACTCAGATCAAGTACAACGATTACAATATCACAAGTTCCAAATACAAGTCAGAAATCTCGGGTATTACATCCTTCCTCCCTAAAAAGAAGTTTCGTCCCAAAACTTAAGATGAAAACAACTCTGGATATCTAGCCTTCATACTGCCCTCCATTTCCCAAGTGGCCTCTTCGACTCTGTGTCATGACCATTGTACTTTAACCAACTGTATTGGTTTATTCCTCAATTGTTTGATCCGGCTCTCAAGTATCTTGATTGGTCTCTCTTCGAAGGTGCCATCATTAGCTATCTCGATCTCGTCGAAATCAATGACGTGACTGGGGTCCGGTACATACTTCCGCAATTGGGATACATGAAACACATTGTGAACGTGACTCAGCGATGGCGGTAAGGCCAACCTGTATGCTAAATCTCCAACTCTCTTGAGGATCTCAAATGGTCCGATATATCTCGGACTAAGCTTGCCTCTCCTCCCAAAACGGAAAATCCCTCGTGTAGGAGATACCTTCAATAGTACATGGTCCCCAGCGTCGAACTCTAGAGGGCGACGACGTATATCTGCATAAGATTTCTGTCGACTCTGGGCAGTCAACAATCTTTCACGAATCAAAGCTATCTTCTCTTGAGTCTGGATAATCAATTCCGGTTCCGTACCGATCAAATCCGAAGAGTCATCCCAACACAGGGGTGATCGACATCTTCTCCCCTACAGAGCTTCAAATGGTGCCATTTTGATAGAAGCATGCCAACTGTTATTATAAGTGAATTCAATTAAGGGCAAGTGAACTTCCCAATCGGTTGACCAATCTAATGCACAAGCTCTAAGCACAGGGAAATAAGGTAATACAAGCATAAAGTATGCTTTGCAGTATACAACACTAACAATCTCCCACTTATACTCAAAACATGCTTTTAAGTATACTACTCTATTACATAGTCTCTCATATCTCCCACTTACGCACAAAGAAGTGACATACACCGTAATCCTATACCTTCCACATGCCTTTCAAAATCTTTTGAGGGTAGGCCTTTCGTGAAAGGGGCAGCAAGATTATATTCCGATGCAACCCTGGATATAACTATGTCTCCTTCCTATACAAAGTGTTGTATGATATGATACTTGAGGTTGATATGTTTACTTGCCTTATGGGCTCGTGGTTCCCTCGAATTTGCGACTGTGCTGGTATTATCATAATAAATTGTAATATCCTTTGGCAAATCGGGAATCACATCTAAGTCCTGCATGAAGTACATGATCCATACCGACTATTTGACTGCTTCAGAAGCTACCACATACTCGGCTTCCATGATAGAGTCTGAGATGCATTTCTGCTTCACACTCCTTGAACTAATGGCTCCACCTTCCAGAGCAAACACATAACACGAAGTAGACTTGTACTTTTCTTTGTCTGATGAACAATCTGAGTCAGTATAACCCACTGGACATAGGTCATCTGATTGATATACTAGAATATACTCCCTAGTCCTTCTCAGGTATTTGAGTATGTGCTTGATAGCAATCCAGTTTCCTGGTCCTGAGTTAGACTAATATCTAGCATCCATGCCTACGACATGACACATATCTGGTCTAGTCCAAAACATAGCATACATGAGGCTTCCCACAGCTGACGCATAAAGCATCAGGTTCATGTTATCTATCTCCTTCTCCGTCTTACGACATATATCCTTAGATAGTTGAATTCTCTGTATGTAAGGTAGAAAACCTTTCTTGGAATTCTCCATGCTAAACCGCTTTAGCATTATATCGATATAAGATGCCTGAGATAAGCACAACATACTTATCTTCCGATCACGAAAGATCCTGATCCCAAGGATGTGCCCAGCTTCTCCCAAATCCTTCATATCGAACAGCTCAGACAACCATATCCGTATGTCCGATAATTTATTCACGTTGTTTCCAATCAGAAGGATATCATCTACGTACAGTATAAGAAACACCAATATGTTTCCATCGCATTTCTTATACACACAACTCTGACTCAGACATTGGACGAATCCATATGACTCGACAACCTCGTCAAATCGAGTGTTCCAAGATCTAGATGCCTGCTTAAGTCCATAAATGGATCTCTTAAGCTTGCACGGTAAGTGCTTTTGTTCTTCAGCAATGAATCCCTCTGGTTGGCACATGTAGATTTCCTTGTCTAGACTTTCATTCAAGAATGCAGTCTTGACATCCATTTGCCAAATCACCAGATCCAAATGTGCAGCTATAGCTAAAAGAATACGGATTGACTTAAGCATGGCTATCGACAAAAAGGTTTCATCGTAATCGATACCCACTTTCTGTGTGTAACCTTTCGCTTAAAGCCTCGCTTTGAAGGTTCCAACATTCCCGTCACCTCATTTCTTTCGCTTGTATACCCACTTACTTCCAATGTATTGTACCCCATCAAGTACTTCTACTATCTCCCACACTTGATTGGAATCCATAGATCCATTTCTGATTCAATTGCTACTTAACAGGAGTCAGCATCTTTATCTTGGATTGCCTCCTTGTAAGTCCAGGGATCTGATTTATCTTCGCCTGGGATTGAGTCCGAAGACTGTCCCATGCCTATGAATCGTTCCGGTTGACGGACAACCCTCCCTGTGAATCACAGTAAACTTAATTATATAGGTTGTAAACTATTGTATTATTTTATAAGGTACCGATAATGTGATCTTTCATGTGACACAACCACACCACATTATCTATAATATAAAACAATTAGACATTTCATTTGCATAACCATAACATGAATAAATGCAAAACATGTGATTAAATATAATTAATATTCTCATAGGTAGTTACAGGAAAATAAGGTAATATAAGCATAAAGTATGCTTTGCAGTATACAACACTAAAAATCTCCCACTTATACTCAAAACATGCTTTTAAATAGCATTTGATATGTTTACTTGCCTTATGGGCTCGTGGTTCCCTCGAATTTGCGACTGCGCTGGTATTATCATAATAAATTGTAATATCCTCTGGCAAATCGGGAATCACATCTAAGTTCTACAGGAAGTACATGAGCCATATCGACTATTTGACTGCTTCAGAGGCTACCACGTACTCGGCTTCCATGAAAGATGCATTTCTGCTTCACTCCTCGAACTAATGGCTCCACCTCCCAGAGAAAACAGATAACCCAAAGTAGACTTGGACTTTTCTTTGTCTGATAAAAAATCTGAGTCAGTATAACCCACTGGACATAGGTCAAATGATTGATATACTAGCATATACTCCCTAGTCCTTCTCAGGTATTTGAGTATGCGCTTGATAGCAATCCAGTGTCCTGGTCCTGGGTTTGTCTAATATCTAGCATCCATGCCTACGACATGACACATATTTGACTAGTCCAAAGCATAGCATACATGAGGCTTCCCATAGCTGACGCATAAGGGACCACGTTCATTTTATCTATCTCCTTTTGCATATTAGGACACATATCCTTAGATAGTTGAATTCTATGTATGTAAGGTAGAAAACCTTTATTGGAATTCTCCATGCTAAAATGCTTTAGCATTGTATCGATATAGGATGCCTGAGATAAGCACAACATCCTTCTCTTCTGATCACGAAAAATCCTGATCCCCAAGGATGTGCCCCGCTTCTCCCAAATCCTTCATATCGAACAGATTAGACAGCCATATACGTATGTCCGATAATTTATTCACGTTGTTTCCAATCAAAAGGATATCATCTACGTACACTATAAGAAACACCAACCCGTTTCCATCGCATTTTTTTTACACACAACTCTCACTCGAACATTGGACAAATCTATATGACTTGACAACCTCGTCAAATCGAGTGTTCCAAGATCTAGATGCCTGCTTAAGTCCATTAATGGATCTCTTAAGTTTGCACGGTAAGTGCTCTTGTTCTTCAGCAATGAATCCCTCTGGTTGGCACATGTAGATTTTCATGTCTAGACTTTCATTCAAGAATGGAGTCTTGACATCCATTTGTCAAATCTCCAGATCCAAATGCGCAGCTATAGCTAAAAGAATCCGGATTGACTTACGCATGGCTACCGGAAAAAATGTTTCATCGTAATCTATACCCTCTTTATGAATGTAACCTTTCACGAAAAGCCTCGTTTTGAAGGTTCCAACCTTCCCGTCACCTCATTTCTTTTGCTTGTATACCCACTTACTTACAATGACTTGTACCCCATCAGGTAATTCTACTAGCTCCCACACTTTATTGGAATCCATAGATCCATTTCTGATTCAATTGCTACTTGCCAGGAGTCAGCATCTTTATCTTGGATTGCCTCTTTGTAAGACCAGGGATCTGATTCATATTCACCTGGGATTGAGTCTGAAGACTGTCCCATGCCTAAAAATCGTTCCGGTTGATGGACAACCCTCCCTATGAATCACATTAGACTTAATTATATACGTTGTGAACTATTGTATTATTAATAAAGCACCGATAATATGATATTCCGTGTAACCCCAACATACCACATTATCTATAATATAAAATAATTATGCATTTTATTTGCATAACGATAAATTGAATAAATGCAAAACATGTGATTAAATGTAAATAATTTTCTCATAGGTAGTTACAGGGAAATATGGTAATTCAAGTATAAAGTATGCTTTGCAGTATACAATGCTAACAATCTCCCGCTTATACTCAAAGTATGCATTTAAGTATACTACTCTATTACATATTTCTTCATATCTCACACTTATACTCAAATCAGTGCTGCCATATACCGTAATCCCATACCTTCCGCATGCGTGTCAAAAACTTTTCAGGGTAGGGCTTTCGTGAAAGGGGCAGCAAGATTATCTTCCGATGCAACCCTGGCTACAACTACGTCTCCTTTTTTACAAAGTGTTGTATGATGTGGTACTTGCAGTTGATATGTTTACTTGCCTTATGGGGTCGTGGTTCCGTCGAATTTGCGACTGCACTGGTATTATCATAATAAATTGTAATATCCTTTGGCAAATTGGGAATCACATCTAAGTCCTACAGGAAGTACTTGAGCCATACCGACTATTTGAATGCTTCAGAGGCTGTCACGTAATCAGCTTCCATGATAGAGTCCAAGATGCATTCTTGCTTCACACTCCTCTAACTCATGGTGGAGCTTCCATGATAGAGTCCAAGATGCATTTCTGCTTCACACTCCTCCAAATAATGGATCCACCTCCCAGAGCAAACACATAACCCGAAGTAGACTTGGACTTTTCTTTGTCTGATGAAAAATCCGAGTCAGTATAACCCTCTGGACATAGGTCATCTGTTTGATATACTAGCATATACTCCCTAGTCCTTCTCAGGTATTTGAGTATGCGCTTGATAGCAATCCAGTGTCCTGGTCCTGGGTTTGTCTAATATCTAGCAGCCATGCCTACGACATGACACATATTTGTCTAGTCCAAAGCATAGCATACATGAGGCTTCCCATAGCTGACGCATAAGGGACCCCGTTCATTTTATCTATCTCCTTTTGCATATTAGGACACATATCCTTAGATAGTTGAATTCTATGTATGTAAGGTAGAAAACCTTTATTGGAATTCTCCATGCTAAAATGCTTTAGCATTGTATCGATATAGGATGCCTGAGATAAGCACAACATCCTTCTCTTCTGATCACGAAAGATCCTGATCCCCAAGGATGTGCCCCGCTTCTCCCAAATCCTTCATATCGAACAGATTAGACAGCCATATCCGTATGTCCGATAATTTATTCACGTTGTTTCCAATCAAAATGATATCATCTACGTACAGTATAAGAAACACCAACCCGTTTCCATCGCATTTTTTATACACACAACTCTCACTCGAACATTGGACAAATCTATATGACTTGACAACCTCGTCAAATCGAGTGTTCCAAGATCTAGATGCCTGCTTAAGTCCATTAATGGATCTCTTAAGTTTGCACGGTAAGTGCTCTTGTTCTTCAGCAATGAATCCCTCTGGTTGGCACATGTAGATTTTCATGTCTAGACTTTCATTCAAGAATGCAGTCTTGACATCCATTTGTCAAATCTCCAGATCCAAATGCGCAGCTATAGCTAAAAGAATCCGGATTGACTTACGCATGGCTACCGGAAAAAATGTTTCATCGTAATCGATACCCTCTTTATGAATGTAACCTTTCACGAAAAGCCTCGTTTTGAAGGTTCCAACCTTCCCGTCACCTCATTTCTTTTGCTTGTATACCCACTTACTTACAATGGCTTGTACCCCATCAGGTAATTCTACTAGCTCCCACACTTTATTGTAATCCATAGATCCATTTCTGATTCAATTGCTACTTGCGAGGAGTCAGCATATTTATCTTGGATTGCCTCTTTGTAAGACCAGGGATCTGATTCATATTCACCTGGGATTGAGTCTGAAGACTGTCCCATGCCTAAAAATCGTTATGGTTGATGGACAACCCTCCCTATGAATCACATTAGACTTAATTATATACGTTGTGAACTATTGTATTATTAATAAAGCACCGATAATATGATATTCCGTGTAACCCCAACATACCACATTATCTATAATATAAAATAATTATGCATTTTATTTACATAACGATAAATTGAATAAATGCAAAACATGTGATTAAATGTAAATAATTTTCTCATAGGTAGTTACAGGGAAATATGGTAATACAAGTATAAAGTATGCTTTGCAGTATACAATGCTAACAATCTCCCGCTTATACTCAAAGTATGCATTTAAGTATACTACTCTATTACATATTTCTTCATATCTCACACTTATACTCAAATCAGTGCTGCCATATACCGTAATCCCATACCTTCTGCATGCCTGTCAAAAACTTTTTAGGGTAGGGCTTTCGTGAAAGGGGCAGCAAGATTATCTTCCGATGCAACCCTGGCTACAACTACGTCTCCTTTTTTACAAAGTGTTGTATGATGTGTTACTTGCAGTTGATATGTTTACTTGCCTTATGGGGTCGTGGTTCCGTCGAATTTGCGACTGCACTGGTATTATCATAATAAATTGTAATATCCTTTGGCAAATTGGGAATCACATCTAAGTCCTACAGGAAGTACTTGAGCCATACCGACTATTTGAATGCTTCAGAGGCTGTCACGTAATCAGCTTCCATGATAGAGTCCAATATGCATTCTTGCTTCACACTCCTCTAACTCATGGTGGAGCTTCCATGATAGAGTCCAAGATGCATTTCTGCTTCACACTCCTCCAAATAATGGATCCACCTCCCAGAGCAAACACATAACCCGAAGTAGACTTGGACTTTTCTTTGTCTGATGAAAAATCCGAGTCAGTATAACCCTCTGGACATAGGTCATCTGTTTGATATACTAGCATATACTCCCTAGTCCTTCTCATGTATTTGAGTATGTGCTTGATAGCAATCCAGTGTCATGGTCCTGGGTTAGACTGATATCTAGCAGCCATGCCTACGTCATGACAGATATATGGTCTAGTGCAAAGCATAGCATACATGAGGCTTCCCACAGCTGACGCATAAGGGATCAGCTTCATGTCATCTATCTCCTTATCCGTCGTACGACATATATCCTTAGATAGTTGAATTCTATGTATGTAAGGTAGAAAACCTTTCTTGCAATTCTCCATGCTAAACTGCTTTAGCATTATATTGATATAAGATGCCTGAGATAAGCACAACATCCTTATCTTCCGATCACGAAAGATCCTGATCCCAAGGATGTGCCCAGCTTCTCCCAAATCCTTCATATCGAACAGCTCAGACAGCCATATCCGTATGTCCGATAATTTATTCACGTTGTTTCCAATCAGAAGGATATCATCTACGTGCAGTATAAGAAACACCAATATGTTTCCATCGCATTTCTTATACACACAACTCTGACTCAGACATTAGACGAATCCATATGACTGGACAACCTCGTCAAATCGAGTGTTACAAGATCTAGATGCCTGCTTAAGTCCATAAATTGATCTCTTAAGCTTGCACGGTAAGTGCTTTTGTTCTTCAGCAATGAATCCCTCTGGTTGGCGCATGTAGATTTCCTTGTCTAGACTGTCATTCAAGAATGCAGTCTTGACATCCATTTGCCAAATCACCAGATCCAAATGTGCAACTATAGCTAAAAGAATACGGATTGACTTAAGCATGGCTACCGACAAAAAGGTTTTATCATAATCGATACCCACTTTCTGTGTGTAACCTTTCGCTTAAAGCCTCACTTTGAAGGTTCCAATATTCCCGTCACCTCCTTTCTTTCACTTGTATACCCACTTACTTCCAATGGCTTGTACCCCATCAGGTACTTCTTCTAGCTCCCACACTTGATTGGAATCCATAGATCCATTTCTGATTTAATTGCTACTTGCCAGGAGTCAGCATCTTTATCTTGGATTGCCTCCTTGAAAGTCCAGGGATCTGATTCATCTTCACCTGGGATTGAGTACGAAAATTGTCCCATGCCTATAAATCATTTTGGTTGACGGATAACCCTCCCTATGAATCACAATAGACTTAATTATATATGTTGTGAACTATTGTATTATTTATAAGGCACCGATAATATGATCTTCCGTGAGACCCCAACATACCACATTATCTATAATATAAAATAATTATACATTTTATTTGGATAACGATAACATGAATAAATGCAAATCATGTGATTTAGATGTAAATAATATTCTCATAGGTAGTTACAGGGAAATATGGTAATACAAGTAAAAAGTATGCTTTGCAGTATACAATGCTAACAATCTTCCGCTTATACTCAAAGTATGATTTTAAGTATACTACTCTATTACACATTCCTTCATATCTCACACTTATACTCAAATCAGTGCTGGCATATACCGTAATCCCATACCTTCCGCATGCCTGTCTAAAACTTTTCAGGGTAGGGCTTTCGTGAAAGGGGCAGCAAGATTATCTTCCGATGCAACCCTGGCTACAACTACCTCTCCTTTTTTTACAAAGTGTTGTATGATGTGGTACTTGCAGTTGATATGTTTACTTGCCTAATGGGGTCGTCGTTCCCTCGAATTTGCGACTGCACCGGTATTATCATAATAAATTGTAATATTCTTTGGCAAATTGGGAATCACATCTAAGTCCTACAGGAAGTACTTGAGCCATACCGACGATTTGAATGCTTCAGAGGCTTCCACGTACTCAGATTCCATGATAGAGTCCGAGATGTATTCCTACTTCACACTCCTCTAACTCATGGTGGAGCTTCCATGATAGAGTCTGAGATGCATTTATGTTTTACATTCCTCTAAATAATGGCTCCACCTCCCAGAGCAAACACATAACCTGAAGTAGACTTGTACTTTTCTTTGTCTGATGAAAAAACTGAGTCAGTATAACCCACTGGACATAGGTCATCTGTTTGATATACTAGCATATACTCCCTAGTCCTTCTCAGGTATTTGAGTATGTGCTTGATAGCAATCCAGTGTCCTGGTGCTGGGTTAGACTGATATCTAGCAGCCATGCCTACGACATGACACATATCTGGTCTAGTGCAAAGCATAACATACACGAGGCTTCCCACAGCTGACGCATAAGGGATCATCTTCATGTCATCTATCTCTTTTTGCGTCTTAGGACACATATCCTTAGATAGTTGAATTCCATGTCCGTAAGGTAGAAAACCTTTCTTGGAATTCTTAAACTGCTTTAGCACTGTATTGATATAGGATGCCTGAGACAAGCACAACATTCTTTTCTTCCATTCACGAATGATCCTGATCCCAAGGATGTGCCCCGCTTCTCCTGAATCCTTCATATTGAATAGCTCAGGCAGCCATACCCGTACATTCGATAACTTATTCACGTTATTTCCAATCAGAAGGATATCATCTACATACTATACAAGAAACACCAACACGTTTCCATCACATTTCTTATATACGAAACTCTCACTTGGACATTGGATGAATGCATATGACTGGACAACCTCGTCAAATCGAGTGTTCCATGATCTAGATAGCTGCTTAAGTCCATAAATTTGTCTCTTAAGTTTGCATGCTAAGTGCTCTTCATATTTAGTAATGAATCCCTCTGGTTGGAGCATGTAGATTTCCTTGTCTAGACTTTCATTCAAGAATGCAGTCTTAACTTTCATTTGCCAAATCTCTAGATCCAAATGCGCAGCTATAGCTAAAAGAATACGGATTGACTTAAGCATGGCTACCGGCAAACAGGTTTCATCGTAATCGATACCATCTTTCTGTGTGTAACCTTTCGCTTAAAGCCTCACTTTGAAGGTTCCAACAGTCCCGTCACCTCCTTTCATTCACTTGTATACCCACTTACTTCCAATGGCTTGTACCGCATCAAGTACTTCTACTAGCTCCCACACTTGATTAGAATCCATAGATCCATTTCTGATTCAATTGCTACTTGCCAGGAGTCAGCATCTTTATCCTGGATTGCCTCCTTGTAAGTCCATGGATCTGATTCATCTTCGCCTAGGATTGAGTACGAAAACTGTCCCATGCCTATGAATCGTTCCAGTTTACGGACAACCCTCCCTATGAATCACAGTAAACTTAATTATATTGGTTGTGAACTATTGTATTATTTTATAAGACACCGATAATGTGATCTTTCATGTGACACAACAACACCACATTATCTATAATATAAAATAATTAGACATTTCATTTGCATAACCATAACATGAATAAATGCAAAACATGTTTTTAAATATAATTAACATTCTCATAGGTAGTTACAGGGAAATAAGATAATACAAGCATAAAGTATGCTTTGCAGTATACAACGCTAACAATCTCCCACTTATACTCAAAACATGCTTTTAAGTATACTACTCTATTACATAGTCTCTCAAATCTCCCACTTACGCACAAAGATGTGACATACACCATAATCCCATACCTTCCACATGCCTTTCAAAAACTTTTCAAGGTAGGCCTTTCGTGAAAGGGGCAGCAAGATTATCTTCCGATGCAACTCTGGCCACAACTATGTCTCCTTCCTTTACAAAGTGTTGAATAATGTGGTACTTGCGGTTGATATGTTTACTTGCCTTATGGGCTCGTGGTTCCTTGAATTTGCAACTGCATCGGTATTAACATAATAAATTATAATATCCTTTGGCAAATTGGGAATCACATCTAAGTCCTGCAGGAAGTACTTGAGCCATACCGACTATTTGACTGCTTCAGAGGCTGCCACGTACTCATCTTCCATGATAGAGTCCGAGATGTATTTCTACTTCACACTCCTCCAACTAATGGCTCCACCCCCCAGAGCAAATACATAACCTAAAGTAGACTTGGACTTTTCTTTGTCTGATGAAAAATCTGACTCAGTATAACCCACTGGACATATGTCATCTGATTGATATACTAGCATATACTCCGTAGTCCTTCTCAGGTATTTGAGTATGTGCTTGATAGCAATCCACTGTCCTCGTCTATTGCAAAGCATAGCATACACGAGGCTTCCCACAGCTGACGCGTAAGGGATAAGCTTCATATCACCTATCTCCTTTTGCGTCTTAGGACACATATCCTTAGATAGTTGAATTCCATGTCCGTAAGGTAGAAAACCTTTCTTGGAATTGCTAAACTGCTTTAGCACTGTATTTATATAGGATGCCTGAGACAAGCATAACATTCTTTTCTTCCATTCACGAAAGATCCTGATCCCAAAGATGTGCCCCGCTTCTCCTGAATCCTTCATATTGAATAGCTCACGCAGCCATACCCGTATGTCCGATAACTTATTCACGTTATTTCCAATCAGAAGGATATCATCTACATACTATACAAGAAACACCAACACGTTTCCATCGCATTTCTTATACACAAAACTATCACTTGGACATTGGATGAATGCATATGACTGGACAACCTCATCAAATCGAGTGTTCCATGATCTAGATGGCTGCTTTTGTCCATAAATTTATCTCTTATGTTTGCATGCTAAGTGCTCTTCTTCTTCAGTAATGAATCCCTCTGGTTGGAGCATGTAGATTTCCTTGTCTGGACTTTCATTCAAGAATGCAGTCTTAACATCCATTTGGCAAATCTCTAGATCCAAATGCACAGCTATAGCTAAAAGAATATGGATTGGCTTAAGCATGGCTATCGGCAAACAAGTTTCATCGTAATCGATACCCTTTTTTTGTGTGTAACCTTTCGCTTAAAGCCTCACTTTGAAGGTTCCAACATTCCCGTCACCTCCTTTCATTCACTTGTATACCCACTTACTTCCAATGGCTTGTACCCCATCAAGTACTTCTACTAGCTCTCCCACACTTGATTGGAATCTATAGATCCATTTCTGATTCAATTGCTACTTACCAGGAGTCAGTATCTTTATCTTGGACTGCCTCCTTGTAAGTCCAGGGATCTGATTCATCTTCGCCTGGGATTGAGTACGACAACTGTCCCATGCCTATGAATCGTTCCAGTTTACGGACAACCCTCCCTATGAATCACAGTAAACTTAATTATATAGGTTGTGAACTATTGTATTATTTTATAAGACACCGATAATGTGATCTTTCATGTGACACAACCACACCACATTATCTATAATATAAAATAATTAGACATTTCATTTGCATAACCATAACATGAATAAATGCAAAACATGTTTTTAAATATAATTAACATACTCATAGGTAGTTATAGAGAAATAAGGTAATACAAGCATAAAGTATGCTTTGCAGTATACAACGCTAACAATCTCCCACTTATACTCAAAACATGCTTTTAAGTACACTACTCTATTATATAGTCTCTCATATGTCCCACTTACGCACAAAGAAGTGACATACACCGTAATCCCATACCTTCCACATGCCTTTCAAAATCTTTTGAGGGTAGGCCTTTCGTGATAGGGGCAGCAAGATTATATTCCGATGCAACCCTGGCTATAACTATGTCTCCTTCCTATACAAAGTGTTGTATGATATGGTACTTGCGGTTGATATGTTTACTTGCCTTATGGGCCCGTGGTTCCCTCGAATTTGCGACTGCACTGGTATTATCATAATAAATTGTAATATCCTTTGGCAAATCGGGAATCACATCTACGTCCTGCATGAAGTACATGATCCATACCGACTATTTGACTGCTTCAGAGGCTACCACGTACTCGCCTTCCATGATAGAGTCTGAGATGCATTTCTGCTTGACACTTCTTGAACTAATGGCTCCACCTCCCAGAGCAAACACATAACTCGAAGTAGACTTGTACTTTTCTTTGTCTGATGAAAAATCCGAGTCAGTATAACCCACTGGACATAGGTCATCTGATTGATATACTAGAATATACTCCCTAGTCCTTGTCAGGTATTTGACTATGTGCTTGATAGCAATCCAGTGTCCTGGTCCTGGGTTTGACTAATATCTAGCAGCCATGCCTACGACATGACACATATCTGGTCTAGTCCAAAGCATAGCATACATGAGGCTTCCCACAACTGACGTATAAGGCATCAGGTTCAGGTTATCTATCTTCTTATCTATCTTACGCCATATATCCTTAGATAGTTGAATACTATGTTTGTAAGGTAGAAAACCTTTCTTGGAATTCTCCATGCTAAACCGCTCTAGCATTATATCGATAAAAGATGCCTGAGATAAGCACAACATCCTTATCTTCCGATCACGAAAGATCCTAATCCCAAGGATGTGCCCCACTTCTCCCAAATCCTTCATATCGAACAGCTCAGATAGCCATATCCGTATGTACAATAATTTATTCACTTTGTTTCCAATCGGAAGGATATCATCTACGTACAGTATAAGAAACACCAATATGTTTCCATCGCATTTCTTTTGCACACAACTCTCACTCGGACATTGGACGAATCCATATGACTGGACAACCTCATCAAATCGAGTGTTCCAAGATCTAGATGCCTACTCAAGTCCATAAATGGATCTCTTAAGCTTGCACGGTAAGTGCTTTTGTTCTTAAGCTACGAATCCCTCTGGTTGGTGCATGTAGATTTCTTTGTCTAGACTTTCATTCAAGAATGCAGTATTGATATCCATTTGCCAAATCTCCAGATCCAAATGCGCAGCTATAGCTAAAAATATCCGGATTGACTTAAGCATGGCTACCGGCAAAAAGGTTTCATCATAATCGATACCCTCTTTATGAGTGTAACCTTTCACTAAAAGCCTCGTTTTGAAGGTTCCAATCTTCCCATCACCTCATTTCTTTCGCTTGTATACCCACTTACTTATAATGGCTTGTACCCCATCAGGTAATTCTACTAGCTCCCACACTTTATTGGAATCCATAGATCCATTTCTGATTCAATTGCCTCCTTGTAAGTCCATGGATCTGATTCATCTTCACCTGGGATTGAGTCTGAAGACTGTCCCAAGCCTATAAATCGTTCCGGTTGATGGACAACCCTCCCTATGAATCACAATAGACTTAATTATATATGTTGTGAACTATTGTATTATTTACAAGGCACCGATAATATGATCTTCCGTGTGACCCCAACATACCACATTATCTATAATGTAAAATAATTATACATTTTATTTGCATAACGATAACATGAATAAATGCAAAACATGTGATTAAATGTGAATAATATTTTCATAGGTAGTTACAGGGAAATATGGTAATACATGTATAAAGTATGCTTTGCAGTATACAATGCTAACAATCTCCTGCTTATACTCAAAGTATGCTTTTAAGTATACTACTCTATTACACATTCCTTCATATCTCACACTTATACTCAAATCAGTGCTGCCATATACCGTAATCCCATTCCTTTCACATGCCTGTCAAAAACTTTTGAGGGTAGGTCTTTCGTGAAAGGGGCAGCAAGATTATCTTCTGATGCAACCTTGGCTACAACTGCGTCTCCTTTTTTTACAAAGTGTTGTATGATGTGGTACTTGCGGTTGATATGTTTACTTGCCTTATGGGGTCGTGGTTCCCTTGAATTTGCGACTGCACCGGTATTATCATAATAAATTGTAATATCCTTTGGCAAATTGGGAATGACATCTAAGTCCTACAGGAAGTACTTGAGCCATACCGACTATTTGAATGCTTCAGAGGCTGCCACCTACTCGGCTTCCATGATAGAGTCCGAGATGTATTCCTGCTTCACACTCCTCTAACTCATGGTGGAGCTTCCATGATAGAGTCTGAGATGCATTTATGTTTTACATTCCTCTAAATAATGGCTCCACCTCCCTGAGCAAACACATAACCTGAAGTAGACTTGTACTTTTTTTTGTCTGATGAAAAAACTGAGTCAGTATAACCCACTGGACATAGGTCATCTGTTTGATATACTAGCATATACTCCCTAGTCCTTCTCAGGTATTTGAGTATGTGCTTGATAGCAATCCAGTGTCCTGGTCCTGGGTTAGACTGATATCTAGCAGCCATGCCTACGGCATGACACATATCTGGTCTAGTGCAAAGCATAGCATACACGAGGCTTCCCACAGCTGACGCATAAGGGATCAGCTTCATGTCATCTATCTCTTTTTGTATCTTAGGACACATATCCTTAGATAGTTGAATTCCATGTCTGTAAGGTAGAAAACCTTTCTTGGAATTCCATAACTGCTTTAGCACAGTATTGATATAGGATGCCTGAGACAAGCACAACATTCTTTTCTTCCATTCACGAAAGGTCCTGATGCCAAGGATGTGCCCCGCTTCTCCTGAATCCTTCATATTAAATAGCTGAGGCAGCCATACCCGTACGTCCGATAACTTATTCACGTTATTTCCAATCAGAAGGATATCATCTACATACTATACAAGAAACACCAACACGTTTCCATCGCATTTCTTATACACAAAACTGTCACTTGGACATTGGATGAATGCATATGACTGGACAACCTCGTCAAATCGAGTGTTCCATGATCTAGATGGCTGCTTAAGTCCATAAATTTATCTCTTAAGTTTGCATGCTAAGTGCTCTTCTTCTTCAGTAATGAATCCCTCTGATTGGAACATGTAGATTTCCTTGTCTGGACTTTCATTCAAGAATGCAGTATTGACATCCATTTGCCAAATCTCTAGATCCAAATGCGCAGCTATAGCTAAAAGAATACGGATTGACTTAAGCATGGCTATTGGCAAACAGATTTCATCGTAATCGATACCCTCTTTCTGTGTGTAACCTTTCGCTTAAAGCCTCACTTTGAAGGTTCCAACATTCCTGTCACCTCCTTTCATTCACCTGTATACCCACTTACTTTCAATGGCTTGTGTAACACCCCCAAAACCATATAGAAATATTACACACCGTAGACCCCTTTTTATGAGGATCTACTAGGATATACCTTACAAAACGACCAAGTGCTTGCCCGTCCAGGTTCAAACAATAAAATACTACAGACCGTTATGGTCTCTTACACGTGAATACACAGACCGATGAGATCACACAACTCAATCAACAAAACTGACTTATACAACATTACCCACACACGGGTTGAAACAAAATACAGCGGAAGACTGAAATCAACCCTGACAATACAACCAAACTCTACCAACTCTCAACTCTTGATTAGTATCGTAGCTCGTCACTTCTTATGCCAATCCCGTGACTGCTCCCCGGAACCTGCATGTACCTGGACGCAAAAACAGACATCCACCCCCCGATTACTCGGGGGTTAGTAAAACTCCAATGTTTTACTAGTGCAAGTATCAAATCATACGAAAAGTAACGAGCAAACATTGATCATAATCAAATTTAATAACCAAGTACCAAAATATTCCCGGGAGGTTTTAACAAGGGAAATTAGCTATGAAGCATTTAAAAGTAAGATCCTCCTCTCGGGGATTATTAGAATTTCAAAACTTTTAAGACCTCAAGTCCTGATTTGGTAATCCTTTTAGAAAAACCTTAGGGTTCAAACCCAAATCCGATTTGCATTTCGGTAACTTACAATACGAAAATATTTCCACAAATCTCACGGGGCACGGCCCAATATTCCTTTCTAGAAAACTTCATTTTCATAACTTAAACAATCAAAACATATTCATGACCCTGTGATCTCCTGCCACGAGTCTCCGTAGGTTCGACAACCCGCACAGAAAGAAACAAACACATCAATCACAACAACTAGTCCTGACCCCGTGAACCTGTGCCACGTGTCACCGTAGGTTCCGCCGAACCCGCACGGTTGGAAGTCACACATCAACCATAACAACCAGTCCTGAACCCATGAGCCTGTGTCACGTGTCACCGTAGGTTCCGTCGAAACCGCACGGTTAGATGTACTGTGTCCTGATTCGATGGACCTGTGCCATGAATCATCGTAGGCCTCGTCAGACCCGTACGATTGGACCTCAGCACCACACACTAAGTTCTGATCCCATGGACCTGTGTCATGAATCCTCGTAGGCCCCGTCGAACCCACACGAGTGAACTTAGCGTTCCAGCACACAACATTCACATTCACATTACACCAACACGCACACAATCAAACAATCATCTTGTCCATTACAATTTCACACAACTACTATACTTAGCTCGAAGCCGACATTACAACCAATACAAGCTTTACACAATCAAACACATATAATCCAATATTATCATCCAAATCCTCGAGGAATCGATGTCACATAACTCACAATCAATACCTATAACACGGTACACATCCAAGTGTACAATCGACCAATATAGACACATTTCCAAGTTTATCACAAATAACAACAATTCATTCATAAACGCGTAATCATATTCACAAGGTACAAAACGTATAAGTAAGATACTTGCCTCGATATTCGGCACCCGAATCTTCCTACGAATACGGCACAACCCGAAAAACCCCGAACACCTACAATCCTCCGTGAAATCCAACGGAAACATGGTTACTACGAGAATAACTATTGAAAACAAAGGAAAACACGATCAAGAATTGAAGGAAACCCTTTGAGACATTTAATCGGATACTAAATGTTCAAGGTTCCTTAGAAAACCAAAAATCCCGATTGGATTCCAACAAACTCGAAATACGGATATACAATCCGTAGAACACGTCCAAAACAACGTTTATACAACAATCAATTGATCAAAAATGGATTGGAATCGAAATCAAAAGGAAAATCCCTAAAATATTAAAAAACAAGGGTTCAAGCCAAAATACCTCGATTCAACGATGGAATGGTGGAAGGAATATGATTGATTCGTGCTACAAACTCCAATTCCGAGTTATACGATGATAGAATGAAACATCCGGATGAAATCGCCCTAGATCGTGATGAAGGAGTGGAGAGCCGAGAGGAAAAGAGAAAAATGGGGTTAAAACCCGTGTCTGTCCTATTTATACTGGACAGAACACGGCGCAACAAACGGCCCAAATGGCGCCGTGTTGGCGCCGTGTGCAGTCGTGGCGACCCCACAGGCGACACGGCGCACAGACACGGCACAAAATGCCGCGGGTCTTGCGCCGTTTCGAAAGGCAGCGAGCACCACTGGGCAACACGGTGCACAGACACGGCGCAGAATGCCGCGGGTCTTGCGCCGTTTTGCACAGGCCAGGCCAGACAGCCTCTAGACACAAGACGACGCTACCAAACCGAGAGAGACGTAAACCAAAACACGATATGCCGACCCAACGGTCCGAGAAAATTACATGCAACGAGAAACAATATCTAATAACCCAAGATGGTCCGAGGTGCACAACAAAAAATCGAACAAGGAACAAATTCCCTAAACTTATAGGAAATTACGAAATGGCCCAAACATCCGAAAATCACGATACGTGATCGAATAACTAAACCGAAGTTCACAACACGTCTAACAAAGTTAAACGGACTTACGGGAAACTCGAAACAGTAGTTTCAAACAAGATTCACAAGAATCGAACTCGAGTACGGAAAAGCCGCTTAAGAACACCGAACTCAACAAAATAATACCGAAACGAACTCGGATGACAAAAAGTGCAGAATTAAATATTCTCAAAATGACGAAACGGTCATAAGAGAGTCATAGAAACGGACCCCCCGCCGAAAAAAAAAAATTACCGGAAATCGAAATTGCGGATATTACATACTACTTTCCTTAAAAGAAGTTTCGTCCCGAAACTTTAAACAAGTAGGGAGAAGCAATATCCCGATAGGAAAACTTAATGAGATACACCAGAAATGCGTAACTTTTGCCCATTGACGAAACGTTACAAGCAACGCAAAAGAATGTACAGCGTGAAAACACGCCCCACGACGACCAACACAACGCCACCGACAATGATCCAAAACAATAATGAGCAATTAACTACAAATTACATACCTCATCACATGCACACATTTAATCAAAGAAACGCACGCGACAACAAGTCGCACCCGACTAAACAGGCTATGCGATAGAAACAAATAGAGTATCACGATAGAAATCACTCCGATTCTCATCAATAAGAAAATGTCCGACGTCAAAACACAAGCAATTCAAGATAATGGAAAACGAGGATACTGGATATTACATTCTATCTCACTAAAAATAAGTTTCGTCCCGAAACTTAAAATAAAACATCAGGGTAGAATACAAACAAAACCAAAAAGTTCACGCAACAAATATCAATCTCTACACGAATTACAACACAAATACAACACGCAACTACGCTACTGGGCACCACTGAGCTCTCCACGAGTAGGGATGGGATCTCGGCTCCCGAACATCTCAACAACGGTCTCGCAGTGTACCGCCTGATGTCCCACATGTCCACATTTGAAACAGTTAACTTGCGGAGAGCGACAATTCTTCCGAGTATGGCCCACACGGCTACAATTGAAACATAACTTCACGCCCCTTGTCTTACTCAGCTCGTGAGCAGGATTCTTAGACTGATCGAAAGAACGATGAGTTTTCCCAGAACGGCAATGCAAAGTAATAGGCTCACGAATCTCACTTCTCTGGCCTCTTGAAAAGTTAATCGAGGTCTTCTGCCTCTTACCTCCTGAACCAGATTCCGTCACAGAAACGACCATCTCAATGGCTAAAGCTCGGTCCTGATATTCCTTCAGAGTGGTACATATGAGAGGAGCCATACTCTAACGGATATGGGGTTTCATGCGCATATTGAAGTATCGAACCTTGTCCGCTTCACTTCTCACTTGATCACGAACATAAGCCAACTGTCGACTATAATCGACTATCGCCTGGGATATTGACACATCCTGGGGCGTAGCCGAGAAAAACTCAACGATCCTGCATTCACGAACAGGCAATGGGCAACACTCTGCCTCCATGGCAGTATTAAACTCAGCCCATGTAGGTGTACGTTCTGCACGCATTACAGGCTGCCACCAGTCTGCAGCTTCTTTGTCGAGCAAGTACTGAGCAATGGGTACCCTCCTTTCATCCGGACAAGCTACAACATCAAATGTTCTGTCCAACTGGAAGAGCCAGTTTTCCCAACCTAACGAGTCAGACAAACCCACAAAACAGGGCGGGTGCATTCTCATCACATCTCGTAACCACTTACTAGCTCCGTTATCCCCATTTGGGTTCTCATTCTGACGTACGGCCTGATTCAACTGCACTAACTGGTCAACCACCTGACGAAGGATGGTGGTGGCGCCACCGTCAACGTTAACGCTGGCTGAATGAGAATGTCCCTGATCTGTACCGAGCTGATTGGTACTCGGCAAGGAGTGATTCGCCCTCTCATGCTCCTGATTACGACCACTACTACGACCACGGCCTCTACCTCGACCCCTCAGCATACTGAACGGGCAACCATTCAGAACAACAAAATAAATACCACATAATCAACATAGGGCAACAACCAGTAGCACAATAAAGTATTCACTCCAAGTCATCACACGAGTACACGAACTAACACTGCAATAATAGACTTAAATTCGTAAGTAATTCGCACGGTTACAACAACAGAGGTGCATGACTTTTACCAAAATAAACACGGTCAAGACCACATATATGTCATTGAGACTAGACACTTGTAACATTCTTTACAAATAATTTTTTTTTCGAGGTATTTGTTCAAATGTTAATAATTTAAAATTCGCGAGTTTCGAAAGATTTTGCTGGGATGAAATTTTGAAAACACTTTGTTTAATACCTCGTTCATTGAAGTGGGGAACGATACCTAACAACGTATCCCGCCACTTGGGGATACAACCCAGATTTTCTGACGAGAATAATAACATAGCAACTCACTGTACGACTTAACCTCAATACATAAACACATAACGTTCTAATTTACGACAGCCAAAGTTGTTTTGCAAAACAGAAATTTTCCAAAATCCTTTGGTTCATAACCAAAACGACAGTAATATTTCGCAATATCCAAAGTACTTCAAAACACATTTTCCAAATACCGTCTGATGGTGTCATTTGAAAATACACGGCCCATTTGTCAAAATTTAACCGACTTTTAAAATCCATACAAACCGCGGTTTGACCGCACCACCAAAATATTTTCCAAAAATCGATTTCTACAAAAATGCTCAAACCATAAAATCCTTCAATAAAACGTTCTCAAACCTACCCGTAGCAGCCAAAATTACAACATTCCAAAACAGTTGAATTTAAAACCCTATGCTCAAACGGCAACCAAATACATCTCATGGTACCCAGTTTAAACACGCAACAAAATCATTAATCGAAGTTTCTCACAAACTCTACCGTCGATACCTTTTCAAAACCCATCAAGGTTTACAACTTTCACCCCATACCACCCCACACGGTGTTTCAAAGGTAAAACAACAATACGCCCAGATTTATACATATACTATGTGCCACAAGTATTAAATACACTATATTACACAACACCGTGCAAATAAAATTATGCACCGCAATTAACTTACTATGATAAAATCATGATACACAGGTACCTCGCATAAAAGAGGAGACTTACGTCCACAGGCCGCATGGAGATGATGGTCGCCCACGATACTAATCTCATCCGACAACATATCCGACACGTTCCAATTAGAGCGAAAAACACCTGTAACCAGAAAGTATCCATCACAAGCAATAAAAGCGAGCACACAAGAATATTTTTTAACCAAAATATATATTATGATAAATAAATTCAAACAAAGTATATCCAACTTACGAAATAATAATTCAAAATAGACACACTGAGAAAGCTAATCCAAAATTTAAAGATATGTAATAGTATATCATTTTCAACAGATCTGAACAAAATATAGCAGAAAATCCAAAACCTCGCATATTTTAGTCAAACAACAGATGCTAGAATCTATAGGCCGAGCAGTGTTTTGAATCGCGCGAAATAGCACGCTATGTCGCGCGCTTTTGCACAAAAAATCCAAAATATGTGATATAGCGCACTGCTACTTGTGCTGGCTCCTGGTTTGCGTAGGCTATTGATGCGTTGGCATGAAAATCGCGTGATAGCGCACGCTACAGGCGTGATAGTGCAAGTTACCTGTGCTATTTGGGTTTGTATCAGAAAACCCTAATCTTAAATCTGCCACTTTAATAACGGCGCATGAATCAGAAACCCTATTGTAGCTAGTTACTAATCTGCCCCTTAAGTACTTCTAACAATTAAGTCAGAAAAATTAATCTAACACGAGAATATTATTTAAATTTTTCACATAAAAAATGTCATGTTCGAATTACCTACACTATGCGCTATGCTATTTTGCGCTATGCAATTCTGTACAAAAATGCTACATACCTACGCAATGCAACTGAAAACACTAAGGTCGAGGCAAGAAAAGATTCGTCACCTCTGACCTCGGATAACTTCCCAAGTATATGAAGCGAACCATTTTGCCCTCTACCTTATTCAAAAAGTATATTGTGCTTGAAGCTCAGAACAAGACATGAGCACAACTTTTCCATGGAATGAGAGGTCAGGAGTCCAGGGTCATTTTCTTGTTTGACAGCTTCTTAATTGTCATCTGGTTCTCTACCATGACTTAAATCCCTACTTAAATTTAGGACTGGACATTTCAATTTTAGACCAATCCTTATTATTGTGACATTCGTTAGATTGGAATTTTATCTGAGACTTTATAGTCAAACATTTATAATTATAAAACAGAGTTCAAAGATCTACTTGTAGAAGCAAAAACTAAAGAGATTTAACATATGTTATGATAAGAGAGTTAATAATTAAAACTCTCTGCTCTAGCCTTTCTCTTATCCTTCTCAAATTTATTCATCTCATCTGACACGTTCGAGCTGGAACAAGTGACAAACCTGCACATAAATAGATCATTTATAATCAGACATTTTAATTAGAAAAGCATTGGACATAGAACAATGACTGTTTTTTCAAGTTTAAGAGTAAACAATCACAACTACTGACCAATATAACAAGTTATGTGCTTCTCTAGCCAAGCAAAAAAAGCAATAATAACTTATTGCCCAATATTAGATACATATATTAAGTATTATGTGTTAGCACCATTTTATGAAACCTTAAAGTAAGATACAAAATCAAGATGGACAAATAAATGGTAACACGGGATGTGTAATTTTAAACAAATACAGAGACATGAATGAAAGATTCAATATAAGAAAGGATACTTACAGTAACATCATTATTAATCATACAAAAGAATTTGATCCTTTACATCACTATACACCCGCTTGTTAATTTCACAAGGGATAATGAATTAAACATCCAAGACATGTAAATTTACACATAAAAATAAATCCAAAAAACTCACAATAAGTACAAGAAACACAAAACTAAAAATAGGGTTTATACAACATTAAACCTAAAAAAACAAGCTCCAAAATTAAAAATAGGGTTTATACCTAATTGATATCATTAAACAAGCTCCAATAATGATGAGGAGAAGCCCCAATCGAAACCGTTGTGTAGAATCCCCAATTCAAACACAACTGCTACAACCCTAATTGTAGAGGGAATTTGCTTATTGAATTACCCTGATTATTGAATGACAACTGTGGATAACTCAAGAAGATACAAAGATGAATATGAATAACCCTAATTATTGATCGTATAAGCCGTCGAGAGAGTTTTGAGTGATAGAGGAATGAGTTTTGAGTGAGAGGTGTGAGTTTTGTTTTTTATTTTTTTGAAAATTATAATAAGTGAGCGGGCTATGGTTTCAGAGTGAATTATTTGGATAAACTAGCCGCTCATTTTTCTTGGGCAAAAATTGAAGACTGATTTTGACCTACCCAAATATTAAGTGTAAGCCCGCCTATTTTTTTCTTCCCTGGTAATGCTTTTTTTATAGATCAACACTAACACCGAATTTGGTGTTACCATAGATACTATGGCAACACCGGTTACTATCAACTGTAACGATAAAATAAAGTGTTAGCGTAGATCAATTTTAAGGCATCTATGCTAACACTTTTGCTTGTAACATCGAAATAAATGTTGCTGAAGGCCATTTGTGGCGTAGTGACACTGTAATCCCATACATTCCACATGCCTTTCAAACACTTTTGAGGGTAGGCCTTTCGTGAAAAGGGCAGCAAGATTATCTTCCGATGCAACCCTGGCCACAACTACGTCTCCTTCCTTTACAAAGTGTTGTATAATGTGGTAGTTGCGGTTGATATGTTTACTTGCCTTATGGGCTCGTAGTTCCCTCGAATTTGCGACTGCACCGGTATTATCATAATAAATTGTAATATCCTTTGGCAAACCAGGAATCAAATCTAAGTCCTGCAGGAAGTACTTGAGCCAAACCGACTATTTGACTAGTTCAGAGGCTGCCACGTACTCGACTTCCATAGAGTCGGTGATGCATTTTTTCTTCACACTCCTCCAACTAATGGCTCCACCTCCCAGAGCAAACACATAACCCGAAGTAGACTTGTACTTTTCTTTGTCTGATGAAAAATCTGAGTCAGTATAACGCACTGGACATAGGCCATCTGATTGATATACTATCATATACTCCATAGTCCTTATCAGGTATTTGAGTATGTGCTTCATAACAATTCAGTGTCCTGGTCCTGGGTTAGACTGATATCTATCAGCCATGCCTACGGCATGACACATATCTAGTGCAAAGCATAGCATAAACGAGGCTTCCCACAGCTGATGCGTAAGCGATCAGCTTCACGTCATCTATATCCTTTTGTGTCTTAGGACACATATCCTTAGATAGTTGAATTATATGTATGTAAGATAGAAAACCTTTCTTGGAATCATCCATGCTAAATCGCTTTAGCACTGTATCGATATTGTATGCCGTAGATAAGCGCAACATCCTTTTCTTCAGATCACGAATGATCCTGATCCGAACGATGTGCCCCGCTTCTCCCAAATCCTTCATATCGAATAGCTCAGACAGCCATACACGTACGTCCGATAACTTATTCACGTTGTTTCCAATCAGAAGGAAATCATCTACATATAGTACAAGAAACACCAACACATTTCCATCGCATTTCTTATACACACAACTCTTACTCGGACATTGGATGAATCCATATAACTGGACAACCTCGTCAAATTGAATAATCCAAGATCTAGATGCCTGCTTAAGTCTATAAATGGATCTCTTAAGTTTGCACGCTAAGTGCTCTTCTTCTTCAGCAATGAATCCCCCTGGTTGGCGCATGTATATTTATTTGTCTAAACTTTCATTCAAGAATGTAGTCTTGACATTCATTTCCCAAATCTCCAGATCCAAATGCGCAACTATAGCTAAAAGAATTTGAATTAACTTGAGCATGGCTACTGGAAAAAAGGTTTCATCGTAATCGATACCCTATTTCTAAGTGTAACCTTTCGCTATAAGCCTCACTTTGAAGATTCCAACCTTTCCGTCACCTTATTTATTTCGCTTGTAGACCCACTTACTTCCAATGGCTTGTACCCCATAAGGTAATTCTACTAGCTCCCACACTTTATTGGAATCCATAGATCCAATTCAATTCAATTGCTACTTGCGAGGAGTCAGCATCTTTATCTTGGATTGCCTCCTTGTATATCCAGGGATCTGATTCATCTTTGCCTGGGATTGAGTCTGAAGACTGTCTCATGCCTATGAATCGTTCCGATTGATAGACAACCCTCCATATGAGTCACAGTACACTTAATTATATAGGTTGTGAACTATTGTATTATTTTATAAGGCATCGATAATGTGATCTTCCGTGTGACACCAACACACCACATTATCTATAATATAAATTAATTATACATTTCATTTGCATAACCATAACATGAATAAATGTAAAACATGTGATTAAATTTAATTAATATTCTCATAGGTAGTTACAGGGAAATAAGGTAATACAAGCATAAAGTATGCTTTACAGTATACAACGCTAACAATCTCCCGCTTATACTCAAAGTATGCTTTTAAGTATACTACTCTATTACATAGTCCCTCATATCTCCCACTTATACTCAAATAAGTGCTTCCATACACCGTAATCCTATACCTTCCACATGCCTTTCAAACACTTTTGAGGGTAGGCCTTTCGTGGAAAGGGCAGCAAGATTATCTTCCGATGCAACCCTGGCCACAACTACGTCTCCTTCCTTTACAAAGTGTTGTATAATGTGGTAGTTGCGATTGATATGTTTACTTGCCTTATGGGCTCGTGGTTCCCTTGAATTTGCGACTGCACCGGTATTAACATAATAAATAATAATATCCTTTGGCAAATCGGGAATCACATCTAAAGTCCTACAGGAAGTACTTGAGCCATACCGACTGTTTGACTGCTTCAGAGGCTGCCACATACTTGTCTTCCATGATAGAGTCCGATATGCATTTATGCTTCACACTCCTCCAACTAATGCCTCCACCTCCCAGAGCAAAAACATAACCCGAAGTATACTTGGACTTTTCTTTGTCTGATGAAAAATATGAGTCAGTATAACCCACTGGACATAGGTCATCTAGTTGATATACTAACATATACTCCTAGTCCTTCTAAGGTATTGGAGTATGTGCTTGATAGCAATACAGTGTCCTGGTCCTTGGTTAGACTGATATCTAGCAGCCATGCAGACGGTGTGACACATATCTGGTCTAGTGCAAACCATAGCATACACGAGGCTTCCCACAGCTGACGCATAAGGGATTAGCTTCGTGTTATCTATCTCCTTTTGTGTCTTGGGACACATATCCTTAGATAGTTGAATTCAATGTCTGTTAGGAAGAAAACATTTCTTGGAATTCTCCATGCTAAACCGCTTAAGCAATGTATCGATATAGGATGCCTGAGATAAGCACAACATCCTTTTCTTCTGATCACGAAAGATCCTAATCCCAAGGATCTGCCCCGCTTCTCCCAAATCCTTTATATCGAACAGCTCAGACAGCCATACCCGTACGTCCGATAACTTATTCACGTTATTTCCAATCAGATGAATATCATCTACGTACAGTACAAGAAACACCAACACGTTTCCATCACATTTCTTATACACACAACTCTCACTCGGACATTGGATGAATCCACATAACTAAATAACCTCGTCAAATCGAGTTTTCCAAGATCTAGATTGCTGCTTATGTCCATAAATGGATCTCTTAAGTTTGCACGCTAAGTGCTCTTCTTCTTCAGCATTGAATCCCTCTGGTTAGAGCGTGTAGATTTCCTTGTCTAGACTTTCATTCAAGAATGCAGTCTTGACATCCATTTGTCAAATCTCCAGATCTAAATGCACAACTAAAGCTAAAAGAATCCAGATTGACTTAAGCATGGCTACCGGCAAAAAGGTTTAATCATAATCGCTACCCTCTTTCTAAGTGTAACCTCTCGCTAACAGCCTCTATTTGAAGGTTCCAACCTTCCCATCACCTCCCTTCTTTCGCAAGTAGACCCACTTATTTCCAATGGATTGTACCCCATCAGATAGTTGTACTAGCTCCCACACTTGATTGGAATACAAAGATCCATTTCTGATTCCATTGCTACTTGCCAGGAGTAAGCATCTTTATCTTGGATTGCCTCTGCGTAAGTCTAGGGATCTGATTTATCTTCGCCTGGGATTGAGTCCGAAGACTGTCACATGCCTATGAATCATTCTGGTTGATGGACAACCCTCCACATGAATCATAGTAACTTAATTATATAGGTTTTAAATTATTATATTATTTTATAAGGAACCGATAGTGTGATATTCCGTGTGACACACACACCACATTATCTACAATATAAAATAATTAGACATTTCATTTGCATAACATAACATGAATAAATGCAAAACATGTGATTAAATATAATTAATATTCTCATAGGTAGTTACAGGGAAATAAGGTAATACAAGCATAACGTATGCTTTGCAGTATACAACACTAACAATCTCCTACTTATACTCAAAATATGATTTTAAGTATACAACTCTATTACATATTCTCTCATATCTCCCACTTACACATAAAGAAGTGACTAACACCGTAATCCCATACCTTCCACATGCCTTTCACAAACTTTGAGGGTAGGCCTTTCGTGAAAAGGGCAGGAAGATTATCTTCTGATGCAACCCTGGCTAAAACTACGTCTCGTTCCTCTACAAAGAGTTATATGATGTGGTACTTGCGGTTGATATGTTTACTTGCTTTATGGGCTCGTGGTTCCCTCGAATTTACGACTTCACCGGTATTATCATAATAAATTGTAATATTCTTTGGCAAATCGGGAATCACATCTAAGTCCTCCAAGAAGTACTTGAGCCATACCGACTATTTGATTGCTTCAGAGGCTTCCACTTACTCGGCTTCCATGATAAAGTTCGAGATACGTTTCTACTTCACACTCCTCCAACTAATGGCTCCACCTCCCAGAGCAAACACATAACCTGAAGTAGACTTGGACTTTTCTTTGTCTGATGAAAAATATTAGTCAGTATATTCCACTGGACATAGGTCATCTGATTGATATACTAGCATATACTCCCTCGTGCTTCTCAGGTATTTGAGTATGTGTAACCTTTCGCTTAAAGCCTCACTTTGAAGGTTCCAACATTCCCGTCATTTCCTTTCATTCACTTGTATACCAACTTACTTCCAATGGCTTGTACTCCATCAAGTACTTCTACTAGCTCCCACACTTGATTGGAATCCATAGATCCATTTCTGATTCAATTGCTACTTGCCAGGAGTCAGCATCTTTATCTTGGATTGCCTCCTTGCAAGTCCAGGGATCTAATTCATCTTCGCCTGGGATTGAGTACGAAAACTGTCCCATGCCTATGAATCGTTCCAGTTGACGGACAACCCTCCCTATGAATCACAGTAAAGTTAATTATATAGGTTGTGAACTATTTTATTATTTTATAAGACACCGATAATGTGATCTTTCATGTGACACAACCACAGAACTAAACGAACGAGCAGAAGATAGACTAAATCCTTGCACCACCGAGTCACTACCTCTAGCCTCACTGAAAAGTTCGAAAAAATACCTATTCCACGGCTCCTTAATAGCCACATCGTTCACTAACACTTGACCCAAATCATCCTTAATAAACTTAACAGGACCCAGGTCGCGCCGCCCTCTTTCCCTAGCTTTCGCTAGTTTAAAAATAGCATTCGCTCCTTCTTTGGTGTCTAGGCATAACCACAAACTCGTAGTGGTCTTATCTCGTCCGAAAGGCCATCTTCGGAATATCGGAATCCTTCACCCGGAGTTGAAAATACCCCGATCTCAAATCAATCTTCGAAAACACGGTTGCCCCTTGCAGTTGGTCAAATAAGTCATCAATCCTCGGGAGCGAATATTTGTTTTTGATAGTCACTTTGTTTAACTCTCGATAGTCGATACACAGGCGAAGTGACCCATCCTTCTTCTTCACAAACAAGACTGGTGCGCCCCAAGGCGAAGCGCTCGGCCGGATGTAACCCATATCTAGCAGCTCTCCCAACTGTTTCTTCAACTCAAGCATCTCGGCTGGCGCCATACGGTATGGCGTCTTAGAAATCGGTGCTGCACCCGGCTCTAAATCAACAGTAAACTCAACCTCTCGGTCTGGTAGCAAACCCGGCAACTCATCTCGAAAGACGTCAGGATGCTCACAGACTACCGAAATAGACTAGATCTCGACTTCCCCTTCTTCCAATCTCAAAGCATAACACCAATAACCAGTGCAACCTCCTCGAAGAAGTCTCACCGCTTTCATAGCGCTGATCAGAAATCTTTGACTACTCAACAAAAGACCAATAATAACTGAGAATACCATCAACAAGGTAAACTCCAAATGATCAACAATAATGGATCTCAAAGAAATAACTCTGAATGTCGAACATACCCCTCGGGCGTATGAACAACCAGTCACAAACCGTCGAACATACCCAACCATAAATGGAGGATGAACGACCCAACAATATGGCTCAAAGATGGAAATCATAGTACGCCCGATCCGAATATGTGTCAGTGCACATGTCCACCCCGTATACGGAATCCAGGATATACGTGGGACAATGTACCTAATTAGCCTCAATGAACTACGTCTCGTGTGCACAGCCTTTCACGGAAAATATTCACGCATGACTATATATGTGCCCGGCTAAAAATCCTACACAATATCCAATCGGAACGCAGATATGACTCCAGATATGTCACTATGCAACATGACAACGAAACTCAAAGAAACACATATCCAATAAGGATCAAAAGACTCACCGAAGTGAACAACAATAGTCTGACAATGAAAAGTCGACACGACCAATCAATATTCAAAACAACAACCCTGGGGTTACAAACCCCAAAGGATAATCCATACGATCAACAATCTCAGACAACAGTTCTGGGATCGACATCCATCAACGAACAACCAATATGAATCTCAATACATGAAGCCTCAACGTACAACATATACAACAACTCAACATAATAATTATCTCATAACTGAACAATACATAAATTACCTCAAAGCCGGAGACAACATCCTTTCCACGAACCAACATCCCTGAACGAACACACAGTTATACGAATAATCCCGAAATAGGTATAGTCCATTTATACCAACAAACCACCATCCCGACATCAATATCGACACGATAACTATCCTCGATATCCGATATTCTATATCCTTGATGAAAGATAACTCACGTCTTCCTTGAACACAATTAAATCATATACCTTATGATTTAATACAAACCAGAGCACGATATACAACTCATTAACCAACAATTTACCTTTCTAATAACATTGCTATATCAATTATAAATGAAATGAAAACGAAACCATTCATCAAATATTATAAATTGAACAAGTATAAACTTGCCTCGATACCGATACCACGAAGCCGTTACCAATATCCATTGCCTTTGTCTACGAGCTCCTCAGCCCCGATCAAAAGCAATCTACGAACTCTTCAGCCTCAACCGCAACACAACGGTCATAAAACACGATCAAAACATATCAACCTATTGCAATAACCGATTTACATACATTCGATAAAAATCAATAACCGACATACCCAATCAACAAACTCAACAGTTCAACGAAACCTCGATCATATACATAAAACCAAATAATCCAACTCAACAAATACGATCTCATATCCACAATACAATCCGTAACTAGATGATCACAAATAACAATAAATAACCGATCAACAAACGCAACGGTTCTATAATATCCCGATTAAACACAGATCCAAACAACCCAAACCAATCAAACACGAATTCAAAACCACAATACGATTCCACAATCCGAAGATCATATCAATAATCAATTTAAACTAACGAGGGTCTAACATTACCGATTCCAAATTCAATCTTAAATACAAATACAAGTTTCCTCCTTGTAAATCATAATTAAACCAATTACCGGTTATCATCATCAATCCGGACAATCCGATCAATTCAACATTATAGATAACCATATTCCAAAGGTTTCAAATAATTCCATTATTCGATTTGAACACTTGTTCAATACGTATGAATTCTCAAACTCAAAAGTGAATCATAATCTTATCAAACCCGAAAATCATATTCGTATTCCTATACGAATATTGTACCAAAATACATAACTTAGTTCTAAATGTGAATATTCCATATTCATGTCCAAAACACCAACACTTTGAAACGTATTCATTAAATCAATGATCAATTCATCTCGACATTAAGGATTTTATAACATATTCGATTCCAGCTTCAACTCCAAATACGAAGACAAAACTCCTTCTTGTTCATACTTGTAAATTCGTAGAAAACAATTTATCGATTATTATCGTGAATAATCACATTCCAAAATTATCCGAAATCCTTCCAAAATCATAACATGTAACTGAAGAGTTCTTCAAGAACATGAATTATCCAAATTCACGTTCACAATCCATAAAAGAACATAATCCGATGTTTTCTAACATCTAACCAATCTTTAATCATAATTCAAGGTATATATCATCATGTTCTTCAACATATGATCTTCTTAACATCAAGAATCGAAGCAATGCTACCAAATACATCAAGAATATTATGATTCCATAATCATAACAACATAATCAAGACATAATCCAACATATTATCATCTTCCTTCAACATACACCTCATATAACCTCAAGAATCGAAACAACAACAACTTAATAATCTTCATACGAATCATTCATCAACTATAACATCAAAATCCGAAATGAAAAGGAGGATTATCCAACATACCTCTTAGAAGATGGAATACACAAGAAATCACTTCAAGAATCATCAATATGTCCATATCCAAGCTCCAATCCCATGTTTCCAAGCTCATAATCGACTTAGGAAAGTCAAAATCTCCCGCTCTCAGAGTTTGGAGACGAAAAACGAAGTGAAAAGATGAAGAGAAATGAAAGACGGGCGTCCCCTTATAAAACAATTCAGCTCGTTACGTACGTAACCTTCCTTGGTTAACGTACGTAATACACCTTTATGTACGCTATCTGACTTTGGTAGCGTACGTAACTCAGTCCAGAGTTAACTGTCCTGTTTTGCGTACTTCCTTACGTACGTAACACTTTCACCATAACGTACGTAATACGTACGTTGACTTGCTACAGTACAATGGTCGTGTTACGTACGTAACACGTCCTGTATAACGTACGTAACACGTACGTTGACTCACCTGTCTACATCCTCCGCCGAAAGATGCCGACACCGGGTCCCACCTGCCGATCATGACTCGGTCTTGTCCGATGACCTCGTTATGTACGTAATACCTTAGCTTTAACGTACGTAACCGTGCCAATCTTACGTACGTTAGATCACCTTGTTAACGTACGTAACAATTTTATACTTAGCCAATTTCAGCAATTCCTGTCCAATGTCACGGCATACCAAACACGAGCATACGGCAAAAATCAATACATATACTCAATCCAAAAATATTCTCATACGATATACCTGATATCCAAATCAGTTCAACCAGATACAACATATCCTGAATATATCTGTCAATCAAAAATGATAATCACACCAGTATAGCTGTCTCGGTTATCAATTTATTTTATCCATACTGTATAGACACCAAGCTATACAATATACCTCAGATAAAATAACGCGAAAAATTTATACTGAATATCCGGGTATTACATACTACCCCCCTTAAAATAAGTTTCGTCCTCGAAACTTGCAACCTGTCGCCAACAACAGATAAATCCAAAATTTCCAACTCATCACAAAACAATCAAGTGTCGCCACAAGCGAAATAACCAACCCAATATACTTACAGGTGCGTGAAGCCGATGATCTCCCGTGATACTAGCACACGACTCCCATACGAAGTCTCAACACAACCAACACACACTAATATCACAAATAGCAGTTTGAAAAGATCTCAAAAATTTTGGAAACTCCAAAAATCGATTCGACTCAAAAGTCAGGAAAAATCATTTTAAAAAGCCACGCTACTACCGTACTGGTAGAGCCACATAACACACACGCCTGGGTTTCACAAAACCCAAGCTCCGATACCATCTTCTGTAACACCCCCAAAACCATCCGGGATATTACAGTGCCGTGGGCCCCGCGCCGGAACCCACCAGGCTAAAAACCGTTTACAAAACCATTTCAAAAACGTCAAAAGGCCGATGACGGTAATATTTTAAATACTCAAATATTTTCAAAAGCATAATTTTGAAATACCGTCATAAAATACCATTTGAAAATACAAGGCGAAGTGCCAAATCTCAACAGTTTAAAATATACGTTAAGCCACCACTTAAACGTACCGATAAAATAATTTGGGAAAAAGAGTTTGAGGAAAATAACCCAAGTTCGTAAAATGCCCAAAAGGCCATTTTAAAATACACACACGAGTTGGTAAAAATACCAAAGAGCAATTTTGAAATATACACACGCAGCGGATAAAGATACCGAAAAGACATTTTGAAATATACACACGCAGCGGATAAATGCAGTTCAAAATACACATTTGCAGTGGAAATGAATAACCAGAAAAGAAATACTCGATACTCGAAAACATGCCACCACCAGTATCACATCGGGAAGCTCATCCCTTCACGACCGCTACTAGCTCGATCTTCAAGTACCTAAAAATAAAGCTCACGACGGGGTCAGCCACAATACTCAATAATGATATCGATCACATCATCATAAATAATTACATACCAATGTAATAATATTGTAAGAATACTACCAAAGTAATCTTACCGTCATACCTTACCAATCCATAACAATCCATACTAAATCAATCCTTGACATATTCCACATTTCGTATTCTCAAATGACGTAATGAATTCAACAACAATCATCTCTACTGTATTCCAAAAATACCGACAATCCTCAAAACATCATCATAACTTATAAGTGTGGAAATAATCCAATTTGTGCCAAATCCTGTCCGTCGGATTACACAATCAAATCTCAACATGTATAAACCAATAATACACAACATATCTGTAGATCAACTACCACATGATAATGATAACAAATCCTGAAACATCGACATATAGTCTGAATGCTTATACGATCAATAACCAGATCAACCAATAAATCAACTGAGAATATCATCGACATGATAACTCCAATACGACCAATAAAGGATCACGATAACTGAGAATACCATCAACATGATAACTCCGACACGATCAACAAAGGATCAACAATAATCGAGAATACCATCAACAAGGTAAACTCCAAATGATCAACAAAAGACCAATAATAACTGAGAATACCATCAAGGTAAACTCCAAATGATCAACAATAATGGATCTCAAAGAAATAACTCTGACTGTCGAACATACCCCTCGGGCGTATGAACAACCAGTCACAAACCGTCGAACATACCCAACCATAAATGGAGGATGAACGACCAAACAATATGGCTCAAAGATGGAAATCATAGTACGCCCGATCCGAATATGTGTCAGTGCACATGTCCACCCCGTATACGGAATCCAGGATATATGTGGGACAATATACCTAATTAGCCTCAACGAACTGCGTCTCGTGTGCACAGCCTTTCACGGAAAATATTCACGCATGACTATATATGTGTCCGGATAAAAATCCTACACAATATCCAATCGGAACGCATATATGACTCCAGATATGTCACGATGCAACATGACAACGAAACTCAAAGAAACACATATCCAATAAGGATCAAAAGACTCACCGAAGTGAAAAACAATAGTCTGACAATGAAAAGTCGACACGACCAATCAATATTCATAACAACAACCCTCGGGTTACAAACCCCAAAGGATAATCCATACGATCAACAATCTCAGACAACAGTTCTGGGATCGACATCCATCAACGAACAACCAATATGAATCTCAATACACGAAGCCTCAACGTACAACATATACAACAACTCAACATAATAATTATCTCATGACTGAACAATACATAAATTACCTCAAAGCCGGAGACAACATCCTTTCCACGAACCAACATCCCTGAACGAACACACAGTTATACGAATAATCCCGAAATGGGTATAGTCCATTTATACCAACAAACCACCATCCCGACATCAATATCGACACGATAACTATCCTCGATATCCGATATTCTATATCCTTGATGAAAGATAACTCACGTCTTCCTTGAACACAATTAAATCATATACCTTATGATTTAATACAAACCAGAGCACGATATACAACTCATTAACCAACAATTTACCTTTCTAACAACATTGCTATATGAATTATAAATGAAATGAAAACGAAACCATTCGTCAAATATTATAAACTGAACAAGTATAAACTTGCCTCGATACCGATACCACGAAGCCGTTACCAATATCCATTGCCTTTGTCTACGAGCTCCTCAGCCCCGACCAAAAGAAATCTACGAACTCTTCAGCCTCAACCGCAACACAACGGTCATAAACCACAATCAAAACATATCAACCTATTGCAATAACCGATTTACACACATTCGATAAAAATCAATAAGCGACATACCCAATCAACAAACTCAACGGTTCAACGAAACCTCGATCATATACATAAAACCAAATAATCCAACTCAACAAATAGGATCTCATATCCATAATACAATCCGTAACTCGATGATCACAAATAACAATCAATAACCGATCAACAAACACAACGGTTCTACAATATCCCGATTAAACACAGATCCAAACAACCCAAACCAATCAAACACGAATTCAAAACCACAATACGATTCCACAATCCGAAGATCATATCAATAATAAATTTAAACCAACGAGGGTCTAACATTACCGATTCCAAATTCAATCTTAAATACGGATACAAGTTTCCTCCTAGTAAATCATAATTAAACCAATTACCGGTTATCATCATCAAACCGGAAAATCCGATCCATTCAACATTATAGATAACCATATTCAAAAGGTTTCGAATAATTCCATTATTCGATTTGAACACTTGTTCAATACGTATGAATTCTCAAACTCAAAAGTGAATCATAATCTTATCAAACCCAAAAATCATATTCGTATTCCTATATGAATATTGTACCAAAATACATAACTTAGTTCTAAATGTAAATATTCCATATTCATGTCCAAAACACCAACACTTTAAAACGTATTCATCAAATCAATGATCAATTCATCTCGACATTAAAAATTTTATAACATATTCGACTCCAACTTCAACTCCAAATACGAAGACAAAACTCCTTCTTGTTCATACTTGTAAATTCGTAGAAAACAATTTATCGATTATTATCGTGAATAATCACATTCCAAAATTATCCAAATTCACGTAACATGTAACTCAAGAGTTCTTCAAGAACACGAATTATCCAAATTCACGTTCACAATCCATAAAAGAACATAATCCGATGTTTTCTAACATCTAACCAATCTTTAATCATAATTAAAGGTATATATCATCATGTTCTTCAACATATGATCTTCTTAACATCAAAAATCGAAGCAATGCTACCAAATACATCAAGAATATTATGATTCCATATTCATAACAACATAATCAAGACATAATCCAACATATTATCATCTTTCTTCAACATACACCTCATATAACCTCAAGAATCGAAACAACAACATCTTAATAATCTTCATACGAATCATTCATCAACTATAAGATGAAAAGGAGGATTATCCAACATACCTCTTAGAAGATAGAATACACAAGAAATCACTTCAAGAATCATCAATATCTCCATATTCAAGCTCCAATCCCATGTTTCCAAGCTCATAATCGACTTAGGAAAGTCAAAATCTCCCTCTATCAGAGTTTGGAGACGAAAAACGAAGTGAAAAGATGAAGAGAAATGAAAGACGGGTGTCCCCTTATAAAACAATCCAGCTCGTTACGTACGTAACCTTCCTTGGTTAACGTACGTAATACACCTTTACGTATGCTATCTGACCTTGGTAGTGTATGTAACTCAGTCCAGAGTTAACTGTCCTGTTTTGCGTACTTCCTTACGTACGTAACACTTTCACCATAACGTACGTAATACGTACGTTGACTTGCTACAGTACAATGGTCGTGTTACGTACGTAACACGTCCTGTATAACGTACGTAACACGTACGTTGACTCACCTGTCAACATCCTCCGCCGAAAGTTGCCGACACCGGGTCCCACCTGCCGACCATGACTCGGTCTTGTCCGATGCCCTCGTTACGTGCGTAATACCTTATCCTTAACGTACGTAACCGTGCCAATCTTACGTACGTTAGCTCACCTTGTTAACGTACGTAACAATTTCATACTTAGCCAATTTCAGCAATTCCTGTCCAATGTCACGGCATACCAAACACGAGCATACGGCAAAAATCAATACATATACTCAATCCAAAAATATTCTCATACGATATACCTGATATCCAAATCAGTTCAACCAGATACAACATATCCTGAATATATCTGTCAATCAAAAATGATAATCACACCAGTATAGCTGTCTCGGTTATCAATTTATTTTATCCATACAGTATAGATACCAAGCTATACAATATACCTCAGATAAAATAACGCGAAAAATTTATACTGAAAATCCGGGTATTACAGCTTATCACCCGTAGACAGGCGGACAATCCGATAGGACTATTCAAACGGTGGAAAACATGCTAAGGGTTTGTGCCTTAGATTGGTCAGCTGATTGGGAAGTTCATCTACCGTTGATTGAATTGACTTACAACAATAGTTGGCATGCTTCCATTAAGATGGCACCGTTTGAGGAATTATACGGGAGGAGATACAGATCGCCCCTATGTTGGGATGATTCATCAGACTTGATCGAGACAGAACCGGAATTGATCATATAGACATGAGAGAAGATAGCCTTGATTAGTGAAAGGCCATTGATCGCCCAGAGTCGACAGAAATCTTATGCAGACTTACGCCGTCGACCATTGGAGTTTAGTACTGGAGATCACGTACTTTTAAAGGTTTCTCCTACTCGGGGAATCTTTCGTTTCGGAAGAAAGGGGAAGTTGAGTCCCAGATATATCGGACCGTTCGAGATTCTTGAGAGAGTTGGAGAGTTAGCATACAGGTTGGCATTACCACCGTCATTGAGCCATGTTCATAACGTGTTCCACATATCCTAGTTACGGAGATATATACCGGATCCTAGTCATGTCATTGATTTCGGCAAGATCGAAGTCGATCAGGATGGAACGTTTGAAAAGAGACCGATCAGAATACTCGAGAGTCGAGTTAAACAATTGAGGAACAAATCGATCGCTTTGGTTAAGGTTCAGTGGTCGCGCCATGGAGTGGAAGAAGTCACTTGGGAGACGGAAGATAGCATGAGGTCCAGATATCTAGAGTTATTTTCGTCTTGAGTTTTGGGATGAAACTCCTTTTTAGTAGGAGGTTATGTAATAGCTGGATTAATTATTGAGTATTTCATCTGTTGTTGGAGCCTGTATTATTCGGAATTGTGATATCGATAAATGAAGTATGATATTTCTCGTATTTTTATCCTTGTACATGAGTATGGCAACATGTAAATTTCCCATGCAAATACGTGATAACGTACGTTAACAAGGAAGCTTAACGTACGCTATCAATCGGAGTTAGCGTACGCTACGAATGTAGCGTATCATGCGTTAACCAGCCAATAATTGAGCTGGGCAGCTAGCACATGCGCCAGCCAGACATGGGTCCGGATACGATTCCCGCGGGTGAACCTGGACTGTTTTGGATTCAATGCTCGTTAGCGTACTCTAAGGACAGTAAGGTAGCATGCGCTAAACAGTTAACGTACATAAACATTATAAAAGGGACAGCACCCCATTTTATTTTGTTTACGTTTTCTTCACTTGTCCTTCATTTCTTGGAAGTCATAGAGAGCCTCCCCTCCTTCATAAATACATATAAACCATCTGTACATGATCATTTAAGATTGGAGATTACTTATAGTTGATCATTGAAGTGTAGAAACATCTTGGATTGGCAAACAAGCAACCACAGTTGGATTCTACCTATTGTCTCGGTGTTTTCTTCATCTTAAAGTATGTTATACTATCTCCAATCTTGGATTCTTGTTATTAAGGATATAATGATCATGCTATCAAGATATTAATTTCCACTGATGAATTATTCAAACAATCGTCATGTTTAGAGGATGGAATGTTTATGCTTAAGATATCGTCGTTGAAAACATCATAGTTGGAATCCTATCACGTCAAATGATGAGAGAAATATTCTGAGATTAATATTCCGTATTGAATAATGTTGCCATATTGATCGTAGACTTGGAGTGGATATCACTTTTGTTAAACGGACTTAAGAAAGAATCATCGAAGGTTGTATCCTTTCTTATAAGTTGGATTTGTTAGTCGTCTTTATAGTGAAATCTGAATGTACTGATGCTATTAGAATCTAATGCATCAACCTTAGATCACCGAACTTCGCATGAGAATTTATAATCAAAATTGGAGTATGATCACCATGATGATATATGTATCCTTGAATTTGAAGGTGTTTGAATCCATAAGATCATTCGTAATTGTATGAGCATGATATGTATGGAGATAACGTACATTAATCACTGAGGATTTCGTAAGCTTGATCACAGTTAGAATAGTCATCTACCCAGTGAGGAACTTTCCTACATGTTTACCGTATGCTAAGCTTTGTAGTTAACGTACGCTATTGGTCATAGTTAACATACGCTACGCATGGTACGTAATGTATGTTATATCATCAGACAAGTCAGTCAACTGATCAGAGAGGTACTGTCGATACATGTAATAGCCGAATTAATTATTGAGTATTTCATCTATTGTTGAACCCTGTAATATTCGGAATTGTGATATCGATAAATGAAGTATGATATTTCTCGTATTTGTATCCTTGTACATGAGTATGGCAACATGTAAATTTCCCATGCAAATACGTGATAACGTACGTTAACAAGGAAGCTTAACGTATGCTATCAGTCGGAGTTAGCGTACGCTACGAATGTAGCCTAGCGTGCGTTAACCAGCCAATAGTTGAGCTGGGTGGCTAGCACATACGCCAGCCAGACATGGGTCCAGATAAGATTCCCGCGGGTGAACCTGGACTGTTTTGGAGTCAACGCTTGTTAGCGTACGCTAAGGACACTAAGGTAGCGTGCGCTAAATAGTTAACGTACAGGAACATTATAAAAGCGATAGCACCCCATTTTATTTTGTTTATGTTTTCTTCACTTGTCCTTCATTTCTTGGAAGTTAGAGAGAGACTCCCCTCCTTCATAAACACATATAAACCATCTCTACATGATCATTGAAGATTGGAGATTACTTATACTTGATCATTGAAGTGGAGAAACATCTTGGATTGGCAAACAAGCAACCGGAGTTAAATTCTACCTATTGTCTCGGTATTTTATTCATCTTAAGGTATGTTATACTATCTCCAATCTTGGATTCGTGTTATTAAGGATATAATGATCATGCTATCAAGATATTAATTTCCACTGATGAATTATTCAAACAATCATCATGTTTAGAGGATGGAATGTTTATGCTTAAGATATCGTCGTTGAAATCATCATAGTTGGAATCCTATCACGTCAAATGATGAGAGAAATATTCTGAGATTAATATTCCGTATTGAATAACGTTGACATATTGATCGTAGACTTGGAGTGGATATCACTTTTGTTAAACGGACATAAGAAAGAATCATCGAAGGTTGTATCCTTTCCTATAAGTTGGATTTGTTAGTCATCTTTATAGTGAAATCTGAATGTACTGATGCTATTAGAATCTAACGCATCAACCTTAGATCACTGAACTTCGCATGAGAATTTGTAATCATAATTGGAGTATGATCACTATGATGAAATACGTATCCTTGAATTCGAAGGTATTTGAATCCGTAAGATCATTCGTAATTGTATGAGCATGATATGTATGTAGATAATGTACATTAATCACTGAGGATTTCATAAACTTCATCACAGTTATAACAGTCGTCTGCCTAGTGAGGAACTGTCCTACATGTTTAGCATACACTAAGATTTGGAGTTAGCGTACGCTATCGGGCATAGTTAACGTACGCTATGCTTGGTACGTAATGTACGTTATATTATCAGAGGAGTCAGTTGACTGATCAGAGAGGAACTATCGATACATGGTTAGCGTACGCTAGACCTTGTTATTTACGTACGCTAATGAGTAGGCGTAACGTATGCTACCAAAGGTATGTAACATACGTTATGCAAGTTAGGCAGGTTACATTTTATGAACTTCCGGCCGTAATTTGGATTGTTAGATGTTCGTACAATTTGAGATGAATTCTATATTATTTCTTTTGTTAAGGTTCGAGCTGAACAACATGATTGATCGAAGGGAGCGACCTTCGAGTGTATTGATATTCGTGGGAGTATTTTTCTTGTCATCGAATCGAGGCAAGTACTTTAATCGTTCTATGTATTAATATTATACATATTGTTGTGCATATATGTCATTGTTGTTTGTCCACCTCGTGTTGGTCTAACAAGATAATCGGGGGATCTATGCTAGCGTGCGCTGGATCATCGGACGGGTTTTTCCACCATGTGTTGGTCTGACGGGATCATCGTGGGTTCTAGGCAGTTAACGCTGGATCATTGGAATTACCATGTGTATGTTGTGATATCATGTTGTGATTATTATTTGTGTATGTTATTTATAAGTTTCTCGTAGGAGGAGACTCGTTGGTATTTTGTCATTCATGTTGTTATTATTCTTCGTGAGATGTTGAATAATATGTTGTGGTACTTGTACTAGCATCGTTGTGCTAACCCCTCCGGGGGGAACTTTGCTTGTGTTCAGGATCCAGGAGAGCAGGGAAACAACCACTGGAGTTGCATGATGACGGGGGTGTAGAGTGATGTTCCCGTCGGGTTTATTCGTCTGTTGATTGTGTTGTTTTAATAAGTACTCGAGTACGTCGTCGTTTGTGATGATTTAGATTTGGTGATGTATTAATACTCTTCCTTTGGATATTTATATTCTCAGTATTGGCCAGAACTGTTTGTATTTTATTTCAGTTGCTTTCATACGTTAGTGTCTGTTATCGTCATTTTATTTCTTCAGCCTTGTAAATTCTTATGTAAAGGATTTACGGCGCTGTAATATTCCTGAATATATCGGGGGTGTTACAGTAGGCCTTTCGTGAAAGGGTTAGAAAGATTATCTTCCGATGCAACCCTGGCTACAACTATGTCTTCTGATTGATATGTTTATTTGCCTTATGTGCTATTGGTTCCCTCGAATTTGCGATTGCACCGTTATTACCATAATAAATTGTAATACCCTTTGGCATATCGGGAATCACATCTCAGTCCTCCAGGAAGTACTTGGGCCATACCGCCTCTTTGACTGCTTCAGAGGTTGGCACGTAATTGGCTTTCATGGTAGAGTACGAGATGCATTTCTGCTTCACGCTCCTCCAACTAATGGCTCCACCTCCCAGAGTAAACACATAACCCGAAGTAGACTTGGACTTTTCTTTGTCTGATGAAAAAAATGAGTATAACCCACTGGACATAGGTCATCTGATTGATATACTAGCATATACTACCTAGTCCTTCTTAGGTATTTGAGTATGTACTTGATAACAATCCAGTGTCCTGGTCCTGGGTTCGACTGATATCTAGAAGCCATGGCATGATAGATATCTGGTCTAGTGCAAAGCATAGCATACATGAGCTTCCCACAACTGACGTATAAGAGATCAGCTTCATGTCATCTATCTCCTTTTGTGTCTTAGGACACATTTCCTTAAAGAGTTGAATTCCATGTTTGTAATGTAGAAAACCTGTCTTGGAATTCTCCATGCTAAACCTCTTTAGCACTGTGTCAATATAGGATGCCTAAGATAAGCGCAACATCCATTTCTTCCGATTAGAAAAGATCCTGATCCCAAAGATGTGCCCCGCTTCTCCCAATCTTTCATATCCAACTGCTCATATAGCCATACACGTACGTCCGATAACTTATTCACGTTGTTTCCAATCAGAAGGATATCATCTACGTATAGTACATGAAACACCAACATGTTTCTATCGCATTTCTTATACACGTAACTCTCACTCGAACATTGGACGAATTCATATGTCTAGACAACCTCTTTAAATCGAGTGTTCCAAGATCTAGATGTGTGCTTAATTCCATAAATGGATCTCTTAAGTTTGCACACGAAGTGAACTTCTTCTTCAGTAATGAATCCCTTTAGTTGGGGCATGTAGATTTTCTTGTCTAGACTTCCATTCAAGAATGCAATATTGACATCCATTTGCCAAATCTCCATATCCAAATGCGCAACTATAACTAATAGAATCCCGATTGACTTAAGCATGGCTACCGGAAAAAATATTTTCTCGTAATCGATTCCCTATTTTTGAGTGTAACCTTTCGCTAAAAGCTTCTCTTTTAAGGTTTCAACCTTCCCATCACGTCCTTTCTTTCGCTTCTAGACCCACTTACTTCTAATGGCTTGTTCCCCATCAGGTAATTCTACTAGCTCCCACACTTGACTGGAATCCCATAGATTCATTTCTTATTCAATTGCTACTTGCCAAGAGTCAGCATATTATCTTGGATTACCTCCTCATAAGTCCAGTGATCTGATTCATCTTCGCCTGGGATTGAGTATGAAGACATGAATCATTCCGGTTGACGGACAACCCTCCCTATGAATCACAGTAAACTTAATTATATAAGTTGTGAACTATTGTATTATTTTATAAGGCAACGATAATGTGATGTAATACCACGAGTATTCCATGTTGATCCCTCATTTTAATAATTAAATAATGTGCTCCATCGTGATGCTTTTACTTTTATACGTATTATGTTTAGACCGTGTTGTGGCTGTAATACCCGGTTGTAATTCAGTAATTATCATTCAGTATTTATCATTCAGTAATTGATACTCAGTAATTTTCACTCATTATTAATCATTTGTCACTCATATTCAGTCATGGTATTCATCATTCAGAGTAATTGTATCGTGTATCAATCGTCATTCATCACTAATCTGATTGGAGTTTCGTGCCGTGTTTATCATCATTGTCATTTTCGTTGCGAACTGTGCGTGAGGAGTAGCGCACGCTACGTACTCCTTTTAGCGTACGCTAATTGGGTATAGGTAGCGCACGCTACCACTCAGCTTTAGCGCACGCTAATGTTACTTTGGTTGCAGTCCAGAAGGTACTGGACTGCAGGTGAGTTATATGTAGCGCACGCTACGAGTGGTAAGTAGCGCGCGCTAGCGGGTTGTAGTAGCGCACGCTAAATTTGTGGAGTAGCGCGCGCTAGGGACGGATCAGGTTAAGTCCAGTGGCTACTGGACTGCACTGGATTAATTCATAGCGCACGCTACGCGTGATATTTAGCGTACGCAATCGATGTTATAGCGCACGCTAATCGTTGGTTGTAGCGCACGCTATCGAGATCAGATCAGAGGACAGAAGGTTTACGGACTCCGATCTTTGAGCATCAAATTATTCGTTAGCGCCACGCTAACTATGAGCATTAACGCACACTAATGATATGGCCGTAGCGCACGCTACAAAAAGGTACGTGCGCGCGCTACCGCTTTCGGACGGTGGGTACCGACTACCCAAATTACCGTTAGCGCACGCTATGCATAAGGAGCTAGCGCACGCTAACACAGATAGCTATAAATTGGACAGTTTAGTCAGATTTCGTCATTTGTCATCTTTTTCTCTTTCTCTCGTCGGTTCTTGGCGATTTGGGCGATTTAGAGAGTATTCTTCAAGGTGTAATCCTCCATCATCATTTTCAAGTCTTTGAGTTGGATTAATCATCACTTCATCATCTCCAATATATCGAATCAAAGGTATTAATTTCTCGGATCTAGAATTTCGGATTTTTAGGTTTTCCTTCCGATTTCTTCGTGTAAGCTTGGATTATTATTGGAATATGTTAGATATGGATTATCTACCTTGGATAAATATATTCCTACGGATTTAATGGTTATTTTCGGAATTATTTCAAGAACCCTTGGGGTTGACTTTGGTTAATTGGGGATTTTCCGATTGATGTTGTTGTAATCATGAATTATGGATTCCTAATGGATTATTGATATCATTGAAGTGTTTTGTTAGTTCGAATACTCATTTTGGTGTTGGGTTCGATATATTCGGGATTGGATATTTTCGAAGTCGTGTGGTTGGTTACGTATTCGTTGGAATGCCCTATGAGTTTGATCATCGTTGTTTCGACCTTTAGGTTAGTCGTGTTTGGTTGCTTGATACATGTATTGAACGGTTGTTGGTAATTATTGTTATTCAAGGTTGTTCGAGCGACCGGTATTTCACTTAGGACGTTGTTCGTGGACGGACATTCTTCATCGGTATTGTGTAAGTTAACTCTTACTCGGTTAAAAGGATACTCATTCCTTTTGTTGTTGATTGTTCATAATCATAATTCATTCATCATTATATTAATCATTTTGAGACTTGTAATTGTCGGACAATCATTTCATTAGCGAGGAACGGCGGTTCCAACCATTTCATTGAAAACTATCAATCACTTCATTATCACTTTCATATTGGTGAGTCATTCTTGACTTTGTCGGATAATTATTATTCATTGATATTCATCATGGTCATTCTCGTTCATGTGACCTTCTGGGTTCATATTGCGTGGTCGGGTGTGGCTGTGTGGAATTTTTAGTCGGGCACACGATGGTCATGTATTGGGTTCACCGATACATCGGACCGTGCACACGGTAACGCTTACCTCCGTGAGACTAATTAGGTACAAGGACGGGTGTGTCCGGTCATTCGTCTTGTACACTTGCACAGAACATTACGGGCGTACTATGATACTCCTCTTCAGTGTAATTCATAATTAAGGATATTTCATAACTTCAGTTAATTCATGATTGTGTAATTTCAACTCTTGAGGATTGTTGTTACGTATGGCCCGACCCGTTGGGGGATTTTGTTTTCAGGTCACGGAAAGGCAAAGGCACGGGAAGAGCATGTTGACGGCGAAGAGTCCCAGTGATACTAGTAGGGGGCCACGGTCATTTCGTTTGTTTCAGTCATTTCAGTCATTTCAGTTATTCCGTCATTTGTATTTTTCCGCTGCAAATTCCGTTTGAGATGCTTATTCGTTCAGGGTGGTGTATTTTATCTCCATATAAAATATACTAGTATTCTGTTTTGTCCTGGTGTAATGTACTCAAACTCCTCATCGGAGTACTTGGTAATATAATGTGGTTCGGTACTACAATTATATTATTTAATTCATCATTTTCAATTGCCTGGTGGGTCCCAGTCGGGGATTCACGGCACTGTAATATCCTCCTAGTTTGGGGTGTTACAGTGGCATGTAAATTCTTGAAAGTACTTAATTGTGTTGTGATGTGGTTTCCTTATGTTGATGATATGTCGGTGAGCAATTATCGGTGCGCATATGACGGTGACCAATGTCTTGTTCCCCGAGAAAATGCTAGATGAGTCTAAATGGAAGTTATGTTATAAGGCTTAAACGTAATATTATAACTTAGTGCATTGAATGAGCATTACGTACGTTACTCGAGCAGCATTACGTACACTATTTTCATAGATTTACGTACATTAAAGTTAAGACTTTACGTACGTAATGCAGTCTCCGGACGAGATTCTCAATCCCGCATGGTCAGGGCAACTTTCGGCGTGACAACGACAGCTAGTCAACTGATCATTACGTACGTAATTTAGCCACACATTACGTACGTAATTGGCCATGACATTTCGGGCATTAACTCCTGAGGAACACTTACGTACATTAGCCCACAAGCGGTAATGTACGTAATGAAGGTTACATACGTAAAACCTTAGGCATTATGTATGTAATGCTAGCCTGATGTTATAAAATAACACTTCCTTTTTCATTTCCTCCGACCCTTGAACACTTCTTCTCCTCCAATAATCGTCCTCCAACCCCCCAAACCGAATTTTGAGCCTTCCTAGCCATGTGTTATCATAGTGGAGTGGATTGATCAAGCTCCGGAGAATGTTTTGAAGGTGTTCTCCTTCCGTTCTTCATCGTCCTTCGTTGTCCCTCTTCGTTTCTTGTCAAGTAAGGTAAGTTTATCGAATCTTGAATTCATCTCAGTGTTGTTAGATGAGTCGTACTAGATTTCGGATGCCTTGGGTAGTTTAGAACTTTCGATAATGATCGGAACGGTAAAAACTAATCACAATTGTTAATCGAAGCCTATCAAGCTAGTATTTTGAATGAATTGTAGTAGTACTTGTAGTTGGATTGTAAAACTTATAATCGAACTTGTAAATCACCAACACCATAGATGTAATATCCTGAATTTTAGAATAATATTTTATCTATGACCTTGTTGGAATACTGGTAATATGAATATTTAATTTTGGTTCTAGACGTAATATTGAATAAATGAGAGTAATATGTCGGGTAGTATTTTCTAATATCGTCGAATAATTATTGGTAAGAATGTGACGGTGGCCAATGTTGTATTCTTCGATAAATTATTCAACGAGAATTATAGAAATTATCCGGACAAAATATGAGATTATAAATTTACTTGGATGTATCGGAGATGTATTTATGGTCATTGACTATTTAAAATAAGAAAGTAAACACTGACAATGTAAATTGAAATAAAATTGTTCATTTCTGGGAAGTGTCGTGGATAAGTATCAACTTTGAAAAATCGCCATGGGTTTTTGAGTAGTTTAACAATTCTGAAAATTTAAAGTATTATATATAATTTAGTTATCTTTCCAATGGTCCAAACGGCGAGCCAATCGGATTCCGTACGAAGAAGTTTTGATCGAATTAATAGAGACTTCCAGCTGTCGGGCACCGTGCATCACTGCGTACGTTAGCGCCCGAAAATAGTATTGTTATTAAAATAAAAATATATCTTTAAAACATGTTTTATCATGGCATAGATTATTGCATAATGGAGTAATGGTTGAAATAGCGAGTCATATGTGGAAAGGGTGATTTTAACAAAGTCTATACAGTAAGATTTTTTATTCTATCGTGTGTTTTTTCGACCGAATATCAGTGGAATTGGTGACGAGCCGAATTGATATACAGGAATATGGATGTAGTCAATCATTTGCATAACTTTCATTTTAAAACCTCGAAATTGTATGTATTCGAAAATTGTCATCAAGAACTTGACATGAGCGAGCCGGTTTAATTTTCAGAAATTGCTTTTTATAATCTTACGAATATAGATGTTTTGAGTTTTGAAATTCTTGAAAGAACTTTCAAAAATGGGATTTTATTGACAAGATTAGATGATTTCAAAGCTGTTTTGAAAATATGTTTGGTATACATACAAACATAGTGGATAATGCATATCATGGTGAAGTTTTGAGTAAGACTCATAAAGTGGATAATACATCGGCATAGTATGATGAAAAGAGATTCGAATTTCAGTATGGAAGCTTGGATTATCCAGGGATAATCGGCTGGTCGGTCAAATAAGAAAAATATGCTGCGTGTTGTAGATTCAGTACAGAATATGATTTTGGAACTTTGGTTTTTGTGAAACCGAGGCATATGTGCTATGTGGCTCCATTGTTGTGGTAGTAGCGTGATTTTTCTATAGTGATTTTTGACTTTTGAGCCATATTGATTAGTCGTTCATACTCCATGTATGATTGAGTATGTACGTCGGTTTGTGACTGGTTGTTCGTACGCCCGAGAGGTATGTTCAATAGTCAGGTGTGTTTCTTTGAGATCCACTGTTTGTGATTTTTATAACGTTTTGAGAGTTTTATTCTCTCATATATCTGTCCCTATGGTTCTTTGGTGATCGTGTTGGAGCGTACCATGTGACGATATTCTCGGTTATTATTGATCCTTCGTTTGTAGTATTAGAGTTTATCATGTTGATGATATTCTTGGATGTGTTTTAACCTTTGGTTGGTCGTTTTAGAGTTTATCATGTCGATGATATTCTCGGTTAATTTATTGGTTGATCATTGTTATTGATCGTATGAGCGTTCGAATGTTGTGTCTATGTTTCGGGATATGTTGCCATTGTTTTGGGCAGTTGTTTCACATATGTATCGTGTATTATTGGTTTTATCAGGATTGGGACTTGATTGTGCGGTCAGGCAGACAAACTTTCACATGTATGGTTTATTCCTTAATTGAGTAGAACGATGTATTTTGTTGAGAGTTGTGAAATTGTGATTGCAAGAGTATTGAGGCTTTGACATAGAGTCAATTGCTAGTATCACGGGGGATCATCAACTTCATGGACCAGTAAGTATATTGTTTTGGTGATTCGATTGTCACGAAGATTGCTTACCATTGATGATTTTGGATTTTTTGGTTTGGGCTTGTTTGTGACACAATAGCAAGTTTCGAGGACGAAACTTATTTTAAGGAGGGTAGTATGTAATATCCTGAATTTTAGAATAATATTTTATCGTGACCTTGTAGGAATACTGGTAATATGAATATTTAATTTTGGTTCTAGATGTAATATTGAGTAAATGAGAGTAATATGTCGGGTAGTATTTTCTAATATCGTCGAATAATTGTTGGTAAGAATGTGACGGTGGCCAACGTTGTATTCTCCGATAAATTATTCAATGAGAATTAGCGAAATTATCCGGACTAAATATGAGATTATAAATTTACTTGGATGTATCGTAGATGTATTTATGGTCATTGACTATATAAAATAAGAATGTAAACACCGAAAATGTAAATAGAAATAAAATTGTACATTTATGGGAAGTGTCGTGGATAAGTATCAACTTTGAAAAATCACCATGGATTTTTGAGTAGCTTAACAATTCTGAAAATTTGTAGTATTGTATATAATTGAGTTATCTTTCCAATGGTCCAAACAGCGAGCCAATCGGAGTCCGAACGAAGAAGTTATGATCGAATTAATAGATATTGACAGCTGCCGGGCACCGTGCGTCACTGCGTACGTCAGCGCCCGACAGTCGCCCGGGATTCCCGTGAGAGCGAGGCGTGGGTCGTCGCTCGTGATGCCTGGCCATGTGTTGTTTTGACTGACTAGCATAATTTGTACCTGTTAAGAGCACTAGTATATACATTGCTTTCTAATTTCGTTTATCAATATCCATAGATAATATCTCTCTATTCAATACAGTATTTTTCTATTTTAGTTTATATATATGTAAGTTGTCCAAAACGCTCAAGAACCCAGTGAATCTGAGCAGCCTTGTCCAGGAGACGTCCGGTAGGCGTTTGACGAAATTCCCCACAGAGTCTGAATTCCAGTCTAGGTTTTTTTCTTTGAACTCGATTATCTCTCAATTGGTAAGCTATTTTACGAATGCATCTCGATCAGTTTTTAAAAAACATACATATAAGTATAAATATGTTTGTAGCGAAAGTATTGAGCGAGAATACTTGAATTAAACGAACCATTTTCTGGTGAGTCAGACCATCTTTTCCAGGATAATAACTTAACCTGTTCGATGAATTTCCCCAGTGAGTCTGAGAATTCCATACTAGGTTTACTTCTTTGAACTCTATTATCTTACAACCTGTAAGTTATTTTGAAAATCTATCTCGAGCAGTTTGTAATAAAAATACATAGAAGTATAAATGTTGTTTTTACCGTAACTATTGAGTTGGAATACTTCGATAAAACGAGCCATTTTACACTGAGTCAGTCCTGTTCGTATCAGTGATTTCCAGCAACAATTCTTTTTAAAGTTGATCGTGTTGCCTCTTTTGAATATGTATATCTTTTAACTTTAAGGTTATTTTCCGATTATATTTCATGTATTTTGTAGCAGATTGACATGGGTAAATAACTTGGTTTTTTGTTTTGATATTCCCAGCCACTGAAATTATTGTATTTATCGAACTATGATCGAGTCAGCCCTACTTGTTATAATACAAATACGTATCGAACAGATTGAATTCTTTATAATTGTGTTCAGGGCTGGAAAACTTAATAAATATGGTTAATATCAGAGTATGATTCTTTATATCCGTATTTCAGATATTCATGATAGCAAGGTGTTAATTAGAATATTTAGCATGCGTAAATCTTAAAGTTTTACATACGTAAAGTATGTTCTGGATATTAGCGCATGCTACATAATGTGAATAACGTACGCTAAGTCGACAGACAGTGTTTGTAAAATGTATTCTGGATTATGAGTTCGTAATTATTTGAGTTGGATTGTTCGGATTTGTGTTTAATCGGGATATTGTGGAACTCTCGTCGGTCTTGAGGCAAGTGCACCCTTGCTCGGACTATGTTATATTAAATTCCAAAATTTAATGTACGTCACTATCTGTGGAATTGTGCTCGTTTTACTTATCTTGTCCGGAGTATTCATGATTAGATACTTCCGTGACACTTGGTTGCGGCCTTGGGAGTTTATATGTTGATATACCGTACGTAACTGTGTTGCGGGATAAAACCTGAATAGTACCCACATCCGAAGTATTCCTGTGTAGATGCTTCCGTGACCCTTGGTTGCGACCTTGGGAGTTTATGTGCTGATAGATGAGATAATGTTGAGTATTTTGTAATATATTGCCTTACCAAGTAATAACATTGTATTGCGGATTTATCTGATTCTATCAATAAATTTTGTTCGTATTGTCTGACCTAGGTTGGATGGCACGATTTGTCGTGTCAGGCAAATTTATTGATTATGTGCAGGACACTCTTGAAGGTTCCGGTCAGGCTTGAGCAGTGTTGGGGAAAAGCCTTGTTATTCTGTTTCTTAAATTGAATTCTGAAAACATTCCACGTTATGTAATAACCGCGTACGCGGACTTGTTTTTATTTAAAGTATTTCGTTTCGTACTTACGATATTATGGGGCTACTTTCCGCAAATTATTTCATGACGAATTTTTTAAACTCTTTAAAAACTTGCCTTGTGGGTCCTATACGGGATTCACGGCACTGTAGCATCCCGACAAATTTTAGGGGCGTTACAGAAAATTTCGGCCAGAAGGGCAAATTAAGTCCGAGGTTTATCGGCCCGTTTGAGATTTTGGACCATGTAGGTAGGCTCGCTTATCGATTATCACTGCCACCATCATTAGACGGAGTGCACGATGTCTTCCACGTCTCCCAGCTGAGGAAGTACGTTACGATCCGATTCACAAACTCAATTTCGAAGAGCTAGAGATTCTAATGACGCTACCTTCAGAGAAGTGCCTGTTGCGATTCTAGATCGGCGCGTAAAGACCTTGAGGAATAAAGCTATAACCCTTGTGAAGGTTCATTGGTCACATCACGGCATTGAAGAAGCAACTTGGGAGACTGAGTCTAGCATGAGAGAGAGTCACCCCGAGTTATTTTCTTAGTTTCGGGATGAAACTATTTTAAGGGGGATGGTATGTAATACCACGAGTATTCCATGCTGTTTAAAACCTTGTACCTCGTTTTAATAATTAAATAATGTGTTCCATCGTGATGCTTTTACTTTTATATGTATTATGTTTTGACCATGTTGTGGCATGTAAATTCTTGAAAGTACTTAATTGTGTTGTGATGTGATTTCCTGATGTTGATGATATGTCGGTGACTTACCTTGATGTCATTGAGCAATTATCGGTGCGAATATGACGGTGGCCAACGTCTTGTTCCCCGAGAAATTGCTGGATGAGTCTAAAGGGAAGTCATGTTATAAGGCTTAAACGTAATATTATAACTTAGTGTATTGAACGAGCATTACGTAACGTTACTCGAGCAGTATTACGTACGCTATTTTCATAGCTTTACGTACGTTAAAGTTTAGACTTTATGTACGTAATGCAGTCTTCGGATGAGATTCTCGATCCCGCATGGTCAGGGCAACTTTCGGCGCGACAACGACAACTAGTCAACTGATCATTACGTACGTAATTCAGCCACACATTACGTACGTAATTGGCCATGACATTTCAGACAGTAGCTCCTGAGGAACGCTTACGTATGTTAGCACAAGCAGTAACGTACGTAATGAAGGTTACGTACGTAAAACCTTAGACATTACGTACATAATGCTAGCCTGGTGTTATAAAATGACATTTCCTCTTTCATTTCCTCCGACCCTTGAAAACTTCTTCTCCACCAAAAATCGTCCTCCAACCCCCCAAACCGAATTTTGAGCCTTCCTAGCCGTCTGTTATCATAGTGGAGTGGATTGATCAAACTCCGGAGAAGGTTTTGAAGGTGTTGTCCTTCCGTTCTTCATCGTCCTTCACCGTCCTTCTTCGTTTCTTGTCAAGTAAGGTAAGTTTATCGAATCTTAAATTCATCTCAGTGTTGTTAGATGAGTCGTACTATATTTTGGATGCCTTGGGTAGTTTAGAACTTTTGATAATGATCGTACCGGTAAAAACTAATCACAATTGTGGTAGTACTCGTATTTGGATTGTAAAACTCATAATCGAACTTGTAAATCACCAACACCATAGATTCGTCTTGTTATGGATTGCGATTATAATCCGATTATCGTATTGTAAAACCATTTGTAATTACTTAATGAATTAATTAACGATTATCGAATCGGATAGGTTATCGAATACGTTAGGATTTCGGGAGATTTGTGCTTAGTCGTTCTATTCTAGAATTTCGAATTTGAGTAATGTTGTGTCAAGATTTAGCGCCTTCCGACCGGCGATCGCCTCCGAGGCCGAGCGACCGACTTACTGCCGAGCGGCCAAGGCAGATCTGCCGATCAGCGACATGCTAGACTGGCCAACCGAAGGTCCCAGGACAAGTCCCGGTGCTGAGCGATCGACCTCAGATACGATCGTCTCTCGGTACTCGGCGACCGACTCCTGGCGACCGACATCTGGCGACCCTCTATTGGCATCCGCCGATCGACCCTTGGCGACCGACCCTTGGCGACCTCCGTCCACTAGCCGATGATCAGCTAGGGACGATCGCCTCATGTCGGTCTCCACCGATGACCATCCAGTCGGCAAAGACCAAGTCTCAAAACTGACCCCTCGTGCAGATCCACAAAAGGCGCTGACAAACTTGTCACCTACCTCACCTACCAACAGGGCCCAGACCTGCGAAAGGAGTTGGCGGACAAGACATGTGACTACAGCCTGGCGCCTACTGCACCTACTGACAAAGTCCTCCGAAAGTAACAAAGTGGTACCTCATGTGACAGTACTTAGGACGCGTGCCGGCTCCTCATTGGGCCACTCGGCTAGTGCCATTTGGATCTATGGACTTTTGGCAGGCAGCCCACGTGCCCTTTAGGACGATCGCCCCGTTACATTAAATGCCGAAAGGCGATCGCCCACTAGGGGACAGGGCCCCTCAGCCTCTATATATACAAGGCAGCAGGCACTTGTAAAAGAAGACCGAGATTCTGACGCTCTGCACAGTCTGCATTCCCGCATTTCACACAATACAGAAGCAAAATACTTGCACTTGGCAAAACATCCAACTCTTGGCAACAGTTATCTTTCGGTCTTACTTCTCCCGGCCTATCTCATCCAGCAGATTATCGGCGGGGACAAAGAACACCGAGCTTCGCTCAAGAGCCGGATTAACAGAGTCTTTTTATACTCATTGTATTTAGATTTCTCTCATTAATACTTGTATCCACGAATATTCGTATTAATAACATCTCGCGAGAGCATTCAAGCCCGGGCCTAACAAACCCGGCAAATCTTGTATTATTTATCTACTCTCGGAAGTGCTCCCGCAATTGTTGTTTGTTGTCCGTCTTCCAGCAGTATTAATCTTCGGATAAATATTTTGGGCAACAAGTAAGTAATGAAGTTACGGTGACTATAAGTCATAGTCGTAACGTAGAAATGTTGTACTAGAACATTATTGTTTAACGAGATGATAAATTATAAATTGGCGGACCGCGGACTTTAGTAATTCGCATTTTAGTTAAAACATGAAATTTTGGTTTCAACGTCATGAACAAACTAGGTTTAGAATCCTAATTGGACGGGGAAATTACCGCTAATCCTCATTGTCCCCATAAGGTATTAATCAACAAATATGTAAAAGGTTGAGCTCTCGGGTGTGGTCGTTCGAGCTGTTGTGTTTTCAAGGGAGTAAATCTCATCGGACTTGAGGCAAGTGAACCCTTGCTCGGACTATGTTATATTAAATTCCAAAATTTAATGTGAATTACTATCTGTGGAATTGTGCTCGTTTTACTTATCTTGTCCGGAGTATTCCTGAGTAGATACTTCCGTGACCCTTGGTTGCGACCTTGGGAGTTTATTTGTTGATATACCGTACAGAACTGTGTTGTAAGATAAAACCTGAATGGTACCCACGTCCGGAGTAATCCTGTGTAGATGCTTCTATGACCCTTGGTTGCGACCTTGGGAGTTTATGTGCTGATAGATGAGATAATGTTGAGTATTCTGTAATATATTGCCTTACCCAGTAATAACATTGTATTGCGATTTATCTGATTCTATCAATGAATTTTGTTCGTATTATCTGACCTAGGTTGGCTGGCACGATTCGTCGTGTGAGGCAAATTTGTTGAATATTTGCAGAACATTCCCGAAGGTTCTGGTCAGGCTTGAGCAGTGTTGGCGAGAAGCCTTGTTATTCTGTTTCTTAAATTGAATTCTGAAAACATTCCACGTTATGTAATAACCGCGTATGCGGACTTGTTTTTCTTTAAAGTATTTCGTTTCGTACATACGCTATCAAGGGGCTACTTTCCGCATATTATTTCATGACAAATTTTTTAAACTCTTTAAAAACTTACCTTGTGGGTCCCACATGGGATTCACGACACTGTAGCATCTCGACAAATTTTGGGGGCATTAGAAAAAATTTCGGCCAGACGGGCAAATTGAGTCCGAGGTTAGCACTGCTACCATCATTAGACGGAGTGCACGATGTCTTCCACGTCTCCCAAGTGAGGAAGTACGTTTACGGTCCGAGTCACAAACTCAATTTCGAAGAGTTAGTGATTCTAATGACGCTACCTTCAGAGAAGTGCCTATTGTGATTCTAGATCGGCGCGTGAAGACCTTGAGGAATAAAGCTATACCCCTTGTGAAGGTTCATTGGTCACATCACGGCATTGAAGAAGCAACTTAGGGGACTCAGTCTAGCATGAGAGAGAGTCACCCCGAGTTATTTTCTTAGTTTCGGTACAAAACTATTTTAAGGGGGATGGTATGTAATACCACGAGTATTCCATGCTGTTTAAAACCTTCATTTTAATAATTAAATAATATGCTCCATCATGATGCTTTTACTTTTATACGTATTATGTTGAGACCGTGTTGTGGCATGAAAGTACTTAATTGTGTTGTGATGTGATTTCCTGATGTTCATGATATGTCGGTGACTTACCTTTATATCATTGAGCAATTATCGGTGCGAATATGATGGTGGCCAACGTCTTGTTCCCCAAGAAATTGCTGGATGAGTCTAAAGGGAAGTCATGTTATAAGGCTTAAACGTAATATTATAACTTAGTGTAATAAACGAGCATTACGTAATGTTACTCGAGCGACATTATGTACGCTATTTTCATAGCTTACGTACGTTAAAGTTTAGACTTTACATACGTAATGCAGTCTTCGGATGAGATTCTCGATCCCGCGTGGTCACGGAAACATTCAGCGTGACAACGATAGCTAGTCAACTGATCATTACGTATGTAATTCATCCACACATTACATACGTAATTGGCCATGACATTTCAGGTAATAGCTCTTGAGGAATGCATATGTACGTTAGCCCACAAGCGGTAACGTACGTAACGAAGGTTACATACGTAAAACCTTAGGCATTATGTACGTAATGTTATCCTGATAATATAAAATGACATTTCCTCTTTCATTTCCTCCGACCCTTGAACACTTCTTCTCATTCAAAAATCGTCCTCCAACCCCCCAACTGAATTTTGAGCCTTCCTAGTCGTGTGTTATCGTAGTGGAATGGATTGATCAAGCTCCGGAGAAGGTTTTGAAGGTGTTGTCCTTCCGTTCTTCATCATCCTTCGTCGTCCTTGTTCGTTTCTTGTCAAGTATGTTGGAATATTTTATTCCAAATATTCTTTAATAGAGTTTTGATGATTAAGTTGCTAAACAAAACAAAACAATAAAGGAGCAAAACAAGACAACAAGGAGTCGAAGATGCAAAAAATTGTTCAATTTGCATGGATAGTGCATGCGATCTGCCAAGAATAGCGTACGCAATCGAACGGTGATAACATATGTAACATACTCAGCATAACGTACATAATAAGGACTTACCTGCAGATCAGACGACTTACCTGATGAAGATAGCGCACGCTACAGCTGATGATTAACGCATGCTATCGAAGGCAGCTAACGTACATAACACAAAGGTGTTAACGTACGTAATGGAGTTTGAATATGAATTCAAACAGATGAACGTTGGAAAGAATCTGGTCAATGTCAGAGAATCAAATGGATATTTTAACAAATGAAGGCAACAGATATATGAGTTAATGCACGCTAAGGTGCATGGTTAACGTACGCTACACAAGAAAGTTAACGTACGTAATATAGAAGTCATAACGTACGTAATGGAAGAAACGAAGCTACCGGACTGATACTGGAAGGCGATAGCGTACACTACATGAAACCTATAACATACGTAACAAGGCATAACGCATGCTATGAGGAAAGGCTAGCACACGCTACGTAGTAAAAAGTGACTAACGGCTAATTGGATGAAAAAGGCTATAAACACCAAACTACTTGGTATCAAACTACACAACAACCTTGAGCATCATTCATACTTGAGATATCATTGTATTCATTCTAGTTGTTGTATTTGAGCTTATATTGTTTAGTGATTGAGTCTTATACACGAAATCATAAAAGAGAGGAAAAAGAAAAGGATATGATTGGATTCAGTGTTATTAGGATCAAGGATCCGGCATTGTTAGAATCGTAATCGATATCTAAGTGAGGTCTATCTAGTACACATAGAAAGCTAGATTGGTTGATTCCTTGTCCAATAGAAAAGGAAAATAGTTTAACTTGGACCGACATAAGGACAAGTGAGAGAATGGTTTACTCAGACCGATAGAAGATGAGCGTGGAACGGTTACCCCTCGACCGATAGAAGAGAGGTGCAAAAGTTTATCTTTAGCCTATAGAAAAAGATGCCGAAAGAGGACGTAGGCACATTTGGCCGAACCTCTATAAATCTTGTGTCGATTTATCTTTCTGCACTCTTACTTAAATCGCTTCCGCAACGTGATAGAGTTTTATAACTCTATCTCCAAATGGCAATACCGACCAATAGTGCACCAACAATTGGTATCAGAGCGGTACCTCCTAGAAGCGGCTTAACATCCAAAGAGAAGATCCAAATGGCATTTCTACTTGCCCAGTTGAAGGTCTTGCTCTAAATCGACCTCCATTCTTTGATGGATTGAATTTCATGACTTGGAGGAAGAAAATGTCTATTTTCATCCGAGCTTACAATATCGAATTATGGAAAGTCATATGCCTTGTTCCCAAAATCCCGACGAACTCAAATGGAACTCTCAAAACTTTTGAAGAGTATGATGATGCAGATAGGAAAAACGACCTCTATAATTGCAAAGCCACGCAATTATTATATTGTGCATTAAATTCGGAAGAACACAACCGGATATCTTCGTGTGATAGTGCAAAATAAATATGGAAAATACTTGAAGTCACACATGAAGGAACGTCTCAAGTCAAGGAGACGAAGATCAACATGCGTCTTCATGATTACGAGCTATTCCAAATGAAAGAAGAAGAATCCATCACAATTATGCTCGATCAATTTTAGGTCATTACGAATGGATTGGCATGTTATGGAAAACCTCTTTCGAGTAGTGAAAAAGTTAAAAAGATCCTACGATTACTACCTCGAGAATGGGACAGAACGGTGACGGCAATAATGGAATCAAAAGATCTAAACAATCTTGATTTTAGTGCTCTCGTTGGTTCACTTATAAACTACGAGATTGTTCTAAAATCTCGAAATGCTAAACCGAAGCCAAGGAAAGAACAATAGCCATGAAGGCTAAGATGTCAAGAAATAAAGAAGAAATCCCGGTGGACGATAGCGATGAAGAATCGGCATATTATGCCAAGAATATTAATAAGTTCCAAAATTTATTAAACCGGAGAAAGAAAGACATCTCGGGCGGAATGATGAAATTCGACAACAACTATTGATTATGTGGTAAACCAGGCCACTTCGCGAAGAATTGCCGAGCAAATTCTAAAAAGGAAGATTTAATTGCCACGTGGAGTGACGAAGATGAGGATGAATATTTCATCAATCAAAATAACCTCGCCCTTATGGCACGAAGTTCATTCGACGATAGCGACGTCGAAAGTCAAGTAAGTACATCCTCTCACGATGAATTGTTTGAAGCATTTGAATTATTGCATGCCGATTTTCAAAATGCTTTATCGGAAATTAAATCCCTTCAATCTAAAAATAAACTATTGGAAAATGAAATTTCCAAAATTCTTGAAAAGGGAAAAATTGTCGAGATCGATCATTCAAAATGCATTGAAAATGAAATTATTTTAAAGGATAAGCTCTTGAAAGTTCAAACCGAGCTTAAAAATTTAACGAAGAAATTTTCGTGTGGAAACGAAAAATTTGAACAAATGCTCTCGATTCAAAAATTTACGTTGAACAAACAGGGGTTAGGATTCAAAACGCATTTTAAAAATGAATCCGTCAATTTCAAAATACCCCGATGCGATAAATGTTTAAAAATTGGGCATCATTTTACGAGTTTCAAAACCCCACGACGGACGATAAAAACCAAAAAGATTTGGATTCCAAAAGGAACTTTTATTTCGAACATCGTCTATGTCTCGAAAGAAAAACCATCGGTTGGATCCCAAAAATAAAAATTAATTTTTATCAATAAATATTTTACTTAGGGGGAGTTTATATTTTTAAAGGGGTGATTTTTATCAGGGGGAATTTTACTCGTCTCATATCATATTTTATCATAAATTGGTATACTTTATTTACACTTTTTGCTGATAACAAAAAGGGGGAGAAAAGAGTTGAATGGATAAAAAGCGTCATGGAAGAATGACGAGAAAAATAAAAAGTAAAAAGGTGGAGAGAAAAATAAATGTATGAATAAAAAAGGGTGAGAAAAGAATAAATGAAGAAGTTGAAAAATTAGAAGAAGAAGTCGAAAAGGAAAGAAATAAGAACTGGGAGATGAAACTAACGAAACGGACAAAGTCAAAATTTTTGATCTGTACAATATATATATATATATATATATTTTATTTTGCAGGTTTAATTCCATTCAAGATGTTGTTTTGTAATCATCAAAAAGGGATACATTGTTGGAATATTTTATTCCAAATATTCTTTAGTAGAGTTTTGATGATTAAGTTGCTAAACAAAGCAAAACAACAAGGAGTCGAAGAAGTAAAAAGTTGTTTAATCTGCATGGAAAATGCACGGTATCTTCCAAGAATAGCGTATGCAATCGAACGGTGATAACGTACGTAACATACTCAGCATAACGTATGTAATAAGGACTTACCTGCAGATCAGACGACTTACTTGATGAAGATAGCGCACGCTACAGCTGATGATTAACGCACGCTATCGAAGGCAGCTAAAGTACGTAACACAAAGGTGTTAACGTACGTAATGGAGTTTGAATATGAATTCAAACAAATGAACGTTGGAAAGATTCTGGTCAAAGTCAGAGAATCAAATGGATATTTTAACAAATGAAGGCAACGGATATATGAGTTAATGCACGCTAAGGTGCAAGGTTAACGTACGCTACACAAGGAAGTTAACGTACATAATACAGAAGTCATAACGTACGTAATGGAAGAAACGAAGCTACCAGACTGATATTGGAAGGCGATAACATACGCTACATGAAACCTATAACGTACGTAACAAGGCATAACGTACTCTATGAGGAAAGGCTAGCACACGCTACTTAGTCAAAAGTGACTAACGGCTAGTTGGATGAAAAAGGCTATAAATACCAAACCACTTGGTATCAAACTACACAACAACCTTGAACAAATCATTCATACTTGAGATATCACTGTATTCATTCTAGTTGTTTTATTTGAGCTTATATTGTTTAAGTGTTATACACGAAATCATAAGATAGAAAAAATAAAAGGATACGATTGGATTCAGTGTTATTAGGATCAAGGATCTGGCATTGTTAGAATCGCAATCGATATCTAAGTGAGGTCTATCTAGTACCCATAGAAAGCTAGATTGGTTGATTCCTTGTCCAATAGAAAAGGAAAATGGTTTAACTTGGACCGACATAAAGACAAGTGAGAGAACAGTTTACTCGGACTGATAGAAGACGAGCTTGTAACGGTTACCCTCGACCGATAGAAGAGAGGTGCAAAAGTTTATCTTTAGCCTAGCGAAAAAGATACCGAAAGAGGATGTAGTCACATTTGTCCGAACCTCTATAAATCCTGTGTCGATTTATCTTTCTGCACTCTTACTTAAATCGCTTTCGCAACACGATAGAGTTTCATAACTCTATCTCCAAACGGCGATACCAACCAATAGTGCACCAACAAAGTAAGGTAAGTTTATGGAATCTTGAATTTATCTCAGTGTTGTTAGATGAGTCGTACTATATTTCGGATGCCTTGGGTAGTTTAGAACTTTCGATAATGATCGAACCAGTAAAAACTAATCACAATTGTTAATCAAAGCCTATCAAGCTAGTATTTTGAATGAATTGTAGTAGTACTCGTAGCTGGATTGTAAAACTCATAATCGAACATGTAAATCACCAACACCATAGAATCATCTTATTATGGATTGTGATTATAATCCGATTATCGTATTGTAAAATTAATGATTATCGAATCGGATAGGTTATCGAATACGTTAGAATTTCGGGAGATTTGTGCTTAGTCATTCTATTCTAGAATTTCGAATTTGAGTAAGTAGTGAAATTATGGTGGCTATAAGTCGTAGTCGTAACGTAGAAATGTTGTACTAGAACATTATTGTTTAACGAGATGATAAATTGTAAATTGACAGACCGAGGAATTTAGTAATTCGCATTTTGGTTAAAACATGAAATTTTGGTTCCGACGTCATGAACAAACTAGGTTTAGAATCCTAACAGGACGGGGAAATTGTCGCTAATCGTCATTGTCACCATAAGGTATTAATCAATGAATATGTAATAGGTTGAGCTCTCGGGTGTGATTGTTCGAGCCGTTATGTTATCAAGGGAGTAACTCTCGTCGGACTTGAGGCAAGTGAACCCTTGCTCGGACTATGTTATATTAAATTCCAAAATTTAATATGCGTCACTTTATGTGGAATTGTGCTCGTTTTACTTATCTTTTCCGGAGTATTCCTGAGTAGATACTTCTGTGACCCTTGGTTGCGACCATGGGAGTTTATATGTTGATATACCGTACGGAACTGTGTTGCGGGATAAAACATGAATGGTACCCACGTCCGGAGTATTCCTGTGTATATGCTTCCGTGACCCTTGGTTGCGACCTTGGGAGTTTATGTGCTGATAGATGAGATAATGTTGAGTATTTTGTAATATATTGCCTTACCAAGTAATAACATTATATTGCCGATTTATCTGATTCTATGAATAAATTTTCTTCGTATTGTCTGACCTAGGTTGGCTGGCATGATTCGTCGTGTCAGGCAAATTTTTTTGAATATGTGCAGGACATTCCCGACGGTTCCGATCAGGCTTGAGCAGTGTTGGGGAGAAGCCTTGTTATTCTGTTTCTTAAATTGAATTCTGAAAACATTCCACGTTATGTAATAACCGCGTACGCGGACTTGTTTTTCTTTAAAGTATTTTGTTTCGTACTTACGCTATCATGGGGATACTTTCCGCAAATTATGTCATGACGAATTTTTTAAACTCTTTAAAAACTTGACTTGTGGGTCCCACACAGGATTCACGGCATTGTAGCGTCCCAAAAAATGTTGGGGGCGTTACATGTGATATCCCACTTACATACAAATCTGTGATGCCATACACCATAATCCCATTACTTCCACATGCCTTTGAAAAACTTTTGAGGGTAGGCCTTCCGTGAAAGGGTCAGCAAGATAATCTTCCGATGCAACCCTGACTACAACTACGTCTCCTTCCTTTACAAAGTGTTGTATGATGTGGTACTTGCGGTTGATATGTTTACTTGCCTTATGGCTCTTGGTTCCCTCGAATTTGCGACTGCACCATTATTATCATAATAAATTGTAATACCCTTTGGCAAATCGGGAATCACATCTAAGTCCTCCAGGAAGTACTTGAACCATACCACCTATTTGACTGCTTTAGAGGCTGGCACATACTCGGCTTTCATGGTAGAGTCCGAGATGCATTTCTGCTTCACACTCCTCCAACTAATGGCTACACCTCCTAGAGTAAACACATGACCCGAAGTAGACTTAGACTTTTCATTGTCTGATGAAAAAAATAAGTCAGTATAACCCACTAGACATAGGTCATCTAATTGATATACTAGCATATACTCCCTAGTCCTTATTAGCTATTTGCGTATGTGCTTGATAACAATCCAGTGTCCTAGTCTTGGGTTCGACTGATATCTAGCAGCCATACCTACGACATGATAGATATCTGGTCTAGTGCAAATAATAGCATACACGAGATTCCCACAACTGACGCATAAGGGACCAGCATCATGTCATCTATCTCCTTTTGTGTCTTAGGACAAATATTTTTGAAGAGTTGAATTCCATGTTTGTAGGATAGAAAACCTTTCTTGGAATTCTCCATGCTAAACCTCTTTAGCAATGTGTCGATATAGGATGCCTGAGATAATCACAATATCCATTTCTTCCGATTACAAAAGATCTTGATCCCAAGGATGTGCCCCACTTCTCCCAACCCTTCAGATAAAACTGCTCTTATAGACATACCCGTATGTCTGATAACTTATTCACGTTGTTTCCAATCAAAAGGATATCGTCTACGTACAGTACAAGAAACACCAACACATTTCCATCGCATTTCTTATACATCCAACTCTCACTCAGACATTTGACGAATCCATATGTCTGGACAACCTATTTAAATCGAGTGTTCTAAGATCTAGATGTGTGCTTAAGTCCATAAATGGATCTCTTATGTTTGCACACTAAGTGCACTTCTTCTTCAGCAATGAATCCCTTTGGTTAGCGCATGTAGATTTCCTCATCTAGAGTTCCATTCAAGAATGAAATCTTGACAACCATTTGCCAAATCTCCATATCCAAATGCACATCTATAGCTAAAAGAATCCGGATTGACTTAAGCATGGCTACCGGCAAAAATGTTTCCGCATAATTGATACTCTTTTTTTGAGTGTAACCTTTCGCTAAAAGCCTCGTTTTTAAGGTTTCAACCTTCCCGTCACATCCTTTCTTTCGCTTCTATACCCACTTACTTCCAATGGCTTGTACCCCATCAGGGAGTTCTACTAACTCCCGCACTTGAATGGAATCCATAGATCCATTTCTGATTCAATTGCTACTTGCCAGGAGTCAGCATCTTTATCTTGCAGTGCCTCCTTGTAAGTCCAGTGATCTGATTCATCTTCGCCTAGGATTGAGTACGAAGACTATCCCATGCCTATGAATCATTCAGGTTGACGGACAACCCTCCCTATGAATCACTGTAAACTTAATAATATAGGTTGATTGTGTTATTTTATAAGGCACTGATAATGTTATCTTCCGTGTGACAACAACACACCGCATTATCTACAATATAAAATAATTAGACATTTCATTTGATGAATAAACATGTAAAACAAGTGATTAAATGTAATTAATATTCTCATAGGTAGTTACAGGAAAATAAGGTAATACATGCATAAAGTATGCTTTGCAGTATACGACGCTAATAATCTCCCACCTATACTCAAAATATGCTTTTATGTATACTACTCTATTACATAGTCTCTCATATATCCCACTTACATACAAATCAGTGCTGCCATACACTATAATCCCATACCTTCCACATGCCTTTGGAAAACTATTGAGGGTAGGCCTTCCGTGAAAGGGTCAGCAAGATTATCTTCCGATGCAACCCTGGCTACAACTACGTCTCCTTCCTTTACAAAGTGTTGTATGATGTGGTACTTGCGGTTGATATGTTTACTTGCTTTATGGGCTCTTGGTTCCCTCGAATTTGCGACTGCAGTATTATTACCATAATAAATTGTAATACCATTTGGTAAATCGGGAATCACATCTAAGTCCTCCAGGAAGTACTTGAGCCATACCGCCTCTTGGACTGCCTCAAAGGCTGGAACGTACTTGGCTTTCATGGTAGAGTCTGAGATGCATTTCTGCTTCACACACCTCCAACTAATGGCTCCACCTCCCAGAGTAAACACATAACCCGAAGTAGATATAGACTTTTTTCGTCTGATGAGAAAAATGAGTCAGTATAACCCACTGGACATAGGTCATTTGATTAATATACTAACATGTACTTCCTCGTCCTTCCTAGGTATTTGAGTATGTGCTTGATAACAATCCAGTGTCCTAGTCCTGGGTTCTACTGATATCTTGCAGCCATGCCTACGGCATGATAGATATCTAGTCTAGGGCAAAGCATAGCCTACATGAGCATCCCACAACTGACGCATAAGGGATCAGCCTCATGTCATCTATCACCTTTTATGTCTTAGGACAAATATCATTAAGGACTTGAATTACATGTTTGTAAGGTAGAAAACCTTTCTTGGAATTCTCCCTGCTAAACCTCTTTAGCAATGTGTCGATATAGGATGCCTGAGATAAGCACAATATCCATTTCTTCCGATTACAAAGGATCCTAATCCCAAGGATGTGCCCCACTTCTCCTAACCCTTCATATAAAACTGCTCATACAGCCATACCCGTACGTCCAAGAACTTATTCACATTGTTTCCAATGAGAAGGATATAATATACGTATGGTACAAGAAACACCAACACGTTTCCATCGCATTTCTTATACACGCAACTCTCACTCGGACATTAGACGAATCTATTTGTGTGTACAACCTCTTTAAATCGAGTGTTCCAAGATCTAGATGTGTTTTTAAGTCCAAAAATGGATCTCTTAAGTTTGCATACTAAGTGCACTTCTTCTTCAGCAATGAATCCCTTGGGTTGGCGCATGTAGATTTCCTTGTCTAGACTTCTATTAAAGAATGCAATCTTGACATCCATTTGCTAAATCTCCATATCTAAATGCGCAGCTATAGCTAAATGAATCCGGATTGACTTAACCATGGCTACAGGCAAATTTTTTTCCTCGTAATCGATACCCTTTTTTTGAGTGTAACCTTTCGCTAAAAGCATCGCTTTTAAGGTTTCAATATTTCCGTCATGTCCTTTCTTTCGCTTCTAGACCCACTTACTTCCAATGGCTTGTACCCCATCAGGTAGTTCTACTAGCTCCCACACTTGATTGGAATCCATAGATCCATTTCTGATTCAATTGCTACTTGCCAGGAGTCAACATCTTTATCTTGCTTTGCCTCCTTGTAAGTCTAGTGATATGATTCATCTTTGTCTGGGATTGAGTAGGAAGACTATCCTATTCCTATGAATCATTCCGGTTGATGGACAACCCTCCCTATGTATCACAGTAAACTTAATTATATAGGTTGTGAATTATTGTATTATTTTATAAGGCACCGATAAAGTGATCTTCCATGTGACACCAACACACCACATTATCTACAATATAAAGTAATTAGATATTTCATTTCATGATTAAATATGCAAAACATGTGATTAAATGTAATTAATATTCCCATAGGTAGTTACAGGAAAATAAGGTAATACAAGCATAAAGTATGCTTTGCAGTATACAACTCTAACAATCTCCCACTTATACTCAAAACATGCTTTTAAGTATACTACTCTATTACATAGTCTCTCATATATCCCACTTACATACAAATCAATGCTGCCATACACCGTAATCCCATACATTCCACATGCATTTGAAAAACTTTTGAGGGTAGGCCTTCCGTGAAAGGGTCAGCAATATTATCTTCTGATGCAACCCTGGCTACAACTACGTCTCCTTCCTTAACAAAGTGTTGTATGATGTGGTACTTGGGGTTGATATGTTTACTTGCCTTATGGGCTCTTGGTTCCCTTGAATTTGCGACTGCACCGTTATTACCATAATAAATTGTAATACCCTTTGGCAAATCGGGAATCACATCTAAGTCCTCCAGGAAGTACTTGAGCCAGACCGTCTCTTTGACTGCTTCAGAGGCTGGCACATACTCGGCTTTCATGGTAGAGTCCGAGATGTATTTCTGCTTAACACTTACTAACTAATGGCTCCACCTCCCAGAGTAAACACATAACCCGAAGTAGACTTGGACTTTTCTTTGTTTGATGAAAAAAATGAGTCAGTATAACCCACTGGACATAGGTCATCTGATTGACATACTAGCATATACTTCCTAGTCCTTCTTAGGTATTTGAATATGTGCTTGATAACAATCCAGTGTCTTGGTCCTGGTTTCGACTGATATCTAGAAGCCATGCCTACGCCATGATAGATACCTGGTCTAGTGCAGAGCATAGCATACATGAGCTTCCCAAACAGACGCATAAGGGATCAACTTCATGTCATCTATCTCCTTTTGTGTCTTAGGACATGTATCCTTAATGAGTTGAATTCCATGTTTGTAAGGTAGAAAACCTTTATTGGAATTATCCATGGTAAACCTCATTAGCACTGTGTCAATATAGGATGCCTGAGATAAGCACAACATCCATTTCTTCCGATTACGAAAGATACGGATCCCAAGGATGTGCCCCTCTTCTCCCAACCATTCATGTAAAACTGCTCATACAGCCATACCCGTACGTCCGATAACTTATTCATGTTGTTTCCAGTCATAAGGATATCATCTACGTACAGTACAAAAAACACCAACATGTTTCCATCACATATCTTATACACGCAACTCTCACTCATACATTGGATGAATCCATATGTCTGGACAACCACTTAAATCGTGTGTTCCACGATCTAGATGCGTGCTTAAGTCTATAAATGGATCTCTTAAGTTTGCACACTAAGTGCACTTCTTCTTCAGTAATGAATCCCTCTAGTTGGCACATGTAGATTTCCTTGTCTAGACTTTCATTCAGGAATGCAATCCTGACATCCATTTGCCAAATCTCCACATCAAATTGCACAGCTATAGCTAAAAGAATCCGGATTAACTTAAGCATGGCTATCAGCAAAAATGTTTTATCATAATCGACACCCTCTTTCGTAGTGTAACATTTCGCTAAAAGCCTCGCTTTGAAGGTTTCAACCTTCTCTTCACCTCCTTTCTTTTGCTTCTAGACCCACTTGCTTCCAATGGGTTGTACCCCAACAAGTAGTTCTACTAGCTCCCGCACTTCATTGGAATCCATAGATCCATTTCTAATTCAATTGCTACTTGCCATGAGTCATCATCTTTATCTTGTATTGCCTCCTTGTAAGTCCAGTGATCTGATTCATCTTCGCCTAGGATCTAGTACGAAGACTATCCCATGCCTATGAATCATTCCAGTTTACGGACAACCCTACCTATGAATCACAATAAACTTAAATATATAGGTTGTGAACTATTGTATTATTTAGAACAATCGATAATATGATCTTAACATGTGATTAAATGTAATTAATATTCTCAAAGGTAGTTACAGGAAAATAAGGTAATACAAGCATAAAGTATGCTTTCAGTATACAATGGTAACAATCTCCCACTTATACTCAAAGCACGCTTTTAGGTATACTCGATTTCATAGCATCTCATATCTCCCACTTATACTCAAAGCAGTGCTGCCATACACCGTAATCCCATACCTTCCATATGCCTTTCAAAAACTTTGAGGGTAGGCCTTTCGTGAAAGGGTCAGCAAGATTATCTTCAGATGCAACCCTAGATACAATTGCATCTCCTTCCTTTACGAAGTGTTGTATGATATGGTAGTTGTGGTTGATATGTTTACTTACCTTATGTGCTCTTGGTTGCCTCGAACTTGCGACTGCACTCGTATTATCATAATAAATTGTAATACCCTTTGGTAAATCGAGAATCACATCTATGTTTTGTAGGAAGTACATGAGCCATACCACCTTTTTGGATGCTTCAGAGTCTTATATGTACTCGGCTTACATGGTAGAGTCTGATATGCATTTCTGCTTCACACTTCTCCAATTAATGGCTCCACCTCCTAGAGTAAACACATAACCCGAAGTAGACTTCGACTTTTCTTTGTCTGATGAAAAATCTGAGTTAGTAAAACCCACTGGACATAGGTCATCTGATTGATATACTAGCATATACTCCCTAGTCCTTCTTAGGTATTTGAATATGTGCTTGATAGCAATCCAGTTTCCTGGTCCTGGATTCTACTGATACCTAGCAGCCATGCCTATGAAATGACAGATATCTGGTGTAGTGCAAAGCATAGTATACATGAACTTTCCATATTTGATCCATAAGGGATCAGCTTCATGTCATCTATCTACTTTTGTGTATTAGGACATATATCCTTAGAGAGTTGACTTCCATGTCTGTAAGATAGAAAACCTTTCTTGGAATTCTCCATGCTAAAATGCTTTAGCACTGTATCGATATAGGATGCCTGAGATAAGCACAACATCCTTTTCTTATGATCACGAAAGATCCTGATCCCAAGGATGTGCCCCGCTCCCGCTTCTCCCAATCCATCATATCAAACAGCCCAGATAGCCATACCCGTACGTCCGATAACTTATTCACGTTGTTTCCAGTCAGAAGGATATCATCTACGTATAGTACAAGAAACGCCAACATGTTTTCATCACATTTCTTATACACGTAATGTAACAACCCCATGATTTACATGGATATTACAGTTCCTTAGATTCTTTTTGGAGAACCTACCATGCTTAGATCATCATAAAACACATTAATCATCAATAAAACTGAGACATTCCCACACTTAAAACCAACATCAACTCCAATATGACATACATCACAAATAATACCAATACATGGTCATGTTGGATCACAACAGATACAAAAACTCACAATTGATCCAACAACATCAACAACAACTAACACCAATGCATTAAACCATATATGACGGTACCCACGCGAGTACAAAACCAAAACACGACTCTGACCATGACAAAACGACCACCGACTCAAACTAACACATGATATCAGTGTGCTCGCCATCCTCGTGCCCTTCCTGCGCCAGCTCACCACATAGACCTGTACCTGAATACACAACAAGTATATTCACCTCCGAAGGGGTCAGCAAACAGCCGGTGCAAGTACAACGATTCCAGAATATGAACAACAAGTGAATAAACAACAGAAATCACAGTGCGATCACGGATATTCCGGAATACCACACAACAATCATCATCACAAAATAACAAGGAGCTATTCTGGTACTATACCTCACGCGAGATACATACCACTCCCCAAAGAGTCCTCGTCAGGCCCTCTCTAAATGTACAACCCTACCAAGTGAACCGCAGAAGCCTCGGTCTACGGAACCCAGGGGACCCTCATTGGTTTTACTTGGCACACGACCACAAGTCGCACTTTCAGTAATCATCATTTTTTCACAAATGGCACAAATCATATTATATGAAATTACCACTTTTCACAAAATCACATTTTCCACATATTCAGACGAAGTACATCAAACACAATCAAAGTACTTGCCTCAATTGGGAACAACACAAGAACTATGAACGGAAGGACCCGCGATCTGAACTTTCTTCAACGATTAGGTCCTAGAACAACACAACACTATATTACACACAATACGATGAGAACAGAGGGATTTACCCTAAGTTATACTCTTAGGGACAAATGATCGAACATCACTGAGACAACATGGATCAGACTCAAACTACGGAAGAAAACTCGAAACTTAATTCGCAAACTTCAATGAAAAGCAAAGGATTATAACTAAAACATCATAATCCAGCACAATCACGGCTAGATCTGGACTTTAGAGTATGAAACCTCAACTAAAATATGAAGAACTAGGGTTTCGAATGATTTACCTTGATTCGGACGATAAAAGCTATTAAGATCTTATAGATCTTCTCTAGGTACTCTAAAACATTGTTGGTTAGTGAAATCCGGACAAAATTTGCACTTTCCTACGTTCAAGTCACCCAGCCGCTGGAGGAGGAAAGTAGAGAGAGAGAGAGAGAAATGGCAAGAACTGAACTACGCTGTCCTATTCATACTAGACGATGATTAGCGTGCGCTACGGAAAGTGTAGCGTGCGCTATCGGGCTTAAAATGCAGTCCACCACCTTTGAAAGATGGTGCAGAACTTCCTGCATTGGCCGCGCTAGCGTGCGTAACCCATAATGGTTAGCGTGCGCTACCTGTTAGTTTTACAGAGTCCAGAAACCTCTGCATGTACTGACCGGCCATAATGGCGTGAGCTACCATGTCCAATTAACGTTCGCCACAAATGCATAATTAGCGCGCTAGCAACACAGTCTAGCGTGTGCTAACTGCTACTTCTCAGCATCACCATTATGAAGTTTGGTCAGAACGAACACATCATGATAGGCACATAACTCGACAATCACTAACAACCAACATACCAATTCCAACTCTAATATACACACGATTCTAGACACCACACAATATAATATGGGAATTTCTCAAAACAACTCCCAATGGAATAAGACCAAAAATAAAATACATTATTAGTAAAGTACACGTATATTACACCCTTACCCTCTAAAAAGAAGTTTCATCCTTGATACTTGAAACAGGAAGAGGGTCGTCGAAATATATATCTGAGTCACCAATCGTATCCATGTAAAATTTTATTCTTCAATCATAAGTATTACACCAGTACATATCTATAAGAAAACATCATTACATTCTTAGTACACTTATCGACGATGAGGTGTCTGTATCTTCATTCGTGGGGCCCAATAACATGCCTTGTTAGGCGTACCTTATGGCTTAATGACGACAGAGTCGTCTTCTACCTCTTCACTCTGGGTTCTCTTGGGGATCTTCCTCGGTATCCTCTTTGTCTTCTACGACTTCTTGTCCCACTATCGGGATTGGGGCCGCTGGGAGAAGAGCAATGATCTCCTCAGCGTTGGCCCGTATCATTGCCCTCTCTTGCTGGACCTGATCCTGGAGGGCCTCTCTCGCCTAAGTGTACTGTGCCTCCCCCTCTCAAAGAGTACATCGTACAGCAGCCAACTGAGCTTCTAGCTGCACAGCATGCTCGCGTTCCCATGCAGCTGCCTCATGCGCAGTCTGACTTGCGTCTCGATGAAGTTGTGCTACTGCCTCTAGATAACTGATATGCTCTGCTTAGTAGGATTCATACTTATATGATAACTCAAATATTTTCTTTCAGTTAGCGTCTTAAGTTTGTTGTGTAAACACCTCTCAGGTCCTTTATACACATCAGACCGACTTTAAGTCGGTGGTCCTAGCGGTGCTACAGTTGCTTCTAGTAGCCGCTATTATAGCAGTGCCATCATTCAGTGTCAATTATCTCTCTCCGCCATAACAATGATAATATTAATTATAAAATCTTAGCGATAGACTCGCAAGGACACCTGATAAGGACCGAGTGCGAATACGACCAAAATATTGGTCAAGCTAGAAAAATGCAATCACGAACTCTCGGTATTCCCACTTGATGTCAAGGCATGATGACTATCTCTCAGATGTTCGTCGTCGAGACTAGCAAACTGAAAGAAATGAAAATAGATCAGAAGAAAAGGAACTAACGGGAAAATAAAATTATTACATCCCACTCTTTCTCAAATATGTTTTGTCCCAAAACTTAAAACATGAAACAATCAAGGCAAGGAAAATTTTAGATGACACACGTTATATGCTGCCAACAACGGAGACAAAACTCCATGTCGTACAAAGCCACTGCGGTTCCATTCAATACGCAAGAATGTTACGAAGTGCAACGATCATGAATCACTCCGGTTGATAATCCAAATAGTACAATAATCAAAATGCGAGCTTAGCGCTGACCAAGTATATAATTCCAACAACCTCAAAAGTTTGGGAGATGACTTACTGAGAAGAGTACACGAATCTTAAGGAAATCAGATGCGAGGTCGAGCAACAACAAGCAAACCACAACGATCGAACAACATTGATCGAACAACGATTCGACGACAATAATTAAACAACCCCGAAGTTCACGCCTCAACTCAAGACAATAAATGGGCTTGTAAGAATTACAAGACATTCACTTTGCATAGGACTCACGAGATTTGAACCGAATTTGGGAAAAGTCACAACTGTAAATGGATTCATCCGAAACAATGTCACAACTCGTTCGAATGACAATAACCCAAGAACATAACAAATTCAGAAGGTATCATCTAACATAAGCGAGTCGAGAGGATAAAAAAAATACAGAAGTCAAAAACTCGGGTGTCATGATCCACTTTAAATAAAAGAAGTTTGTCCCCGAAATTTAGAACAACGAAAATAAGGTAATAACGTAACAAGCACCTTCATAAGGTCGAATGGCCAATCTCTAAGCATTCCTGATGAGTGTGGAATGACTACTAACATCACGAGAATTTCTCGATAGTGATGCGATTCAGTTAATGGCACAAGTTGAAATAAAAATAAAGCACAACACAAATAGATATGGTTTGCTCGGGTGCAATCATGAGTTATCAAAGGAAATATGTTCCAATATTCAACGACAATGGGGTTATACAATGAGATCTTAAAACCAGTAGATGACGGGAACCATAATTACGATAAGCTTAGACATCAAGCCAATCATCGCAGTACCACCGAACTCGCAAGTTTTGCAGTGCGACAACAGATTCAAGCATAAGGGTTCAAGGCCCTAAATTATACAAGCGCAAGAATCCCGATTATTATATTCTTCTCCCTCTCAAAGGGAGTTTGTCCTCAATACATAGAACTACCAAGTTAGAGATGGAAAGCAAGAAGATAAAGAGAATCAAATCCATAGTGTCGGGAGCATCAACAATTCGGACGTATTATGAAAGCATCACTTGCCATCATCGGGGATACGAGATGCCCCTTGATCGTATGCTTTGTTCACCGATAATTTACGGGCATTTGACCGAATGTTAATTGTTTATGGTTCCTCAGAATCCTTATAATCGTCAACCAAGTTGAACAAGTTGGGATTATGGATATACAATTCATAAGACATTGCCAACAACAGCATTTAACATCAATTGATTCGTTAGAATCCGGTTAGAAATGAGATCAAGAACAAAATGTGCAAAGTGGTTAACTCAAGAAAAATCAAGGAATTGCCTCGATCCGACGAAGAGCAATAGATTAGAAGATGTTATACTCCAAAACACCTTTGAACAAAATTGGCCAAGATCATGAAACCTAGTTGCCTTCGATTAACACCTTGGTGTCACCCGCGGAGAAAAAGGAAGAGAGTGAAAATGATGAATCAGGATCGCTGTCCAGTTTATATGACGGACAGATTAGCGTGCCGTAACTACAAGCGTTAGCGTGCACTAACGAGATCTCCAGCCCTAGTCCAGTAGCTTCTGGACTGCCCCCGAACTACCAATTAGTGCACGTTACCCTCTCCTCGCAGCGTGCGTTGACTGTTCCGATTTAGTAAAGCAGTCGTGAACACATCTCAAACAGCACTAGAAGTGAAGGTTACCAATAAACGACAACATACAAATCCAAACACCATCGGTTCGTATGTATACAACATCACACAAACAATCATCGAAAGGCCATTAACAACTAAGTTGAGATCCTACCACTCGGTAAAGAGGGTTATTACCATGAGGGTATACGGAATGACCTAATGTTACACCATCAACTTGATCACCATCAACTTGTCTTCTGTCTGCTTGCCCCGCTTGTGAACTTAGTTACTAAGGTGGCTTCATAGGGTATCGTCTGATATTAGTACTCCCTCACTGTAGCATGAATCGTTGTCGTATAAACCACATAACTGCCACCAACACATCCACTTCCGTCAAGATTCAACATACCAAGACTTGTAATACTCTTTCGCAAAGTAATACCACCGGACTCAATCAACATCTCCGAGTACTCAAAGTATGCAACACTAGAACGTCGAATTTGGGAAGCACGTGTACTATATACAAGGGTGATAATATATATACATGCGTACTATGCTTAAAATCAACTTTTAGTCTTCTGACGGGATTGATAATACCATGTCTGAAACACAATCTTTTGGAAATAAGGGGGCGAGTCACGTTTCGCCCAAAACTCGTGAATACTTTAGAAGAGGAAGTTTTTTTTCTCATGTCAACTTTCAAGTTTTATTGCAAACAAAATTTTTTAAAATATCGTAACTAGTTTAAAGGATCTGCATTTCAAATACCGCAAATTTAAAAATCTTTCCTCTTCTATCAAACCGTTTACTCGAGCAAAAGTTTTCACCGAAATAAGTGACCAGATAATAAGACGTTCATAGGTCTTCACCGCTTGAAAAAGCTCACAACACCACTTTAAAAATATTCATTCACCGCTTTGATGGGATGTAGGAATCGATAATATTCCCGATTTTCCAATATACGTTATGTAAATATTTTCACCCTGACCGTATAGTAAACTCATCACATCCCAACAATTCTAATACCATCAACAAATTCCAGCCCCTCAACCCATGGTTAATCGAATTAATACAACGCAACCACCACACACATAGGAGGGAGCTTACAATCAAAAGACTCACCTTCTCCTTACACCAATATGCACCAGTTCCTTAAACGTATAAGGGAAGGAAAATAATAGACACAATTCGAAGGAGTACCAACTGGTTATTCTGGTTTTCGCGTAGGTCTCTAATAAGATCAGAAATCAATAGGCACAACTCCAATGGAATACAATTCACAAGAGGAACTTAAAATCCAAGCATGTTCGGAAAAAGACTAAAATAATTTGGAGAGAAGGAATTAAAATTCAGAGAGACTTATAGCACAGGTAGCACGAGATGGCAGCAACCCCGTGATATCACAAACAAACGACCAACTCAACTTTGACAGACCCAAAACACTAACGGCCTAGGTATCCATAAACCTAAACTCTGATACCACATTCTGTAACACGCCTGTGATTTACGGGGATATTACAACGCCATAGATTCTTTTTGGAGAACCTACCATGCTTAGATCATCATAAAACACATTAATCATCAACAAAACTGAGACATTCCCACACTTAAAACCAACATCAACTCCAATATGACATACATCACAAAGCATACCAATACACGGTCCTGTTGGATCACAATAGATACAACAACTCACAAGTGATCCAACAACATCAACAACAACTAACACCAACACATTAAACCATATATGACAGTACTCACGCGAGTACAAAACCAAAACACGACTCTGACCATGACAAAGCAACCACCGACTCAAAATAACACATGATATCAGTGTGCTCGCCATCCTCGTGCCCTTCCTGCGCCAGCTCACCACTAAGACTTGTACCTGAATACACAACAAGTATATTCACCCCCGAAGGGGTCAGCAAATAGTCGGTGTAAGTACAACGATTCCAGAAGATGTACAGCAAGTGAATAAACAACACAAATCATAGTGCCATCACGGATATTCCGGAATACCATACCACAATAATCATCACAAAATGACAACGGGGGCTATACTGGTACTATACCTCACACGGGATACATACCACTCCCCAAAGAGTCCTCGTCAGGCCCTCTCTGATTGTAAAACCCTACCAAGTGAACCGCAGAAGCCTTGATCTACGGAACCCAGGGGACCCTCACTGGTTTTACTTGGCACACGACCACAAGTCGCACTTTCAGTAATCATCACTTTTTTCACAAATGGCACAAATCACATTTTCTGAAATTACCACTTTTTACAAAATCACATATTCCACATATTCACATGAAGTACATCAAACACAATCAAAGTGCTTGCCTCAATTGGGAACAACACAAGAACTGTGAATGGAAGGACCCGTGATCTGAACTTTCGTCAACGATTCGGTCCTAGCACAACACAACACTATATTAAACATAATACGACAGGAACAAAGGGATTTACCTTAAGTTCTACTCTTAGGTACAAATGATCGAACACCACTGAGACAACATGGATCATATTCAAACTACAAAAGAAAACTCGATACTTAATCCGTAAACTTCAACGAAAAGAAAAGGATTATAATTACAACATCATAATCTAGCATAATCACGGCTAAATCTGGACTTTAGAGGATGAAACCTCAACAAAACCCTAAAATATGAAGAACTAGGGTTTCGAATGATTTACCTTTATACGAACGATAAAACCTATTAAGATCTTGTTAGCTCTGCTCTAGGAACTCTAAAACGTTGTTGGGTAGTGAAATCCCGACAAAATCTGCACTTCCCTATGTTCAAGTCACCCAGCCGCCGGAGGAGGACAGAAGAGAGAGAGATAGGGCAAGAGCTGAACTACGCTGTCCTATTTATACGGGACGATGATTAGCGCGCCCTACGGCAAGTGTAGCATGCGCTATTGGGCTTAAAAGGCAGTCCACCGCCTTTGAAAGGCGGTGCAGAACTTTCTGCACTGGCCGCGCTATCATGCGTTTCCCATAATGGTTAGCATGCGCTAGCTGTTAGTTTTCCAGAATCCAGAAATCTCTATGTACTGACCGGCCATAATGGCATGCACTACCATGGCCAATTAACGTGTGCTACAAATGCATAATTAGCGCGCGCTAGCAACACAGTCTAGCGTGCGCTAACTGCTACTTCTCAGCATCACCATTATGAAGTTTGGTCAGAATGAACACATCCTGATAGGCACATAACTCGACAATCACTAACAACCAACATACCAATTCCAACTCCAATATATACATGATTCCAGACACCACACAATATAATATGGGAATTTCTCAAATCAACTCCCAACGGAATACGACCAAAAATAAAATACATTATTAGTAAAGTACACGGATAATACACGCAACTCTCATTCGGACAATGGATGAATACATATGACTGGACAACCTCTTTAATCGAGTGTTCCAAGATCTAGATGCGTGCTTAAGTCCATAAATGGATCTCTTATGTTTGCCCACTAAGTGCTTTTCTATTTGAGCAATGAATCCTTCTGGTTGGTGTATGTAGATTTCCTTGCCTAGACTTCCATTCAAGAATGCAATCTTTACATCTATTTGCCAAATCTCGAGATCCAAATGCGCAGCTATAGCTAAAAGAATCCAGATTGACTTAAGCATGGCTACCAGCAAAAAGTTTTCATCATAATCGAGACCCTCTTTGTGAGTGTAACCTTTGACTAAAAGCCTCGCTGTGAAGGTTTCAACCTTCCCGTCACCTCCTTACTTTCGCTTGTAGACTCATTTACTTCCAATGGCTTATACCCCATCAGGTAGTTCTACTAGATCCCACACTTAATTGGAATATATAGATCCATTTCTGATTCAATTGCTACTTGCCAGGAATCGGCATCTTTATCTTTCATTGCCTCCTTGTAAGTCCAGGGATCTGATTCATATTCACCTGGGATTGAGTCCGAAGACTATCCCATGCCTGTGAATCATTCCGGTTGATGGACAACCCTCCCTATGAATCACAGTAAACTTGATTATATAGGTTGTGAACTATTATATTATTTAGAAGGCACCGATAATGTGATCTTACGTGTGACACCAACAAACCACATTATCTACAATATAAAATAATTAGATATTTCATTTGAATAACCATAACGTGAATAAATATGCAAAACATGTGATTAAATGTAATTAATATTCTCCTAGGTAGTTACAGGGAAATAAGGTAATACAAGCATAAAGTATGCTTTTTCAGTATACAACACTAACAATCTCCCACTTATATCCAAAGCACGCTTTTAAGTATACTACTCTATTACATAGCCTCTCATATCTCCCACTTATACTCAAAGTAGTGCTGCCATACAACATAAACCCATACCTTCCACATGCCTTTCAAAAACTTTTGAGAGTAGGCCTTTCGTGAAAGGGTCAGCAAGATTATCTTCCGATGCAACCCTGGATACAACTATGTCTCCTTCCTTTACAAAGTGTTGTATGATGTGGTACTTACGGTTGATATGTTTACTTGCCTTATGGGCTCTTCGTTGCCTCGAATTTGCGATTGCACCATTATTACCATAATAAATTGTAATACCCTTAGCAAATCGGGGATGACATCTAAGTCCTCCAGGAAGTACTTGAGCCATACCACCTCTTTGACTACTTCAGAGGTTGGCACGTACTCGTCTTTCATGGTAGAGTTTGATATGCATTTCGGCTTCACACTCCTCCAACTAATGGCTCCACCTCTCACAGCAAACACATAACCCGAAGTAGACTTGGACTTTTCTCTGTCTGATGAAAAATATGAGTCAGTATAACCCATTGTACATAGGTCATATGATTGTATACTAGCATATACTCCCTAGTTCTTCTCAGGTATTTGAGTATGTGCTTGATAGCAATCCAGTGTCCTGGTCCGGGGTTTGACTGATATCTAGCAGCCATGCCTACAACATGACAGATATCTGGTCTAGTGCAAAGCATAGCATACATGTGGCTTCACACAGCTGACGCATAAGGGATCAAATTCATGTCATATATCTCCTTTTGTATCTTAGAACACATACCCTTAGATGGTTGAATTCCATGTCTGTTAGGTAAAAAACCATTCTTAGAATTCTCCATGCTAAACCACTTAGCACTGTGTTGATATATAATGCCTGAGATAAGTACAACATCATTTTCTTCCAATCATGAATGATCCTAATCCCAAGGATGTGCCCCGCTTCTCCCAAATCCTTCATATCAAACTGCTCAGACAACCATACTTGTATGTTCGATAACTTATTCACGTTGTTTCTAATCGGAAGGATATCATCTACGTATAGTACAAGAAACACCAACATGTTTCCTTCACATATCTTATACACCCAACTCTCACTCGGACATTGTAAGAATCCATATGACTGGACAACCTTGTCCGATTGAGTATTCCAAGATCTAGATCCCTGCTTAAGTCTATAAATGAATTTCTTAAGTTTGCACATTATGTGCTATTCTTCTTCAGCAATGAATCCCTATAGTTGGCGCATGTAGATTTCCTTGTCTAGGTTTCCATTCAAGAATGGAGTCTTGACATCGATTTGCCAAATCTCGAGATACAAATGCGCAGCTATAGCTAAAAGAATCCAGATTGACTTAAGCATGGCTACCGGCAAAGATGTTTCATCGTAATCGATTCCCTTTTTCTGAGTGTAACCTTTCGCTAAAAGCCTCGCTTTGAAGGTTTTAAACTTCCCGTCACCGCCTTTCTTTCACTTGTAGACCCACTTACTTTCAATGGCTTATACCCCATCAGGTAGTTCTACTAACTCCCACACTTGATTGGAATCCATAGATCAATTTCTGATTCAATTGCTACTTGCCAAGAGTCAGCATCTTTATCTTTCATTACCTCCTTGTAAGTCTAGGGATCTTATTCATCTTCACCTGGGATTGAGCCCGAAGACTATCCCATGCCTATGAATCATTCCGGTTGACGGACAACCCTCCCTATGAATCACAGTAAACTTGATTATATAGGTTGTGAACTATTGTATCATTTAGAAGGCACCGATAATGTGATCTTACGTGTGACACCAACAAACAACATTATCTATAATATAAAATAATTAGACATTTCATTTGAATAACCATAACGTGAATAAATATGCAAAACATGTGATTAAATGTAATTAATATTCTCGTAGGTAGTTAGAGGGAAATAAGGTAATAACAGCATAAAGTATGCTTTTTCAGTATACAACGCTAACAATCTCCCACTTATATCCAAAGCACGCTTTTAAGTATACTACTCTATTACATAGCCTCTCATATATCCCACTTTTACTCAAAGTAGTGCTGCCATACACCGTAACCCATACCTTCCACATGCCTTTCAAAAACTTTTGAGGGTAGGCTTTTCGTGAAAGGGTCAGGAGGATTATCTTCCGACGCAATCATGGCTAAAACTACGTCTCCTTCATTTACAAAGTGTTGTATGATGTGGTACTTGCGGTTGATATGTTTACTTGCCTTATGGGCTCTTGGTTCCCTCAAACTTGCGACTGCACCGTTATTACCATAATAAATTGTAATAACCTATGCAAATCAGGAATCACATCTAAGTCCTCCAGGAAGTACTTGAGCCATACCGCCTCTTTGACTGTTTCAGAGGCTGGCACGTGCTCGGCTTTCATGGTAGAGTTTGATATGCATTTCGGCTTCACACTCCTCCAACTAATGGCTCCACCTCCCAGAGTAAACACATAACCCGGAGTAGACTTGGACTTTTCTTTGTCTGATGAAAAATATGAGTCAGTATAACCCACTGGACATAGGTCATATGATTGTATACTAGCATATACTCCTTAGTCCTTCTCAGGTATTTGAGTAGGTGTTTAATAGCAATCCAGTGTCCTGGTCATGGGTTTGACTGATATCTAGCAGTTGTGCCTACGACATGACAGATATCTAGTCTAGTGCAAAGCATAGCATACATGAGGATTCCCACAGCTGACGCATAAGGGATCACCTTCATGTCATATATATGTTTTTGTGTCTTAGGACACATACCCTTTGATGGTTGAATTCCATGTCTGTAATATAGAAAACCATTCTTGGAATTCTCCATGCTAAACCACTTTAGCAATGTGTTGATATGGGATGCCTGAGATAAGCACAACATCATTTTATTCCTATCACGAATGATCCTAATCCCAAGGATGTGCCCCGCCTCTCCCAAATCCTTCATATCGAACTGCTCAGACAACCATACATGTATGTTCGATAACTTATTCACATTGTTTCCAATCAGAAGGATATCATCTACGTACATTACAAGAAACACCAACACATTTCCTTCACATTTCTTATACATCCAACTCTCACTCGGACATTGGAAGAATCCATATGACTGGACAAACTCATCCAATTGAGTGTTCCAAGATCTAGATGCCTACTTAAGTCCATAAATGGATTTCTTAAGTTTGCACACTATGTGCTATTCTTCTCCAGCAATGAATCCCTATGGTTGGTGCATGTAGATTTCCTTGTCTAAGCTTCCATTCAAGAATGGAGTCTTGACATCAATTTGCCAAATCTCGAGATACAAATGCGCAGTTGTAGCTAAAAGAATCCGGATTGACTTAAGCATGGCTACCGGCAAAGAGGTTTCATCGTAATCGATACCCTCTTTCTGAGTGTAACTTTTTGCTAAAAGCCTCGCTTTGAAGGTTTCAACCTTCCCGTCACCTCCTTTCTTTCGCTTGTAGACCCACTTACTTCCAATGGCTTAATTCCCCATCAGGTAGTTCTACTAGCTCTCACACTTGATTGGAATCCATAGATCCATTTCTGATTCAATTGTTACTTTCCACGAGTCGGCATCTTTATCTTTCATTGATTCCTTGTAAGTCCAGGGATCTGATTCATCTTCACCTGGGATTGAGTCCGAAGATTATCCCATGCCTATGAATCATTCCGGTTGACGGACAACCCTCCCTATGAATCACAGTAAACTTGATTATATAGGTTGTGAACTATTATATTATTTAGAAGACACCGATAATGTGATCTTATGTGTGATACCAACAAACCACATTATCTACAATATAAAATAATTAGACATTTCATTTGAAGAACCATAATATCTATAAATATGCAAAACATGTGATTAAATGTAATTAGTATTCTCATAGGTAGTTATAGGGAAATAAGGTAATACACTCATGAAGTATGTTTTTTCAGTATACAACGCTAACACTCTCCCACTTATATCCAAAGCACGCTTTTAAGTATACTACTCTATTACATAGTCTCTCATATCTCCCACTTATACTCAAAGTAGTGCTGCCATACACCGTAAACCCATACCTTCCATATGCCTTTCAAAAACTTTTGAGGGTAGGCCTTTCGTGAACGGGCCATCAAGATTATCTTCGGATGCAACCCTGGCTACAACTACGTCTCCTTCTTTTACAAAGTGTTGTATGATGTGGTACTTGCGGTTGATATGTTTACTTACCATATGGGCTCTTGGTTCCCTCGAATTTGCGACTGCACCGTTATTACCATAATAAATTGTAATACCCTTTGCAAATCGGGAATCACAACTAAGTCCTCCAAGAAGTACTTGAGCCATACCGCCTCTTTGATTGCTTCAGAGGATGGCACGTACTCGGCTTTCATGGTAGAGTCTGATATGCATTTCGGCTTCACACTCCTCCAACTAATGGCTCCACCTCCCAACATAACCCGAAGTAGACTTAGACTTTTCTTTGTCTGATGAATAATCTAAGTCAGTATAACCTACTGGACATAGGCCACATGATTGTATACTAGCATATACTCCCTAGTCCTTCTCAGGTATTTGAGTATGTTCTTGATACCAATCTAGTGTCCTGGTCCTGGGTTTGATTGATATGTAGCATCCATGCCTATGACATGACAAATATCGGGTCTAGTGCAAAGCATAGCATACATGAGGCTTCCCACAACTGACATATAAGGGATCACCTTCATGTCATATATCTCCTTTTGTGTCTTAGGACACATACCTTTAGATGGTTGAATTCCATGTCTATAAGGTAGAAAAACATTCTTGGAATTCTCCATGCTAAACCGCTTTAGCAATGTGTTGATATAGGATGCCTGAGATAAGCACAACATCATTTTCTTCCGATCAAGAATGATCCTAATCCCAAGGATGTGCCACGCTTCTCCTAAATCCTTCATATTGAACTGCTCAGATAACCATACATGTATGTTCGATAACTTATTCACGTTGCTTCCAATAAGAAGGATATCATCTACGTACAGTACATGAAACCCCAACACGTTTCCTTCACATTTCTTATACACGCAGCTCTCACTCGGACATTGGAAGAATCCATATGATTAGACAACCACGTTCAATTGAGTGTTCCAAGATCTAGATGCCTACTTAAGTCCATAAATGGATTTCTTAAGTTTGCACACTATGTGCTATTCTTCTTCAGCAATGAATCCCTGTGGTTGCCGCATGTAGATTTCCTTGTCTAGGCTTCCATTCAAGAATGGAGTCTTGACATCGATTTGCTAAATCTCGAGATACAAATGCGCAGCTATAGCTAAAAGAATCTAGATTGACTTAAGCATGGCTACCGGCAAAGAGCTTTCATCATTATCGATACCCTCTTTCTGAGTGTAACCTTTCGCTAAAAGCCTCACTTTGAAGGTTTCAACCTTCCCGTCACCTCCTTTCTTTCGCTTGTAAACCCACTTACTTCCAATGGCTTGTACTCCATCAGGTAGTTCTACTAGTTCCCACACTTGATTGGAATCCGTAAGTCCAGGTATCTGATTCATCTTTGCCTGGGGTTGAGTTTGAAGACTATCCCATGCCTATGAATCATTTCGTTTGACGGACAACCCTCCTTGCGAATCACAATAAACTTAATTATATAGATTATGAACTATTGTCATATTTTATATGGCACCGTAATGTGATCTTCCGTATGACACTAACACACCACATTATCTACAATATAAAATAATTAGACATTTCATTTACATAACCATAACGTGATTAAATATGCAAAACATGTGATTAAATGTAATTAATATTCTTATAGGTAGTTATAGGGAAATGAGATAATATTAGCATAATGTATGCTTTGAAGTATACAACCCTAACAATATCCCATTTATACTCAAAGCACGCTTTTAAGTGTACTACTCTATTACATAGTCTCTCATATCCCCCACTTATACTCAAAGCAATATTGCCATACACCATAATCCCATTCCTTCCACAGCTGACGCATAAGGGATCAGCTTCATGTTATCTATCTCCGTTTGTGTCTTAGGACAAATATCATTAGATAGTTGTATTCCATGTTTGTAAGGTAAAAAACCTTTCTTTAAATTATATATGATAACCCGCTTTAACACTGTATCGATATAGGATGCCTGAGATAAGCATAAAATCCTTTTTTTCCAATCACATAAGATCCTGATCGCAAGGATGTGCCCCGCTTCTCCAAAATCCTTCATATCGAACTGCTCAGATAGCCATACCCATACGTCCGATAACTTCTTCACGTTGTTTCCAATTGGAAGGATATCATCTATACAGTACAAGAAACACCAACACGTTTCCATCGTATTCCTTATATACTCAACTCTCACTCAGACATTGGACATATCCATATGACTGGACAACCTCGTCAAATGGAGTGTTCCAAGATCTAGATGCTTGCTTAAGTCCATAAATGAATCTCTTAAGTTTGCACATTAAGTGCTCTTCTCCTTTAGCAATGAATCCCTTTGGTTGGCGCATGCCGATTTTCTTGTCTAGACTTCCATTCAAGAATGCAGTCTCGATATCTATTTGCCAAATCTCCATATCTAAATGCGCAGCTATAGATAAAATAATCTGGATTAACTTAAGCATGGCTACCGGGGAAAAGGTTTCATCATAATCAATACCCTCTTTCTGAGTGTAACCTTTTGCTACAAGCCTCACTTTGAAGGTTTCAATCATCCCGCCACCTCCTTTATTTCACTTATAGAGCCACTGACTTCTAATGGCTTGTACCCCATTAGGTAGTTCTACTTGCTCCCACACTTGATTGCTCCTTGTAAGTCCAAGGATCTGATTCATGTTCACCTAGGATTGAGTTTGAAGACTGTCCCATACCTTTAAATCATTCCAGTTGATGAAGAATCCTCCCACTACGACGAGGCAAATCCTAAGTTGGTGTAAAAGTCTCAAAATCGATACGTGTTGCAGTTTTAGTTGGCATTTGTACATTTGGTATAGGAGGAGTCTCACCCCTCAACTCTTCCAGAATTGTTTCACTCATGGTCTCGTGACAAATCATATAATCCTCTTTCAGGAATCGAGCATTGGTGCTAACAGTGACCTTCTGATCTGGGGGACTATAGAACAAGCCACCCTTCATTCCCTTAGGATATCCTACAAACATTCGTACCTTTGTACGAGATGCCAACTTATCAGCTTCCTTATTCAGCACATGTACTGGAGTACCCCAAATCCGAATATGTCTTTGACTAGGCTTTCGCCCGCTTCACAGTTACTTAGGTATTTTTGGAACTGATTTCAAAGGCACTAGGTTTACAATGTATGTCGTTGTTTCCAAGGTATACCCCCAGAACGAACTAGGTAAATCTAAATAACTCATCATTGACCTAACCATTTCTAAATAGTTTTGTTCCTTCTTTCAGTAGCACCATTTTGTTGTGGAGTTCCCGGCGTAGTGAACTCGGATGAAATCTCCTATTTTCCAAGAAATTCAAAAACTCTCAACTAAGGTATTCGCCACTACGATTACATCGTAATGACTTGAGACTCTTACCATGATGCATCCTCGTTTTAGCCTTGAAATCTCTGAACTTTTCAAAGGCTTCGACTTACGCCGCATCAAGTAGATGTATCTATATCTCGAATAATCATATATAAACGTGATGAAGTATTCAAAACCACCCCTAGTATGGATGTTCATTGGCCCACGTACATCTGTATGAACCGATTCTAACATATTCTGAGCACGGTTTCCCTTGGTTTTAAAAACCCTTTTGGTCATTTTACCTTCCAGACATGATTCACAAATTGGAAATGACTCAACTTGGAGGTCATCCAATGGGTCATCTGTTGGGATTCGGTGATTAGAATCGAGATTCGCAGCGGAAAATAAACCGGTCTAACCAGATAAAACCAAACCCAAAAAACGGATCGATCAAGCATCGTATAAACGAATAAAAATCGAGGATGATAATCAAAGAATACTTGCCCTCGTAGTCCTTTGATAATATAATCTTCGAAGGAAAAACCCGAGCAAGCCTTTTCCCGGTTACCGATACGAACACGAATCGAATTCGTTGTAGCTTGTTGAATGATCCAACACCGAAAATGCCGAATGTCTCTACTTCACACGCGTCGGATATTGATCGGAAAAATAGTATGTCAATTCATTCTCAAAGAACAGGGCTAGGAATCGACATAATATTTTTCTTCTCTTCTCTTCTTCCTTTTTTTCTCTCTAAGATGAGCAAGAAAAGTAAATTTTCTCCCTCCAACCTTAGCTCACGGCTGATGGCTTATCTTTAAGGTGTATATTTATGTGTTTTTCTACACTCACCATAATTATAAGACATTTCATTATATAATGGAGATGAGATCAAAATGATGAGATATGAAATCTCATCCTTTTGTCCTCAATCAATTAAATAATTAAACACACCACACACACCACATGGAAGGAAATTAGGGGGGGCTACATTGTTTGGTGAAAAAATGATCCGAGCCACTCGGTTCGTGTACCGGACGTTCACTTGTCTAGTCCGTTAAATACACTTCGTTTTATCCGAAATGTATTTATACTTAATTAATTAATCCAATTAATAAATTTTATCAAATACAAAATTATAATAATATATTTCCAAGAAATAATTATTTATGAATTAAATTAATCACCCGCTAATTAATTTCAATTCACTAGACCGTATGATTTATCGAATAAATCAAATTAGATATCTAATATCCAATATTAATGAAGAGATAGTAAATACATATTTATCTATCAAATATCCTTGTGCGCGACTTCGTAGGTCCGTATTAGTCGACAATGGGAGGAACCAAGGAGTACGGGTAACACTTAGCCAGTCTAGTGCTTCATACCATTACCCAACTAAGAACGAATGATCAGATCATTCAAAATCATTATGTCGTGAATACCGTATATATATAAACCCTTCAATCATATGTCCCGGTCAAGTATTAGGGTCACAGTAAAGTCAAACCCTACTGTAACTTGACTATATGCTTTCTGTTAATGCAAACCGAGATCATCGATCTCTCGTGTATCAAATACAACTAGCTCTAAATGCTTTGGCCAAAGACTTATAATCTCATTTGCCATTAACCGCATAGGACATTTACCTGCTCACTTACATGAGAAAGAATTCTATCTTGGTATTCAGGAGAGACTGCTACTTGCCCACTAAGTTGCATTTAGAGGTTGACCCCACCCACCGGCGATTGGATCGAACTACTCTAATGACTAACTTAATGTCACAAGCACATATCCTACTGAAACCTCAAGGCAAAGGTCCACGTATACCTATCACAACCTTTCGATCCAGTCATTGACAAACCCTGAGTGATATCCATGTGACTGAATCGAGGTGAGTTGTGTTCGAGTATACTAATCTCATTGGCATACCTATAACGTGTGCTCCTACTAACTCTTACTGAATACAGGCACTCTACATGTCAAAGTACACGTTATACAAATCTTGGCTAAACTTAATGCCCAATTAAGTTTTATCTACTTGCGGAATTAGTTAAGCATCCGAGCTCTAAACACTTTCAGTGCCTATCTCCTTATCTCCATAATGAGTAGAATGTTTGCTCTCAAATGCAAGGACTATTATTCTATATACCAAATCACAATGCCAATGATATACAATGATATAGAAATAATAATTTCCTTATTAAATATTCATAATTACAATACAAATGCTATCACTCTCTCATCCTCTGATTAGCATTCGAGAGCCTATTCCTAACATCATCATCTACCAATCTTTGAATTCTTCTAAGGTTTACATGACATAACCGTAAATACCACAGATATGTTTTGTTTATGCTCGAAGGTTCTTTTCTCTTTTTAGGTTTGGACAAAGAGTTAAGTGATTTATGTTTATAAGTTTGTGCAGTATTAATGACATACACTCCATCAGTATAGATACATATGCAAATATATTAACCATTTCTTCTAATAATAGCATCACCATCAAAAGAAACAGAATAACCATCACAACTCAATTTAGAACCTGAAATTAAATGCATTCTAAAATATGGTACCAATAGTAAGGACTAATATCATTAATCTTCAACTGCACGACTCCCACTGCAATAAGCCTGTAATAATCACCCTAGTTGATGGTGCCCGCCTGCACTAAGCTGCTTGGTTACCTCAAAACCATGCGAGCAAAATCAAACATGATCAGTGGAGCCTGAATCTACTATCCACGAAGTGGTACAACAAGCTGCCAAACAAGTTTTGACTACTAGTGCATGAGACATACCTTTCTTAAGAGTAGGGCAATCCGCTTTGAAATGTTCTTTCTGACTGCACTTGTAGCACTTTCCCTTTGACTTTTTGTTCACCTCGGGGTGAGGAGTCTTGCTCTTTACCTTGAGAGTTGCCACTTACTTATGGCCCACTTGTTTCTGCTTCTTCTCCACTTGGGTTTATAAGTTGTGTTGGGAAAACAAGAACCCTGTATCGAAACAGCCGGGATATTCAATCCCTGTATCGAATAGTATTTGATAAGAAGTTTTGACATATATGCCAATCCGCATACAGTAAAGGAAACTGTATCGAAGTGTTGAGGCATCAACCTGTATCGAAGACCTGTCTCGAATCCAGCATATAGTGGAACCCTTCAGTACAGCAAAGAAGTCTTATAAAGACCAAGTATGGAAACTGTCTCAAATCACCAATACAGTGATCTTCCATACAACTCTCAACAGGACAAGAAGGAATCTTCAGAATTCGAGTCCCGTTAAATAAAGAAGTATTTAAATACTCAAGGATAAAGTATTTAAATACTGTCAGTCAACAGATCTTCAAATCCCGCTAAATCCGGATCGTGCTTTTAATCCCGTTGGAACAGAATCTTGCTCAATGGATACATCTCAACGGATATATATTTCAGAGACTATATATATATATATATCTCATGAAGGCATTGAAGATCAATTACCGAAACCGAAATCATTCAAAGCTATCAAAGTTATCATCAGAGCAAAATATATCTCCAAGCTTACTGCAACTCAGATAAAAGAGATGTACAGTGCTCATCATCTTGAACAACACTTCATTAGCTACAAGCTCATAAAGTCAAAGCTGTTGTTCACACTGTATTCTATACTTTGAACAAACCTAGATCAGCCCTGTGTGGACTGAGGAAGACGAAGCTTCAGAACTCTGTGTGAAGAAGTCAGTCAAGCTTTAGCTCAAACCAATCTATGTGAACGGTTGAAGCTAAGATCTTTATATCAATCTGTGTGAACGATATCGATTGTATCGTTATAATTACGTAGTTGTGTACGTAGTAATTATAATAAACATTTTACTCTGTGTGGAGGACCGGTGGACGTAGAGGTTTACCTCGAACCACTTTAAATCGTGTTATTTACCTTGATTTCTTGTTTTATTTCTTGTGATTATTTAAGTATACATCGTACATCTAGTTCTTTGTATCACGGAACTTACTATATCTAAGACTTCCGCTACGCACTTAGATTTAAAATCAGCACAGCTTGTTGTTTAAACTACTTCCCAAGCTGTATCCAGTATACTTAGTGGCCGACAAGTGGCATCAGAGCGGTTGATTCTAAAAAGAATCAGTCGTATTTTTAACCGAATCAGATCCAAAATCACTTACTCTTTAAAAATAGTCTCTTTCATTTCCTTACTTTCACATGGATACTTCAAGGATCAACAAAGTGCCTATGTTCTCTATTAACGAATTTGATTATTGGAGGATTAGGATGGAGGCTCATCTTGCAGCAATGCACGAAGAGATGATTTTTGTGATACAGGATGGCCCTATCAAGATCATGAAGGTAAACACGGCCGCAAGGATTGAAGGCCAAGCCCATGCTGAGATGCTCGAGAAGGATCGCGAGCAATGGACCACAGATGAAAGAAAGCGAGCCAATCTCGATAATCTGGCTAAGAACGCATTATTTGTCACTCTAGACAAAGGCACGTTCTCGAAGGTAAAGAGCTGCAAAACAGCCAAGAAAATCTGGGATAAACTCAAGTTGATTTTTGAGGGAACTGAGCTCTCAAAAGAAAACAAGATTTCAAAACTGACTCAGCAATTTGAATCTTTCGAAATGAAACCAACTGAGACACTTGAGGAACTTGACCTCAGATTCACTGGTATTGTTGGTGAACTTGAAGCGTTGGGCAAAATTTATACCCAAAAGGAGAAGAATTTAAAAATTTTCAGATCTCTCCCAGCCCGATGGGACATTAAGACCACAGCTATGCATGTGTCTTGCAATCTAAATGAAATAACTACTTTTGATCTCTTCTCTGACCTCAAAGCTTTTGAGTATGATATTGACAGAAGAGAGAAAGCTGAAGAATCTCCTTAAAAGGCCACAGCACTAGCTGCTGTATCGAGTCATCGACAGCATGCCCAGCTCGTCGAAGCCTAGTCACAAGAATGCTGACAGTGACGACGACATCCTGTCTCAAGATGAAATGGCGCTTCTAATGCACAAATTCAAAAAGTTCATCAAGCAAACTCCCTACAGGCCCAAACCTGTCCAAAAGGTAAGTACCAAAATTCATCCGGTAATTCTACCATGTGCTATAATTGTAGGAAACCAGGGCATTATGCAAATAAATGTCCTCATCCCAAAGTTCAAAAGTTGCCGGAGGCCAAGCAACAAGAGAGAGATGAAAGAAGACGTGCTTGGAAAAACAAGCTCAAGGCCCTGATTGGAGAATCAGAAGCCTCCCCCACATCATCCAAATCAGAAGAATGTCTTCAGGTGGTCACCGAAAGTGATTCATCTGATGATGAGTTCGATGATAAAGCATATATGTGCTTTATGGCCAAAGAAATTCCGGAAGGTGAAGATAGCGATGATGAGGTAAGTTCAACCTCAGCTATTCCGTCAAATGCATCTCATACTTTTGAAAACATGATGAATGAATTTAAAAACATTCAAAAGGCCCATGAGACATTGAAAAACGAGAATATACAGCTCCAACTGTCTAACCTAGAGCTGAAAGATGAAAACGATTTGCTGAAGATAAATTATAAAAATATGTCTCTTGACTGTGAAACCAGCAAAGTCTATTTTGAAAAACTCATGGAGAGCAATCATCAACTTTCTCATGAACTAAGTGAGGTTAAAACTCACAACGAGAGCAAGACAAATGATTTGGTTCTACTTCAAGCCAAAGTCACAACTCTCGAAAAACGAGAAATTGAACTTCAGACCACTCTGAAATCGTTCGAGAAATCGTCCAAAAGAATGGAAGAAATTCTGAGCACTGGGCAACATGCTCATGATAAAAGTGGCTTAGGATACAGCTCATGTTCAAACAAAGGGAAAACTAGTACAGTGTTTGTCAAGAGTGTGGAACACATTCCAGTATCGAAAGATACCCCTAGTCCCGTGAAGGAACCTGCTGCACCGCGAAAACCGAAGGCTGCCATTCCGCCCCCGCAATCCTATTCCAGACAGTGGAATCATAAGCCGTTCCAACCTGTGAGGTGCACTCAACAGCATGCTCCCCGAGCATATCAACAGTGCCAACAGCCGTTCAGAAGGAAGACTATATCCAACTACCAAAGGCCCGCACGGCAGTACTATCAGTACAGCACGCCTAGGTATTAGATACAGGAGCCCCGTCATTCCTCGAGACAGCAGATGCCCGCTCATTATCAACAACAGCGTTGGGAATCCAACTGGAGACCCAGAAGGCAAGCTGTTAGGCCAAAGAAAATGGCTCCACCTCCAAGACAGCACTCGTACTGGATTAATAATAATAACCCTGAATTTTTCATGCATAATAATTATCATGGTTATAGTGACTACGGATATGCTCCTCGTAGATATCGCAACACTGTACCGAGTATGACCTACAGTAAACCAATTGCTGCCAGGAAAACTTGGGTACCTAGAGGAACTAACATACAAGGACCCAAAAATCAAAGGGGACCTAAATCTACTTAATTTGTTTGTTACAGGACATTCTAGAGGAGGATACCTGGTACTTTGATAGTGGATGCTCTCGGCTCATGACCGGAGATAGAAGCAAGCTATCAGATTTTTTAGAAGGTCGACGTCCAAAAGTTCGTTTCGGTGATAAATCTAAAGGAAGAACAAGAGGGAAAGGAAACTTACTTGTCGGAAAATTCAAAGTCACCGATGTTGCATATGTTGAAGGCTTACAATACAATCTACTTAGCATTAGCCATTTCTGTGATAAACAGTTCTCGGTGAAATTCTATATAGATCACTGTAGAGTCAAGAACATCCAAACCAAGGAAGTTGTGCTTATAGGAAGCAGATCAGGTAACATGAATATTGCTGACTGGAAGCCTATGAGCTCCTCAATTCCATGCTTTGTTGCCAAAGGCACTGCAGATCTTAGCTGGTTATGGCACAAGAGGATGTCTCACGTAAACTTCAAGACGATCAACAAGCTTTCAAGACAGGGACTGGTTAGAGGATTGCCAAATGTGTCATTCAAGAAGGACAACGTCTGCGGACCATGTCAGAAAGGTAAGAAAATCAAGTCAACCATGAAGAGCAAATCCTACCTTTCAAACTAAAGAGTGTTGGAAATGCTACATATGGATCTGTACGGTCCTGTAGACCCAGTAAGTTTGGGAGGTAAGAAATACTGCATGGTTGTTGTTGATGATTATTCCAGGTATGCTTGGGCAATTTTCCTTTGCAAAAAGAAGGAAACAACATCAAAGCTGCCCGAGCTCCTGAGAAAGTTGCAAAATGAAAAGGCATTGAGTATCGTGTCCATTCGTTCTGACAGAGATACAGAATTTACTAACCGCTTTATAGAGCAATATTGTTCGGAAAATGGGATACAACACGAATACTCAGCTGCCCGTATACCTCAACAAGATGGTGTTGCCGAGCGAAAGAATAAGACGTTGAAAGAAGCAACAAGGACAATGATCGCCGCAAGCAAGTTGCCACAGTGTTTCTGGGGTGAAACAACCAATACAGCATGCTACACTCAAAACCGCTATATCGTCAACAAACACCACAACAAAACAGCATATAAGGTATGGAACAACAAAACTCCGTTAGTTTCATATTTTCATATTTTTGGATGCAGGTGTTATGTGTTGAATAATGGGAAGGACCAACTTAGAACCTTTGATGAGAAATCAGATGAAGGAATATTTATAGGATACTCCTCCGTCAGCAAAGCTTATAGAATCTTTAATAAAAGGAAGCTGACGATCGAGGAATCAGTTCATGTAGTGTTCGACGAACCTCATCATGAACCTATAGGAGTAGAAGATGTTACCCAAAACATCCAACAACTCTCTATCTTGGATCCTCCAACTCCCATAGAACCTGTCGTTGATCTAGAATCAACTCCGCAGCTGTAAGAATCGACGTGGATGAAGCCGACGCTGTTCAAGCTGAAGATGTATCCACAAAATCTCTCGATACAGTACGGGATCCTGGATTAGAACCCGACCGAAGATGGTTGAGAGATCACCCGCAAGAGCTGATCATTGGAAACATAAATGCTGGTGTTTCTACTCGTAGGAGAATACAGAGTACACAAGGAAATGTACTTTGTGCACAAGAAGAACTTGATACTGAGATATCACAGTTTCCTGAATAGAAATCTCAATCCGAGCTTAGAAGACTCAATATGTGTACTATCGATGTATTCTTAGCCCAGTCCGAACCTATTTCGACCATAGACGCTCTTAATAATTCTCATTGGATAACATCTATGGAAGAAGAGCTTAACGGTTTCGAAAGAAACAATGTATGGTATCTTGTACCCAGACCTACACATCAATCGGTTATAGGAACCAAATGGGTATTTCGAAACAAAAAGGATCGAAATGGACTTATTATAAGAAATAAATCTAGACTAGTCGCACAAGGCTATAGTCAGGAAGAAGGCATAGACTATGATGAAACCTTCGCACCTGTAGTGAGACTAGAAGCCATTAGGATATTTTTAGCCTTTGCCGCCCATAAGATCTTTATTGTATACCAAATGGACGTCAAGAGTGCATTCCTAAATGGAGACCTTGCCGAAGAAGTTTATGTTGAACAACCACCAGGGTTTGCCAACACAGACGGTATCGACTTAATATACAGGCTAATGAAAGCGCTGTATGGACTTAAACAAGCCCCTAGAGCCTGGTACGAAATCTTGTCCCAGTATATAACCAACAACGGATTTGAGAAAGGTGATGTGGACAAGACCTTGTTCAAAATACAGGAAGGTGATGACCTTCTTATGGAGCAAATATATGTGGATGATATAATTTTTGGTTCAACTAACCTTGCTTTGTGTCAAAGGTTCTCTCATCTCATGCAAAGTAAATTTGAAATGAGTATGATAGGGGAACTTAGTTATTTCCTAGGTTTGCAGGTAAAGCAGTTGCCTACAGGTATTTTCATCAACCAGGAAAAATACAACAAGGAGCTTCTCAACAAATTTGGAATGAATAATTCCAAATCATCGTCAACCCCCATGAGCACTTCCGTGCAAATTAGTGCTGATGAAGCCGGAAAGCCGTTTGACCAATCACTCTACAGGAAGCTCATTGGTTCGCTCCTGTACCTAATGGCTAGCAGGCCCGATATCCAGTTTGCTGTTGGAGTGTGTGCGAGGTATCAAGTAGCACCTAAGGAATCACACTTCAATACAGCTAAACGAATCCTGAAGTACATTAAAGGAACAGTCGATGTAGGACTATGGTATCCTAAAGAAGGCAGATTCAATTTAGTTGGATACAGCGACTCGGATCTCGGAGGCTGCAAGCTAGATAGGAAGAGTACAAGTGGAACTTGTCACTTTCTTGGACCTAGACTCGTTTCTTGGTTCAGTAAGAAGCAATTGGCTAACTCTCTTTCCACAGCTGAATCTGAATACTATGCTGCTGGTAGTTGCTGTATGCAGATCCTTTGGATGCAGCAACAGTTGTCAGATTATGGAATTGAAGCCAGAGAGACTCCAATCATGTGTGATAGCACGAGTGCAATTGCAATAACGCACAATCCTGTCCTGCACTCGCGCACTAAGCATATCAACATGAAGCATCATTTTATAAGGAATCATGTCGAGAACAAAGATGTTCGCCTTGAAAAAGTTCATACAGACATCTAATTGGCCGACATCTTCACCAAGCCGCTCAACACAGCCAGATTCAACATGCTTAGACAAGAATTGGGAATGCTACAGCCCGACTCCCTGTAAGTAATTTACTGTTTTTACTCAACAATTGAGGGGAATCTTTGTAAGACCCAAGAATACAAGATCAACGTTAATTATCTCGTACACTCGTAATCACAATACAAAGACCGTAGTGAGCAAAGACATATGAATCCTACGGTGACGTGTGTGCAATAATTAAGGGGGAATACTGTAGGACCCATGAATACAGCATTAATCCAAAAGTTGTTGTATGGAATTTAAAACCTATATGTACCTTTTTAAGGGGGAACGCTGTATCGACGCGGATACAGCACATACTATAGGATTTCGATTCAGTATATATAATATTATATTATTTCATTTTAAAATGATTTTTGTCCACGTGCCCTGTTTTTATGTCAAACATCATCTACATTAAATGCCTTACACGACATCTGGACAACTGAATCTCAAAAGCCGCGATGTTTTAAATTGTTTATTGTTTTAAGACTGCCGTTTCAGGCATTTAGGGTGACACAAATGTTAGAAGTGGGACCTGTTTATATTTTAAACATTTTAATGGATTAGTGTACCAGTTACACTCAGTCCATCTTAACCGTCGATTTCAAAAACCGGTTCCCATCCATTAAAATCTGACCATTCGTACTCTGCAAAACCCTATTTCGCCGCCCAACTATAAAAGGACTGATACTACCATTAGAGATTCTTTACGCTTTCTGCAAAAATTAAGAGTTCTCAAGCAAAAACAGCCTACACAGCTTTCTGCATTTTACTGCATATTACGTGTTTTCTTCTTCACTTTTTCTTGAAAAATCATCAAATGGCTGGACAAACTTCTTCTCCCGCTCTCAAGAAAACTGCAAAAATCATCGATGGACGGATCTTCTCAAGATCTGTTGTCATTGAACGCCTTCTCGCTGAAACAAATGATGTCGAACCCATGGAGTACATCATCACTCGTCTTCGTCAACAAGGCCTCTATCGCCTTGGAAGTCAAACTGTTGACAAGTATGATGTTCATCTGGTTGAGGAATTTTACCTCAACGTCGCCATACGCTTTTTGTCGCTGGCCAAAGGAGGTCACGTTGCTGACATAACCGCTACCATTCAAGGATTTGAGATCTATGTTGATAGCGATCTGCTCCAGAATATCTACAGGCTACCTGCTGATGGCCTGACAATAGATCAACTTGAGACGTTTGGGTCTCAAGAGCTGATAACCAAGTTTTATAGGATGTTCACCGGCTCAACTGTTGTTGACATGGTTTAAACCACCTGTCACAAAATGAATTTTTGTCTGCCTTATGTATATTTGCATGATTTCTGCTGCAGGATCATTGAGAATCGAACGGGTGCGTTCGAAAGTGTACTAATCTGAGGTTCAGGATGATGGTGGCAATTCTGACCTGTGAAAAGGTCAACTGGTGCCAAATAATCCTGAAGCGCTTGTAAGAGGAAGTATGCAAGCCTGCCACCCAGAAGAAGTCATTTGGTTTAATGTTAAACCATATCTTGACGAAATGCGGACTGTCGCAATCCCGATGCAAGAAGAATGCTCTCAGGATATACCTAGGAGGCGTCAAGCCTACTGCGTATAACCAGAGCACCATGGTCTGCAACCACCTGAAAACCAAATATATGCCAGTTTCTGCAGACCCAAGAGATGTATCTTTGAAGTCCCAGGACGTGGAGTCTTCAAAGAAAAGGAAAAGATCTCACAGCAAGAAACCCATTGCTGGTGAGAAGCCAAAGAATAAACTAAGGAGGCTTTCTAAAGCCAAATCTACCAAGCCCTCCGAAGCAGTTTCTACAGTGGCTCAACCTACTGAAGAACAACCCCACAGCCCAACCCCTGTGGAAGAGGTGTCCACTACTGTATCGATAATAGATCCTGAGCCTTTGGTGGCTAGGACGGATGATGGGACATCTGCCAACGGAAAATACTCTAGCGAGTCGGCTGCCCCTACGGAGCCAAACGCTACTTCTCCTATACGGGATTCCACACCCATACAGGATCAATCTTTCTTCGGGGCACCATCCCCTGTAAGGAATCCCACTTCCCTACAGGATCCCACACCTATAGAGTAACCCCTCGCTACAGCAGATCCAGACGTTATACGCAGTCCCTCCCCTAACACCATTATTCACAAAACCCTTCTCTCTATTCAGATCGACCATGCTTATGAAAGATTTCTGAAATGGAAAGGCTACAGGCTAGCTCCGTATGAAACATTATACAACTGGAGCGATTGGAGCCAAGAATAAAGATTTGTATCAGAAGTGACGGACTCAATGGAAATTGAGGCCCTGATCCGATGGGACAATCCCTTCTGCAAAGAACTGATTGAAAGCCATATTCTGCAGAAATCTGACGCAAGAAGGAAAGGTAAAGATAAGTTAAAGGACTCTCCCCCAAATCCAAAAGACGACGATGACAATGACTCAGACGACGACGACGATGCTTTACAAGCTGGTCTGAGAATGAGTCGTGAAGAGGCTCAAAATAGAGACGCCTCTCCACTAAAGGATGACGAAGGGCCGTCAACTCGAAGCAAGCCCTCTTCGCCACAGCAAGAAAACATTCCCGACAATGAGGAACCAGTCCCTCAAATCGAGGAAGTAGGAGCAGTTTTGGAACAAGCACCCGAGCCTGCCTCCGAAGAAGAAGAAGTTGTCACTGAGAGACAATAAGAGGATTCAGTCCCTCCTATATCCATGTCTACCGACGAAACTTCGCAACAGGAGGACGTACAACCCCCTGCCTCCGAACCAGAATAAGCTGCTCCCGCCCCTTCAACCGTGGAATCCGAGGACGGTAATGCACCTGAGGATGTCTAACTCAATTTACTCCCAACCGTAAATCTGAGGAGGTTGAACTGCTCTGAATATTTTGCTCAACCAGATTCCCCGATTTCTGCTGCTAGAAAAGAGCGCCTGCGTGCTCTTAGTCTTCAAACTGAATTCATCCAGGATGCAGTGAATGATCTGTCTTCCGTTGAAAAAGCCTTGAATTGGATACATACTTCTGCCGTTGAAGAGATGACCATCTTGCAGCATGAAGTTTCTCGAGTAGTCGAGGCCTTCATTATTTTGCCAGAAGTATTCAAACAAGCACTGAAAATCATGGAAGACAAGCAAAAGCAACTCCTGAAAGAAGAGGCAACCAAAACACGCATCGCTGAAGCCAAGACCACATGTGCTATGATCGAAAATAGTTCTCAATTACGAGCCCACGACAAATGTATCAAGGACATGTTGCATGCACTTTCCTCCCTTGTAGAAAGAATGAGTAACATCGAGACGAAACAGGATGCTGCATTAGAGATCCTAGGACGTCTTGATGACGCCAAAAAGGGGGAAGAAGCAAGAGAAGCTGCAATGAGAATCAGGTTACAGCATGAAAGGGAATTTGAGGCCGCTCAAGACAGCATCACTGCTGAGTTAAACAAGCTAGCCCCTCCCTCTCAGAGTTTTAAGATTTCAGGCTCCCGACCTGAATTTCATGATCCAAATGTCCCGTGGCAAACTCTAATCCAGAGACCTTCTGAAATTCGTCTGCCGACCAACCGCCATCATACTGCCGATGAGGTGAAGCAATGGAGGAAGAACGAACTGATGAGATACTTTGTTAAACTCATCAGGGAATCCGCCATCTTCAAGAGCTATAAGACTTTAGCGGAGGCCGCAGAAAAATTTACGAAGATGCTAGAAGAAGGAAAACTCCCTCTCCAGCTAGATATGAAAAGCAAGCACAAAAGAGGAGATCGGATCACCCATCCAGAAGACTGGATTCTTGCCTTTGATAGATCCTATGAATGAAGAGCTATATACCAGGATCGAGGCAACGATTCCCTACAGAACTGGTGGCGTGGTACCTAGAATGATCTAGGGAGAAAGCCATGGAGACATGTGGACTACAGATAGGAGCTGAAATCCTTGTATATTATTTTTGTTTTGTAATTTCTCTTCGAAACAGCAAACCATGTACTCAATTTGTTTTGAATATCAATAAAAGTGTTTGTTTGTCTTGAAAGATTACAACTCGTAATCTACTGTGTTGATGTATGATTACTTAAATTGTTTGATAACAAACTCAAGTATAGAAACTTGATTGAAAATTAAGCTGTACGAACTTGTCTACGAATAGTTCATGATTTCAATTGTAAGCTTAGAATACATTGTAAGATTGTGCCTGCGCGCCAATCATAAGCTTAAGTTGTAAAAACTCTTAGCTGTATCGAACTCGCCTGCGAGCAGTTCATTAATTAGACTAAGTTGTTGAGAGATAGACCTTTTGACAAAAGACCAAAAAATCTGCCAGAAGTCATCAAAGAAGATTATTTCATGAAAAAGGTTTTGGCATCATCAAGAAGACTTGAAAGTTAGAAAATTAAAGTCTTGGCAAATTGTCAAAAAGGGGTAAATTGTTGGGAAAATAAGAACCATGTATCGAAACAGCCGGGATGTTCAATCCCCGTATCGAATAGTATTTGATAAGAGGTTTTGACATATATGCCAATCCGCATACAGTAAAGGAAACTGTATCAAAGTGTTGAGGCATCAACCTGTATCGAAGACCTGTCTCGAATCCAGCATATAGTGGAACCCTTCAGTACAGCAAAGAAGTTTTATAAAGACCAAGTATGGAAACTGTCTCGAATCACCAATACAGTGATCTTCCATACAGATCTCAACAGGACAAGAAGGAATCTTCAGAAGTCAAGTCCCATTGAATAAAGAAGTATTTAAATACTCAAGGATAAAGTATTTAAATATTGTCAGTCAACAGATCTTCAAATCCCGCTAAATCCGGATCATGCTTTTAATCCCGTTGGAATGGAATCTTGCTCAACGGATACATCTCAGCGGATATATATTTCAGAGACTATATATATATATATCTGATGAAGGCATTGAAGATCAGTTACCGAAACCGAAATCATTCAAAGCTATCAAAGTTATCATCAGAGCAAAATATAACTCCAAGCTTACTACAACTCAGATAAAAGAGATATACAGTGCTCATCATCTTGAACAACACTTCATCAGCTACAAGCTCATAAAGTCAAAGCTGTTGTTCACACTCTGTTCTATACTTTTCACAAACCCAGATCAGCCCTGTGTGGACTGAGGAAGACGAAGATTCAGAACTCTGTGTGAAGAAATCAGTCAAGCTTTAGCTCAAACCAATCCGTGTGAACGTTTGAAGCTAAGATCTTTATATCAATCCGTGTGAACGATATACTGATTGTATACTGTTATAATTACGTAGTTGTGTATGTAGTAATTATAATAAACATTTTACTCCTGTGTGGAGGACCAGTGGACGTAGAGGAGTTTACCTCGAACCACTTTAAATACTGTGTTATTTACCTTCAGTTTTTACTGTTTTATTTACTGTGATTCTTTAAGTATACACTGTACATCTAGTTGCTGTATCCACAGCAACTTACTGTATCTAAGACTTCCGCTACGCACTCAGATTTAAAATCAGCACAGCTTGTTGTTTAAACTACTTCCCAAGCTGTATCCAGTATACTTAGTGGCCAACAAGTTGAAACACCAGTTGCTGCAAGAACTTGATACCCTTGTCTTAAGAGTCCCTCCGCAGCTTGAAGCCTTGCCAGCAATTCCGCCAAGGTATACTCCTCATGATTCATATTGTAGTTTAAGCGGAACTTCTCAAAGCTCATAGGTATTTTGCCCATGATGATATCGAGCTGCGTTTCTACATCTATAGTAGGCCCTAAGATATCAAGTTCATTTAGATGAGAAATCATCATTAGAACATGATCCCTTACCGGGGTTCCTTCAGGCATTTGGGTCCTTCAGACTGATGACCAAACATCTCACCAAGATTTTTCATTATTTCTGTGGCCGTACATATACTCTAATGTTGACGCTGCAATACATTTGCTAAAGAAGCCAAGATGTAACAGCGAGCCATCTCATCAGATTTCTTTGGTTTACAGTATTATTTCACCTCATCAGGTGTCGAATCCGCTTCCGGTTCTAATGGGAATTTCTCAGTTAGAACAAACTTATGTTCCTCATTTGTCAGGACAATATTAAGATTATGTTTCCAATCAGCAAAGTTAGTGCCATCTGGTTTATTTCTTTGAGAATTACAGCAAGTGGATTGAAAGACATATGAGATAAAATAAAAAACATTCATCGCATAATGCATAGCAAAATATATTGAAGAACCTCAAAACAAAATATATATGTTAGGAATCAACACCTCGAAAAAATCCACATATGCAAGCCACGATCATGTGGAAGTTTACACACATTTTTCAAGTAGAGTTTTACGTCTTTAATTTTACTATCTAGTCAAGTTAGGTTATGACAAGTAAAATTAATAGTTGGTTCCTCTTGGCCATGTATTAATTAATATAGATTCTGATGGGAGCTTATTAATTAATACACCGAAGTGAACACCATAATTTAGCAACCTTAAGATATTATCTTTTAAATAATAGTCCTACAAGTGGAGAGGTCCTATCATAAAAAATAATATTAACCTTTTGTTATCATTTGAAATTTAAAACTAGTGAACCAATAGTTAGCATATCCAATATGGAGGAAGACCCTCATTTCAACGCGCATGCTAATTACTTCACAATTTAAATTAAATATGGAGGCCAATTTGATTTTATTTAAAAAATAAATCAATTTAAGCACTTAGTTATTTTAGCTTTAAGGTTTTTAATTTTCTCATCCGAACATGCAAGAAATATATCACGCATACAATCATATATGCCATACATCAAAACAGTAAAAGCCAAAATAAATGCACGGATAACTTAAATTATCTAATTATCATGGTCTTTTTCCTTGAATTGAACCCGAGAATATCTTCGACTGGATATCTCCACTAGATCAAGCATCTCATCGCTCCTCCCGGGTCGGTCCGTGGATTTTTAAAATTAAAATTTTTAATTTTATGCAAAATTAGTTACATAAAAAAAAGTTTTAAAATCCCGACTCTCCAGCAGACGCAATGAACGGCGGTGAAAGGGACCAAACCAAAAACTGGACAACCAGACCCGAACCGGCCCGGAACAGGCTGCCCGTGGCCCTCGACAGCAGGCCCAGTGCTGCTCGGCAGATAACTGCGTGTTGCTCGGCAACGCCCGCGTGTGGTCCAGCAATTCGGGTGTCCCGGTTCAGTTCTACTTCTTCATTATTTTGTCTTCTCCAAAGTCTATTACAATTTTACACAAGATAAAATATATCGAATTAACAACAAAATTACACGAAAAATAAGATCTTAGATCTACCCGCGGATTTTCTCACGGGAAAAACCATTACATTCCAAAAAAACGGGCCATACTAACAATCGCATAAAAAATAATAAATTAACCATTCAGATAACCATGATAATTGGATCACATTCCTTGTAAGAACACATCTAGCAAAATACTCCAACATCAAATTACATGAACATTTAAATCGCTATCAGTTATTCACCAAAATTAATTAAAATAGCAAAAGCCTAAAATTTGTCTCCGATATCATTTGTTGGAAATAAAGCGCAGCGGAAGCGAAGCTGGGAAAAATTTGATAAACTCTTTTACCATCTACAAGCACAAAACCTATTTAGGCATGCTAATTAATTAACTACTAATATTAATAGGCAATTTATATATTATTTATTATTTATTAAATAAACTTGTTGGTAAATTCAATATCCTAATCTAGAACGAAGATCATAGGATATTTACTCTTTGAAGCGTAGTGGTTGCTTTCTTGATCTCTTCCTCAAAATCTTTTAGAGTATGATCCCACCTTAATTCGGACATTGTGGGGGCAACGAGGTACTGAAACTTGCTTGGAATTCAAGGATGGATTGGTCGAAAAATTATTTTTCTAGATTTATGTAAAAACTCTTATAAAATTGATGTGTTATCTAAATTGTAGAATCAAGGATACAAGTCAAGATCTACAATTAAACACAAGAAGAAAAATCGATCTCTCAAGTGTGCAAGTAACCTCCCGGCTGAACCCCCTCGTATAAGTCCTATTTATAGGCTTTGAACTATTCTGTGGATCTTAAGGAGGATTAGGGTTAATACTCCTAGTGCAACCCAACTTCCATATTAATCCCTTCCTAATATGGTCGAGTTCACTAATATCAATTTAATTCACTAAAGAATTAATATTACACTTCTAACCCAAATCCCAATTTACGAAATTGGGCTCCTTATTTAAATATATTATTTTTTGTGTTTAAGATATCGAATATCCATTAATTAATTTTAGCTACTGACAACTTTAATTAATTAATATCTTATCCAAGAGTAGTTCCACTGGAACTTTATTATTATATCGAAATTAAATCCACCTGCATGGTTTAATATAATAATCATTATCGAGCTCCTCAAGGGGACATCATCAACCCGCATGAGTTGGGACATGATTTCTAGTTATAATAATTATTATAATATAAATAATATTATTGCCCAATATAGGAAGCATATTGAGTCAATCACTTTCACTCTCACCCATGGTAAATCAAAGCAATAAATATTATAAATACACAATTAAAAATTATATACTTAGAATTAATAAATAATAATTATCTGAAATTTACGTTCTTCTTACATTCATTATAGAAGATACTATCTCACTTCGATCCAATTCAATGTATGCAAATATGCGAATGTATGCTAATAGTCAAGACTAACTAATCTCAAGCATACATTATAACCTTTCATATAATTTGTCTAATAATTATATATGTTGTGAACTATTATATTATTTTATAATGCACCGATAATGTGATCTTCTGTGTGACACCGACACACCACATTATCTACAATATAAAATAATTTGATATTTGTTTTGCATAACCATAACGTGAATAAATATGCAAAACATGTGACTAAATGTAATTAATATTCTCATAGGTTGTTACAGGGCAATAAGGTAATACAAGCTTAAAGTATGCTTTACACTAGACAACCCTAACATTTTAAGAACTCATCAAACTCGGTACTCATGTATTCACCTTCTCGGTCTGACTGGTGTGCCTTAATATGATGACTACCTTGATTTTCAACCAGGGCCTTAAATTCCTTGAATTTCTCGAAGGCTTCGGATTAGTGCTTCACCAAGTACACAAAACCATACCTAGTATGATCGTCAGTGAACATGATAAAGTACTGATATCCATCTCGTGCTTATCCTAAAGCACCACATATGTCGGTATAAATCAATCCAAGTTTTTCAGTAGCTGTTTCAAAAGTCCCTGTAATGGGGGACTTAGTCATTTTGCCCTTAAGGCAAGATTCACAAGTAGGATAGGGACTAGATCTCAATGGACCAATAAGCCTATCTCTCTCCATCTTATGAATCTTGGTATGGCCAACATGACCAAATCTAATATGCCACTTTCATGCTTGGTTATTTTCATCTCTACAACGCTTTATAGTCATAATATTAACAACTATTTTTTTCCGTAGATTTAGATGATAAAGTCCATTCAACAATGTGGCAAAACCAACAAATTTATTTCTAAAATAAATTTTGCAACTGAGCAGTTGACAGTTTGTTCATTAATCCTGCTAGATTGCAAGTAATCTCATTGCAATTGAAATTCATGGCAAATTATGTGAAGGAGTCAGGGAGAGATTGAAGAATGAGATCGGTTTGGAGATAAGCATGCATCCTAAAATCGAGAGCTTCCAATCTTTCTATCATAGAGATCATCTTGAGGACATGGTCCCCAACTTTGCCTACTTCTGTCATGCCCCCAACATCGGGAAGGACGAGGACGCGATGCATCGGTCGATCAATCAATCAAAGTGCAACAATAAATAGCGGAAGAAAAATAAAGATTGGATAATATTTCAAAACAACAATCTTAACCCGATGTTCTAAGATTCACTGTGACAAAATCTGATAATCAAAATTAGACTGTTTTCATAAGTTTGCAGTGGAAAAATACTAAAAGAGTTAAGTACGAAGCATGTTAACTATTACAAGTTGGGATAACAACAGAAATTCTAAGTCTTGATGGAAGTCTTCTATTCGGTCTCTTCCTCGAAAACTTCTTCGTCTTCGACTGGTGGCTCATGCTCTGGTTTTAAAAGGGAAAACGGTGGGGTGAGACAAAAGGTCTCAGTGAGTGGGTGATCGTGTGCGAGTGTGGCTCTTTTCTTTGAAAATTTTTAAGTGATGCATGATTTTATCAATTATGAGAAAGTGGAAACAGTTACAATTACATCATAATTTTATAAAAACAATAATCATTATGTAGTTGTAATATTATAATCCTGTCCCCGTGGATGGATGTCAAGTCAAGCAGTCAGTCAATCAGTCGATCGGTTAATCCAGTTTCGAATCCTGCCGATGTGGATTTTGGATTCTAGATCCTTAATACTCCTGCAATATAGGCTGTCGCCCCAAGATTGGGACCGTGGCCCCAATAGCTGAGCCTTCGCTCTCACACTTAGCGTGTGCTTCCTTATCTCTTATATGGGCTCTGTATGTCCTTAGCTGTGGGTCAATACCCGGATCACACCATAATCGCGATTATACCCCAAGTCTATGACCCAGGTCCCTCGGAACACTCCATTCCTCAGTTATGGGAATAGGAAACAACGGTAGCCTCGTTTATGAACCGCAACCACGCTGCTCGATCCAAGACTCGGTCTAACCGTCCCGACTTGATTTGGGACTCTAGAGGTGGCTCCTACAACTCAATAGGTGTCCCTTGAATTGTAGGTCGGCTCTCTGTTTCGTATGGGCTCAAGAGGTGGCCCCCGTCCGTCGACATGGCACTTTGTCCTGATAGAATTAGAGGCGGACCCGTCCGTGGCACATTGTTTGTATAGCACTTAGTTCCCGAACAGTCACAGTTATCAATTAGACGCATTTCTCAAGTATCATGTAAACATTCGGTCAGTGAGGTTAATAACGTCTTTTGACTAAGTATGAAATATGGTTACTTATATTTGTGGCATGGTAATACGGAATAGGACTTTGTATATAATTTTTAAAATACACTCAAAATTTTACTAGCGTTTTGTTGGGTTTAGGTCAGATATATTAAATGAGTAGGTTCGACGAAACGAAATGAGGATTTTCTGAAATAGGTTGCAAGGACGTTTTTACCCTTAGGTTCAAGCCTAAGCGTTTGGAGTATGAAACGAAATCGGATGGTTAATAAAATTTATGAGAAAGCCAAAAATACTTCCTCGACTCCAGATTTAACGGAAAATTCGGAAATTTCTAGTTTCGCGACAGAAATTTACAGAAATTACGGTATCGCCCCAAAACTTAAGGACATCGTTCCGAGGCTTACAGAGCTATAAATTTAACACGGAATTTAACGAAATTTTACGAGATGACTCGTAATGAACCTGGGATTCCAGATTTGTAAAAATTACATAAAAAATCGGACTTGGTACAGATGTTTTGAATTATTGCTTTTTGACCCCGGAATTGTTTTGAAATTGCAATATAACTAATGAATTTGGATATCGAACTCCGAATCACTTGAAAACTTACGAACAGCACATAAATGATATAATATGTACTGTCCAAAGTCCAGAATGTTTTATTTCGTAAATTTCAGTTTAGTACCCAAAGTTTAAGAAATTACGATTTGTGCCCAAAAGTTCTGAATACTCATTTCAAGTCCAGTTTTGGCCACAAATAAATTATCCACATATCATAACATAGTCATATAACACAAGTTCTAGATTTTGGTAGGGTTTTCAACAATATTTAGAAGAAAACCTATAACATTCCATTGATCACAAAATCGACATCCGACTACCAAATCGGTTTTAATTCAAGAAATCGTATTGTATGTTATTATAACCATAACATACATCTTTAAAAACATGCATTTACACAAGAATTTCAGATTAGTACGTGCTTCCACATTTTTCAAAATACACGAGAATTAAATTTAAGGAAAACGAATTACACATAGCTATACATAATATCATAATATGTATTTTTAACATGAAAATTTTAACATAGATCATATCAATAAAATCTCGAAATATTTCAGATTTAGCACATACATCACAAGTAGAAGAAGAGGTTTTTACATTAAAGGTTTGAAAGAGTTTCACCCACCTCGATTCTTGTCGGAATTAGTCGGTTATAGGTCTCGGAAGTTGAAGAACGATCTCCCATCTCGCACTACACGGTTAGGCCGATTCATGCATCCAAGATATATGTTTTGCTTGCATGTTTTGAGATTAAGGTTAGATTAGAAGGATTGTTCCTCGAATTTATGAAAATAGAAGTAAGAAGTGAGATTACCTATTTCTTGCTTGAGTTTTCTTCTTCCCTGTTTCTTCCTCCTTGGTTCGGCCCTCTCCCTTTCCTCTCTTAAGATGCAAATTTTTATTTATTTTTTGTATGGGAATGAAAAGGATGAAAAATGTGGCTAGTAGTTAAGAGGTATTTATAGGTGTAGTTAGGGTTTTGGGAAAATGGAAGAGCATGAAGGAGATTGGTCTTGCATGGAGGTGAAGATTCCATTCTCTCCCTTTTTTTTCTACTTTGGACGCCCACTTTGGTATATAATATGTATATATATATATATTGTATTTTAAGTGTGTAGTATTTAGAGGTAGTATTATGAGGGTTTGGGAAGTGGAATGAGTTTGGGAAGGGAAATGGAAGAAGTTTGAATACATGTGTCAAAGTCTTGCATGGGAGATGAAAATTCTTTCTCTTTTTTTCCCTACATTAGCCGCCCCTATGTATATATTATATGTATATTGTTTGGATAACAATCCTTGTATCGAAATTGTCGGGATAAACAATCCCTGTATCGAAAGATCATGACATAATGTTTCGACAATATGTCAATCCAGCATACAGCAAGCAGCTGTATCGAAAAGATGATCAAAGGTATCAACCTGTATCGAAGACTTATCATAGCCCCAGCACACAATGAATCAATCATACAACAATGGAGTCTCATAAAACTAAGTATGGAAGCTATCTCGAATCGACAATACAGTTATCATTCCATACAGTATCCAAACAGGACATGAAGGAATCTTTGGTATTCGCTAAAGTCAAAGTCCCGTTTAACAAGATATACTTAAATACTAAAGGATAAAGTATTTAAATATCAAGCCGTCAGAGATCTTCAAATCTAGCGCAAAATCCAGATCGTGTTTTATTCAAACACATCATCCCGTTGGAATGGAATCTTACTCAACAGATCTATCTCAACGGATATATTCAAGAAGGCTATATATATATATATGTATATATATATTTATCCAGAGTTTGAAGATCAAGGACTGACACTCTGACAATACACGAAATCAACTACAATGAAGTTATCATCATATACATATGAGCAAACATATCTCCCAAAGCATAATGCTATTCTGAAAGAAGAGATATTCAAGTGCTCAAACTATGAACAACACATCATCAGCTAAAAGCTCAGAAAGTCAAAACTATTGTTCAAACATTGTTCTACCCTTGAACAAAACCCATCAGCCCTGTGTGGACTGAGAAACCTTGCTATTCCTGAACTGTGTGTGATGGACTTGCATTGAAGAGACGAAGCCTCTGAACTGTGTGTGAAGAATCCAGTCAAGTGAAAGCTTAAACCAACCTGCGTGAACGGTTGAATGCTAAGATCATTATATCAATCTGTGTGAATGATATATTGATTAGGTTTGATTATAAATACATAGTTGTGTACGTAGTATTTAAAATAAACATTTTCACTCCATTGTAGAGGACCAGTGGACATAGAGGGGTTTACCTCGAACCATTTTAATTACCATGTCAGTTACCTTCTGCATTTACTGTTTTATTATTTGTGATTATTTTTAAGTATACACTTCATATATATCTATTTGCTATATTTACAGCAACTCACTTTAACAAGACTTCCGCTACGCACTCAGATTTGAAAATCGTACAACTTGTTGTTTAAAACACTTTCCAAGTTGTATCCTGTATACTTAGTAGCCAACAAGTGGTATCGGAGAGGTTGATTCTAAAAAGAATCAGTCGTATATTTGATTGAATCAGATCCTTAAATCACTTATTTTTGTAAAACAGTCTTTTTTCCCCTAATTCTCATATGGATTTATCATTGATCAATAAAGTTCCTATGTTCTCTATTAACGAATTTGATGATTGGAGAATTAGGATGGAGGCTCTTGCAGCAATGCACGAAGAGATGATTTTTATCATACAGGATGGCCCTATAAAGATTATGAAGGTAAATCCAGGCTAATGTAGAGATGCTCGAGAAAGAGCGTGAACAATGGACTTCTGATGAAAGAAAGTGCGCCAACCTCGACAATGTCGCGAAGAATGCGCTATTTGTCACTCTTGACAAAGGCACATTCTCTAAGGTAAAGAGCTGTAAATCAGCCAAGGAAATCTGGGATAAACTCAAGTTAATTTGCGAGGGAACTGAGCTCTCAAAAGAAAACAAGATTTCAAATTAACTCAGCAATTTGAATCTTTTGAAATGAAACCAACTGAAACACTTGAGGAACTTGACCCCAGATTCACTGGCATTGTTGGTGAACTTGAAGCATTAGGCAAAATTTATACTCATAGGGAGAAAAACCTAAAAAATTTCAGATCACTCCCTGCCCGATGGGATATTAAGACCGCAGCTATGCGTGTGTATTGAAATCTTAGTGAAATATCTACTTTTGATCTCTTTTCTGACCTCAAAGCATTTGAGTACGATATAGACACGAGAGAGAAAGCTGAAGAATCTCCCGCCAGAACTACAGCCTTAGCCGCTATATCCAACCAAAGACATAGCATGGCGAGATCATCAAAGCCCATTCATAAGAATGCTGACAGCGATGACGACATCTTGTCACAAGATGAAATGGCGCTCCTCATGCATAAGTTCAAGAAGTTTATCAAGCAGTCGGGAAAGACTCCATACAGGCCCAAGCCTGTACACATGGTAAGTACTGAAACTTCCTCTGGTGATGCTAACCTGTGTTATAATTGCAGAAAACCAGGGCATTATGCAAATAAATGTCCTCATCCCAAAGTCAAAGGTTGCTGGAAGCCGAGCAACAAGAAAAGGATGAAAGAAGACGTGCTTGCAAAAACAAGCTCAAGGCCCTGATTGGTGAATCAGAAGCCTCCCCCGTACCATCAAGATCCGAAGAATGTCTTCAGGTAGTCACTGACAGTGATTCATATGATTATGATTTCGAAGACAAAGCCTATATGTGCTTTATGGCCAAGGACATTCTGGAAGATGAAGATAGCGATGATGAGGTAAGCTCAACCTCAGCTATTCCCTCCAATGCATCTCATACTTTTGCAAACATGATAAGCGAGTTTAAGACCATTCAAATGGCCCATGAGACATTGAAAAATGAAAATATACAGCTCCAACTTTCTAACTTAGAGCTGAAAGAAGAAAACGACCTACTGAAAGTAAATTACGAAAATATGTCTGTTGATTGTGAAAACAGCAAAGTCGAGTATGAAAAACTCAAGGATAGCAATCATCAACTTGCTCATGAACTAAGTTAGACTAAATCTCATAGTGAAAGCAATACAAATAATTTTGTTCTGCTTCAAGCCAAAGTAAAAACTCTCGAAAAACGAGAAGGAGAACTTGAGACCATTCTGAAATCTTTCGAGAAATCATCCAAAAGAATGGAAGAAATTTTAAGCACTGGGCAACATGCTCATGATAAAAGTGTCTTAGGATACAGCTCATTTCCAATAAAGGAAAAACTAGTACTGTGTTCGTCAGGGGTGTGGAACCCATTCCTGTATGGGAAGAAGTTCCGAGTCATGTGAAGGAACCCGTTGCACCGCGAACAGCAAAAGCTGCCATTCCGCCACCACAGTCATATTCCAGACACGGAATCAGTAGCCATTCAGACCTGTAAGGCATACCCAACAGCATGCTCCCTGAGCATATCAACATCGCCAACAGCCGTTTAGAAGGAAGTCTGTATCCAAATATCAAAGGCCCGCACGGCAGTACTTTCAGTACAGCACGCCTATGTATTGGATATAGGAGCCTCATCATTCATCGCGATAGCAAGGTTCCGCACAGTATCAACAATAGTGTTGGGAATCCAACTGGAGACCCAGAAGGCAAGCTGTTAGGCCGAAGAAAATGGCTCCACCTCCAAGACGGCATTTGTACTGGACTAATAATAACCCTGAATTTTAAATGCATAATAACTATCATGGTATAACAACTACGTATTTGCCCAGTAAACCTATTGCTATCAGGAAAATCTGGTCACCTAAAGGCACTAACATCCATGGACCCAACAATCAAAGGGGACCTAAATCTATCTAATTTGTTTGCTACAGGACATTTTGGAAAAGGACATATGGTACTTCGACAGCGGCTGTTCCCGGAACATGACAGGAGATAAAAGCAAGCTGTCAGATTATGTAGAAGGTCGCGGTCCAAAAGTGCACTTCGGTGATAAATCTAAAGAAAGAACAAAAGGAAAGGGAAACCTACTTGTTGGAAAATTCAAAGTCACCGATGTAGCTTACATTGAAGGCTTACAGTACAATCTACTTAGTATTAGCCAGTTCTGTGACAAACAGTTCTCGGTGAAGTCCTATATAGATCACTGTAGAGTCAAGAACATCCTGATCAAAGAAATTGTGCTCACAGGAAGCAGATCAGGTAATATGTATATTGTTGACTGGATGCCTATGAGCTCCACAATTCCTTGTTTTGTTGCTAAAGGCACTGCAGATCTAAGCTGGCTATGGCACAAGAGGATGTCACACGTCAACTTCAAGACCATCAACAAACTCTCCAGACAGGGAATGGTTAGAGGATTGCTAAACGTTTCATTCCAAAAAGACAGTGTATTTGGACCCTGTCAGAAAGGTAAGCAAATCAAGACCACCCTGAAAAGCAAATCCTACCTTTCCACCCATAGAGTTTTGGAAATGGTACATATGGATCTCTATGGTCCTGTTGACCCGGTAAGTTTAGGAGGTAAGAAATACTGTCTCGTTATTGTTGATGATTATTTCAGGTACGCTTGGACAATTTTTCTAAGCAAGAAGAAGGAAACAATATCAAAGCTGTCATTCGTTCTGACAGAGGTACAGAATTCACTAACCGCTTTATAGAGCTATACTGTTCGGAAAATGGGATACAGCATGAATACTCAGCTGCCCGTACACCTCAACAAAATGGTATTGCCGAGCGAAATAACAGGACGCTGAAGGAAGCCACAAGGACAATGATTGCCGCAAGCAAATTTCCACAGCGTTTCTAGGGCGAAGCCACCAATACAGCGTGCTACACACAAAACCGTTGTATCATCAACAAGCATCACAACAAAACAACTTACGAGGTATGGAACAACAAAACTCCTTTAGTTTCGTACTTTCACATTTTTTGATGCAGATGTTACGTTTTGAACAACGGTAAGGATCAACTTAGAACTTTCGATGAGAAATCGGATGAAGGGATATTTGTTGGATATTCCTCTGTTAGCAAAGCTTATAGGATCTTCAATAAAAGGAAGCTAACAATTGAGGAATCAGTTCATGTAGTGTTCGATGAACCTCACCATGATCCTATAGGAGTAGAAGACCATTCTCAGAACATCCAAAAACTTTCCATCATTGATCTCCCAACTCCTATCGAACCTGTCGTTGACCTAGAAATCAACCCCACAGCTGTAAGAACTATGTAGATGAAGCAGATGTTGTACAAGCTGAAGCCGAAACTACAGCAACTCAAGATATAGTACGGGACCCCGAATTAGAACCTGACAGAAGATGGTTGAGAGATTACCCGCAAGAGCTGATCATTGGAAACATTGATGTTGGTGTTTCTACACGTAGGAGAATACAGAGTACACAAGGAAATGTACTATGTGCGCAAGAAGAACCCGAGTCAGAGATATCTCCATTTCCTGAATGGAAATCTCTATCCGAGCTTAGAAGACTTAATATTTGCACCATTGCTGTAATCTTAGCCCAATCCGAACCTGTTTTGACCAAAGAAGCTCTCAACAACTCTCATTGGATCACATCTATGGAAGAAGAGCTTAACGGTTTCGAAAGAAACAACGTATGGTATCTTATACCCAGACCTACGCATCAATCAGTAATTGGAACCAAATGGGTATTTAGAAACAAGAAAGATAGAAATTGACTCATTATCAGGAATAAATCCCGACGAGTTGCCCAAGGCTACAGACAGGAAGAAGGCATAGACTACGATGAGACATTTGCCCCTGTAGACAGACTACAAGCCATAAGGATATTTTTAGCCATTGCCGCCCATAAGATTTTCATTGTATACCAAATGGACGTCAAAAGTGCATTCCTAAATGGAGACCTCACTGAAGAAGTATATGTTGAACAACCACCGGGGTTTGTCAATCCAGAAGGCGAAGACCTAGTATACAGACTAAAGAAAGCACTGTATGGACTTAAGGAAGCCCCTAGAGCATCGTATGAGACTCTATCCCAGTATCTAACCGATAATGGATTCGAGAAAGGTGCTGTGGACAAGACCTTGTTCAAAATACAGGAAGGTTATGACCTTTTAATGGTTCAAATCTATGTAGATGATATAATATTTGGTTCAACTAACCTTGCTCTATGTCAAAGGTTCTCTAATCTCATGCAAAGTAAATTTGAAATGAGTATGATGGGAGAACTTAGTTATTTTCTAGGATTGCAGGTAAAGCAGTTGCCTACAGGGATTTTCATCAACCAGGAAAAATACAGCAAGGAGCTTCTCAACAAATTTGGAATTAATAGATCCAAATAATCGTCAACCCCCATGAGCACTTCCGTGCAAATTAGTGCTGGTGAAGCTGGAAAGCCAGTTGATCAATCACTCTACAGGAAGCTTATTGGATCACTCCTGTATCTAACGGCTAGCAGGCCCGATATCCAGTTTGCTGTGGGAGTTTGTGCGCGATATCAAGTATCACCTAAAGAATCACACTTCGTAACAGATAAACGAATCCTGAAATACGTCAAAGGAACAGTCGATGTAGGACTATGGTATCCAACAGAAGGCAGATTCGATTTAGTTGGCTACAGGAACTCGGATCTCGGAGGTTGCAAGCTAGATAGGAAGAGTACAAGTGGAACTTGTCACTTTCTTGGACCTAGACTTGTGTCTTGGTTTATCAAGAAACAATTGGCAAACTCGCTTTCAACAGCTTAATCAGAATACTATGCTGCTGATAGTTGCTGTATGCAGATCCATTAGATGCAACAACAGCTGTCAGACTATGGAATTGAAGCCAAAGAAATGCCGATTATGTGCGATAGCACGAGTGCAATTGCTATCACTCACAACCCTTTATTGCACTCACGCACCAAACATATTCACATGAAGCATCACTTCATTCGGAATCATGTTGAGAACAAGGATATTCGGCTGGAAAAAGTTCATACAGATATCCAGTTATCCGACATATTCACCAAACCGCTCGACAGAATAAGATTCTGCATGCTTCAACATGAATTGGGATTGATACAGCCTAACTCCTTGTAAGTTTTTAATGCTTTTACTCAGCAAAATTGAGGGGGAATGCTGTAAGACCCAAGAATACAGTATCCACCGTTAGTTATCTGTACACTCAGTATATCAGAACAGCACTGTAGGAACCAAGCGATATAAATTATCCTACAGCTGATGTGTGAAATAATTAAGGGAGAATACAGTACAACCCAAGAATACAGCATTAATCCGAAAGCTGCTGTATCGAATTGAAACCCATATGTACCTTTTAAGGGGGAACGCTGTATTTTCGTGGATACAGCACCTACAATGGGAAATCAATTATCATGTTATTTATTTTAAACAATATTTTATGTCCACGTGCCCTGTTATTATTACAAGTCGTTTGCATTAAATACTTTACACGACATCTGGACATTGGTATCTTCAAAGCCGCGATGTTTCAAATTTTTTATTAATTGTACACCGTCGTTTCAGGCAATAAGGGAAATTTAATAAATCAGAAGTGGGACCCACTTTTATTTTAAATTAGATGGATAAGTTGTACCAGTTACACTCAGTCCATCGTGATCGTTCATTTCAAACAATGGTTCCCATCCCTTATATCTGACCGTTCATTCTCTGAAAACCCTTCTTCGCCACCCACTATAAAAGGATAGTAAATGCCATTTGAGACTCTTTACGCTTTCTGCATATTGTAAGAGTTATTGAGCATACAGCCTACAAACCTTTTTATGTGTACTACATTCTCTTTGAATCCTTTTTAACATTTCTCCGAGAATCATCAATGGCATCTTCTAAGACCTCTTCCATCTCTCTTAAGAAATCCTCCAACATCATCGACGGACGGATCTTTTATAGATCTGTCGTGCTTGAACATGTTCGTTCCGAAGTGGATGATGTAACACCCCGAGATATTCGGAATAATTACAGTGCCGTAAACCCTTTAAGTAAGGATTTACAAGGCTAATTTAAAAGAAAGGTAAATATAAGACATCATCATCATTGGAAATTCAAGTTTACAAACCGAACAACTGGTTCAACGAGTAATTTATACAACCATATCGAAATAATATTAATACGACACGCGTACTCGAGTACTGAAATCAAAACAAGAAAACAATTTACCAACAACAACAAACATCACTGAACCCCTTCGTCGTCACGTCGGTACTATGGCTGTTTCCCAGCTCCTAGGCTACCTGAACATCAAAACAAATGTCCACCCCCGAAGGGGTTAGCAAAACGATGCTAGTACAAGTATCATATTCAACAATTCGAATATGCATCAACAATACATAACAAGATACACCACACGGACTTCCGCTACCGGAATCCGACAATGCGAATCCACAAGATTCCATTAACACAGCAAGGGTATTCCAATGATCCAGCCTCAAAGATAGATCCCAAGATGATCCCGTCGGACCAACACGAGGTGGAAATAACCCGTCCAATGATCCAGCGCCCTCAGCCTAGATCCTAAGATGATCCCGTCGGACCAACACGAGGTGGACATCCGATCCAGCGCCCTCAGCATAGATCGTACAACGTACACAAACACAACTCATGCATACACATATGCCAAATCATTATGTTCATCAACATGAACATACAAACACTAGATAACGAATATCATGACAATTCAACGAAATAAATCTCATGTTCAACAACATGAATAATCACACGCATGCTCAAAATACCAATATTAACATATTACGATACTTGCCTCGAAGATGGCAAGAACGAAATACTTCAATGATCTCAACACACTCGAAGGCCGCCTCCTTCGATCAACGTAGCAATCTCGAACCTTAACAAAAGGAATGATATACAAATCATCTCAAGTCGAACGATGGCCTAACAATTTGGTCTACGGCCCAAAAGCTCAATTTAAACAATTCTGCCTGGACTGCTTAGCGTGCGCTACGTACTCTACGTAACGTGCGCTAATCCTGCCTGTTAGCGTACGCTATAGTATAAGCCTAGAGTACGCTAGCCACGGACTGACAGTTTGACTCGGCTGATCTCATAACGTACGTTACGTACGTATCGTGCGTTAACTTAACCCCGATAGCGCACATTAACTTACATATGTTAGCGTGCGCTAATCTTGCATGGCAGAATACTGCTAACAGAAAACTGGGTTGAATGGTGATGAACTCATAAATTCTATGGTGATAATACAAGTCATCCTCGAGCATATCATGCTAATAAGGTTTGTGGAAGTTCTATGATTATGAGATACAAATATACGGATAATCATCTCAACATCATAATTCATCTTAGATCTTCAAGAAATATTCTAAGTTCCGTTCGTCCTACGTTCCAAAACGCATGATTCCAATGTGTAAAACGTAACAATCTAGGTAATATCCGATTACTGATCATAAATCGATTTGAAAATGCTTAGGAGTCCATATACTAAGATGGTTCAAAGGTTCATATGATATATAGTGCCGATACGTCAAAAGTATCCTTCTAACATGTGATGACCGATTATAAACGAAATAACTGGATATCAAAACATGATCAAACGTCCTTAAGAACATTACTAACATCGGTGAAGAATCACCTACCTCAAAGTAGTGAAGAGCACGGAGTAAATCGAAGCAATCCAACACCGAAGGCTTGAACACCAATCTCCAACGATATACGATCTTCAATCACGAGCTAGGATGTTGATATGAAGTGTTTAGGATGAAGGAAGTTATGCTCTAAGTGTAAGAATTCGGGTTATGGGAGAAAAAAGAACTGAAATCACGAATAGGATGCTCTCCTATTTATAAGAAATGGCTATTAGCGCGCGCTAGTCCCTGCTCGTAGCGTGCGCTAACGGCTCACTGACTTAACTGTATTCAGGACTTAGCGTGCGCTATGCATATACCTGTAGCGTGCGCTAAGGCGTTGACTTGGCTTTTCCCGAAAGCCGTCCAGGTTCATCCCGACACGATCCGACAGGGGTCCCCCGGCCAGATCTCACCTACCGCACGTCTCAATCAAATTGACCACGCATAGCGTGCGCTAATAATCCTTTGTAGCGCACGCTATTGAGTCCATGTTAGCGTACGCTACACATAGCCGATAGCGTGCACTACATGCGCAAAATTACAATTTCTAAATCACATACACGAAATCATACGCTCGACAACATCGGATTATGAAATACGGAGAATAATACTTAGATAAAAGTACTATAATTACATTATCACAAGTTCCAAATACAAGTCAGAAATCTCGGGTATTACATCCTTCCTCCCTAAAAAGAAGTTTCGTCCCGAAACTTAAGATGAAAACAACTCTGGATATCTAGCCTTCATACTGTCCTCCGTTTCCCAAGTGGCCTCTTCGACTCCATGTCATGACCATTGTACTTTAACCAAGTGTATTGGTTTATTCCTCAATTGTTTGATCCGACTCTCAAGTATCTTGATTGGTCTCTCTTCGAAGGTGCCATCATTAGCTATTTCGATCTCGTCGAAATCAATGACGTGACTGGGGTCCGGTACATACTTCCGCAATTGGGATACGTGAAACACATTGTGAACGTGACTCAGCGATGGCGGTAAGGCCAACCTGTATGCTAAATCTCCAACCCTCTCGAGGATCTCAAATGGTCCGATATATCTAGGACTAAGCTTGCATATCCTCCCAAAACGGGAAATCCCTCAAGTAGGAGACACCTTCAATAGCACATGGTCCCCAGCGTCGAACTCTAGAGGACGACGACGTACGTCTGCGTAAGACTTTTGTCGACTCTGGGCAGTCAACAGTCTTGCTCGAATCAAAGCTATCTTCTCTTGAGTCTGAATAATCAATTCCGGTTCCGTCCCAATCAAATCCGAAGAGTAATCGCAACACAGGGGTGATCGGCATCTTCTCCCGTACAAAGCTTCAAATGGTGCCATTTTGATAGAAGCATGCCAACTATTATTATAAGTGAATTCAATCAAGGGCAAGTGAACTTCCCAATCAGTTGACCAATCTAATGCACAAGCTCTAAGTATGTCTTCTACTGTTTGTATAGTCCTTTCGGACTGACCATCCATTTGGGGATGATAAGCCGTGCTAAAGTTGAGCTCAGTCCCCAAAGCCCCGTGAACTGCTTTCCAGAAGTGCGACACGAAGCGACCATATCGATCCGAAATAATGGTCTTCGGCGTCCCATGCAATCTGACTATCTCCGCAATAAATACTCGCGCCAATCTCTCGGGTCCCCATGTATCTTTAATTCCTAGGAAATGAGCCGACTTGGTTAGTCGATCAACTACAACCCAAATCATGTTCATTCCCGTTCTAGTCCTTGGCATACTGGTGATGAAATCCATTGAGATGTCCTCCCACTTCCATTCGTGATCGAAGCGGCTTTAACATTCTGGCGGTCGCCGATGTTCAATCTTAACTCGCCGACAAGTCAAGCACCTCGAAACATACTGCCACGTCCTTCTTCATATTCCCCACCGAAGTTTTGTTTTAAATCCTTATACATCTTATCACGCCCGGTGAATAGAATAGGCGCGCCGTGAGCTTCCTCCGTAATAGTCCGTCTCGATCATCATCATCGGGAACGCAAAGTCGACTCTAAAATCTCGTAACTCCATCGTCTTGTAACACGAATCCTCGGGCTTTTCCTTTCTTTACTTCGTCACATAATCGAAGGGTCGAGAATCGTTCAACCGCTTAGACTTGATCTCCTCGACTAGTGATGAAGTCGGTTCCATCACATAAAGTTGCCTCGATTCCCGGTGCCCATACTTCAATCCTCGCGGATCGGTTCGTTGAATACTGGTTTGGGATGTAAGTGCTTCCAACACTCGAAGAGAAACAGGTTTACGGCTCAATGCATCGGCTACTACGTTTGCTTTCCCCGGATGATAGAGAATTTCCAAGTCGTAATCCTTGATCAATTCCAGCCACCTTCTCTGCCTCATGTTTAATTCTTTCTGACTGAAAATGTACTTGAGGCTCTTATGATCGGTAAAGATCTGACAATGAGTGCCGTATAAATAATGTCTCCATATTTTCAATGCAAAGACCACAACTGCTAACTCCAGATCATGAGTCGGGTAGTTAACCTCGTATGGTTTCAACTGTCGAGAAGCATAGGCAATCACCTTATCTCTTTGCATCAACACACATCCGAGACCTTGATTTGAAGCGTCGCTGTACACCATGAACCCATCAGTTCCATCTGGCAATGCTAAAATAGGTGCTATCGTCAGTCTCTTCTTAAGCTCATCAAAACCAGCCTGGCATTTCTCATCGCACTTAAACTTTTGAATTTTCTGTAACAGTTGAGTGAGCGGACGAGAGATCTTGGAAAATCCCTCTACAAAGAGGCGATAATATCCAGCAAGTCCTAAGAAACTCCGGACTTCTTTCACATTATTAGGAGCTTCCCATTCCAAGATTGCTTCGACTTTCTTCGGGTCCACCTGAACTCCGTCAGCTGATATCACATGCCCAAGGAAAGTTACTTCCTTAAGCCAGAATTCGCATTTTGAAAGCTTTGCATACAGTTGTTCCTTCCTCAAAGTGCTCAAAACCACATGCAAATGTTCGGCATGCTCCTCTGTGTCCCTTGAATATATCAAGATGTCATCAATGAAGACGACCACAATTTTATCCAAGTATTCCAAGAATACCCGATTCATCAATTGCATGAACACTGCAGGAGCATTGGTAAGTCCAAACGGCATCACTACGAATTCATAATGCCCGTACCGGGACCTGAAAGCAGACTTCGGTATATCCGATTCCTTAATTCTCAACTGGTGGTATCCTGATCGCAAGTCAGTCTTAGAGAATACCTCGCCTTGCGCTTGATCAAACAAGTCGTCGATCCGAGGTATAGGGTACTTATTCTTGATCGTCATCTTATTGAGCTCCTCGTAATCAATACACATGGAGGGATCCGTCTTTCTTCCGGACAAAGAGAACGGGCGCTCCCCAAGGAGAAACGCTAGGTTGAATATAGCCCTTCTGTAACAATTCCTCCAGTTGCTTCTTGAGTTCATACATCTCGGTTGGCGCCATGCGGTATGGTGCTCTGGAAATAGGAGCTGCTCCAGGCTCTAATTCGATAGTGAACTCCACTTCTCTCTGCGGAGGTAACCCAGGTAGTTCGTCCGGAAATACATCTGAGAACTCATTCACAATCGAAATAGACGAGAGCTCTACTCCTTCCTCTTTCCTCATGGCGTAGCACCAAAGTCCATGGCATCCTTGCTTCAGTAATTTCACTGCTTTCATTGCTCTGATCAATTTTCCCGAGCTTCCCGGTCTCCATCCTCGGAATACGTGTTCAGATCCATCATCAGCAATGATAGAAATGACTCTCTCTCGGTAAATCAGAATGGCTCCATAACGGTTGAGCCAATCGTCTCCGAGAATTAAATCGTCACCGTAGATGTCAACTACAATAAGATTCGATGGCCAATCTCTCCCTCCTATAGATACTGGAAAATCTCTAACCTCTAGGGTTCCCACAATTCTCTCTCCACTCGTCAAACCCACAACATATGGTTCACAATCAGATAAGCACGAGATCTTTAAACAATTTACACAGTTCAATGATACAAAAGAATGTGTAGCTCCTAATCGAATAAAACACTAACAAGTTGCAAAAGGATCTGAATCGCACCTGATGCAACAAAGAAAGTTATGATCGCCGATGTCCTCATCTCGCACAGCGCGAGGAACGGACTCAAAGATCGATGTCTCTCTTCACGACGCTCGTCAAATCCACTCTGTTGCGTCTTGTTCACACTTGTCTCCTTCTGAATCGCGTTGGAGTGCGAGTACCAAAAGATCTAGTAGCAACTCCACAAAAGGCCGCACGGTGCCCTTCTTGTCCACAATCGTAACAAGTCACAGAAGACGCGGGGCAATCACGTCGAATATGCCCTGCTCGACCACAATTGTAGCATTTCTTTGATGCGTCCGAATCACCGATGTAGTCCGAACTTCTTGCCACCTCTAGAAGGATGTGGAGGTTTCTAGCCGAATAAAAGGAAGACTGGCCCTTACGGGGCCCACCACTCTTGTTCTCTGAAAAGCCGCCGGTCATCTTCGCTTCTTTGCCTCCACCGATTTCTCCATCGCCGCCTCTTTCATGTCGTAGGCCAGTGCTTTGTCTTGATACTGCCGCAACGTAGTACACTCGAATCCGGACATGTACTGCTGAATCTCCGGCTTCATCCGCATATCGAAATGAAAAATATTTTCCGCCTCCGTTCTGACCAAGTGTCGCACACAAGTCAGCTGATGATTAAAAGTTTTGATTACATCTGTCAAAGATGCTTCCGAACTCTGTGGTGAGAAAAACTCTCAAATCTTTGCCTCTCTAACTGGACGAGGACAATACTGTGCTTCCATCATTAATTTGAATTCCATCCATTCCGCATTATGATTTTCGGGTCCGATAGCTTCCCACCAATCAAAGGCCTCCCGAGTCAGAAAATACTGGGCAATGGGGACCTTCCGGTCCTCGGGACAGTTAAGACCCACGAATATCTTCTCTAACTCCTTGAGCCAGTTATCCCAAGTAATTGCCTCTGCAGATCCGTCAAATTTTGGCGGGTGCAATTTGACCACCTCAGCAAGCCATCTGTCTCCCTGCTATCCTCGTGGTGCCGCTGTCCCATCGCCGTCGCATGCGGCCGACTACCCGGGCGAATCCGGTTTATCTGCGCCACCACTGTTGAAGCACTCCTGGCATGTTAGGATTTGCGCTGCTCGCCGATCCTTGCGCCCTCCGTAATGGGAATTGGTTCGACTAGCCGATAATTCCGGTAGTTGCGAATCCTCCTATCTCATGTTACCCCGTCCGCGTCCACGACCGCGTCTGCGCCCACGTCCTCCTCTCAACATACCGTAAACACAATTCCTCAATATCCAGGACAAAGTTTACGAAATAAAGCCCGTCAATACTCACAAAACAGTAATTAAGTAAAACGGTAGTATAAGATATTAGGAGACTTACAACCACGGTCCACATGACGACTTTTGGCTGAACAGTGATATTACGAACGACTCGTAAATCAATAATATAAACAGACCCAACTTAAAACCCGACTGCCAAGATATCCATAAATCTTAGCTCCGATACCATATTCTGTAACACCCCGAGATATTCGGAATAATTACAGCGCCGTAAACCCTTTAAGTAAGGATTTACAAGGCTAATTTAAAAGAAAGGTAAATATAAGACATCATCATCATTGGAAATTCAAGTTTACAAACCGAACAACTGGTTCAACAAGTAATTTATACAACCATATCGAAATAATATTAATTCGACACGCGTACTCGAGTATCAAATCAAAACAAGAAAACAATTCACCAACAACAACAAACATCATTGAACCCCTTCGCCGTCACGTCAGATCGTGGGTCGCTTTCCGCTCCTAGGCTACCTGAACATCAAAACAAATGTCCACCCCGGAAGGGGTTAGCAAAACGATGCTAGTACAAGTATCATATTCAACAATTCGAATATGCATCAACAATACATAACAAGATACACCACACGGACTTCCGCTACCGGAATCCGACAATGCGAATCCACAAGATTCCATTAACACAGCAAGGGTATTCCAATGATCCAGCGCCCTCAGCATAGATCCCAAGATGATCCCGTCGGACCAACACGAGGTGGAAATAACCCGTCCAATGATCCAGCGCCCTCAGCCTAGATCCCAAGATGATCCCGTCGGACCAACACGAGGTGGACATCCGATCCAGCGCCCTCAGCATAGATCGTACAACGTACACAAACACAACTCATGCATACACATATGCCAAATCATTATGTTCATCAACATGAACATACAAACACTAGATAACGAATATCATGACAATTCAACGAAATAAATCTCATGTTCAACAACATGAATAATCACACGCATGCTCAAAATACCAATATTAACATATTACGATACTTGCCTCGAAGATGGCAAGAACGAAATACTTCAATGATCTCAACACACTCGAAGGCCGCCTCCTTCGAACAACGTAGCAAGCTCGAACCTTAACAAAAGGAATGATATACAAATCATCTCAAGTCGAACGATGGCCTAACAATTCGGTCTACGGCCCAAAAGCTCAATTTAAACAATTCTGCCTGGACTGCTTAGCGTGCGCTACGTACTCTACGTAACGTGCGCTAAGCCTGCCTGTTAGCGTACGCTATCGTATAAGCCTAGCGTACGCTAGCCACGGACTGACAGTTTGACTCGGCTGATCTCATAACGTACGTTACGTACGTATCGTGCGTTAACTTAACCCCGATAGCGCACGTTAACTTACATATGTTAGCGTGCGCTAATCTTGCATGGCAGAATACTGCTAACAGAAAACTGGGTTGAATGGTGATGAACTCATGAATTCTATGGTGATAATACAAGTCATCCTCGAGCATATCATGCTAATAAGGTTTGTGGAAGTTCTATGATTATGAGATACAAATATACGGATAATCATCTCAACATCATAATTCATCTTAGATCTTCAAGAAATATTCTAAGTTCCGTCATTCCCACGCTCCAAAACGCATGATTCCAATGTGTAAAACGTAATAATCTAGGTAATATCCGACATCGATCATAAATCGATTTGAAAATGCTTAGGAGTCCGTATACTAAGATGGTTCAAAGGTTCATATGATATATAGTGCCGATACGTCAAAAGTATCCTTCTAACATGTGATGACCGATTATAAACGAAATAACTGGATATCAAAACATGATCAAACGTCCTTAAGAACATTACTAACATCGGTGAAGAATCACCTACCTCAAAGTAGTGAAGAACACGGAGTAAATCGAAGCAATCCAACACCGAAGGCTTGAACACCAATCTCCAACGATATACGATCTTCAATCACGAGCTAGGATGTTGATATGAAGTGTTTAGGATGAAGGAAGTTATGCTCTAAGTGTAAGAATTCGGGTTATGGGAGAAAAAAGAACTGAAATCACGAATAGGATGCTCTCCTATTTATAAGAAATGGCTATTAGCGCGCGCTAGTCCCTGCTCGTAGCGTGCGCTAACGGCTCACTGACTTAATCAGTATTCGTGACTTAGCGTGCGCTATGCATATACCGTAGCGTGCGCTAAGGCGTTGACTTGGCTTTTCCCGAAAGCCGCCTGTGTTCATCCCGACACGATCCGACAGGGGTCCCCCGGCCAGATCTCACCTACCGCACGTCTCAATCAAATTGACCACGCATAGCGTGCGCTAATAATCCTTTGTAGCGCACGCTATTGAGTCCATGTTAGCGTACGCTACACATAGCCGATAGCGTGCGCTACATGCGCAAAATTACAATTTCTAAATCACATACACGAAATCATACGCTCGACAACATCGGATTATGAAATACGGAGAATAATACTTAGATAAAAGTACTATAATTACATTATCACAAGTTCCAAATACAAGTCAGAAATCTCGGGTATTACAGATGACCTCGAATCGATGGAGTATGTCATCACTAGGATTCGTCAACAAGGCCTCTATCGCCTTGGAAGCCACACTGTTGAACGATTTGATGTTCATCTGGTTGAGGAGTTCTACCTCGATGCTGCTGTTTGTTTCCTTTCGCTGGCTCAGGGAGGACATGTTGCTGACATCACAGCTGTCATTCGCGGAGTAGAGATCCATGTTGACCAAGAGCTGCTTCAGAATCTCTACAGGCTTCCTGCTGATGGCCTAACAATGGAAGATCTTGAGACCTTTGGGTCCCAAGAACTATTGACCGCTTAATATGGGTTGTTCACCGGTTCAGCATTGGTTGAAACGATTCACACCTCTTGTCATAAGAAAAACTTTTGTTTACCTTTTGTCTATTTACACGATTTTTGTTGCCGCGTTTGAGATGTGCACCAATCTTAGGTTTAGGATGATGGTTGCAATTATGACCTGTGAGAAGGTCAACTGGTGTCAAATCATCCTCAAACAGTTGCAGGAAGAATTTTGCAAGCCTGCCTCGCAGAAGAAATCCTTTGGATTGCTTTTGAATTATATTCTGACCAAATGCGGTGTTCCTCAAGATGAAAAAGAAAAGAAGATCACTTCTCGCATTTATATGGGAAGCATCAGACCCACTGTTTTCAAGAAAGGACCCTTATTGCAAACAGCCTTACGCTCGAAAATTGCCCTTTCGCCACTCAAGAGACATATCTTCAAGTCTCGAGCGAGGAGACTTCAAGGAAGAGAAAAGATCTCACAAAGAAACTCCAGCTTGCTATTGAGAAGCCGAAAAGGAAGCTAAGGAGCCTTTCAAAGTTAAGGCTACGAAACCTCCAAGGATGCTCCTTCCGTAGCTCAACCCACTAAACAAATCCCCGTGGCCCAACCCCGTGGAAGAGATGCCTACTACCGCCGATACAAGAGATCCTCACCATTGGCATCTATGACGGATGCTCGGACATCCGCTAACATACAAGACTCGCGAGTCGGCCGCCACTTTGGAGCCAAAAGCTACTTCTCCTATACGGATTCCACACCCGTTAAGGATCCATCTCCCATCGTGGCACCAACCCTTGTAAGGGATCCTCTCCGATACAGATCCCACACCGTAGAGGAACCCATTCCTACAATGGACTCAAAGGCGTTAGACGCAGCCCTCCCCGGACACAATTATTACCAAAACCCTACTTTCTGTGCAAATCGAATGTGCTTATGAACGGTTTGTCCAATGGAAGAATTACAGACTTACTTCGTACGACAACCTGTACAACTGGAGGGAATGGAGCAATGAAGAAAGATTTATTTTGGAAGTGACGGATGATCAAGATGTAGTTGTCCTGATCCAATGGGACAACCTATGCGTTAAAGAGCTTATTGAGAGCCATCTGTTTGAAAAAGCCGAAGCACGAAATAAAGGAAAAGCTAAGTCTGTGGAATCTCCCGAAAGTCCAAAATCAGATCACGACTCGGATGATGATGATGACGCCCTTCAGGCTGGTATAAGAATGAGTCGCGAGGAATCTGAATCTCAGATGGGCGCATGAACTTCGAGTCAACACCAATCTCCTCCCCATCAACAAAACATTGTTCCCGACAATGAGGATTCAGTCCCTCATGTCGCGGACGAACAATCAGCTTCGGAACAGGCACCCAAGCCTGTCGCCGCCCAATCCGAAGAAGAATCCAGCGCCATCCCGCACGAGGAATCAGTCCCTCTGCCGGAGTAGGAGGAACCAGTCCCTCCTGTATCCATGTCTTCAGAAACCACTTCAGCACAGGACGATGCAGCACCCCTGTCGCCAAACCCGAATCTGAAGCTCCCGCACCCTCAACCGCCTTAGAATCCAACGATGGTATAAAACCTGAGGATGTCTAACTCAATTCACGTCCCAATGTGAACTTGAGACGGTTGAATGGAGTTGAAGATTTTGCCCAGCCAAACTCTCCTAGGACTGCCATAAGGAAAGAGCGATTACATGCTCTTGGCCTCCAAATTGTTTTCATTCAGGACGCCATCAATGCTCTATATTCTATGGAAAAAGCTCTTGATTGGCTACACACATATGCCATTGAAGAGATGACATGTCTAAAGAACGAAGTCTCCCGAGTGGAAGAAGCCTTCACTATCTTGCCACACGTCTTCAAGCAGGCCCTGAGCTAATTGCAAGAAAAATAGGACCAGATCCTGAGAGAAGAACAATCAAAGCTATGCATGTCCGAGGCCAAGACAGCATCAGCTATGATTGAAACTGGTTCCCAGCTTCGAGCCCACGACAAGAAAATTCAAGATATGTCACAGGTGCTCACCTCCCTTGTTGAGAAAATGACAAATTTTGAGACGAAACAGGATGCTGCTTTGCAAATCCTGAAACGCCTTGATGAGAAGGTGTCATACCTTGATGATGCCAAAAAGTGGGAAGAATCGAGGGAAGTTGCTAGGAAAACAAGGTTGGAGCAAGAGAAAGAAATGTTAGATCCTTTTGAAGACTCCATCACTGCTGATATAGCCCGTATTTCATCTCCAAATGTTAGAATACAGGGAGATTGACCAGAATTCTAGGACCCTAAGTATCCTTGGAAGAGCCTAGTTCAAAAACCACAAGCTATGAACCTCCCGGCCGACCGACAGCCTACTACAGAAGAAGTCAAGAACTGGAGGAGAAATAAACTACTAAGACACTTTGTTGTTCTTATCAGCGAATCCTCATTATTTAACAGATGCAGGACAATACAAGAAGCCACAGAGGAGTTCAAGAAAAGGTTGGAACTAGGAACGCTCCCGCTACAGCAGCAGATCAAGTCTAAGCATAGAAAAGGTGACTTAGTTACCCATCCAGAAGATTGGATCCTAGCTTCGATAAGTCGTATGAAGGACGAGCCATATATCTGAATCTAGATAGGGATGCTCATCAGAACTGGTGGAAGAATACCAAGAATGACCCTAAAAGGCCATGGAGACACTCAGACTATAGGAGTTGAATTTCCTTGTATTATTTTTGTAATTTTATTTTCAAAATAGCAAAATATTGTTCTCTTTGTTTCAATATCAATAAAATATTTGCTTGTTTTGAAAGACTACAACTCGTAATCTATTGTGTTATTGTATGTTTAGAAATACTTAACCTATTCTTACTGTATATAAGTATGAAACTTATCTTAATACATAAACTGTAAGAACTTGTCTGCGAACAGTTCATAGTTTAAGTTGTATATATCTGAAATACTATGTAAGATTGTGCCTGCGCGCCAATCATAAGTTTAATCATGTAACACTCTTTTGATAAAACTGAACTTGCCTGCAAGCAGTGCTTAGTATTAAGCTAATTGCTGAAGGCCAGAACATTCGAACAGAAGACCAAGAAGTCTGCCCTCCTTCAAGATGCTAAGTGTCAAAGTTTTGGCATCATCAAGGATGTTTCGGATAACATCATAAAGTTTTAAAGGAAGACTTGGAAGGACTTGGCAAATTATCAAAAAGGGGGGAACTGTTGGGATAACAATCCTCAGATTTAAATTGTCGGGATAAACAATCCCTGTATCGAAAGATCATGACATAATGTTTCGACAATATGCCAATCCAGCATACAGCTAGAAGTTGTATCGAAAAGATGATCAAAGGTATCAACCTGTATCGAAGACTTCTCGTAGCCCCAACACACAGTGAATCAATCATACAGCAAAGGGGTCTCATAAAACTAAGTATGGAAGCTGTCTCGAATCGACAATACAGCTATCGTTCCATACAGTATCCAAACAGGATAAGAAGAAATCTTTGGTATTCGCTAAAGTCAAAGTCCCATTTAAGAAGATATATTTAAATACTAAAGGATAAAGTATTTAAATATCAAGCCGTCAGAGATTTTCAAATCTAGCGCAAAATTCGGATCGTGTTTTATTCAAATATATCATCCCGTTGGAACGGAATCCTGCTCAACGGATCTATCTCAACGGATATATTCAAGAAGGCTATATATATATATATATATATATATAGAGAGAGAGAGAGAGAGAGAGAGAGTTTGAAGATCAAGGACTCACACTCTGACAATACATCAAATCAACTACAACGAAGTTATCATCATATACATCTGAGGAAACATATATCCCAAAGCATACTGCTATTCTGAAAGAAGAGATATTCAAGTGCTCAAACTGTGAACAACACATCATCAGCTAAAAGCTCAGAAAGTCAAAGTTGTTGTTCAAACATTGTTCTACCCTTGAACAAAACCCATCAGCCCTGTGTGGACTGACAAACCTTGTTATTCCTGAATTGTGTGTGACAGACTTGCATTGAAGAGACGAAGCTTCAGAACTATGTGTGAAGAAGCCAGTCAAGTGAAAGCTTAAACCAATCTATGTGAACGGTTCAAGGCTAAGATCATTATATCAATCTGTGTGAACGATATATTGATTAGGTTTGATTATAAATACGTAGTTGTGTACGTAGTATTTATAATAAATATTTTCACTCCTGTGTGGAGGACCAGTGGATGTAGAGTGGTTTACCTCGAACCACTTTAATTACCGTGTCAGTTACCTTATGCATTAACTGTTTTATTATTTGTGATTATTTTTAAGTATACACTTCATACCTAGTTGCTATATGTACAGCAACTCACTTTAACAAGACTTCCGCTACGCACTCAGATTTCAAAACCGTACAGCTTGTTGTTTAAAACACTTTCCAAGCTGTATCCTGTATACTTAGTGGCCAACACATATATATACATATATATATTGATAATTTAAGGGTATAATTATAATTATAATAGTTGGTGATTTAATTAGTTGGATTTGGCTTTAACTTGTAGTTCATGTCTTAGAAATTTTATTAAGTTGGGTTTGGGTACATTAATGAGTTTATATGTACAAGTGTTGATACATAACCCATTAGGTGAGTTAATATACTCTTTTAATTTTATTATTTGGTTTATCAAATAAATCACGAAGTTAAAGGGTGAAATAAAATAAAATAGATGTAGGTTATATCATGTCATAAAATAAATATTATCAAAATACATCATGATTTAATACATTGCACGCATGATAAGCCATCAAATTTAGGGGGTTTTACATCTTCTTTCATCATAGCTCTAAACAACTGCTTCGATATCTCATATTGAGTTATTCGGCTATGTTCCCTATAGAGTTTGGTCAGATGATCCAGTACCTGCCTAGGAAAAGTCATTATCTCGTGCGCTCTCTGTATTGGAGTTCAGGCCATAAATCAAATATGCATCGGAAATAAAAATCACACAAACCGTGCTCATTAAAACTCCTAAACAGGATCGATCAAGGATTATGTAAATGAATAAATAAAAGAATCGAAATCATACCCTCATAGACCCAGCTTCTTTAATCTGATGATGACGATCACGAATCCAATCCTTGAAGCTTTTGGAAATTCCAACGCCAAAAATACTAAACGTCTCTATGATTCACGCGTTCGGGACTCTCGTGTATCTAGTCTGTTAGATAAACCTTTATCCATCACGGTATGTTTATAACAATTAATTAGTCTAATTAATTAATTATCTAAAATACAATATAATTAATTTCTCCAAGAAATAATTATATTTGAATTAAATTTATTACTCAGTAATTTACTTAATTGATTTAATTTATATAGTAAATTAAATTCAATTAGGCATCCAATGTCCAGTATTCATTAATAGAGAATAGGATTAATTTAATCCATCATTGATCCTGTATGCGCGACTCTGTAGGTTCATCTTAGTCAGCAATTGGAGGATCCAGAGATTGCAAGGAACACTTAGCCAGTCTATGGCTCACACTGTAACCCAACTGAGAATGAATGATATGAATCAATCCAAAATCTGTTATCAATACCGTATACGTCAAAATCTGTTATCAAAATCTGTTATCAAAATCTGTTATGATTCCAAAATATGTTATCAAAATCATATCAACTGCTATCAAGTTTTTAGGGTCACGGTTAAGTCAAACTCTGTCTATAGTTGACTCTATGCATGTGTTAGTGCAAATCAAGATCATAGAGCTCTCATGTATCTAATACAACTAGCTTAATAGCTTCAACCAAAGACTTTTGATCGTATTTATCACTAACCACATAGGACATTATCCTGTTCACTCACATGAGAAAGAATCATTTCTTGGTATTCTGTAAAGACTACTACTTGCCCATTAAGTTGCACTTCGAGGTTGATCCCTACCAACAAGTGATTGGGTCGAACTACTCTAGTGACTAACTTTGTGAAACAAGCACATCTTCTACTGAACCCTCAAGTTAAAGGTTCACGTATACCTATCATAACCTTACAATTCAGTCATTGACTATCTTAGAGCGAAATCCATGTGACTGAATCGAGGTGAGTTGTATCCGAGTATACTAACAAAATTAGTATACCTATACTGAATGCTCCCACTACTCCTGAGTGAAGACATGCACATGTCCAACATACGATATACAAGTCTCCATTAAAACTTAATACCCACTTAAGTGTTATTGACTTGCAGATAAGTTAAACAATTTGAGTTCCAAACACTTCAAGTGCAAGACTCTATATCTCATAAGGAGTCGAATGTTTCTAATCAAAAAGTACGGACATTATTTCTATTTATTTACCAAATCAAGAACGTCAATGATATAAAATGAATAAAGAAATAATCACTACCTTTTATTAATACAACTTAAGTTCATAATCACATATAAATGCACTATCTCTCTTATCCTCATAGTGGCACGAAGGCATACTCTAAGAATCTCCCACTTGAATTCAATGCCACATATTGTGTTATCTAATACCCATATTATCCAGATGTCGCTCCAAGACAATCTGCGATAATGCCTTGGTAAGCAGGTCAGCAAGTTTATTTGTTGAGTCTACCCTCTGCAGTTCAATATATCTATTCTTCACCAACTCTCTGACGATGTGATACTTTCTCTCAATATGCTTGGTCTTATGATGAACCCTGGGTTATTTAGCATGTGCAACAGCTCCTTCATTATCGTAGTAAAGCGGCACCGGCAGCTTCGCACTTGGGACTACTTGAAGTGTAACACCCCCAATCCACTCAGGGATATTACACGCCGTAGACCCTCTCCTCAAGGATCTACCAGGCTGGTAACAACATTTAACATCTCGACAATGCCTTCAAGGCAAAATGACTCAGTAGACCGATTTGGTCTTTCAATAAATACATACAACTCAATTCCAAACACATACCCACGCAGGGGTCAAAATACAATAAACTCCCGTACAATGGGGAAAAGATACTGCAGCGGAAAAGAAAATACAACTAGACCAGTACGACATCAACGGATCCTCGTGTGATTAGTATTGTTCATCTTTCATCATCCTTCGTGCCGACTCTGTGCTATGCTCCAAAACCTGAATGCAAAATAGACATCCACCCCGAATACTGGGGTTAGCAAAACTCCACTGTTTTGCTAGTGCAAGTATAAAATACGAAAACGAGCCATACATATCATACTCCACGAAACATGTTAATCATAAACATACTTCCCGAGGTGATTCACTTAATCAAACGATTAAATCGAAAGATAGGGTAAACCCGATATACATCTGTGAAAAAAAACATTTTACAACCTCGGGAGTTTTGAATACATTGGGATTTAAGAATTTCTCAAACCTTTCAAAACCTTTAGGACACAAACAAAAATCATTTTCCCAAAACATAAATTCGATAACAACAAATGGGGTCCATGACCCGATCATACCATAATAACCTGTTTCCACAGATTATTCGCGTCCCGTGCTAGCAAGCCACGGACCTCAGATGCTCCCGTAGAACAAACCCGAGTGAATAAGCCACAGGGAAACTATATCAAATCACATGTCACCGTAACCGCAGTCACGCGACTACAAGCACATATACGTGCATAATCAAACCACAACCATAAGTTATCCCGGCATCGTGCTAACAAGCCACGAGCCTCGGAGTCCCCGCAAGACATACCCGATGATAACCACACAAGTTATCTCGGCATCGGGCTAACAAGCCACGAACCTCGGAGTCCCCGCAAGACATACCCGGATTGGATAACCCTACGGTCACGCCCGACCCATACTAGCAAGTATGGATCCCGGAGATTCAACAATCCTACCCGAAGGCACATCACATACATCAAGCACCCAACAATAATCACTTGTCAAGCCAAACAACATTAAGTATCACAACCTCCTTTCAATGAGTAACAACTAATATCACACACATTACGTTCTTACCGAACAAGTACACAATAACAATACGTAATCCCCGGCAAAGGATTACGGTCTATCAAACTCACTCGAAGTGATCATATTATCTTTAAACATACAAAACCAACACACATATTCCGAGAACACATATTCACGAAGTATACGAATTATCGTTGAAAGACAACATTTATCGAGAACATACCAATTCCTTTTTACGTTCATTAAATATCGATTTCGCATAAAATCATTTATCAAGAATTATATCAACGAAACATGAAATGTATGGGCAAGATACTTGCCTCAAAACTACAAATGCAACAAGATGACGGATAGGACGCGGTCGAATAACTCCGAACCCCCGAACAATATCAAGAACGCGATAGCACCACGAGTATTACGAGAATAACACCACACGAATCATCAATCACCAAACGGAATTCAACATCGGAATCCTCGAACACCTATAAACCTCCGGAAATAACAATAACACATGGTTACGACTAGAATCAAGGCCAAAACAACTAAATCCCAACAAACTATCGAAGGGAAACTCATTGGGACATTCAATCGCACACTAAATGTTCAATAATTCCCATGAACACTCTAATCGTCAATCGAGTTAAACAAACTCGATATATGGATATACAACCCATAGAACACGATTAATAACATCATACTACACCAACCGATGTATCAATATCGGATTAGAAACGATATCAAGAACAATTTCTCCAAAAAGTCAACTTGAAGGAAAATCAAGAATATACCTTGATTTGACGAAGAACACGGATCGATGATGATATAATCCACAAGAATCTTCCAAAATGCCTTGGAAATGATTAGAATCGCCAAGAACTCGATTTCCCTCCTCCGCGCCGCCGAAAAGGAAGAAAAAATCGCGTAGGAAGTGACCGCCGAGCCGTGCTATATATAGCCGGGCAGGTTACGGCCAGAATCGGCAGCCTTACGGCCGTAACTCGGACACCTTACGGCCGTACTCGGCAGCCTTACGGCCAAAATCCGCCTTCACTGTATCGGCCAGTACCCGATCACACTTACGGCCGTAACTCGGACACCTTACGGCCGTAATCGCACCTTACGGCCGTAACTCGGCCAGCCAGCCCTGCTCGGCCGTGACTCGCCGTGGCCACTCCGACGGTCTTGACGACCCGAAACCCGAACCTGAGTAAAAATCGAAGATACGGTTACGAAGTACTCGCAAAGACGAATCCAAGCACTAAGAGAACACACAATTCCGACCATCCGAAGTGTCGGAATTCGACAATGGAAGTAATTACCCCAAACTTTGGGAAATTACAAAAATGGCCCAAAACGTCCGAAAATCACGATACGTGATCGAAACACCGAACCAAAGCTCGCAACATGAATAATAACATTAAATGAACTTGCGAAACTCAAACAATAGTTTCGACGAGATTCGCAAGAATCGAGCTCAAGTGCGGAAAAGTCGCTAAAAGCACTAACTCAACAAAACGACACCGAAACGAACTCGGATGACAAAAAGTTCAGAATTAATCATTCTTGGAATGACGAAACGGTCATGAGTGAGTCGTCAAAACAGACTCCACCAAAAAAGAAATTTACCGAAAATCGAAAATTGCGGATATTACATTCTACCCTCCTTAAAAGAAGTTTCGTCCCGAAACTTAAAACAAGTAGGGGGGAGCAATATACCCGCCAGGAAAACTCGACGAGATACACAAAAATAGAAAACTCGCGCCCAACGGCGAAACGCTGCAAGAACGCAAAGAGACATACGGCGTGACAACACGCTCCACGACGACCAACACAATGTCACCGTTAGGGATACAATAAAACCAACAAATGACAAGCGTCATCAAACGGATAATATAGCCAAGTCAATTATCCGACAATCACAAAACACAACGAACGAAAGTCAGTATGATTGACCAACCCAACGGTACATCAATCGAAACGCGAGCCAATCGTTGAACTAATACTGAATTCCACCGCCCAAGGGTTGGAAGATCGAAAACGAGACTAATTTCCCAAACTTAAGGGAATTAGGAAGGAGCCTGAATGCTCAACGATCACGAAAGGAGGACAAAAACCGAACAAACAAACGACCGAACCACAACGGTCGAGACAACAAAAGCGAACGATCATGTTCGAATCACGAAGAACAATAAGGTTCAACCGACAACTCCGAGGTTCACATCTCGACTCGAGACAAAACATGATCCGGTGAAAACAACAAGATGCACACTCGCATAAGATCCACAGGAAAGGGAATAACAATTGAAAAGTCACATCGACGAACGAGTAATTCCGAAATAATACCACCCTCGTTCGATCAACAAAAGCAAGGTGCAGGACAAGCTCAGAAAATGTCAATGAACATAAACGAGTCGACAGAGTCGAAAATACAGAAGTTCCAAATCCGATCCACTTCGAATAAGAGAACTAGTAAAACCAGATGATGTCACTTCCGAACAAGGTTCACAAGAATCGAACCGAACTCGAAAAGTCACAATGATAACCAGATTGACCCAAAACAAGATCACACTGCTCGAACGATTTAAACCAAATACGTAACAAGTTGTAAAGTATCAACAAACACGAGCGAGTCGATAGACTCGAGAAAGAGAAAATGCAGAGTCTAAAAACAACACGGGTACTACATTCGACCTCTTATAAAGAAGGTCGCCCAAACTCACAACAATAAATCAAGGTGACGACACAACAAGCAACCGATAAACATCCTTCAAAGGCCTCTCAAAGCCGATTCCGATGGTATCTTTGAAGCGCGAACTCCGAAAGTCTCGGTAGCCAATTCACAAAACTGAATTCGGTGTCCCTCGAGTCCACACTTGAAATGTGTTACCGACGAGAAGGATAATTTACACGTGCATGCCCCGGCACATCTCGATTGAAACGCGTCGGCTCGGCATACCGAAAATACAAATGCTAGATACAATGGGGCATAACGTCGCAAAACAACATAGCGGAGATGCCAACTCAGCACAACAAGGAATCATAATACATATCATATACAACGATTATCATCGTAAAATAATACACACAAACACTTCAAGAACGACGGTATCGTTCGCGACCTCAACGGCCCGAACGATAACCAAAGACATAATTACAACCATCATGAAACAATCATACATGTACACAAATGTACAACTCAAGCTTTAACAACCCACACTCGTGCGACAACACGCAAATCACCACGAGGTGATAACAAGAACACTACCACACCTCTCACAGAGGGCTAGTACAACAAATGCGTGGCAACGCCTCGACGTTCATGCCACCAATTCGATCACACCAAGGGTTAACACCGTAACGAAAGTTCAAAACCATACACGCATTTCCGGTCCGCAAACAGAATGATAGGTTTTAAAACGAAAACCACCTTTGAAGACAGCTTTGGAAACACCATGATCTTGAGTATCATTTTACAAAAAGTAGTGTAAACATTGTTATCGAGACCTTGAAAATCATCTTGCAAAAATGAGGACATCTTTTCTTAGTGAAAAACTTTCAAAAATATTCGACCCTTGGGTCTAAGCAATCGCATTTGAAAATATCTCAAAATATTTTTGGTCCTCAACCGGAAAATTTTTGAAATGTATTGCGGCATTAGAAAACACCTTGAAAACACCGCAAGAAAATAATTCGCTTTAAAAGTACGTCTCGAATTTTAATTTTCTAAGATACTCAAGGTTTTCAAAATAATTCAATGGGCTAGAATGCCCAAAAATTTCGTAATTACAAGGAACAATAAAGCGCCGTGGGTCTCGCGCCGAAACCCACCAGATAAAACCATTTACAAAAACGCCAAAAGGCCGATGACGGTAATATTTCAAAACTCACAAAAGCCATTTACAAAATACTAAATACCGTCATAAGAATTTCGCCAAAATGATCAAGGCCACAATGCCAAAAACTCGGTTAAGGGAATCGATTTTCGAAATAAAACTCGGTCGGAAAAATACCGAAAGTCATTACAAAAGAACTCACGCAATGGATAAAAGAAATACGCTCAACATGCACAATCCAAAGAACATTACTCCTCATATGAACGAAATATGAGAGTCGAATAACCACATATCACGAAATCAAAATCCATAAGAGGATTCCGTCACTTAACAAATAATCATAAAAATAGCTCGTGTCACACGAGGCACAACACCAAGAAGGGAGACTTACATTCACAGTCGCACGAAGATGATGATCGCCACGATACTAATCACGACCAACCAACTCGGCACGACGCGTCGCGACACGACTCGCCGATAAAATCCGACGAGACAAAAACTCAATAGACACCATCGACCCGACACCTAGGTTTCCACAACCTAAGCTCGATACCATTCTGTAACTCCCCAATCCACTCGGGGATATTACACGCCGTAGACCCTCTCCTCAAGGATCTACCAGCCGGTAACAACATTTAACATCTCGACAATGCCTTCAAGGCAAAATGACTCAAGAGACCGATTTGGTCTTTCAATAAATACATACAACTCAATTCCAAACACATACCCACGCAGGGGTCAAAATACAATAAACTTCCCGCAACGGGAAAAGATACTTGCAATGAAAAGAAAATACAACTAGACCAAGACGACATCAACGGATCCTCGTGTGATTAGTATCGTTCATCTTTCATCATCCTTCGTGCCGACTGTGCTATGCTCCAAAACCCGAATGCAAAATAGACATCCACCCCGAATACTGGGGTTAGCAAACTCCACCGTTTTGCTAGTGCAAGTATAAAATACGAAAACGAGCCATACATATCATACTCCACGAAACATGTTAATCATAAACATACTTCCCGAGGTGATTCACTTAATCAAACGATTAAATCGAAAGATAGGGTAAACCCGATATACATCCGTGAAAAAACATTTTACAACCTGAGTTTTGAATACATTGGGATTTAAGAATTTCTCAAACCTTTCAAAACCTTTAGGACACAAACAAAAATCATTTTCCCAAAACATAAATTCGATAACAACAAATGGGGTCCATGACCCGATCATACCATAATAACTGTTTCCACAGTTATTCGCGTCCGTGCTAGCAAGCCACGGACCTCGATGCTCCCGTAGAACAAACCCGAGTGAATAACCCACAGGAAACTATATCAAATCACATGTCACCGTAACCGCAATCACGCGACTACAAGCACATATACGTGCATAATCAAACCACAACCATAAGTTATCCCTAGATCGTGCTAACAAGCCACGAACCTGAGTCCCCGCAAGACATACCCGATGATAACCCCACAAGTTATCTCGGCATCGGGCTAACAAGCCACGAACCTCGGAGTCCCCGCAAGACATACCCGGATTGGATAACCCTACGGTCACGCCCGACCCATACTAGCAAGTATGGATCCCGGAGATTCAACAATCCTACCCGGAGGCACATCACATACATCAAGCACCCAACAATAATCACTTGTCAAGCCAAACAACATTAAGTATCACAACCTCCTTTCAAGGAGTAACAACTAATATCACACACATTACGTTCTTACCGAACAAGTACACAATAACAATACGTAATCCCCGGCAAAGGATTACGGTCTATCAAACTCACTCGAAGTGATCATATTATCTTTAAACATACAAAACCAACACACATATTCACGAAGTATACGAATTATCGTTGAAAGACAACATTTATCGAGAACATACCAATTCCTTTTTATGTTCATTAAATATTGGATTTCGCATTAAATCATTTATCAAGAATTATATCAACGAAACATGAAATGTATGGGCAAGATACTTGCCTCAAAACTACAGTCGCAACAAGATGACGGATAGGACGCGGTCGAATAACTCCGAACCCCCGAACAATATCAAGAACGCGATAGCACCACGAGTATTACGAGAATAACACCACACGATTCATCAATCACCAAACGGAATTCAACATCGGAATCCTCGAACACCTATAAACCTCCGGAAATAACAATAACACATGGTTACGACTAGAATCAAGGCCAAAACAACGGAAATCCCAACAAACTATCGAAGGGAAACTCATTGGGACATTCAATCGAACACTAAATGTTCAATAATTCCCAAGAACACTCGAATCGTCAATCGAGTTAAACAAACTCGATATATGGATATACAACCCATAGAACACGATTAATAACATCATACTACACCAACCGATGTATCAAAATCGGATTAGAAACGAAATCAAGAACAATTTCTCCAAAAAGTCAACTTGAAGGAAAATCAAGAATATACCTTGATTTGACGAAGAACACGGATTGGATGATGATATAATCCACAAGAATCTTCCAAAATGCCTTGGAAATGATTAGAATCGCCAAGAACTCGATTTCCCGAGCCTCCGTCGCGTACGCCGAAAAGGAAGAAAAATCGCGTAGGAAGTGAAATCGCCGAGCCAAACTATATAGCCGGTAGGGTTACGGCAGAATCGGCAGCCTTACGGCCGTAACTCGGACACCTTACGGCCGTACTCGGCAGCCTTACTGTAATCGCCACAAAATCCGCCAGACGTGCATTCGATCACACTTACGGCCAGAACTCGGACACCTTACGGCCGTAATCGCACCTTACGGCCGTAACTCGCCAAAGCCAGCCCTCGCCCGCCTTGACTGCCGTGGCCACTCCGACGGCCCTTGACGACCCAAACCCGAACCTGAGTGAAAATCGAAGATACGGTTACGAAGTACTCGCAAAGACGAATCCAAGCACTAAGAGAACACACAATTCCGACCATCCGAAGTGTCGGAATTCGACAATGGAAGTAATTACCCCAAACTTTGGGAAATTACAAAAATGGCCCAAAACGTCCGAAAATCACGATACGTGATCGAAACACCGAACCAAAGCTCGCAACATGAATAATAACATTAAATGAACTTGCGAGAAACTCGAAACAATAGTTTCGGACGAGATTCGAAAGAATCGAGCTCAAGTGCGGAAAAGTCGCTAAAAAGCACGGAACTCAACAAAACGACACCGAAACGAACTCGGATGACAAAAAGTTCAGAATTAATCATTCTTGGAATGATGAAACGGTCATGAGTGAGTCGTCAAAACAGACTCCGACCAAAAAAAGAAATTTACCGAAAATCGAAAATTGCGGATATTACATGAAGTTCTTCAAGATACTTCTTGACCCAAAATGCTTCCCTTGATGCCTCTGAGGCTGCCTGGTACTCGGCCTAGCAGGTGGAATGTGCAGGGGCAATTTGCTTGGAACTCATCCAAGAAACTGCTCCACCATTCTAAGATCCCAGTTCAATGCTTGTTTATTTCCATATCCACCACGCTTTCTAGTCATATTATTCACAACTATCTTGTTTTGTAGATTTAGATGATTATTCAACAATTTGGCAGATCCAATTCATTTATTTCTAAATAAGTTTTGCAACTCCCATTGCTAATGAAAAAGTGATAAACATTCCGAGCCATAACTGGAATGAATATAATATTCTTATGCCCACTGGGAAAAACTAATACATCATCTAAATACAAAACAAAACCAGATTCCAGATCCAAAAGAAGTGATCCGATACCGATAGCCTCGACATTACGTCTATTTTTTACTGTTATCATCACTTCCATGGCTCCAAGATGCCTACTTTGCTCCAGAACCTTATTCATAGTGCATATATGAGAACTAGCACCTGAATCCAGAGATTAGGAAGTAGAATAAACAGTAGCAGAACCCAAATGTGAAAGTTTTGTACCTGAAGAACCATCTAGCTGAGGCAGTCCTTTCTCTAGTGACTTGGCCTTACTTGCCTTCAGAACTATTGAGTCTTTTCCTTTTCCCTTTCCGACCATAGCTTTGGGCCCTAACTGCTTCTTATTTTTCTTATTCTTGTTATTGGACTTCCTATGCCCAAAAGAGATAACAAGTGCAACCTCTTTCACCCTCGGCGTCTTCATCTGAGATTGAGCATTGGATAGTTTGTTCATCAACCCTGTTAGATTGCAAGCAATCTCACTGCAGTTGGAATTCATAACACAACGTCAAAAAGAGTCAGTCATAGATTGAATAATGAGATCAGTTTGGAGAGAAACATGTATCCTAAAATCAAGAGCTTCCAATCTCTCTATCATAAAGATTATCTTGAGGACATTGTCCCTAACTTTCTCTCTTTCCCTCATTCGAACTCCAAACTGCTGCTTTGATATCTTATGTCGATTTGTCCAGTTATGCTCCCCATAAACTTTGGTAATATGAGCCAAGATCTATCTAGTATAAGTCTTGTCTCGTGTGCTCTCTGCAACTCATTAGTCATTGAGCCTATCATAAAGCCACGTACTCGACATCATCTTTGACCCACTTCTCATGGGTCAACCTTTTCCTGGTTATCTCTAGTCTGAGTGGGAGTCCATGGGATGTCCGATTCCAAGATGTCCCAACGATTCCATACTTAGGACTATCCTCATATTTTGGAGCCATCGACAAAGTTTAGTCCATTAGGTTGTTCTTTTCAAGAAGTATTGCAAGTGGATTCGTTGTCACTTTGAGATTTTAAAACTACAAAAAATAGAATATATTTAATTAGCATTATGTGAATTATGATCCGAGTATTTAGAATAAAGGACTTTTTCTATTCATGACTCGGCTCCCACTAATTTTATTGGAAAAACACACTTTCATGTGAAAAATATAAGTTATCAACTAATCGAGCTCTTAGCGTTGGTCAAGTTTTTTATAAAATTAACAGAGGGCAGCCCATACAATTTATGGTATATTAGTTTTACAAAGTGGTGTCCAACACCAATCCATCTAATGGATGTTTCGATCTTTCTTTTACCAGTAATTCACTTTCCCTCAACCCATATGATTTCAATAGCTCGCTGAACTATCTAAGTTTGAACCATCAACTCCTACCAGTCTGACAATTGAATCTTAACGGGCAACCTAAATAGATTCTAGAGGTTTGATTTGTCACAACTGAAGACATCTAATGCATTCTACTAATTTATCGACCTTTCCCAAAAATACTACCCCGACATACTCGGAAGAATAGCATTTTAGTTTAGCTTTTAATTTTCCAAGAGTTTCATGGAGGTAGGAAACCTTGCACCGTTTCTAACTCAGCGTTTGTTATATGGGAGTATTACACAATTAATATTTTACTTTGCACATTAATTCATTTGTAATTGCGGTTTGTTTATCCATACCATATGAATAAGATAAATAACAACCTAGTTGCTATCAACATGTAGTTCATGGACCTTTCTTAAATATTGACCAGACGAATGACCCAACAAAATAAACAAAAAAAAAACTGGTCTTGAGTTTCCATCTTCTTGATGGATCGCATTCGGCCACCATCTTGAAAAACTTTATATTACATTTGAATAATTTGTAACATATACAAATATTATAGTAAAATAAATAAATAGTCCCAAAGCTTGCCTTTACAACCCATCGAATAATATTGAAGTAAAAACTATGTCTACAAACTATATAACCATCACATAAATATATAAAATATACAACATGTAATGATTTTAATTAAATTAATTCAACAATTATCGATAATTTAATTTGTTCGTAGTAAACCCTCAAAATATGTTCTTAAAAAAAATTGAAATCTAATGATTTAATCAAATTAAACATAATTGATATTGAAAAATTATGTTTTGAAAATATACTAAAGAACGAGGTAGTGCCCAACAGCCAGGAAGCTGCCATGCATCAGCTCGGTGCTTGCCGGCACTTGCTGGGTATGCCTGTCAGCACCTACCGAGTCACTGTCGACACCCATCTGGGTCGCGCTCGGCATCACCCGAGACCCAGCTAGGTCGTGCTCGACAGCGCCGGCACCCAGCTAGTTCAGCTCGGTTCGCGTCCGACACCCAGCTAGTTCAATTGGGTTCATTTTTAGGAATATGCCCTCGAATGCCACTCAGATGATAAGAGAGTGAGAGCATTGAATTTTAATTATAAATATTGAATTTAATAAGGCATTTATTATTTCTATATTATTGTATATCACTAGCATTGTGATTTGTATATAGAATAAATGTCCTTGCATTTTAGAGCAAACATTCCACTCTTATGGAGATAAGGAGATATGCACTCAAAGTGTTTAGGGCTCGTATGCTTAACTGGTTTACAAGTCCATAAAGCTTAATCCGTAAGTTTAGACCAGACCTGTATAACGTGTACTTTGACATGTAGAGTGCATGTCTGTAATATCCGGATTTTTCTTTCTCTGGTATTTTCATTCTTGGTGTATTTTTAGCGACTCGCTTGTAACCGTATTAATATTTCGAGAATATTTAATACTGGATTTTTTGTCATCCGAGCTTGTTTCGGACCTGTTATACTCAATTCCGTGTTTTTTTGCCTTTTCATCGCTATTTCGTTTGATTCTCATAATCGTTGTTCGGAACCGCCGTCTCGGGATTGCCGCAGATCCATCTCATGTTATCACAGCGTCTGTGGACCCTATCAGAAAGGCAAGCAAGTCAAGGCAACCCTGGTGAGCAAGTCATATCTTTCCACCATCAGGGTCCTGGATTCGCTACACATGGACCTCTACGGCCGTGTATACCCTGTAAGTTTGGGAGGAAAGAAATACTATCTTGTTATTGTCGATGATTTCTCCATGTATGCTTGGACCATCTTCCTGAACAAGAAGAAAGAAACGATCACAAAGCTGCTAAAGCACCTGAAAAAGCTGCAGAATGAGAAAAGGGTTGAATATTATATCCATTCGCTCCGACAGAGGCACATAAATTCACTAATCGCTTAATAGAGCAATACTATGTGGATAATGGCATACAAGACGAATACTCAGCAGCCCGAACTCCTTAACAAAATGGTGTTGCCGAGCGTAAGAACAGGATCTTTGAAAGAAGCAACAAGGACCATGTTAGCTGCAAGCAAGTTGCCGCAGCAGTTTGGGGAGAAGCAATAAATATAGCATGGTATACACAAAACCGCTGTATCATCAACAAACATCACAACAAAACAGCATATGAGGTATGGAATAACAAAACTCCAATGGTTGCATACTTTTATATTTTTGGATGCATGTGTTATGTGGTCAACAATGGGAAGGATCAATTAAATACCTTCGACGAAAAGTAGGATGAGGGTATTTTCGTTGGATACTTCAGCACTTTTCGTTTGCCATAATCTTTTAGCACCTCCACATCTTTAATAGTCCAGGTCTTTAATAGTCTAGGTCTTTAATTGATCCTTCAGCACTTTTCGTTGGATCAACCGGCTTTCCAGCTTCTTCAGCACTTATCTGTGTGGAGGTGCTCATGGTGGACGATGATTTGGAGTTGTTCATCCCGAATACCCTCATCCGACTCGTGTCATGGTCCAATAAGAAGCAATTAGCCAACTCGCTTTCTACAGCTGAATAGGAATACTATGCCACTGGAAGTTGCTATATGTAGATCGTTTGGATGCAACAACAGTTACAAGATTGTGGCATCAACGCAAGAGAGACTCCAATCATGTGCGATAGCACGAATGCAATTGCAAACACACACAATCCTGTATTGCAATCACTAACTAACAAATTGATATGAAGCATCATTTCATCGGGAATTATGTTGAGAGTAAAGATGTTTGGATTGAGAAGATTCAAACAGATTTCCAGTTAGCCTACTCCTTTACAAAACCTCTCAGCACCACCAAATTTGGCATGATTTGACAATAATTAGGAGTGTTACAGTCCGACTCCCTGTAAGTTCTTACATTTTACTCATCAATTGAGGAGAAATGATGTATGACCCATGAATATAGTATCTACTTTAATTAATCGTACACTCAGAACTCTAAGTTATATACTTACTATAGGAAAAATAAGGGATTATTACCTTCCTACAGATGACGTGTGCTTTAATTAAGGGGGAATACAGTATGACCCAAGAATATAGTATTAATCAAAAATTGTTGTAAGAATTAAATCCTGTATGTACCGTTTAAGGAGGAATGCGGTATTTTTGTGGATACAGCACATACACTATAGGATATCATTTAATATTTTAATTGTATCTAAATTCATGCTCTAGAACATAACAAAGTGTTTTCAATCCACCTGCACTGTCTGAATTTAAAACGATTTATCTTTCAATACTGGAGAGACACCTGGACTTTAATGCCTTGAAAAGCGCAATTTCAAAATTCAAATCGTTGTTTTGTGCAATAGTGGAATACGAATTATGTTAGAAGTGGGAATAGGTGTCAAGTTATATCTGAATCCATCATATACGTTCATTTAAAGATGGTTCTCATCCCTTAAATCAGATCATTCACTGTGACCTAGCTTCCCTACATACTGTAGAAGGGCCAGTATGCTGATATACAGATGTTGTCCATAGAGTATACAGTAAGTAGTTTAGAAAGGGGGTTGAATAAGCTATATCTTTTTAGAAGTTATTTGCGTAGCGGAAGAATGATACTGAGTTGCTGTAAATACAGTAACTAAGCCATCTCTTGTTTGCTTGATGCGTACAAGGTTTTCACAATATGTATACTTTAAATAATAGGTTGATATGAAAACAGTAAAGATGGAATGTAAAATGCACACAGATATAAGTGGTTCGAGATAAACCCATCTACGTCTACTGGTCCTCCACACAGGAGTAAAGTGTTTATTAAAATTACTACGTACACAAATATGGGACTTCAACTAAACCTATCGCTGTATCGTTCACACAAATTGATATAGTGACAACAACTTGGGACATTCACATAGATTGGCTTTGGCTCTTTCGACTTGCTTCTTCTCATACAGATCAAAGCTTCATATTCAATGCTATTCTTCCCACACAGGTCGGAACTAGCAAAGATTTAGTCTACACAGGACTAAGGTTATATGTAAAGATAAGGTAGAACAAGTTCAAACAGCAGTTGTATGCTTTAAAGATCGTTTGTTGTACGATGTGCTATTTATGTTGAGGACTATATATTTTTTGCTTTGGTGATGTTGTATGCTCAGGAAATATATTACTCTTTCTTAGATTGATATTTCTGATTCTCAGAGTTAATTGTCAGATGTATTGCGGGAGATAATCACTTGTTGTTGTATCTAATGTTGCTTTGGGCTATTTATAACCTTGGAAATAGATCCTTTATAAATGTAGCCGTTGGCCGGTTGGTGAGATTGAGACAGCTCTGATTGGCGGATGCAGTATGTTTGAATTAAAGGCAATCCGCATTTAATGCTTCAGACATTCTCTTTGACTTTGCATTAAATGCTTTTCAGCGCGTTCAGTGTAACGCCCCCAAAATTTATCGGAACGTTACCCTGTTGTGAACCCCGTGTGGGACCCACAAGGAAAATTTTTAAGATTTTAAAGTTTATCCATTAAATAACTTTTATGAAAGTAGCTCCACGATGATACAATTACGAAACGAAATACTTTAGAAAAATAAGTTCGAATACACGGTTATTACATCAACTTGGAATATTCAGAATTCAATTTAAAGAAACAGAATAACAGGGCTTCTTCCCAGCACCGCTCAAGCCTGACCGGAACCTTCGGGAATGTCCTGCACATATTCAACAAATTTGCTGACACGATGAATCGTGCCAGCCAACCTAGGTCAGAGAATATGAAAGAAAAATCATCGAAAGTATAAGATAAACCTGCAATACAATATCATTATTCGGTTTGGCATTAGATCACAACATACCCAAAATTAACTTTTCTATCAACAAATAAACTCCCAAGGTCGCAACCAAGGGTCATGGAAATATCTACACAGGACTACTCCAGACGTGGGCACCATTCAGGTTTTACCCCTCAACACAGTTCTATACGGATATATCAACATATAAACTCCAAAGGTCGCAACCAAGGGTCACAGAAGTATCTATACAGGAATACTCCGGATGTGCGTACCATTCAGGTTTTATCCCTCAAACACATCGGTCCATCAATCAAGTTTTCAAGTGAAATGAAATACAATTTCCACTAATAGAGACACATTAAATTTTGGAATTTATCGTAACATAGACTTAGCAAGGTATCACTTGCCTTAGTTCCGACGAGAGTAACTTCCTTGGTAATACAATGGCTCGAACGCCCACAACCGAGAGCTCAAACTTACTTGAAGTGGTACGAGGAAGAACAACAAAGGATGATGAAGAACGGGAGGACAACACCTCCAAAACCTTCTCCGGAGCTTGATCAATCCACTCTTACTATGATAACACACGGCTAGGGAGGCTAGAATTCAATTAGGAGGTCTGGAGAATGATATTTGGGAGAGGAGAAATGTTTAAGGGCCGGGAGAAGTGAAAGAGGAGATGTCATTTTATAACACCAGGATGGAATTACGTACATTATGCCTAAGGGTTTATGTACATAAACTTCGTTACGTACGTTATTGCCAAAAGGTTAACGTACGTAAGGGGTTATCATAGCCTACTTCCCGAAATGACATTGTCCATTACGTACGTAATGTATTGCTGAGTTACGTACGTAAAGCTCAGTTGACTTACTGTCGTTATTGCGCCGAAAATTGTCCTGACCACGCAGGATCAAGATTCTCGTCTGAAGACTGAAGACTGCATTACATACGTAAGGCCTAAGCTTTAATGTAGGTAACGCGACGAGGCTAGCGTACTTAATGCGGTTCAAAATACGTACGTAAGGTTCATTTATTACACTAAGTTATATTATCACGCTTAATCCTTATAACACGACTTCCCTTTAGACTCGTCCAGCAATTCCTCGGGGAACAAGACGTTGGCCACCATCATATTCGCACTGATAATTGCTCAACGACATCAAGGTTTGTCACCAACATATCATCAACATCATACAATTACATCACAAAAACAAATAAATGCCACAAGATCTTATACGTGACAACATAGTCTAAACATAACGTATAAAAGTACAAGCTTAGAGAGGTGGAGTACAATGTTCGTTAAAAATGAAGTACATGATGTTTTAACAGCATGGAATACCCGTGGTATTACATACCATCCTCCCTAAAAAATTTTTTAATCCCGAAACTAAGAAAATAACTCTGGGTGACTCTCTCTCATGCTCGACTCAGTCTCCCAAGTTTCTTGTTCAATGTCGTGATGTGACCAACGAACTTTCACAAGGGGTATAGCTTTATTCCTTAGAGTCTTTATGCGATGATCTAGAATCGCGATTGACACTTCTCTGAAGGTGGCATCCTTAGAAATCTTTACTTCTTCGAAATTGAACTTGTGACTCCGATCGTAAACGTACTTCCTCAACTGGGAGACATGGAAGACATCATGCACTCCGTCTAATGATGGCGGCAGTGCTAATCGATAAGCGAGTCTACCAACACGGTCTAAAATCTCAAACGGGCTGATAAATCTCGGGCTGAACTTGCCCTTCTGGCTGAAACGTCGAATGCCCCGCATCGGCGATACTTTGACCCAAATGTGATCCCCAACTAGAAATTACAACGGTCGCTGGCAATCTATAGAGTATGACTTCTGGCGGTTCTGCGCTGCTAACATTTGTTTCCGAACAACGGAATTTTTTTTAATAGATTCCTGGATCACATCTAACTCGGTAGCGACAAAATTGGAAGCATCATCCCAACATAGGGGAGGCTTGCATCTCCTACTGTACAAGGCTTCCAAGGGTGCCATGCCTATGCTTGCATGCCAACTGTTGTTGTATGAAAACTCCAATAAGCAGAGATGTTTAACCGAGTCTTTGCCCCAATCGAGTACATTCTATCTATCCGTCTGTTTTAGGGTGATAGGTTGTGTTGAAATATAGTTGAGTACCCATAGCCTTATGGACAACTTTCCAGAAGTGGGACACGTACCTGGTGTCTCTATCTGATATGATAGCTGAGGGAACATCATGTTGTCTCACGACTTCCCAGATAAAGATAGTGGCCAACTGCTCTGTTCCGGTAGTCTCCTAGATCAGAATGAAATGTGCCAACTTCGTCAGTCAGTCTACAATGACCCATATTGTGGCCTTGTCTCCCGTCGATACTAGTACCTTGGTGACAAAATCCATTGATATGCTCTCCCATTTCTATTCCGGAATGGGCAAGGGCTGCATGATTCCGGCCGGTATGCGGTGTTTGATATTCACTTGTTGACACGTCATACATCGAGCAACGAATCTTGCTACTTCCTGCTTCATGTTTTTCCACCCAAAGCTCTTCCTTAGATCCTTATACATTTTGCTCTCCCCGGGATGCACATAATAGGGAGTAGAGTGAGCTTCCTTCAGTATAGTTTGCTTTAGCTCGTCATTTGGTGGGATACAGATCATGTTCTTAAATCTCACCAAGCCCTCTTACATCCTGTACTCTGAAATAACTCCTCCCTCGGCTCTTGCGCCGATCGCACGGAGTTCGGAGTCTTCCATCTGTGCTAGACGTGAAAGGCTCTGCAAGACCTCTATTTGTATTCATCCAGCAAGGATGAATGAATATGAATTGAGCACAACTGCCCTTGGCGGTGTTGTATCCATACTTCAATACCATTCCTCCTGAGTTCCTGTTGCAGTTCCAATTTTACCGTTAAACCGGATAATGTCATCTCTTGCTCAGTCTTCTGACTAAGTGCATCTGCTATGATGTTGGCCTCTCTAGGGTGATATAAAATCTCCACGTCATAATCCTTGATTAACTCCAGCCAACGCCTCTGCCTCATGTTTAACTCACTTTGGGTGAAAAATATTTTAAACTCTTGTGGTCCGTAAAAATCTTACAAGTAACCCCGTAAATATAGTATCTCCAGATCTTAAGAGCGTGGACCACTGCAGCCAGTTCCAAGTCGTATGTTGGGTAGTTCACCTCGTACGGCTTAAATAGTCGAGATGAGTATGCAATAACTCTGTCGTTTTGCATGAAGACACATCCTATTCCATGTTTAGATGCATCTGTGTAATTACGAATCCTTCCGTGCCCTACGGTAATACTAACACCGGAGCGGTAGTCAGTCTCCTTTTTAGTTCATCGAAGCTCTCCTGACAATCCATTGTCCAGATAAACTTGGTACTCATTCTTAGTAAGTCCGTTGACTTGGCTTTTCCCGAAAGCCGTCCAGGTTCATCCCGACACGATCCGACAGGGGTCCCCCGGCCAGATCTCACCTACCGCACGTCTCAATCAAATTGACCACGCATAGCGTGCGCTAATAATCCTTTGTAGCGCACGCTATTGAGTCCATGTTAGCGTACGCTACACATAGCCGATAGCGTGCGCTACATGCGCAAAATTACAATTTCTAAATCACATACACGAAATCATACGCTCGACAACATCGGATTATGAAATACGGAGAATAATACTTAGATAAAAGTACTATAATTACATTATCACAAGTTCCAAATACAAGTCAGAAATCTCGGGTATTACATCCTTCCTCCCTAAAAAGAAGTTTCGTCCCGAAACTTAAGATGAAAACAACTCTGGATATCTAGCCTTCATACTGTCCTCCGTTTCCCAAGTGGCCTCTTCGACTCCATGTCATGACCATTGTACTTTAACCAAGTGTATTGGTTTATTCCTCAATTGTTTGATCCGACTCTCAAGTATCTTGATTGGTCTCTCTTCGAAGGTGCCATCATTAGCTATTTCGATCTCGTCGAAATCAATGACGTGACTGGGGTCCGGTACATACTTCCGCAATTGGGATACGTGAAACACATTGTGAACGTGACTCAGCGATGGCGGTAAGGGCCAACCTGTATGCTAAATCTCCAACCCTCTCGAGGATCTCAAATGGTCCGATATATCTAGGACTAAGCTTGCATATCCTCCCAAAACGGGAAATCCCTCAAGTAGGAGACACCTTCAATAGCACATGGTCCCCAGCGTCGAACTCTAGAGGACGACGACGTACGTCTGCGTAAGACTTTTGTCGACTCTGGGCAGTCAACAGTCTTGCTCGAATCAAAGCTATCTTCTCTTGAGTCTGAATAATCAATTCCGGTTCCGTCCCAATCAAATCCGAAGAGTAATCGCAACACAGGGGTGATCGGCATCTTCTCCCGTACAAAGCTTCAAATGGTGCCATTTTGATAGAAGCATGCCAACTATTATTATAAGTGAATTCAATCAAGGGCAAGTGAACTTCCCAATCAGTTGACCAATCTAATGCACAAGCTCTAAGTATGTCTTCTACTGTTTGTATAGTCCTTTCGGACTGACCATCCATTTGGGGATGATAAGCCGTGCTAAAGTTGAGCTCAGTCCCCAAAGCCCCGTGAACTGCTTTCCAGAAGTGCGACACGAAGCGACCATCTCGATCTGAAATAATGGTCTTCGGCGTCCCATGCAATCTGACTATCTCCGCAATAAATACTCGCGCCAATCTCTCGGGTCCCCATGTATCTTTAATTCCTAGGAAATGAGCCGACTTGGTTAGTCGATCAACTACGACCCAAATCATGTTCATTCCCGTTCTAGTCCTTGGCATACTGGTGATGAAATCCATTGAGATGTCCTCCCACTTCCATTCAGGGATTGGAAGCGGCTTTAACATTCCGGCGGGTCGCTGATGTTCAATCTTAACCTGCTGACAAGTCAAGCACCTCGAAACATACTCTGCTACGTCCTTCTTCATATTCCCCCACCAGAAGTTTTGTTTTAAATCCTTATACATCTTACTGCTGCCCGGGTGAATAGAATAGGGCGCGCTGTGAGCTTCCTCCAGAATAGTCCGTCTCAGATCATCATCATCGGGAACGCAAAGTCGACTCTAAAATCTCAGAACTCCATCGTCTTGTAACACGAATCCTGGGGCTTTTCCTTTCTTTACTTCGTCACATAATCGAAGGATCAGAGAATCGTTCAACTGCTTAGACTTGATCTCCTCGACTAGTGATGAAGTCAGTTCCATCACATAAAGTTGCCCTTGGATTCCTGGTGCCCATACTTCAATCCCCTCGCGGATCAGTTCTCGTTGAATACTGGTTTGGGATGTAAGTGCTTCCAACACTCGAAGAGAAACAGGTTTACGGCTCAATGCATCGGCTACTACGTTTGCTTTCCCCGGATGATAGAGAATTTCCAAGTCGTAATCCTTGATCAATTCCAGCCACCTTCTCTGCCTCATGTTTAATTCTTTCTGACTGAAAATGTACTTGAGGCTCTTATGATCGGTAAAGATCTGACAATGAGTGTCGTATAAATAATGTCTCCATATTTTCAATGCAAAGACCACAACTGCAAACTCCAGATCATGAGTCGGGTAGTTAACCTCGTATGGTTTCAACTGTCGAGAAGCATAGGCAATCACCTTATCTCTTTGCATCAACACACATCCGAGACCTTGATTTGAAGCGTCGCTGTACACCATGAACCCATCAGTTCCATCTGGCAATGCTAAAATAGGTGCTATCGTCAGTCTCTTCTTAAGCTCATCAAAACCAGCCTGGCATTTCTCATCGCACTTAAACTTTTGAATTTTCTGTAACAGTTGAGTGAGCGGACGAGAGATCTTGGAAAATCCCTCTACAAAGAGGCGATAATATCCAGCAAGTCCTAAGAAACTCCGGACTTCTTTCACATTATTAGGAGCTTCCCATTCCAAGATTGCTTCGACTTTCTTCGGGTCCACCTGAACTCCGTCAGCTGATATCACATGCCCAAGGAAAGTTACTTCCTTAAGCCAGAATTCGCATTTTGAAAGCTTTGCATACAGTTGTTCCTTCCTCAAAGTGCTCAAAACCACATGCAAATGTTCGGCATGCTCCTCTGTGTCCCTTGAATATATCAAGATGTCATCAATGAAGACGACCACAAATTTATCCAAGTATTCCAAGAATACCCGATTCATCAATTGCATGAACACTGCAGGAGCATTGGTAAGTCCAAACGGCATCACTACGAATTCATAATGCCCGTCTGGGACAAAGCGGACTTGGTATATCCGATTCCTTAATTCTCAACTGGTGGTATCCTGATCGCAAGTCAGTCTTAGAGAATACCCTCGCCCCTTGCAGTTGATCAAACAAGTCGTCGATCCGAGGTATAGGGTACTTATTCTTGATCGTCATCTTATTGAGCTCCCTGTAATCAATACACAGTCGGAGGGATCCGTCTTTCTTCCGGACAAAGAGAACGGGCGCTCCCCAAGGAGAAACGCTAGGTTGAATATAGCCCTTCTGTAACAATTCCTCCAGTTGCTTCTTGAGTTCATACATCTCGGTTGGCGCCATGCGGTATGGTGCTCTGGAAATAGGAGCTGCTCCAGGCTCTAATTCGATAGTGAACTCCACTTCTCTCTGCGGAGGTAACCCAGGTAGTTCGTCCGGAAATACATCTGAGAACTCATTCACAATCGAAATAGACGAGAGCTCTACTCCTTCCTCTTTCCTCATGACGTAGCACCAAAGTCCATGACATCCTTGCTTCAGTAATTTCACTGCTTTCATTGCTCTGATCAATTTTCCCGAGCTTCCCGGTCTCCATCCTCGGAATACGTGTTCAGATCCATCATCAGCAATGATAGAAATGACTCTCTCTCGGTAAATCAGAATGGCTCCATAACGGTTGAGCCAATCGTCTCCGAGAATTAAATCGTCACCGTAGATGTCAACTACAATAAGATTCGATGGCCAATCTCTCCCTCCTATAGATACTGGAAAATCTCTAACCTCTAGGGTTCCCACAATTCTCTCTCCACTCGTCAAACCCACAACATATGGTTCACAATCAGATAAGCACGAGATCTTTAAACAATTTACACAGTTCAATGATACAAAAGAATGTGTAGCTCCGGAATCGAATAAAACACTAACTGGTTGCAAAAGGATCTGAATCGTACCTGATGCAACAGCAGAGTTATGATCGTCAGATGTCCTCATCTCGTACAGGCGCGGAGGAACGGACCCAGCACTGGATGTCTCTCTCTTCACGACGTTCTGTTGCTGAAATCCACTCTGTTGCGTCTTGTTCACACTTGTCTCCTTCGGAACTGGCGTTGGAGTGCGAGTACCAAAAGATCTAGTAGCAACTCCACAAAAGGCCGCACGGTGCCCTTCTTGTCCACAATCATAACAAGTCACAGAAGACGCGGGGCAATCACGTCGAATATGCCCTCCTCGACCACAATTGTAGCATTTCTTTGATGCGTCCGGAACTGCTGATGTAGTCCGGAACTTCTTGCCACCTCTAGAAGGATGTGGAGGTTTCCTAGCCGAATAAAAGGAAGACTGGCCCTTACGGGGCCCACCACTCTTGTTCTCTGAAAAGCTGCCGGTCATCTTCTGCTTCTTTGCCTCCACTGATTTCTCCATCGCCGCCTCTTTCATGTCGTAGGCCAGTGCTTTGTCTTGATACTGCCGCAACGTAGTACACTCGAATCCGGACATGTACTGCTGAATCTCCGGCTTCATCCGCATATCGAAATGAAAAATCTTTTCCGCCTCCGTTCTGACCAAGTGTCGCACACAAGTCAGCTGATGATTAAAAGTTTTGATTACATCTGTCAAAGATGCTTCCGAACTCTGTGGTGAGAAAAACTCTCGAATCTTTGCCTCTCTAACTGGACGAGGACAATACTGTGCTTCCATCATTAATTTGAATTCCATCCATTCCGCATTATGATTTTCGGGTCCGATAGCTTCCCACCAATCAAAGGCCTCCCCAGTAAGAAAATACTGGGCAATGGGGACCTTCCGGTCCTCGGGACAGTTAAGACCCACGAATATCTTCTCTAACTCCTTGAGCCAGTTATCCCAAGTAATTGCCTCTGCAGATCCGTCAAATTTTGGCGGGTGCAATTTGACCACCTCAGCAAGCCATCTGTCTCCCCGGTTATCCTCGTGGTGCTGCTGTCCCATCGCCGTCTGCATGCGGTCGACTACCTGGGCGAACTGGTTTATCTGCGCCACCACCTGTTGAAGCACTCCTGGCATGTTAGGATTTGCGTCGTCGTTCGCCGATCCTTGCTGCCCTCCAGAATGGGAATTGGTTCGACTAGCTGATAATTCCGGGGTAGTTGCGGAATCCTCCTGTCTCATGTTACCCCGTCCGCGTCCACGACCGCGTCTGCGTCCACGTCCTCCTCTCAACATACTGTAAACACAATTCCTCAATATCCAGGACAAAGTTTACGAAATAAAGCCCGTCAATACTCACAAAACAGTAATTAAGTAAAACGGTAGTATAAGATATTAGGAGACTTACAACCACGGTCCACATGACGACTTTTGGCTGAACAGTGATATTACGAACGAATCGTAAATCAATAATATAAACAGACCCAACTTAAAACCCGACTGCCAAGATATCCATAAATCTTAGCTCCGATACCATATTCTGTAACACCCCGAGATATTCGGAATAATTACAGCGCCGTAAACCCTTTAAGTAAGGATTTACAAGGCTAATTTAAAAGAAAGGTAAATATAAGACATCATCATCATTGGAAATTCAAGTTTACAAACCGAACAACTGGTTCAACAAGTAATTTATACAACCATATCGAAATAATATTAATTCGACACGCGTACTCGAGTACTGAAATCAAAACAAGAAAACAATTCACCAACAACAACAAACATCATTGAACCCCTTCGTCGTCACGTCGGTACTGTGGCTGTTTCCCTGCTCCTCGGCTACCTGAACATCAAAACAAATGTCCACCCCGGAAGGGGTTAGCAAAACGATGCTAGTACAAGTATCATATTCAACAATTCGAATATGCATCAACAATACATAACAAGATACACCACACGGACTTCCGCTACCGGAATCCGACAATGCGAATCCACAAGATTCCATTAACACAGCAAGGGTATTCCAATGATCCAGCGCCCTCACCATAGATCCCAAGATGATCCCGTCGGACCAACACGAGGTGGAAATAACCCGTCCAATGATCCAGCGCCCTCAGCCTAGATCCCAAGATGATCCCGTCGGAACAACACGAGGTGGACATCCGATCCAGCGCCCTCAGCATAGATCGTACAATGTACACAAACACAACTCATGCATACACATATGCCAAATCATTATGTTCATCAACATGAACATACAAACACTAGATAACGAATATCATGACAATTCAACGAAATAAATCTCATGTTCAACAACATGAATAATAACACGCATGCTCAAAATACCAATATTAACATATTACGATACTTGCCTCGAAGATGGCAAGAACGAAATACTTCAATGATCTCAACACACTCGAAGGCCGCCTCCTTCGAACAACGTAGCAAGCTCGAACCTTAACAAAAGGAATGATATACAAATCATCTCAAGTCGAACGATGGCCTAACAATTCGGTCTACGGCCCAAAAGCTCAATTTAAACAATTCTGCCTGGACTGCTTAGCGTGCGCTACGTACTCTACGTAACGTGCGCTAAGCCTGCCTGTTAGCGTACGTTATCGTATAAGCCTAGCGTACGCTAGCCACGGACTGACAGTTTGACTCGGCTGATCTCATAACGTACGTTACGTACGTATCGTGCGTTAACTTAACCCCGATAGCGCACGTTAACTTACATATGTTAGCGTGCGCTAATCTTGCATGGCAGAATACTGCTAACAGAAAACTGGGTTGAATGGTGATGAACTCATGAATTCTATGGTGATAATACAAGTCATCCTCGAGCATATCATGCTAATAAGGTTTATGGAAGTTCTATGATTATGAGATACAAATATACGGATAATCATCTCAACATCATAATTCATCTTAGATCTTCAAGAAATATTCTAAGTTCCGTTCGTCCTACGTTCCAAAACGCATGATTCCAATGTGTAAAACGTAACAATCTAGGTAATATCCGATTACTGATCATAAATCGATTTGAAAATGCTTAGGAGTCCATATACTAAGATGGTTCAAAGGTTCATATGATATATAGTGCCGATACGTCAAAAGTATCCTTCTAACATGTGATGACCGATTATAAACGAAATAACTGGATATCAAAACATGATCAAACGTCCTTAAGAACATTACTAACATCGGTGAAGAATCACCTACCTCAAAGTAGTGAAGAACACGGAGTAAATCGAAGCAATCCAACACCGCACGTCTCCAACGATATACGATCTTCAATCACGAGCTAGGATGTTGATATGAAGTGTTTAGGATGAAGGAAGTTATGCTCTAAGTGTAAGAATTCGGGTTATGGGAGAAAAAAGAACTGAAATCACGAATAGGATGCTCTCCTATTTATAAGAAATGGCTATTAGCGCGCGCTAGTCCCTGCTCGTAGCGTGCGCTAACGGCTCACTGACTTAACTGTATTCAGGACTTAGCGTGCGCTATGCATATACCTGTAGCGTGCGCTAAGGCGTTGACTTGGCTTTTCCCGAAAGCCGTCCAGGTTCATCCCGACACGATCCGACAGGGGTCCCCCGGCCAGATCTCACCTACCGCACGTCTCAATCAAATTGACCACGCATAGCGTGCGCTAATAATCCTTTGTAGCGCACGCTATTGAGTCCATGTTAGCGTACGCTACACATAGCCGATAGCGTGCGCTACATGCGCAAAATTACAATTTCTAAATCACATACACGAAATCATACGCTCGACAACATCGGATTATGAAATACGGAGAATAATACTTAGATAAAAGTACTATAATTACATTATCACAAGTTCCAAATACAAGTCAGAAATCTCGGGTATTACAGATGACCTCGAATCGATGGAGTATGTCATCACTAGGATTCGTCAACAAGGCCTCTATCGCCTTGGAAGCCACACTGTTGAACGATTTGATGTTCATCTGGTTGAGGAGTTCTACCTCGATGCTGCTGTTTGTTTCCTTTCGCTGGCTCAGGGAGGACATGTTGCTGACATCACAGCTGTCATTCGCGGAGTAGAGATCCATGTTGACCAAGAGCTGCTTCAGAATCTCTACAGGCTTCCTGCTGATGGCCTAACAATGGAAGATCTTGAGACCTTTGGGTCCCAAGAACTATTGACCGCTTAATATGGGTTGTTCACCGGTTCAGCATTGGTTGAAACGATTCACACCTCTTGTCATAAGAAAAACTTTTGTTTACCTTTTGTCTATTTACACGATTTTTGTTGCCGTGTTATTGAGAACAGAACACGTGCGTTCGAGATGTGCACCAATCTTAGGTTTAGGATGATGGTTGCAATTATGACCTGTGAGAAGGTCAACTGGTGTCAAATCATCCTCAAACAGTTGCAGGAAGAATTTTGCAAGCCTGCCTCGCAGAAGAAATCCTTTGGATTGCTTTTGAATTATATTCTGACCAAATGCGGTGTTCCTCAAGATGAAAAAGAAAAGAAGATCACTTCTCGCATTTATATGGGAAGCATCAGACCCACTGTTTTCAAGAAAGGACCCCTTATTGCAAACAGGCCTTACGTTCGAAAATTGCCCCTTTCTGCCGACTCAAGGGACATATCTTCGAAGTCTCAGAGCGAGGAGACTTCAAGGAAGAGAAAAAGATCTCACAGCAAAACTCCAGTTGCTATTGAGAAGCCGAAAAGGAAGCTAAGGAGCCTTTCAAAAGTTAAGGCTACAGAAACCTCCAAGGATGCTCCTTCCGTAGCTCAACCCACTAAACAAATCCCCCAGGGCCCAACCCCTGTGGAAGAGATGCCTACTACTGTCGATACAGTAGATCCCCAGCCATTGGCATCTATGACGGATGCTCAGACATCTGCCAACATACAAGACTCTGGCGAGTCGGCTGCCACTTTGGAGCCAAAAGCTACTTCTCCTATACGGGATTCCACACCCGTTAAGGATCCATCTCCCATCAGGGCACCAACCCTTGTAAGGGATCCCTCTCTGATACAGGATCCCACACCTGTAGAGGAACCCATTCCTACAGCGGACTCAGGCGTTGTACGCAGCCCCTCCCCGGACACAATTATTACCAAAACCCTACTTTCTGTGCAAATCGAACAGGCTTATGAACGGTTTGTCCAATGGAAGAATTACAGACTTACTTCGTACGACAACCTGTACAACTGGAGCGAATGGAGCAATGAAGAAAGATTTATTTTGGAAGTGACGGATGATCAAGATGTAGTTGTCCTGATCCAATGGGACAACCTATGCGTTAAAGAGCTTATTGAGAGCCATCTGTTTGAAAAAGCCGAAGCACGAAATAAAGGAAAAGCTAAGTCTGTGGAATCTCCCGAAAGTCCAAAATCAGATCACGACTCGGATGATGATGATGACGCCCTTCAGGCTGGTCTAAGAATGAGTCGCGAGGAATCTGAATCTCAGATGGGCGCATGAACTTCGAGTCAACACCAATCTCCTCCCCATCAACAAAACATTGTTCCCGACAATGAGGATTCAGTCCCTCATGTCGCGGACGAACAATCAGCTTCGGAACAGGCACCCGAACCTGTCGCCAAGGATCAACCAACCGTGGAACAGGCACCCAAGCCTGTCGCCGCCCAATCCGAAGAAGAATCCAGCGCCATCCCGCACGAGGAATCAGTCCCTCTGCCGGAGCAGGAGGAACCAGTCCCTCCTGTATCCATGTCTTCAGAAACCACTTCAGCACAGGACGATGCAGCACCCCTGTCGCCAAACCCGAATCTGAAGCTCCCGCACCCTCAACCGCCTTAGAATCCAACGATGGTATAAAACCTGAGGATGTCTAACTCAATTCACGTCCCAATGTGAACTTGAGACGGTTGAATGGAGTTGAAGATTTTGCCCAGCCAAACTCTCCTAGGACTGCCATAAGGAAAGAGCGATTACATGCTCTTGGCCTCCAAATTGTTTTCATTCAGGACGCCATCAATGCTCTATATTCTATGGAAAAAGCTCTTGATTGGCTACACACATATGCCATTGAAGAGATGACATGTCTAAAGAACGAAGTCTCCCGAGTGGAAGAAGCCTTCACTATCTTGCCACACGTCTTCAAGCAGGCCCTGAGCTAATTGCAAGAAAAATAGGACCAGATCCTGAGAGAAGAACAATCAAAGCTATGCATGTCCGAGGCCAAGACAGCATCAGCTATGATTGAAACCGGTTCCCAGCTTCGAGCCCACGACAAGAAAATTCAAGATATGTCACAGGTGCTCTCCTCCCTTGTTGAGAAAATGACAAATTTTGAGACGAAACAGGATGCTGCTTTGCAAATCCTGAAACGCCTTGATGAGAAGGTGTCATACCTTGATGATGCCAAAAAGGGGGAAGAATCGAGGGAAGTTGCTAGGAAAACAAGGTTGGAGCAAGAGAAAGAAATGTTAGATCCTTTTGAAGACTCCATCACTGCTGATATAGCCCGTATTTCATCTCCAAATGTTAGAATACAGAGAGATTGACCAGAATTCTAGGACCCTAAGTATCCTTGGAAGAGCCTAGTTCAAAAACCACAAGCTATGAACCTCCCGGCCGACCGACAGCCTACTACAGAAGAAGTCAAGAACTGGAGGAGAAATAAACTACTAAGACACTTTGTTGTTCTTATCAGCGAATCCTCATTATTTAACAGATGCAGGACAATACAAGAAGCCACAGAGGAGTTCAAGAAAAGGTTGGAACTAGGAACGCTCCCGCTACAGCAGCAGATCAAGTCTAAGCATAGAAAAGGTGACTTAGTTACCCATCCAGAAGATTGGATCCTAGCTTCGATAAGTCGTATGAAGGACGAGCCATATATCTGAATCTAGATAGGGATGCTCATCAGAACTGGTGGAAGAATACCAAGAATGACCCTAAAAGGCCATGGAGACACTCAGACTATAGGAGTTGAATTTCCTTGTATTATTTTTGTAATTTTATTTTCAAAATAGCAAAATATTGTTCTCTTTGTTTCAATATCAATAAAATATTTGCTTGTTTTGAAAGACTACAACTCGTAATCTATTGTGTTATTGTATGTTTAGAAATACTTAACCTATTCTTACTGTATATAAGTATGAAACTTATCTTAATACATAAGCTGTAAGAACTTGTCTGCGAACAGTTCATAGTTTAAGTTGTATATATCTGAAATACTATGTAAGATTGTGCCTGCGCGCCAATCATAAGTTTAATCATGTAACACTCTTTTGATAAAACTGAACTTGCCTGCAAGCAGTGCTTAGTATTAAGCTAATTGCTGAAGGCCAGAACATTCGAACAGAAGACCAAGAAGTCTGCCCTCCTTCAAGATGCTAAGTGTCAAAGTTTTGGCATCATCAAGGATGTTTCGGATAACATCATAAAGTTTTAAAGGAAGACTTGGAAGGACTTGGCAAATTATCAAAAAGGGGGGAACTGTTGGGATAACAATCCCTGTATCGAAATTGTCGGGATAAACAATCCCTGTATCGAAAGATCATGACATAATGTTTCGACAATATGCCAATCCAGCATACAGCTAGAAGTTGTATCGAAAAGATGATCAAAGGTATCAACCTGTATCGAAGACTTCTCGTAGCCCCAACACACAGTGAATCAATCATACATCAAAGGGGTCTCATAAAACTAAGTATGCAAGCTGTCTGGAATCGACAATACAGCTATCGTTCCATACAGTATCCAAACAGGATAAGAAGGAATCTTTGGTATTCGCTAAAGTCAAAGTCCCATTTAAGAAGATATATTTAAATACTAAAGGATAAAGTATTTAAATATCAAGCCGTCAGAGATTTTCAAATCTAGCGCAAAATTCGGATCGTGTTTTATTCAAATATATCATCCCGTTGGAACGGAATCCTGCTCAACGGATCTATCTCAACGGATATATTCAAGAAGGCTATATATATATATATATATATATATATATATATATAGAGAGAGAGAGAGAGAGAGAGAGAGAGAGAGAGAGAGAGTTTGAAGATCAAGGACTCACACTCTGACAATACATCAAATCAACTACAACGAAGTTATCATCATATACATCTGAGGAAACATATCTCCCAAAGCATACTGCTATTCTGAAAGAAGAGATATTCAAGTGCTCAAACTGTGAACAACACATCATCAGCTAAAAGCTCAGAAAGTCAAAGTTGTTGTTCAAACATTGTTCTACCCTTGAACAAAACCCATCAGCCCTGTGTGGACTGACAAACCTTGTTATTCCTGAATTGTGTGTGACAGACTTGCATTGAAGAGACGAAGCTTCAGAACTATGTGTGAAGAAGCCAGTCAAGTGAAAGCTTAAACCAATCTATGTGAACGGTTCAAGGCTAAGATCATTATATCAATCTGTGTGAACGATATATTGATTAGGTTTGATTATAAATACGTAGTTGTGTATGTAGTATTTATAATAAATATTTTCACTCCTGTGTGGAGGACCAGTGGATGTAGAGTGGTTTACCTCGAACCACTTTAATTACCGTGTCAGTTACCTTATGCATTAACTGTTTTATTATTTGTGATTATTTTTAAGTATACACTTCATACCTAGTTGCTATATGTACAGCAACTCACTTTAACAAGACTTCCGCTACGCACTCAGATTTCAAAACCGTACAGCTTGTTGTTTAAAACACTTTCCAAGCTGTATCCTGTATACTTAGTGGCCAACACATATATATACATATATATATATATATATATATATTGATAATTTAAGGGTATAATTATAATTATAATAGTTGGTGATTTAATTAGTTGGATTTGGCTTTAACTTGTAGTTCATGTCTTAGAAATTTTATTAAGTTGGGTTTGGGTACATTAATGAGTTTATATGTACAAGTGTTGATACATAACCCATTAGGTGAGTTAATATACTCTTTTAATTTTATTATTTGGTTTATCAAATAAATCACGAAGTTAAAGGGTGAAATAAAATAAAATAGATGTAGGTTATATCATGTCATAAAATAAATATTATCAAAATACATCATGATTTAATACATTGCACGCATGATAAGCCATCAAATTTAGGGGGTTTTACATCTTCTTTCATCATAGCTCTAAACAACTGCTTCGATATCTCATATTGAGTTATTCGGCTATGTTCCCTATAGAGTTTGGTCAGATGATCCAGTACCTGCCTAGGAAAAGTCATTATCTCGTGCGCTCTCTGTATTGGAGTTCAGGCCATAAATCAAATATGCATCGGAAATAAAAATCACACAAACCGTGCTCATTAAAACTCCTAAACAGGATCGATCAAGGATTATGTAAATGAATAAATAAAAGAATCGAAATCATACCCTCATAGACCCAGCTTCTTTAATCTGATGATGACGATCACGAATCCAATCCTTGAAGCTTTTGGAAATTCCAACGCCAAAAATACCAAACGTCTCTATGATTCACGCGTTCGGGACTCTCGTGTATCTAGTCTGTTAGATAAACCTTTATCCATCACGGTATATTTATAACAATTAATTAGTCTAATTAATTAATTATATAAAATACAATATAATTAATTTCTCCAAGAAATAATTATATTTGAATTAAATTTATTACTCAGTAATTTACTTAATTGATTTAATTTATATAGTAAATTAAATTCAATTAGGCATCCAATGTCCAGTATTCATTAATAGAGAATAGGATTAATTTAATCCATCATTGATCCTGTATGCGCGACTCTGTAGGTTCATCTTAGTCAGCAATTGGAGGATCCAGAGATTGCAAGGAACACTTAGCCAGTATATGGCTCACACTGTAACCCAACTGAGAATGAATGATATGAATCAATCCAAAATCTGTTATCAATACCGTATACGTCAAAATCTGTTATCAAAATCTGTTATCAAAATCTGTTATGATTCCAAAATATGTTATCAAAATCTGTTATCAACTGCTATCAAGTTTTTAGGGTCACGGTTAAGTCAAACTCTGTCTATAGTTGACTCTATGCATGTGTTAGTGCAAATCAAGATCATAGAGCTCTCATGTATCTAATACAACTAGCTTAATAGCTTCAACCAAAGACTTTTGATCGTATTTATCACTAACCATATAGGACATTATCCTGTTCACTCACATGAGAAAGAATCATTTCTTGGTATTCTGTAAAGACTACTACTTGCCCATTAAGTTGCACTTCGAGGTTGATCCCTACCAACAAGTGATTGGGTCGAACTACTCTAGTGACTAACTTTGTGAAACAAGCACATCTTCTACTGAACCCTCAAGTTAAAGGTTCACGTATACCTATCATAACCTTACAATTCAGTCATTGACTATCTTAGAGCGAAATCCATGTGACTGAATCGAGGTGAGTTGTATCCGAGTATACTAACAAAATTAGTATACCTATACTGAATGCTCCCACTACTCCTGAGTGAAGACATGCACATGTCCAACATACGATATACAAGTCTCCATTAAAACTTAATACCCACTTAAGTGTTATTGACTTGCAGATAAGTTAAACAATTTGAGTTCCAAACACTTCAAGTGCAAGACTCTATATCTCATAAGGAGTCGAATGTTTCTAATCAAAAAGTACGGACATTATTTCTATTTATTTACCAAATCAAGAACGTCAATGATATAAAATGAATAAAGAAATAATCACTACCTTTTATTAATACAACTTAAGTTCATAATCACATATAAATGCACTATCTCTCTTATCCTCATAGTGGCACGAAGGCATACTCTAAGAATCTCCCACTTGAACTCAATGCCACATATTGTGTTATCTAATACCCATATTATCCAGATGTCGCTCCAAGACAATCTACGATAATGCCTTGGTAAGCAGGTCAGCAAGTTTATTTGTTGAGTCTACCCTCTGCAGTTCAATATATCTATTCTTCACCAACTCTCTGACGATGTGATACTTTCTCTCAATATGCTTGGTCTTATGATGAACCCTGGGTTATTTAGCATGTGCAACAGCTCCTTCATTATCGTAGTAAAGCGGCACCGGCAGCTTCGCACTTGGGACTACTTGAAGTGTAACACCCCCAATCCACTCAGGGATATTACACGCCGTAGACCCTCTCCTCAAGGATCTACCAGGCTGGTAACAACATTTAACATCTCGACAATGCCTTCAAGGCAAAATGACTCAGTAGACCGATTTGGTCTTTCAATAAATACATACAACTCAATTCCAAACACATACCCACGCAGGGGTCAAAATACAATAAACTCCCGTACAACGGGGAAAAGATACCGCAATGAAAAGAAAATACAACTAGACCAGTACGACATCAACGGATCCTCGTGTGATTAGTATCGTTCATCTTTCATCATCCTTCGTGCCGACTCTGTGCTATGCTCCAAAACCTGAATGCAAAAATAGACATCCACCCCCCGAATACTCGGGGGTTAGCAAAACTCCACTGTTTTGCTAGTGCAAGTATAAAATACGAAAACGAGCCATACATATCATACTCCACAAAACATGTTAATCATAAACATACTTCCCGAGGTGATTCACTTAATCAAACGATTAAATCGAAAGATAGGGTAAACCCGATATACATCTGTGAAAAAAAACATTTTACAACCTCGGGAGTTTTGAATACATTGGGATTTAAGAATTTCTCAAACCTTTCAAAAACCTTTAGGGACACAAACCAAAATCATTTTCCCAAAACATAAATTCGATAACAACAAATGGGGTCCATGACCCGATCATACCATAATAACTGTTTCCACAGTTATTCGCGTCCGTGCTAGCAAGCCACGGACCTCGGATGCTCGTAGAACAAACCCGAGTGAATAACCCACAGGAAACTATATCAAATCACATGTCACCGTAACCGCATCACGCGACTACAAGCACATATACGTGCATAATCAAACCACAACCATAAGTTATCCCGGCATCGTGCTAACAAGCCACGAACCTCGAGTCCCGCAAGACATACCCGATGATAACCCCACAAGTTATCTCGGCATCGGGCTAACAAGCCACGAACCTCGGAGTCCCCGCAAGACATACCCGGATTGGATAACCCTACGGTCACGCCCGACCCATACTAGCAAGTATGGATCCCGGAGATTCAACAATCCTACCCGAAGGCACATCACATACATCAAGCACCCAACAATAATCACTTGTCAAGCCAAACAACATTAAGTATCACAACCTCCTTTCAATGAGTAACAACTAATATCACACACATTACGTTCTTACCGAACAAGTACACAATAACAATACGTAATCCCCGGCAAAGGATTACGGTCTATCAAACTCACTCGAAGTGATCATATTATCTTTAAACATACAAAACCAACACACATATTCCGAGAACACATATTCACGAAGTATACGAATTATCGTTGAAAGACAACATTTATCGAGAACATACCAATTCCTTTTTACGTTCATTAAATATTGGATTTCGCATAAAATCATTTATCAAGAATTATATCAACGAAACATGAAATGTATGGGCAAGATACTTGCCTCAAAACTACAGTCGCAACAAGATGACGGATAGACGCGGTCGAATAACTCCGAACCCCCGAACAATATCAAGAACGCGATAGCACCACGAGTATTACGAGAATAACACCACACGAATCATCAATCACCAAACGGAATTCAACATCGGAATCCTCGAACACCTATAAACCTCCGGAAATAACAATAAAACATGGTTACGACTAGAATCAAGGCCAAAACAACGGAAATCCCAACAAACTATCGAAGGGAAACTCATTGGGACATTCAATCGAACACTAAATGTTCAATAATTCCCAAGAACACTCGAATCGTCAATCGAGTTAAACAAACTCGATATATGGATATACAACCCATAGAACACGATTAATAACATCATACTACACCAACCGATGTATCAAAATCGGATTAGAAACGAAATCAAGAACAATTTCTCCAAAAAGTCAACTTGAAGGAAAATCAAGAATATACCTTGATTTGACGAAGCACACGGATCGATGATGATATAATCCACAAGAATCTTCCAAAATGCCTTGGAAATGATTAGAATCGGCCAAGAACTCGATTTCCCGAGCCTCCCGTCGCGGACGCCGAAAAAGGAAGAAAAAATCGCGTAGGAAGTGAATCGGCCGAGCCGGGCTATATAGCCGGCAGGTTACGGCCAGAAGCAGCCTTACGGCCGTAACTCGGACACCTTACGGCCGTACTCGGCGAGCCTTACTGCCAGAATCGCCGTCAAAATCCGCCCAGGCCGTGCGGCCGTACCCGATCACACTTACGGCCGTAACTCGGACACCTTACGGCCGTAACTCGGCCAGAATCGCCGACCTGCTCGTAGTGACTCGGCCGTGGCCACTCCGACGGCCCGGACGACCCCGAAACCCGAACCTGAGTAAAAATCGAAGATACGGTTACGAAGTACTCGCAAAGACGAATCCAAGCACTAAGAGAACACACAATTCCGACCATCCGAAGTGTCGGAATTCGACAATGGAAGTAATTACCCCAAACTTTGGGAAATTACAAAAATGGCCCAAAACGTCCGAAAATCACGATACGTGATCGAAACACCGAACCAAAGCTCGCAACATGAATAATAACATTAAATGAACTTGCGAGAAACTCGAAACAATAGTTTCGGACGAGATTCGCAAGAATCGAGCTCAAGTGCGGAAAAGTCGCTAAAAAGCACGGAACTCAACAAAACGACACCGAAACGAACTCGGATGACAAAAAGTTCAGAATTAATCATTCTTGGAATGACGAAACGGTCATGAGTGAGTCGTCAAAACAGACTCCGACCAAAAAAAGAAATTTACCGAAAATCGAAAATTGCGGATATTACATTCTACCCTCCTTAAAAGAAGTTTCGTCCCGAAACTTAAAACAAGTAGGGGGAGCAATATACCCGCCAGGAAAACTCGACGAGATACACAAAAATAGAAAACTCGCGCCCAACGGCGAAACGCTGCAAGAACGCAAAGAGACATACGGCGTGACAACACGCTCCACGACGACCAACACAATGTCACCGTTAGGGATACAATAAAACCAACAAATGACAAGCGTCATCAAACGGATAATATAGCCAAGTCAATTATCCGACAATCACAAAACACAACGAACGAAAGTCAGTATGATTGACCAACCCAACGGTACATCAATCGAAACGCGAGCCAATCGTTGAACTAATACTGAATTCCACCGCCCAAGGGTTGGAAGATCGAAAACGAGACTAATTTCCCAAACTTAAGGGAATTAGGAAGGAGCCTGAATGCTCAACGATCACGAAAGGAGGACAAAAACCGAACAAACAAACGACCGAACCACAACGGTCGAGACAACAAAAGCGAACGATCATGTTCGAATCACGAAGAACAATAAGGTTCAACCGACAACTCCGAGGTTCACATCTCGACTCGAGACAAAACATGATCCGGTGAAAACAACAAGATGCACACTCGCATAAGATCCACAGAAAGGGAATAACAATTGAAAAGTCACATCGACGAACGAGTAATTCGAAATAATACCACCCTCGTTCGATCAACAAAAGCAAGGGCGGGACAAGCTCGGAAAATGTCAATGAACATAAACGAGTCGACAGTCGAAAATACGAAGTTCCAAATCCGATCCACTTCGCATAAGAGAACTAGTAAAACCGGATGATGTCACTTCCGAACAAGGTTCACAAGAATCGAACCGAACTCGAAAAAGTCACAGCGATAACAGTTGACCCAAAACAAGATCACGGCTCGTTCGAGCAGCGAAACCGAAATCTGAGAACAAGTTCGAAAGTATCAACAAACACGAGCGAGTCGATAGACTCGAGAAAGAGAAAATGCAGGAGTCTAAAAACAACACGGGTACTACATTCGACCTCTTATAAAAGAAGGTCGCCCGCAACTCACAACAATGAAATCAAGGTGACGACACAACAAGCAAATCGTGAAACATCCTTCAAAGGCCTCTCAAAGCCGATTCCGATGATGTCTTTGAGCGCGAACTCCGAAAGTCTCGGTAGCCAATTCACAAAACTGAATTCGGTGTCCTCGAGTCCACACTTGAAATGTGTTACCGACGAGAAGGATAATTTACACGTGCATGCCCGGCACATCTCGATTGAAACGCCTCGGCTCGGCATACCGAAAATACAAATGCTAGATACAATGGGGCATAACGTCGCAAAACAACATAGCGGAGATGCCAACTCAGCACAACAAGGAATCATAATACATATCATATACAACGATTATCATCGTAAAATAATACACACAAACACTTGACAGCAGCGGTATCGTTCGGCGACCTCAACGGCCCGAACGATAACCAAAGACATAATTACAACCATCATGAAACAATCATACATGTACACAAATGTACAACTCAAGCTTTAACAACCCACACTCGTGCGACAACACGCAAATCACCACGAGGTGATAACAGTAAACACCAGTTCACACCTCTCACAGAGGGCTAGTACAACAAATGCGTGGCAACACCTCGACGTTCATGCCACCAATTCGATCACAATTCGGGGTTAACACCGTAACGAAAGTTCGAAAACCATACACGCATTTCCGGTCCGCAAACAGGAATGATAGGTTTTAAAAACGAAAACCACCTTTGAAGACAGTTTGGAAACACCAGTTGATCTTGAGTATCATTTTACAAAAAGTAGTGTAAACATTGTTATCGAGACCTTGAAAATCATCTTGCAAAAATGAGGACATCTTTTCTTAGTGAAAAACTTTCAAAAATATTCGACCCTTGGGTCTAAGCAACTGCATTTGAAAATATCTCAAAAATATTTTTGGTCCTCAACCGGAAAATTTTTGAAATGTATTGCGGCATTAGAAAACACCTTGAAAACACCGCAAGAAAATAATTCGTTTTAAAAGTACGTCTCGAATTTTAATTTTCTAAGATACTCAAGGTTTTCAAAAATAATTCAATGGGCTAGAATGCCCAAAAATTTCAGGTAATTACAAGGAACAATAAAGCGCCGTGGGTCTCGCGCCGAAACCCAACATGATAAAAACATTTACAAAAACGCCAAAAAGGCCGATGACGGTAATATTTCAAAAACTCACAAAAGCCATTTACAAAATACTAAATACCGTCATAAGAATTTCGCCAAAATGATCAAGGCCACAATGCCAAAAACTCGGTTAAGGGAATCGATTTTCGAAATAAAACTCGGTCGGAAAAATACCGAAAGTCATTACAAAAGAACTCACGCAGCGGATAAAAGAAATACAGTTCAACATGCACAATCCAGCAACATTACTCCTCATATGAACGAAATATGAGAGTCGAATAACCACATATCACGAAATCAAAATCCATAAGAGGATTCCGTCACTTAACAAATAATCATAAAAATAGCTCGTGTCACACGAGGCACAACACCAAGAAGGGAGACTTACATTCACAGGTCGCACGAAGATGATGATCGCCCACGATACTAATCACGACCAACCAACTCAGACGACGCGTCGCGACACGACTCAGTCAGATAAAATCCGACGAGACAAAAACTCAATAGACACCACTGACCCGACAGCCTAGGTTTCCACAACCTAAGCTCTGATACCATTCTGTAACACCCCCAATCCACTCAGGGATATTACACGCCGTAGACCCTCTCCTCAAGGATCTACCAGGCTGGTAACAACATTTAACATCTCGACAATGCCTTCAAGGCAAAATGACTCAGTAGACCGATTTGGTCTTTCAATAAATACATACAACTCAATTCCAAACACATACCCACGCAGGGGTCAAAATACAATAAACTCCCGTACAACGGGAAAAGATCTTGCGGCGGAAAAGAAAATACAACTAGACCCGATGCGACATCAACGGATCCTCGTGTGATTAGTATCGTTCATCTTTCATCATCCTTCGTGCCGACTCTGTGCTATGCTCCAAAACACGAATGCAAAATAGACATCCACCCCGAATACTGGGGTTAGCAAAACTCCACTGTTTTGCTAGTGCAAGTATAAAATACGAAAACGAGCCATACATATCATACTCCACGAAACATGTTAATCATAAACATACTTCCCGAGGTGATTCACTTAATCAAACGATTAAATCGAAAGATAGGGTAAACCCGATATACATCTGTGAAAAAAAACATTTTACAACCTCGGGAGTTTTGAATACATTGGGATTTAAGAATTTCTCAAACCTTTCAAAAACCTTTAGGGACACAGCCCAAAAATCATTTTCCCAAAACATAAATTCGATAACAACAAATGGGGTCCATGACCCGATCATACCATAATAACCTGTTTCCACAGATTATTCGCGTCCCGTGCTAGCAAGCCACGGACCTCAGATGCTCCCGTAGAACAAACCCGAGTGAATAACCCACAGGAAACTATATCAAATCACATGTCACCGTAACCGCGATCGCGACTACAAGCACATATACGTGCATAATCAAACCACAACCATAAGTTATCCCGGCATCGTGCTAACAAGCCACGAACCTCGGAGTCCCCGCAAGACATACCCGATGATAACCCCACAAGTTATCTCGGCATCGGGCTAACAAGCCACGAACCTCGGAGTCCCCGCAAGACATACCCGGATTGGATAACCCTACGGTCACGCCCGACCCATACTAGCAAGTATGGATCCCGGAGATTCAACAATCCTACCCGGAGGCACATCACATACATCAAGCACCCAACAATAATCACTTGTCAAGCCAAACAACATTAAGTATCACAACCTCCTTTCAAGGAGTAACAACTAATATCACACACATTACGTTCTTACCGAACAAGTACACAATAACAATACGTAATCCCCGGCAAAGGATTACGGTCTATCAAACTCACTCGAAGTGATCATATTATCTTTAAACATACAAAACCAACACACATATTTCGAGAACACATATTCACGAAGTATACGAATTATCGTTGAAAGACAACATTTATCGAGAACATACCAATTCCTTTTTACGTTCATTAAATATTGGATTTCGCATAAAATCATTTATCAAGAATTATATCAACGAAACATGAAATGTATGGGCAAGATACTTGCCTCAAAACTACAGTCGCAACAAGATGACGGATAGGACGCGGTCGAATAACTCCGAACCCCCGAACAATATCAAGAACGCGATAGCACCACGAGTATTACGAGAATAACACCACACGATTCATCAATCACCAAACGGAATTCAACATCGGAATCCTCGAACACCTATAAACCTCCGGAAATAACAATAACACATGGTTACGACTAGAATCAAGGCCAAAACAACGGAAATCCCAACAAACTATCGAAGGGAAACTCATTGGGACATTCAATCGAACACTAAATGTTCAATAATTCCCAAGAACACTCGAATCGTCAATCGAGTTAAACAAACTCGATATATGGATATACAACCCATAGAACACGATTAATAACATCATACTACACCAACCGATGTATCAAAATCGGATTAGAAACGAAATCAAGAACAATTTCTCCAAAAAGTCAACTTGAAGGAAAATCAAGAATATACCTTGATTTGACGAAGAACACGGATTGGATGATGATATAATCCACAAGAATCTTCCAAAATGCCTTGGAAATGATTAGAATCGGCCAAGAACTCGATTTCCCGAGCCTCCCGTCGCCAGACGCCGAAAAAGGAAGAAAAAAATCGCGTAGGAAGTGAATCTGGCCGAGCCAGGCTATATATAGCCGGCAGGGTTACGGCCGTAACCGGCAGGCCTTACGGCCGTAACTCGGACACCTTACGGCCGTACTCGGCAGGCCTTACGGCCGTAACCGGCCTTCGTCAAAATCCGCCCAGCGCTCGTACGGCCGTACCCGATCACACTTACGGCCGTAACTCGGACACCTTACGGCCGTAACTCGGCGAGCCAGCCCTGCCGTAGTGACTCGGCCGTGGCCACTCCGACGGCCCGGACGACCCCGAAACCCGAACCTGAGTAAAAATCGAAGATACGGTTACGAAGTACTCGCAAAGACGAATCCAAGCACTAAGAGAACACACAATTCCGACCATCCGAAGTGTCGGAATTCGACAATGGAAGTAATTACCCCAAACTTTGGGAAATTACAAAAAAGGCCCAAAACGTCCGAAAATCACGATACGTGATCGAAACACCGAACCAAAGCTCGCAACATGAATAATAACATTAAATGAACTTGCGAGAAACTCAAAACAATAGTTTCGGACGAGATTCGAAAGAATCGAGCTCAAGTGCGGAAAAGTCGCTAAAAAGCACGGAACTCAACAAAACGACACCGAAACGAACTCGGATGACAAAAAGTTCAGAATTAATCATTCTTGGAATGATGAAACGGTCATGAGTGAGTCGTCAAAACAGACTCCGACCAAAAAAAGAAATTTACCGAAAATCGAAAATTGCGGATATTACATGAAGTTCTTCAAGATACTTCTTGACCCAAAATGCTTCCCTTGATGCCTCTGAGGCTGCCTGGTACTCGGCCTAGCAGGTGGAATGTGCAGGGGCAATTTTCTTGGAACTCATCCAAGAAACTGCTCCACCATTCTAAGATCCCAGTTCAATGCTTGTTTATTTCCATATCCACCACGCTTTCTAGTCATATTATTCACAACTATCTTGTTTTGTAGATTTAGATGATTATTCAACAATTTGGCAGATCCAATTCATTTATTTCTAAATAAGTTTTGCAACTCCCATTGCTAATGAAAAAGTGATAAACATTCCGAGCCATAACTGGAATGAATATAATATTCTTATGCCCACTGGGAAAAACTAATACATCATCTAAATACAAAACAAAACCAGATTCCAGATCCAAAAGAAGTGATCCGATACCGATAGCCTCGACATTACGTCTATTTTTTACTGTTATCATCACTTCCATGGCTCCAAGATGCCTACTTTGCTCCAGAACCTTATTCATAGTGCATATATGAGAACTAGCACCTGAATCCAGAGATTAGGAAGTAGAATAAACAGTAGCAGAACCCAAATGTGAAAGTTTTGTACCTGAAGAACCATCTAGCTGAGGCAGTCCTTTCTCTAGTGACTTGGCATTACTTGCCTTCAGAACTATTGAGTCTTTTCCTTTTCCCTTTCCGACCATAGCTTTGGGCCCTAACTGCTTCTTATTTTTCTTGTTCTTGTTATTGGACTTCCTATGCCCAAAAGAGATAACAAGTGCAACCTCTTTCACCCTCGGCGTCTTCATCTGAGATTGAGCATTGGATAGTTTGTTCATCAACCATGTTAGATTGCAAGCAATCTCACTGCAGTTGGAATTCATAACACAACGTCAAAAAGAGTCAGTCATAGATTGAATAATGAGATCAGTTTGGAGAGAAACATGTATCCTAAAATCAAGAGCTTCCAATCTCTCTATCATAAAGATTATCTTGAGGACATTGTCCCTAACTTTCTCTCTTTCCCTCATTCGAACTCCAAACTGCTGCTTTGATATCTTATGTCGATTTGTCCAGTTATGCTCCCCATAAACTTTGGTAATATGAGCCAGTATCTATCTAGTATAAGTCTTGTCTCGTGTGCTCTCTGCAACTCATTAGTCATTGAGCCTATCATAAAGCCACGTACTCTGACATCATCTTTGACCCACTTCTCATGGGTCAACCTTTTCCTGGTTATCTCTAGTCTGAGTGGGAGTCCATGGGATGTCCGATTCCAAGATGTCCCAACGATTCCATACTTAGGACTATCCTCATATTTTGGAGCCAGTCGACAAAGTTTAGTCCAGTTAGGTTGTTCTTTTCAAGAAGTATTGCAAGTGGATTCGTTGTCACTTTGAGATTTTAAAACTACAAAAAATAGAATATATTTAATTAGCATTATGTGAATTATGATCCGAGTATTTAGAATAAAGGACTTTTTCTATTCATGACTCGGCTCCCACTAATTTTATTGGAAAAACACACTTTCATGTGAAAAATATAAGTTATCAACTAATCGAGCTCTTAGCGTTGGTCAAGTTTTTTATAAAATTAACAGAGGGCAGCCCATACAATTTATGGTATATTAGTTTTACAAAGTGGTGTCCAACACCAATCCATCTAATGGATGTTTCGATCTTTCTTTTACCAGTAATTCACTTTCCCTCAACCCATATGATTTCAATAGCTCATTTGAACTATCTAAGTTTGAACCATCAACTCCTACCATCGACAATTGAATCTTAACGGCAACCTAAATAGATTCTAGAGGTTTGATTTGTCACAATCAAGACATCTAATGCATTCTACTAATTTATCGACCTTTCCCAAAAATACTACCCCGACATACTCGGAAGAATAGCATTTTAGTTTAGCTTTTAATTTTCCAAGAGTTTCATGGAGGTAGGAAACCTTGCACCGTTTCTAACTCAGCGTTTGTTATATGGGAGTATTACACAATTAATATTTTACTTTGCACATTAATTCATTTGTAATTGCGGTTTGTTTATCCATACCATATGAATAAGATAAATAACAACCTAGTTGCTATCAACATGTAGTTCATGGACCTTTCTTAAATATTGACCAGATTTAATGACCCAACAAAATAAACAAAAAAGCTGGTCTTGAGTTTCCATCTTCTTGATGGATCGCATTCGGCCACCATCTTGAAAAACTTTATATTACATTTGAATAATTTGTAACATATACAAATATTATAGTAAAATAAATAAATAGTCCCAAAGCTTGCCTTTACAACCCATCGAATAATATTGAAGTAAAAACTATGTCTACAAACTATATAACCATCACATAAATATATAAAATATACAACATGTAATGATTTTAATTAAATTAATTCAACAATTATCGATAATTTAATTTGTTCGTAGTAAACCCTCAAAATATGTTCTTAAAAAAAATTGAAATCTAATGATTTAATCAAATTAAACATAATTGATATTGAAAAATTATGTTTTGAAAATATACTAAAGAACGAGGTAGTGCCCAACAGCCAGGAAGCTGCCATGCATCAGCTCGGTGCTTGCCGGCACTAGCTGGGTATGCCTGTCAGCACCTACCGAGTCATCAAGCGACACCCATCTGGGTCGCGCTCGGCATCACCCGAGACCCAGCTAGGTCGTGCTCGACAGCGCCGGCACCCAGCTAGTTCAGCTCGGTTCGCGTCCGGCACCCAGCTAGTTCAATTGGGTTCATTTTTAGGAATATGCCCTCGAATGCCACTCAGATGATAAGAGAGTGAGAGCATTGAATTTTAATTATAAATATTGAATTTAATAAGGCATTTATTATTTCTATATTATTGTATATCACTAGCATTGTGATTTGTATATAGAATAAATGTCCTTGCATTTTAGAGCAAACATTCCACTCCTTATGGAGATAAGGAGATATGCACTCAAAGTGTTTAGGGCTCGTATGCTTAACTGGTTTACAAGTCCATAAAGCTTAACTGGGCTGTAAGTTTAGACCAGACCTGTATAACGTGTACTTTGACATGTAGAGTGCATGTCTGTAATATCCGGATTTTTCTTTCTCTGGTATTTTCATTCTTGGTGTATTTTTAGCGACTCGCTTGTAACCGTATTAATATTTCGAGAATATTTAATACTGGATTTTTTGTCATCCGAGCTTGTTTCGGACCTGTTATACTCAATTCCGTGTTTTTTTGCCTTTTCGTCGCTATTTCGTTTGATTCTCATAATCGTTGTTCGGAACCGCCGTCTCGGGATTGCCGCAGATCCATCTCATGTTATTATGTATGTTGTGAGCTTTCGTATGTTTTTTCGATCATGTATCGTGTGTTTCGGATGTTTTGGGCCGTTTTGTAATATCCCAAATTTTTGGGGTGATTACTAATGTTGTAGTTTTCCGTACCCTCGGGTAGTCGGAATCGTGTTTTCTTTTTGCGCTTTGGTTCTGGCTCAATCTTGTTGTTCGTGTATCTTCTTTGGCCCGTTGTTTGGTGTCGGATGTGCGTTGTTTTCATCCGAGGTGGAATTCGCTGTTTTCCATCTTTGGGGTGCTGTCTGCACCCGCTAGCGCGTGCCATTCCTGTTGTCTAGTGCACACTAGTGTCGTTGAGTAGCACATGCTATGTTCGTTTGGTAGCGCACGCTAACGACTCGAGCACAGCAGTGACAGTGGGTTGTTTCTGCTCTCTTCTCTCTAGACGAGCAGCTTACCACACGCTACATTTATATATTAGCGCACGCTATGGTTTGGACTTAGCGCACGCCGGGTGACTGGTAGCGCGTGCTAACTCGGTAGTCCAAACTAGGCAGAATGTTTCTGGACTCGGTTAGGTGTCCAGGTAGCGCACGCTATGGCCCGATAGCGCGCGCTATTAAAGGGCCGTTAGCGCACGCTATTCTTTAGTAGCACATGCTAACGGGCCAGAACCATAGGTTTTGGACTGGTTTTTGACTGGATAGCACACGCTAACTATGGATCGTTAGCGCACGCTAAGATCTCTAGTTATATAAATCAGAGAGTTTACCCAGATCCGCCTCATTTCTTATTTCTTCTCCTTCTCCGCGGTCGGGCGATCATTTAGGCGATTTCTTCTTCCAATCACTTCAGAGATCATTTTCCTTGAGTTCTTGGTGTAGATTAACAACATCTACTTGGGTTCTTCATTCTTAATCCAAGGTAATCTCCTAGAACCCTATTTTTGGGAATTTGGGGGTTTTTGAGTTTTTGTCCGATTCGTTCCGTATTGTTGATTAATCCATGGTGTATATAATTAATCTTGGTGGTATTCACATTTTCCCTACGAGTTCATGGTAATTTTCGTGGTATTTGTGTAATCAAGAGGGTTCGGTTGCGATCCGTCCTCGTCATTGTTTTGTACGAACTTACATGAATCGTAGGTGGGTTTTCGGGTGTCTTCCGTTATTGTTATTCTTGTTGAATTGGTTGTAATGGTGTTTTACGAATTATCTAGGTTTGGTGTGTCCAATTTCTCGCAACCGCGATTGTTTCATCCCTTCTTTTCGGCGTGATAATCGAGGCAAGTACCCTTAATGAACTTACATGCTTCACATGGTAGAATTGCATGAGTAACGTGTGTGTGTATGCTCACTACGGGTTAGATCCGACAGGGTCTCGGTAGGGGTCTACAGAGGCATGGATCTAAGAGCTTGGCTTTTAACCACTACAGGTTAGATCCGACGGGGTCTTCCACAGAGGCGTGGATCCGCTGTTAATTGTGCTGCATTTTACAAATGTGTTTTGGGTTATGGCGTTTCCAGAAATGTGTGTTTTAAACTGATGTTTTCTCATTTGCATGCTTTGACTATATGTGTAAGGTGTAAGTTGTTCATTTGGTTACTTGTACTAGCGTAATTGCTAACCCTTTGGGGACCTGTTTTGGGGAAATTCTTGTTATGAATTCAGGTTATGTTCAGCAGGACGATCGATAACTGGGGAAGTATGAGGATACTGGCCAGGGTTGATGACATGAGCAATTGAGTCTCTTTATTTCCATTGTCCTTTTTGATGCGGTTGTTTTTCTTTAAAATTGTGAACTTATAGAAAGTACTCGCGAGTAATTGGGCATTTTTACTGGGATTATGGTTTGTATTATTATATGTCAGTGATGTCTGTTTTGACGGTTATACCGGGCGTTTCATTTATTTTTCGTTCTGGTGATGTGTGTTTTCTCACTAACTAATATAGTTAGACGATTTGTATTTCTTAATTAGCCTGGTGGGTCCCATGTAGGGGTCCACGGCACTGTTGTATTCCCTGAATATCTTGGGGGTGTTATAATGTCTTCACTAAGGGTTAGTGGGAGCACATGTTATAGGTATGCTATTGGAATTAGTATACTCGAACATGACTCACCTCAATTCGATCACATAGATTTCACTCTGGGATTGTGAATGACTGAATCAAAAAGTTGTGAAAGGTATACGTGAACCTCTGACTTGATGTTTCAGTACGAGATGCTTGTAACGTAATCATTAGAGTAGTTCGATCCAATCACCGGTTAGTGCGGTCAACCTCGAAGTGCAACTTAGCGGACAAGTAGCAGTCTGTACTGAATACCAAGATAGGATTATTTCTCCTGTAAGTGAGCAGTTAAATGTCATATGCGGTTAATGGCAAATCAGATCATAAGTCTTTGGCGAAAGCATTTAGAGCTAGTTGTATTTGATACACGACAGCATGGTGATCTCGGTTTGCATTAACAAAATGCATAGGGCCAAGTTATAATAGGATTTTACATTACCGTTGTAAAACCCCCAAAGTACTTGAGGCATATTACAGCGCCGTAAACCCTTCCGCGAGGATTTGCTAAACTAGATTACAAAATTACTCGCATAGATTCTTTGTTTTTTCTTCAAACAAGAGGCGACAAGTATAAATATATATAATATGGTGAAAAATTCCCACCGACAAGGTTGAGTACATGGCATAATGATTGTTTACAAGACCAATGAGATATGTAACACACTAACTGGGACCTCATGTGAGCTTTACAAAGACTTTACTGCACGGCCGCTGGGGGTCAAACCCTCTGACTCTTGCATTGATTAGTATTATTGTGGTCCTTTGTCCTGCTCCGGCCCTGTGTATTGCTCCACCATCTGTAAGTACCTGGACACATCAAATGTACCCACCCCCGAAGAGGTTACCAAACAGCTGGTGCAAGTACTTGATAACAGGAATATGTATAATGTGCAATAAAAGAAATATTGCAATGACTGCTTATTTTAGTACATTAAGAAGACATTCTCACTAATTACCGTCTCAACAGTACTATGACAACGACATCATCAATCCACGTCATTATTCCAGAGTAATATCTATATCATCAATCATCGCATTTTAATATCCTCTCGAGTTATCCAGACCATGCCCATACTGCAAGATGGCGTCCCAATATACCTCGTCAGGCACACATCCTGGAGAACAACCCAACCAATTGGACCCCAGCTCACAATCTAACAAATCTCATAGGCCTTCCTGGCTTTACTTGTCTCACACACACTCATCAATATTATATCATTCCAATCATATCGTTCCACATTTCACAATCTGTTGTCCCATAACTTTGACGACGCAAGTCCCAAATTGTTATATAAATCTTTCAGTAACTTTTCTTTTCAATCGCATTTGGAATAATGTTTCGAGGCATCCTCGGTAAATCATTTATAAAATGATGTCATTCCAAAAAATAGTTACCAAGATCAATCATCAAGTGTTTACAGAAAATATTTCTCAAATCATTTTCACAAATATTTTCGAAATCTTTCAGAACTTAGTTTATTTCAAAATCATTTTCAAACACTAAAAGTCGCTAATTGATTGAAAAATCATTTTTGGATCAGTTAAAGATGTTAACTTAATTGCTGAATTCAGAGCATGAACAAAACCCTAAGAAAATCGTGGTTTATACATATTCAATTACAATTTATGCATAAAATACGATCAAATACTTGCATGTGAATATGAGGGATTGGGAAAGTGCGACAATCCATGAATAATGTTTCAGATTTTCCGATCTAGATCTTCAATATGGGGAAAAACTGGTGAATCCGATTGGAATGAACTTTGTGGGATGACTCTCTTACGTTAGATGAATGTTTATCTCAAAACAGGATTGAATTCAGGTTTGTAGAAAGGCGGAACTGGTTGAGAAAGCTTCGGGAAAATCGGAGGAAGAAGGCCCCATGCAGGCCAATATATATAAGCCGCTTCCCTTAAATCGACATGGCATAGCGGCTGCTATCAAATTTCCTTAACGGCCAATATCAAAGACCTTAGCGTCCGCTATGAAGGCGACATTTTTGGAGGCGGTTTTCTTGATGCTTCTCGTGGTCGAGTTAATCTTTCTAGACTTTTCCAATCGACCTCGTAATGTCCGTAACACACTCCGTCTAGCGGCCATTTTATGGGTCTAATAGCGGCCATAATCCACCCACTATTACGGTCGTAGTCTTCCTCTTCTATCGGTCATGGTGTTCTCTCCAGTTGCGGCCCACTGCCATGCAACCCTTGGGATTATACCGCTGCTAACCCTCCCTTTTAGGCTTGGATGATGGTAAGGTTCTGATGTTATCTTTAATTCTATGTTTCTTCAACGTCCGAGTCTTCTTTCCACGATTATTTATCGTTAGTCCGTATTGTTTGGAATTGATCTTTCCTGAGACAGCAATGATTATCTCTTGTGAGTTAATATATTAAGTATGGTTATAATGGTGACGTATGAATTTGTTCTGCGGATTACCGAAACAGTGTGATTTCACTTTATCATTAAATCTGGAAACTCAAAACTGCGGGGCCTTGCATCCCTTCCCTTTAAAAAGAAGTTTCATCCTCGAAACATGGAATAAAAGGGAGGATGTTGAAACATATTAGGATCATATTTCATCATGCACCTTGCCAATTATAACCCTGGTCATGTCCATGAATAATCTTCTTTTTTAAATTGAAAACATTACATCGATACATATGTGCCAGAATATTAACACATTACTAGTCGTACTTATGAAAAGCATTTACATCAAGGTCTGTTGTGCTCATGGCATGCCTTTATATACGTACCTTATGAGTCAATGACGACTGGTTCATCTTCAATCCTTCTTCGAGGTCCTCTTCAACTTTGGGGCTTCTTGTTCCACTATCAGAACTGGGGTCGCTGAGAGGACAACAAGAATCTCTTCCGTAGTGGCTCGTATCATCGCTCTTTCTTGGTGATATGATCTTGGAAGGCCTTTATTGATTGATTGTACTGGGCCTCTATCTTGAAGAGTGTGCGATACTATAGTCAGTTGGGCTTTCAACTACACGACCCGTGCGTGTTCCTGTGTAGCTGCCATTCGGTCAGCCTTGTGTCCCGATGAAATTCTGTTAATGCCTCAGAATAGTTGATATGTTCTATGCAACGGGTATGTTTGGTAGGATCCATATTTGTAGGATCATTCAACAATTCCCTTTCGGCTGACGTCCTCAGCTTTGGTGGAGAAGTACCCTTTGGGGCCTTATATACACATTGAAGCGCCTTTAAGTCGATGGCCCTAGCCGGTGCTACAAGGAATCCTTAGTGGTCGTTATTACGGTATTTCTATTGCTTATAGTCATTGAGCTGTTGCGTCCGTAACAAAGACTTCTTATCGGCCGCTATTATATCATCTTAGCGACCAAGAGCTCGTTTCAAATTTTAAATCGGTTAAAGTCATTATAACCAATAGTCATGCCATTAACGGTTGCTATGCATAGTCAGATCGTGATCATAGTACCATATTTAACCATCGTCAATCTTATTCAGATCTCATTTTGAAATTGCTCTGCATGACATGGATGTCCATGTTTGTTGTGATTGTTCTCCATGAGGATTATCACACAGTCACAACTTCTACAATCTTCCTGTAACACGATTCTTTCGATTATTACATTTGATTTATCCCTTGAAAGTTCAAGGCCAATGCAATGACCGTTGAAATTTATTAAAGTGGCTCCGAATATTAAACGACATGTGGAGCATAATTGTGTTTAATGAAATAAAATCACAGGGAAAGTCAGAAATTGCACTAGATTAAAAATATGGGGTCTCACAACAGGAAGAGTGTAAATGTATAATAAAATAAGTAATAAAAGCAAATGGTCAAACATGATTTTCATTGGTCATTGGGGGTCTCTGCGGGAGCTTGAACGAGATTGCTAATTGCTTCGCAGTATTTTGCTCGGTGTTCGTCCTATCCATAAGTATAACATATCATTGGTGGAAATCGACAATTGTTACGAACGTGCCTGGGGTATCCATAACCATGACATTTAGGCTTATCATTGGGAATCCTGCCACTTTTGCCTCTGGTAAGGCTAGTGGAATCTTTCGGCTTCTTTGCCTTATTGCATTGCGAGGGTCTGGCTTCACTGAACTCTATTGCCCCTTTTCTATTCAACTTTGGAGGAATCAATACATTACTTATAGGTGATACTAGGTAATACTTAGCCTTTACGAGACCCTAGAATTCTTCTCATGTCACTCCATGGGCACCAGGCTTAATGGTCCACCACCATCTGTGTTGGGAAAAATCCGCCCTGTGTTTTGATAATTGTATCATACAACAATATCTTCAAAGTCAGTAATTCGGTCTAAGTATGGAAGGTGTTAGAAAAATATCATACAGCCTGTCCATACAGCGAAATATCTTCTAACAAAGTCAAGTGTCCTTTCTTACAGCGTAAATGTCAAGATACAGCAAAAGACGAAGAAGTTGGATACAACAAACACGCTGTAAGTGTTTTACTTAGAAAAGGTAAAACACAAATCTACCAGGACTTAAAAAACTATAAACCGAAAGCAAACATTGTGCATTCATAAACTATTCACGGTTAAAGTAGCATTCAATGCTGATAGGACAACATTTAATGCGGCCGAAGAGACTACAGTCCGAAGAGCATTTAGAGCTAGTAAAAAAGAATGTCTGAAGCATTAAATGTGAATCGCCTTTAATTCAAACATTCTGAAGCCGTCAATCAAAGCAGTCTCAATCTCACCAACCGGCCAACAGCTATATTTATAACGAATCTATTTCTAAGGTTATAAATAGCCACAAAGAAAGAGGACTTTGCTTACCTAATGATCTGATGAATTAACACTGTGACAATCTAAACATTAAGCTTTCAAAGAGAAATATATTTATTCGAGTATATAACTTCATCAAGAGAAGAAATATATATAGTCCTCAACATAGAAAACACACTTACAGTTAACGCTTATCAAGCATACAGCTGTTGTTTGATCTTGTCATACCAAACCTATCATTGAGTTTAACTTAGCCCTGTGTGGACTAAGCCGTGCTATCTCTGACCTGTGTGGGATGAATAGCATCGAAGATGAATCTTCAATCTGTGTGAGAAGAAAGAAGTCAAATAAGACAAGCCAATCTGTGTGAACGATCCAAGCTACTGATAGCTATATCAATCTGTGTGAACGATACAACAACGCGTTTAGTTAAAGTCACATAGTTGTGTACGCCGTGATTTTAGTAAACATTTTACTCCTGTGTGGAGGATCAGTGGGTGTAGAGGGGTTTACCTCGAACCACTTAAATCTGTATGTCTTTACATTCTGTCATTTACTGTTTTCTATCTGCATGTATGATTTAAGTATACATATTGTAAAAGCCATGTACGCACCAAGGTAACAGGAGAATATTCTGTTGTTATATTTACAACAACTTAACATTAGACTTCCACTACGCAAATAACTTCGAAAAAGATACAACTTATTCAACACCCCCCTTCTAAGCTATTTACACTATACTGTGTGGCCAACAAGTGGTATCAGAGAGGTTGATTCTACAAAGAATTAGTCGATTTCTAACCTAATCAGATCCACAAAAATCAATAGTTTTTGAAAACTTTATATTCATATCTTCATCATTATCTTACTTCTATCATGGAGACCTTTATGATCAATAAAGTCCCTATAATTCTGTTAATGAATTTGATGATTGGAGAACTAGGATGGAAGCTCATCTTGCAGTGATGCACAAAGAGATGATCTTCGTCTTCAAGGAAGGACAAATCAAAATAATGAAGGTTAACACAGCTGTGAGAATCGATGGGCAACCTTATGTGGAGATGCTCGAGAAGGAGCGTGAGCTGTGGACAACGGATGATCGCAAGCATGAGAACCTAGGCAATGTTGCTAAGAATGTATTGTTTGTCACTCTCGACAAAGGCACATTCTCTAAGGTAAAAAGCTGTAGGACAACCAAAGATATCTGGGAGAAACTCAAGCTGATTTTCGAGGGAACTGAGCTGTTCAAAGAAAACAAAATTTCAAAATTAACCTAGCAGTTCGAATTATTGAAATGAAATCTTCAGAGACGCTTAAGGAGTTTGCCCTTAAATTTACAGGTATTTTCGGTGAACTTGAATCATTGGGTAAAGTGTATACCCAAAAGGAGAAAACTTTAAAAATCTTTAGATCACTACCTGCCCAATGAGACATTAAGACCACAGTTATGCTTGTGTCTTGTAATCTTAATGACATGTCGACTTTTGATCTCTTGTCTGACCTCAAAGATTTTGACCATGACATTGACAGGAGAGAGAAGACAAAAGAGTCACCTGGAAATACTACAACACTGGCTATTGTATCTGACTGGATACATGGTTCCGCACCCAGCACATCAAATATACATGAACGGCAGCAGACAGCAACGATGACATCATGTCGCAAGACGAGATGGGCCCGCTCATGCATAAATTCCAGAAATTCATCAAGAAATCAGGAAAGGCCCCATACAGGGCCAAGCCATCTAATAGGGTGAGTTCCAAATCACCTTCGTCTGGAGATTCTAACATGTGTTACAACTGTAAGAAACTAGGACATTGTACGAATAAGTGTCCTCATCCAAAAGTACAGAAGTTGCCCGAAGCCGAGCAACAAGAGAAGAATGAGAAAAGGCGCATTTGGCATAACAAGCTTAAGGCCCTGATAGGAGAATCAGAAGCCTTGCCTAAATCAACCAAGACCGATGACTGCCTTCAGGGCAATCACAGACAGTGACTCCTCCGACGATGAAATAGAAGACAAAGCATATATATATCTATGCTTTATGGCTAAAGAAGAACAGGATGATGAAGACAGTGAAGATGAGGTTAGCTCAGCCTCAACTATTCCTTTTAATGCATCACATACTTTTGAAAATATGATGAATGAGTTTAGAACCATTCATAAAGCCCATGAGATGCTCAAAAAGAAAACATACAGCTCTCCATTTCAGACTTAGTGCTGAAAGATGAAAATGATTTGATGAAGAATAATTATGAAAACATGTCTTTAGACTGTGAATACAACAAAATTACACTAGAAAAACTCATGGAAAGCAATCATTACCTTGTAACAGAACTAAATGAGGTAAAAACTCATAATAATTGCAAGACAAATGATTATGATTTGGTTGAAGCTAAGATACAAATTCTCGATAAATGAGACGGAGCACTCGAGACCATCCTTAAATCATATGAAAAATCATCAAGAATGATGGAATACATTCTAAGCAATGGGCATCATGCCCACGATAAATGTAGCTTAGGATATGATTCGTTCTCCCACATGTGCAAAGCTAGTATGGTGTTTGTCAAGGAAGTGGAACCCATTCCTGAACTCGAAGAGGCCACGAGTCCTGTAAAGGTCACAGGTTCCCCACCTTGTATAGCAAAGGCTACAATTCCGCCCCCGAGTTCCTATTATAATCAGCAGAAACCCCAACCTCCTACACCTATAAGACGCAACGCTAGTCATCAATAGTATGCTCCTTGAGTATACCAACAACGTCAGCAGCTATATAGAAAGAAGGATGTATCTAAGTATCAAAGGTATGCACCACAGTACTCTCAACAGTACAGTGCACCTAGATACTGGGCACAGGAACCCAAGTATCCATTGCCGCCCAGTTCCATCATCAACAAATCTGAGAATCTAAGTAGAAACCTAGAAGGCAAGCATTAAAGCCAAAGAAAATGGTTCCCCGTAGGATACGGCGATCGTACTGGAGCCAAAACCCTAGATTTTATATGTATAATAATCAAGATTACAGCAACTACTTGCCTGCCTTACTTAAATAACGCAAAATAGGACCAAAAGTAACCTACATCAAACCAATTGCTATCAGGCAAATTTGGGTACCTAAAGGGAATAACAACAATGGACCAAAAAATCAAAGGGGACCTAAATCTACCTAATTTCGTTGATTACAGGATATCAAGGAGAAAGATATTTGATATTTGGATAGCGGATGTTCTCGCCACATGACAGGAGATATTATCAAGCTGTCAGACTATGTAGAAGGTCGCGGTCCAAAGGTGTGATTCGGTGACAAATCCAAAGGAAGAACATGAAGGAAAGGAACCCTGCTTGTAGGAAAGTTCAAAGTCACCAACATAGCCTATGTTGAAGGACTACAATATAATTTACTTAGTATCAGTCAGTTTCGTGACAAATAGTTCTTGGTCAAATTCTATGTAGATCACTGTCGGGTGAAGGACATCAAGACCAAGCAAGTCGTCCTTATAGGAAGCGGGTCAGGTAACATGTATCTTGCTGACTGGAAGCCCACAAGCTCCATTATTCCATGTTTTGTTCCCAAAGGCACTGTAGATCAAAGATGGCTATGGCACAAACAGATGCAGCACAACAACTTCAAGACCATCAACAAGCGCGTTCGACAGGGAATGGTCAAAGGATTGTACCGTATCATTTCATAAAAAACAGCGTCTGTGGACCCTATCAGAAAGGCAAGCAAGTCAAGGCAACCCTGGTGAGCAAATCATATCTTTCCACCATCAGGGTCCTGGATTCGCTACACATGGACCTCTACGGTCGTGTATACCCTGTAAGTTTGGGAGGAAAGAAATACTATCTTGTTATTGTCGATGATTTCTCCATGTATGCTTGGACCATCTTCCTGAACAAGAAGAAAGAAACGATCACAAAGCTGCTAAAGCACCTGAAAAAGCTACAGAATGAGAAAAGGGTTGAATATTATATCCATTCGCTCCGACAGAGGCACATAAATTCACTAATCGCTTAATAGAGCAATACTATGTGGATAATGGCATACAAGACGAATACTCAGCAGCCCGAACTCCTTAACAAAATGGTGTTGCCGAGCGTAAGAACAGGATGCTGAAAGAAGCAACAAGGACCATGTTAGCTGCAAGCAAGTTGCCGCAGCAGTTTGGGGAGAAGCAATAAATATAGCATGGTATACACAAAACCGCTGTATCATCAACAAACATCACAACAAAACAGCATATGAGGTATTGAATAACAAAACTCCAATGGTTGCATACTTTTATATTTTTGGATGCATGTGTTATGTGGTCAACAATGGGAAGGATCAATTAAATACCTTCGACGAAAAGTAGGATGAGGGTATTTTCGTTGGATACTTCAGCACTTTTCGTTTGCCATAATCTTTTAGCACCTCCACATCTTTAATAGTCCAGGTCTTTAATAGTCTAGGTCTTTAATTGATCCTTCAGCACTTTTCGTTGGATCAACCGGCTTTCCAGCTTCTTCAGCACTTATCTGTGTGGAGGTGCTCATGGTGGACGATGATTTGGAGTTGTTCATCCCGAATACCCTCATCCGACTCGTGTCATGGTCCAATAAGAAGCAATTAGCCAACTCGCTTTCTACAGCTGAATAGGAATACTATGCCACTGGAAGTTGCTATATGTAGATCGTTTGGATGCAACAACAGTTACAAGATTGTGGCATCAACGCAAGAGAGACTCCAATCATGTGCGATAGCACGAATGCAATTGCAAACACACACAATCCTGTATTGCAATCACTAACTAACAAATTGATATGAAGCATCATTTCATCGGGAATTATGTTGAGAGTAAAGATGTTTGGATTGAGAAGATTCATACAGATTTCCAGTTAGCCTACTCCTTTACAAAACCTCTCAGCACCACCAAATTTGGCATGATTTGACAATAATTAGGAGTGTTACAGTCCGACTCCCTGTAAGTTCTTACATTTTACTCATCAATTGAGGAGAAATGATGTATGACCCATGAATATAGTATCTACTTTAATTAATTGTACACTCAGAACTCTAAGTTATATACTTACTATAGGAAAAATAAGGGATTATTACCTTCCTACAGATGACGTGTGCTTTAATTAAGGGGGAATACAGTATGACCCAAGAATATAGTATTAATCAAAAATTGTTGTAAGAATTAAATCCTGTATGTACCGTTTAAGGAGGAATGCGGTATTTTTGTGCATACAGCACATACACTATAGGATATCATTTAATATTTTAATTGTATCTAAATTCATGCTCTAGAACATAACAAAGTGTTTTCAATCCACCTGCACTGTCTGAATTTAAAACGATTTATCTTTCAATACTGGAGAGACACCTGGACTTTAATGCCTTGAAAAGCGCAATTTCAAAATTCAAATCGTTGTTTTGTGCAATAGTGGAATACGAATTATGTTAGAAGTGGGAATAGGTGTCAAGTTATATCTGAATCCATCATATACGTTCATTTAAAGATGGTTCTCATCCCTTAAATCAGATCATTCACTGTGGCCTAGCTTCCCTACATACTGTAGAAGGGCCAGTATGCTGATATACAGATGTTGTCCATAGAGTATACAGTAAGTAGTTTAGAAAGGGGGTTGAATAAGCTATATCTTTTTAGAAGTTATTTGCGTAGCGGAAGAATGATACTGAGTTGCTGTAAATACAGTAACTAAGCCATCTCTTGTTTGCTTGATGCGTACAAGGTTTTCACAATATGTATACTTTAAATAATAGGTTGATATGAAAACAGTAAAGATGGAATGTAAAATGCACACAGATATAAGTGGTTCGAGATAAACCCATCTACGTCTACTGGTCCTCCACACAGGAGTAAAGTGTTTATTAAAATTACTACGTACACAAATATGGGACTTCAACTAAACCTATCGCTGTATCGTTCACACAAATTGATATAGTGACAACAACTTGGAACATTCACATAGATTGGCTTTGGCTCTTTCGACTTGCTTCTTCTCATACAGATCAAAGCTTCATATTCAATGCTATTCTTCCCACACAGGTCGGAACTAGCAAAGATTTAGTCTACACAGGACTAAGGTTATATGTAAAGATAAGGTAGAACAAGTTCAAACAGCAGTTGTATGATTTAAAGATCGTTTGTTGTACGATGTGCTATTTGTGTTGAGGACTATATATTTTTTGCTTTGGTGATGTTGTATGCTCAGGAAATATATTACTCTTTCTTAGATTGATATTTCTGATTCTCAGAGTTAATTGTCAGATGTATTGCGGGAGATAATCACTTGTTGTTGTATCTAATGTTGCTTTGGGCTATTTATAACCTTGGAAATAGATCCTTTATAAAGGTAGCCGTTGGCCGGTTGGTGAGATTGAGACAGCTCTGATTGGCGGATGCAGTATGTTTGAATTAAAGGAAATCCGCATTTAATGCTTCAGACATTCTCTTTGACTTTGCATTAAATGCTTTTCAGCGCGTTCAGTGTAACGCCCCCAAAATTTATCGGAACGTTACCCTGTTGTGAACCCCGTGTGGGACCCACAAGGAAAATTTTTAAGATTTTAAAGTTTATCCATTAAATAACTTTTATGAAAGTAGCTCCACGATGATACAATTACGAAACGAAATACTTTAGAAAAATAAGTTCGAATACACGGTTATTACATCAACTTGGAATATTCAGAATTCAATTTAAAGAAACAGAATAACAGGGCTTCTTCCCAGCACCGCTCAAGCCTGACCGGAACCTTCGGGAATGTCCTGCACATATTCAACAAATTTGCTGACACGATGAATCGTGCCAGCCAACCTAGGTCAGAGAATATGAAAGAAAAATCATCGAAAGTATAAGATAAACCTGCAATATAATATCATTATTCGGTTTGGCATTAGATCACAACATACCCAAAATTAACTTTTCTATCAACAAATAAACTCCCAAGGTCGCAACCAAGGGTCATGGAAATATCTACACAGGACTACTCCAGACGTGGGCACCATTCAGGTTTTACCCCTCAACACAGTTCTATACGGATATATCAACATATAAACTCCCAAGGTCGCAACCAAGGGTCACAGAAGTATCTATACAGGAATACTCCGGATGTGCGTACCATTCAGGTTTTATCCCTCAAACACATCGGTCCATCAATCAAGTTTTCAAGTGAAATGAAATACAATTTCCACTAATAGAGACACATTAAATTTTGGAATTTATCGTAACATAGACTTAGCAAGGTATCACTTGCCTTAGTTCCGACGAGAGTAACTTCCTTGGTAATACAATGGCTCGAACGCCCACAACCGAGAGCTCAAACTTACTTGAAGTGGTACGAGGAAGAACAACAAAGGATGATGAAGAACGGGAGGACAACACCTCCAAAACCTTCTCCGGAGCTTGATCAATCCACTCTTACTATGATAACACACGGCTAGGGAGGCTAGAATTCAATTAGGAGGTCTGGAGAATGATATTTGGGAGAGGAGAAATGTTTAAGGGCCGGGAGAAGTGAAAGAGGAGATGTCATTTTATAACACCAGGATGGAATTACGTACATTATGCCTAAGGGTTTATGTACATAAACTTCGTTACGTACGTTATTGCCAAAAGGTTAACGTACGTAAGGGGTTATCATAGCCTACTTCCCGAAATGACATTGTCCATTACGTACGTAATGTATTGCTGAGTTACGTACGTAAAGCTCAGTTGACTTACTGTCGTTATTGCGCCGAAAATTGTCCTGACCACGCGGGATCAAGATTCTCGTCTGAAGACTGAAGACTGCATTACATACGTAAGGCCTAAGCTTTAATGTAGGTAACGCGACGAGGCTAGCGTACTTAATGCGGTTCAAAGTACGTACGTAAGGTTCATTTATTACACTAAGTTATATTATCACGCTTAATCCTTATAACACGACTTCCCTTTAGACTCGTCCAGCAATTCCTCGGGGAACAAGACGTTGGCCACCATCATATTCGCACCGATAATTGCTCAACGACATCAAGGTTTCTCACCAACATATCATCAAAATCATACAATTACATCACAAAAACAAATAAATGCCACAAGATCTTATACGTGACAACATAGTCTAAACATAACGTATAAAAGTACAAGCTTAGAGAGGTGGAGTACAATGTTCGTTAAAAATGAAGTACATGATGTTTTAACAGCATGGAATACCCGTGGTATTACATACCATCCTCCCTAAAAAATTTTTTAATCCCGAAACTAAGAAAATAACTCTGGGTGACTCTCTCTCATGCTCGACTCAGTCTCCCAAGTTTCTTGTTCAATGTCGTGATGTGACCAACGAACTTTCACAAGGGGTATAGCTTTATTCCTTAGAGTCTTTATGCGATGATCTAGAATCGCGATTGACACTTCTCTGAAGGTGGCATCCTTAGAAATCTTTACTTCTTCGAAATTGAACTTGTGACTCCGATCGTAAACGTACTTCCTCAACTGGGAGACATGGAAGACATCATGCACTCCGTCTAATGATGGCGCGGTGCTAATCGATAAGCGAGTCTACCAACACGGTCTAAAATCTCAAACGGGCTGATAAATCTCGGCCGAACTTGCCCTTCGGGTCAAACGTCGAATGCCCCGCATCGGCGATACTTTGACCCAAATGTGATCCCCAACTAGAAATTACAACGGTCGCTGGCAATCTATAGAGTATGACTTCTGGCGGTTCTGCGCTGCTAACATTTGTTTCCGAACAACGGAATTTTTTTTAATAGATTCCTGGATCACATCTAACTCGGTAGCGACAAAATTGGAAGCATCATCCCAACATAGGGGAGGCTTGCATCTCCTACTGTACAAGGCTTCCAAGGGTGCCATGCCTATGCTTGCATGCCAACTGTTGTTGTATGAAAACTCCAATAAGCAGAGATGTTTAACCGAGTCTTTGCCCCAATCGAGTACATTCTATCTATCCGTCTGTTTTAGGGTGATAGGTTGTGTTGAAATATAGTTGAGTACCCATAGCCTTATGGACAACTTTCCAGAAGTGGGACACGTACCTGGTGTCTCTATCTGATATGATAGCTGAGGGAACATCATGTTGTCTCACGACTTCCCAGATAAAGATAGTGGCCAACTGCTCTGTTCCGGTAGTCTCCTAGATCAGAATGAAATGTGCCAACTTCGTCAGTCAGTCTACAATGACCCATATTGTGGCCTTGTCTCCCGTCGATACTAGTACCTTGGTGACAAAATCCATTGATATGCTCTCCCATTTCTATTCCGGAATGGGCAAGGGCTGCATGATTCCGGCCGGTATGCGGTGTTTGATATTCACTTGTTGACACGTCATACATCGAGCAACGAATCTTGCTACTTCCTGCTTCATGTTTTTCCACCCAAAGCTCTTCCTTAGATCCTTATACATTTTGCTCTCCCCGGGATGCACATAATAGGGAGTAGAGTGAGCTTCCTTCAGTATAGTTTGCTTTAGCTCGTCATTTGGTGGGATACAGATCATGTTCTTAAATCTCACCAAGCCCTCTTACATCCTGTACTCTGAAATAACTCCTCCCTCGGCTCTTGCGCCGATCGCACGGAGTTCGGAGTCTTCCATCTGTGCTAGACGTGAAAGGCTCTGTAAGACCTCTATTTGTATTCATCCAGCAAGGATGAATGAATATGAATTGAGCACAACTGCCCTTGGCGGTGTTGTATCCATACTTCAATACCATTCCTCCTGAGTTCCTGTTGCAGTTCCAATTTTACCGTTAAACCGGATAATGTCATCTCTTGCTCAGTCTTCTGACTAAGTGCATCTGCTATGATGTTGGCCTCTCTAGGGTGATATAAAATCTCCACATCATAATCCTTGATTAACTCCAGCCAACGCCTCTGCCTCATGTTTAACTCACTTTGGGTGAAAAATATTTTAAACTCTTGTGGTCCGTAAAAATCTTACAAGTAACCCCGTAAATGTAGTATCTCCAGATCTTAAGAGCGTGGACCACTGCAGCCAGTTCCAAGTCGTATGTTGGGTAGTTCACCTCGTACGGCTTAAATAGTCGAGATGAGTATGCAATAACTCTGTCGTTTTGCATGAAGACACATCCTATTCCATGTTTAGATGCATCTGTGTAATTACGAATCCTTCCGTGCCCTACGGTAATACTAACACCGGAGCGGTAGTCAGTCTCCTTTTTAGTTCATCGAAGCTCTCCTGACAATCCATTGTCCAGATAAACTTGGTACTCATTCTTAGTAAGTTCGTCAACGGTTGAGCAATACAAGAAAAAGCCTCGACGAACCATCGATAATAATCTGCCAATCCCAGAAAATGCCTTACTTCTTTGACGTTCTTTGGTGGTTCCCAACTCATCACAGTCTCGATCTTTTGTGGATCTACCTTGATGCCTTCTGCCGAAATAACATGTCCCAGAAAGGTCACCTCTGGCATCCAGAACTCGCATTTAGAAAGTTTTGCATAGAGTTAGTATTGCCTCAAGTGTTCCTCATGCTCCTGTCAGCTCCGGGAATAGATTAAAATGTCGTCAATAAAAACCACCACATACATATCGAGAAAATCTGTCAGAACCTTGTTCATCAATTCCATAAAAACGGCTGGGGCATTAGTCAAGCCGAATGACACCACCATGTACTCATAGTGTCCATATCTTGATCGGAATGCAGTCTTTGGAATATCATCCTCCCGAATCCTCAATTGGTGATATCCGGACCATAAATCAATTTTTGAGAACACAGTCGCCCCTTGTAATTGATCCAGTAGATCATCAATACTTGGAAGTGGATAATGGTTCTTTATAGTGACTTTTTTTAGCCATCTGTAATCGATACACAGGCGTAGGGAGTTGTCCTTTTTCTTCACAAAAAGGACTGACGCACTCCACGGTGAAGTACTCGGACGGATTAGTGCCTTCTTTAATAATTCTTCGAGTTGGATTTTTAATTCCTTCATTTCAGTTGGTGCCATCCTGTATAGTTCTTTGGAGATAGGCGTCGTTCCCGGCTCAAGCTCAACCGAGAGATCAACCACCCGTCGTGGCGGCAATCCTGGTAATTCATCGGGAAAGACGTCTGGAAATTCGCTCACTGTGGGAATATTAAAACCGATAGTTGCAATGTATCCTCCTGAAGAAAATAACACCAGTAATACATTTCTAGAGTGTCACAAGATACTCCCATTGTAAGGAGGCTGGGAGACCCTTTAGTACTTAAGTGTTCTCGACCCCTGATTATGTGAGTGGCACAGTCACAAGTCATAATGGAAATGGTGAGGTGATAGGTGTCTAATATCATCCTGTGCGGCGTCATCCAGTCCATACCCAAAGTGATATCTTCGTTCTGAAGTGGGAAAACCATGAGGTTCACTGTCCAGCCCCGATCATCAATGCAGATCGGACAGTTTTGAACTTCTAAATTACCCCCAACTCTGCTACCCTCGAGCAGTTTAACAGAAAAAGATTCACAAGGTACACAATCAAGGTTCAAACGATTAACACATTCCACAGATATAAACAAGTGTGTCGATCTAGTATCAAACAATACATGAACAGGTTGGGAATTAACAAGAAGTGTACCTGAGACAGCAGGTGCGGTTCGGTCATAAGTAGTCCTGATTTCGAACACGTTGGATGGTAGTGTCTCAGAGGAGGATGCAGTGCCTCCCCCGTGCCCACGTACTCTTCCGGCACCATATGGTGGGGGTTGAGTTTGGTAAGGTGGAGCTCGATAGTCGAAAGTGGCGGGTGCCCTGGATGTCTGAACTGAACCTTGCTGACTCTGAGAAGTTGGATTTGCTGTAGAATTGACCTTCGAACAGTAGCAAGACATATGACCACTCTTTCTGCATGAAAAACACTTCGTAGCCACCTTATGACACTGACTCATGGTATGTCTAGCTATGCCACAATTGAAACAGCTCCAACGGAGGGACCAGTCGGATGTGCCCTTCTGTTGGTATGAAACCACTGATTTAGAGGAGAACCCAGTTCCCTAGTTCATTCTACTGGTGCTCCCAGACTGGTTACATGTCTTCTGCTTCTTTTGGTTATCCCGGTGTCAGAACTAACGACAGTGCCAGCATATGCTGTGACTACGTCATCATATGCCCTCAAAGTTGTGCAGTGAAATCCAGCTGCGTAACGTTGAACATCTTCTGGCAACCATTGTGCAAGGTGACAGATTCGCTGATCTTCGGATGGAACCATCTGTGATACATAGCTTAGTTTAGTCCTATAGGCTCGAATGATTTCTGGCACCGTCAAGTTCTATGGTCCTACACTGAAGAAACTCTGTGCACGAGCAGTTTGAGCTGACCTGGGACAATACTCATCTCTCAACAGTTTGGAAAACTCGATCCACCCGACTACCCGGTTCCCGACTTCATGGTCCTTGTTGCTTCCTTGAGGGTCATGTTCTTTCGCTCTGCAATGCCATTTTGTTGAGGAGTTCGGGTTGCTGAGTACTCGTGATGTATTCCATTGTTCACACAGTATTGCTCTATGAAGCGATTTATGAATTCAGTACCTCTATCAGAATGGATGGACATGATACTCAGGTTCTCATTCTGTAGCTTCTTCAGGTGCTCTGGCAACTTCGTGGTGGTATATTTCTTCTTGCTCAGAAATATTATCCAAGCATACCTGGAAAAATAATCAACAATAACAAGACATTATTTCTTACCTCCCAAACTTATAGGGTCTACAGGGCCGTAGAGGTCCATGTGTAGCAAATTATATCGAGCTTGTAGCGGTTGTGAAGAGATGAGCTTCCTGGAGGATACTGGCTATGGAATGTGTTTGAGAATCGAGTACTTTGACTAGTTGTTGTATTCCGCTGCTAGATTGTTTGTCTTTTACGCTGCGTGGGTATTTTTAAATGGCATTTTGGTTTTGGCAACTTAAGTTACTTTGGAAAATCATTTTCTAAACTATTTTATCGGTACATGTAATCGATGGCTTAACGTATGCTTTTAAACTATTGAGTTTTGGTGTTATGGTCTTGTACTTTCAAATGAGGTCTTTTCGGCAGTTTTGATAAATGGATTTTATAAAGTCTTTGAATATTTTTAAAGATATTACCGTCATCGCAGCTTAGGCGTATTTGGAATGTTTATAAAAATGTCTTTTAGCTTTGTGGGTTCCGTCTCGGGGTCCACGGTGCTGTAATATTCCTGGATGACTCTGGGGGTGTTACAGAATATGGATCGGATCTTAGGTTGAGAAAACCTAGGCAGTCGGGTCGAGTCGAATTGTGTTTTTGTCGCATCGTTCGAGTTGTCGATTGATGATTATTAGAGCCCTGGGTTTTTATTGTTCACTAGGGCTTGTGTGTTATGTGATTTACCAGTGTGGTACTGTGGTTGTTGTAAACTTTTTCAAATGGTATTAACGTGTTTCTTCGGATAGAGATGTGTCGTATTTTGAGTTGAACCAATTTTGCAAAATGCATGTTTTGAAATATCTGTATGGCGTATTTTCTTGAGTTGAGACATGTGCCAATATCACGGGGAATCGTCGGCTTCACGATCTGTAAGTATTTGGATTTTTGAATTGCATTGAGGATAATTGCAGTTATAAGTTGATGTACCTTGAGAAACTTTCGGAAGGATATTATGTGTTACTGTATGAGGTAGCAGAATATAACTTGGGAAACGGAGTTGTGTGTTTGGGAGAATGTTGTGAATTGTTGATAGGAACATGTAGTCATGTTAGTTCATTTTGAGATATATGAAAGAAATGGTCTACTAAAGGCGTGCGACCTCTCTTCCTCGTAGGCTGCTTTCGGCGGGGAGAAATAGGCGATGCACCATCCTTGCTGCTACCTACGTTTTCCTTGACTTGACAGATTCATCCAATTGAAGTCCACACATCCGATTCATTCGTGGTAGAGCTACAAGACGAGGGCGGGGATGCGATGTACTATACAATGCTTCGGTTCGTTAGCTGGTCTTTGTTTAGTCATTCAGATAGTGACTTCAGTGGTACGAGCCCTCTCTAGCTGGACTGGATAAGCCGCGGGATTAGCCAGCCTTGCGGCGGCAAAAGGATTCAAAGAAGGAATCCATAAAAACTTAGGAAAATTGGCGGCCCAAAAACTCAAATCTAGCTTGGGGGCCCCAAAATCAAGAAAACCAAACATCTGAAAATAATACTTTTCAAAATGAATGTTTTACGGATGTTTTACGGAAAACGATTTTGGGCCGAGACCCAATCGATTTTAAAATAGTTTTATAACGCAGGACTTGGGGTCCAAAGGGTTTTCTACTTTATAAACTTTTTGTAATGTGGAACGAGATATGGGCTGAGACCCTAATGTTTCCAAAAACTTTTCTGTTTTCTAAAAGTCCCGAGATTTATAAAACACTTTACCAATCGTTTATATATTTTATTACTGCCTTTCGGGTTTTGATTTATTTGTTCAAATGAAACTTCTCGGGTAGTCTTTCACTGTGCTTGATTTGTTGATTATTCAATGTTTTGTCATAGTTGTAATATCCGCAATTTCGGATTTCCGGTAATTTACTTTTTTCGGCGGAGGTCCATTTCGATGACTCGCTTGGGACCGTTTCATCATTCTGAGAATGATTAATTCTGCACTTTTTGTCATCCGAGTTTGTTTCGGTATTGTTTTGTTGAGTCCCGTGTTTCTTACCGACTTTTCCGCACTCGAGTTCGATTCTTGTGAATCTCGTCCGAAAGTACTGTTTCGAGTTTCCCGTAAGTCCGTTTAACTTTGTTAGACGTGTTGTGAACTTCGGTCTAGTTATTCGATCACGTATCATGATTTTCGGACGTTTTGGGCCATTTTCGTAATTTCCCAAAGTTTGGGGTAATTACCTTCCGTTGTCGAATTTCGAGCCTTCGGGTGGTCGGAATTGTGCGTTCTCTTAACTGTTAGATTCGTCTTTGCGAGTACTTCGTAACCGTATATTCGATTTGTATTCAGGTTCGGGTTTCGAGGTCGTTCGGATCGTCGTTGTGATTCTTCATTTTGTGCACGGAGGTCTTGGCGGACACGGCGAAACGGCCTGGCAACGGCGCCGCCGTGTCCTGCGCCGGGTTTGCCAGGACCGGCAGCCTGCCGAGACACGGCTGAGACACCCAGCGCTAGTGTGGGCCGTTTGCTGCACCGTGTCCGGCAGCAGTATATATATGGCAGGACATTTGGGTTTTTCATCATTGTTCTCACTTGTTTCATCCTCTTATGCGGCTGGAGCTTCGATGATCATGGAGGGATGTTGTTAGGTGTTAAATCCATGAAGTTACGGAGTCCATAACATCGATTAATCATTCCATAACTTGCTTCGATCGGCCGAATCAAGGCAAGTTTTCTTAAAATCTAGTTTTGGGGATTTTGTTCGATTTGTCCGTTTAATCCGTTTTAACTCAGAACAGTGATGTATTGATGATTGTTAAGCTATATTATACCAAATTCCTTGTTATTCCTCGGTTGGATTGCAACGGATTTGTTGTTTGATTGAGTATCTTATCGACGCCTTGAAGGTGTTCGATAAAATGTCACAAAGAGAATCCGAGCGTTCTACGCTTATTCTTCCTCATTCGTTCGTTAATTTATTGATGTTATGATGTTAGGGTCAGATTCCTTGTGAAGAACGTGAGTAGTAACCCTTCCCTTCGTTGTCTTCGTCGTGGTACAAGCTTCCCGGTCGAACCATGTTCTTCGGGGTATTTGGTATCGGTTATTAAGGCAAGTATCTTATTATACGACTTGTATCTTGCGACTAATAATCATGTATGAGATTTATAATGATTTTGCTTACCTTCGTAAATATGTTCCGTTTGAATTGGTTGTGTATTCCGCAATTCGAAGGCTTTGTGATAATAGTGTTATTTTGGTATACATGTTAGCTGTTGTGCAATGTATTGCATACCGAACGTATGTTATGTTGGTTGTGTGTCGTTGATTGATGATAGTTGTTGAGAGTGTTGAGATTATGTTATGTGCGTGTGACGTACGATTTTGTGGTGATCAACGTGATTGATTAACTGTGCTCATTATTGTATGTAATGTGAATGTGAATGTGGTGTGCTGGAACGCTAAGTTCACTCGTGTGGGTTCGACGGGGCCTACAAGAATTCATGGCACGGGTCCATGGGATCAGAACTTAGTGTGTGGTGCTGAGGTCCAATCGTGCGGGTCTGACGAGTCCTACGAGGATTCATGGCACTGGTCCATTGAATCAGGACACAGTACGTCCAACCGTGCAGGTTCGACGGAACCTACAGTGACACGTGACACAGGTTCACGGGGTCGGGACTGGTTGTTGTGATTGTTGTGTTGGCTCAATCCGTGTGGGTTGTTGAGACTACGGAGACTCGTGGCAAGCGATTACGGAGTCATGAGCATGATTGATTGTTGTGATTGTTGTGTTGGCTCAATCCGTGTGGGTTGTTGAACCTACGGGGACTCGTGGCAAGCGATCACGGAGTCATGAGCATGATTGATTGTTGTGATTGGTTAAGTCCGTGCGGGTTGTTGAACCTACGGAGACACGTGACAGGGCATCACGGTGTCACGAATCATGTTTTGTAAAGCAAACTTTTTGTAAGAAAGTTTTAAGAAAAGAATGTTGGGCCGAGCCCCACGAGATTTATGGAAATGTTTTCGTACTGTAAATTGTTGAAATACAATTTAAGATTTGGGTTAAGACCCTAAGATTTTCGAAAGGTTTTGAAATTCTAAAAATTCCCGAGATGATAATCTTATTTTCGAATGCTTCATAGCTTATCTTCCCTTGTAAAAACCTCCCGGGGATATTTTGATATTTGATTGTTATAATGATTCATGATTATTACTTGCTTGTTATATTTCTTATGATTTGATACTTGCACTAGTAAAACAGTGGAGTTTTACTAACCCCCGAGTAATCGGGGGGTGGATGTCTGTTTTGCGTCCAGGTACATGCAGATTTAGGGGAGCAGTCACAGGATTGGCACAAGAGGATGACGAGCTGTGATACTAATCATGAGTCGAGAGTTGTTTGATTTTTTTTGTGTTGTCAGAGTTGATTTCAGTCTTCCGCTGTATTGTATTTCGACCCTGTGTGGGTAATTTCATTTAAGTCAGTTTTATTGATAGGGTTGTGTGACCTCATCGGTCTGTGTATTCACGTGTAAGTGACCATAACGGTCTGTATTATTTTATTGTTTGACCCTGGTCGGGCAAGCATTTGGTTGTTTATGGATGTTTAGCCTGGTAGATCCTTGTGGAAGGGGTCTATGGCGTATAATATTCCCATATGGTTTTAGGCGTGTTACATTTTTGGTATCAGAGATTAGGTTGCGGAAACCTAGGCTGTTGGGTCGAGTCAAGTCGTGATCGGTCGAGTAATGTGTTGTCTTGTCGTTCGAGTCGTCAGGTGACACGTTGAGTTGTGCATAGTCACAATGTGTCGGTTATGTTATCAGACGAGATTAGTATCATGGACGACCGTCACCTCCATGCGGCCTGTGGATGTAAGTCTCCTCCTTTATGCGTAATACCTGTGTATCTCGATTTTATCTTAGTGAGTTAATTGCGGTGCATGATTTTATTTACACAGTATTGTGTAATGTAGTTGTGTTTAATACTTGTGGCACATAGTATGAGTATAGCTAGGCGTATTGCTGTTTTACTTTTGAACCACTGTGTGGGGTGGTATAGTGTGAAAGATGTAAACCTTGATGGGTTCTGTGAAGGTATCAACGGTAGAGTTTGTGAGAAACTCCGATGAATGATTTTGTTGTGTGTTTAAACTTGATACCACGAGATGCGTTTGATTGAATTGGCGACCCTGGCTGCCATTTGAGTATGTGGTTTTAAATTCGTCTGTTTTTGGAATGTTGTAATTTTTGTCCGCTATGAGTAACTTTGAGAATATTTTCTGAAGGACTTTATAGTTTGAGAATTTTTGTAGAAATCGATTTTTGGAAAATATTTTGGTGGTGCGGTCAAACCACGGTTTATGTGGATTTTTAAAACTTGTTAATTTTTGACAAATGGGCCGTGTATTTCCAATGACACAATCAGACGGTATTTGAAAAATGTGTTTTGAAGTACTTCAGACAATGTAAAATATTACCGTCGTTTTGGTTAGGAACTTAAGGATTTTGGGAAATTTTTATTTTGCAGAACGATTTTTGGTTTTCGGAATTTTGAACTTCTTATGTCCACGTGTTGGGGCTAAGTGGTTGTGATAAGTTTGTAGTGTTGTTGTGATCGCCGGAGAATGTTTCAGTGTTTTCTAAATGTTGAGATACATGGTTTTGATTAAACGATCGAGGTATTAAAAGTGTTTTCAAAAATTTCATTTCACCAAATTTTTCAAACTTGAGAATTTTAAAATTTTATCATTTGAATAATACCCCGGAAATATTTTATTTTTGCTGCTAGTGCTTTATCCCTACGATACGTGTGTGGTTTTGACGGTGTTTGATTTGGTAAAATCTAAACACCTCTGTTAATGTGACTGTGTGAATTATTTTTGAATGAAGTTCTTAAATTACAGTGTTAGTTCGTGCACTTGTGTGATGACTTGGAGTTGATGCTTTCTCGTGCTACTATTATCGTCCTATGTTGACATTGTGACGGTTGTTTGGTTGCGTTATTCTGTTTGGTCGTCCTTCAGTATGCCGAGAGGTCGAGGCCGAGGCCGTGATCGTGGTGGTAGTCGTAATCAGGAGCGTGAGAGGGCGACTCACTCCTTGCCGAGTACCAATCGGCTCGGTACAGATCAGGGACATTCTCATTCAGCTAGCGTTAATGTTGACATTGGCGCCGCCACCATCCTTCTTCAGATGGTTGATCAGTTAGTGAAGATGAATCAGGCCGTACATCGAAATGAGAACCCAGATGGGGATAATGGGGCTAGTAAGTGGTTACGAGATGTAATGAGGATGCAGACGCCCCGTTTTGTGGGTTAATCTGACTCGTTAGGTTGGGAAGGCTGGCTCTTCCAGTTGGACAGAACATTTGATGCTGTAGCTTGTCCGGATGAAAAGAGGGTACCCATTGCTCAGTACTTGCTTGACAAAGAAGCTGCAGACTGGTGGCAGGCTGTAGTACCTGCAGTTCGTACACCTACATGGGCTGAGTTTAAAACCGCCATGAAGGCAGAGTATTGCCTGTTGCCTGTTCGTGAACGCAGGATCATTGAGTTTTTCTCAGCTACGCCCCAAGATGTGTCGATAACCCAGGCGATAGTCGATTTTAATCGACGGTTGGCTTATGTTCGTGATCAAGTGAGATGTGAAGCGGACAAGGTCCGATACTTCAGTATGCGCATAAAACCCCATATCTGTGAGAGAATGGCTCCGCTCATGTGTACCACCTTGAAAGATTATCAGGACCGAGCTTTAGCCATCGAGATGGCTGTTTCCATGTCAGAGGGTAGCTCAGGAGGTAAGAGGCAGAAGACCTCGAGTAACTTTTCAAGAGGCCAGAGAAGTGAGATTCGTGAGCCTATTACCTTGTATTGCCCTTCTGGGAACACTTATCGTTCATTTGATCAGTCTAAGAATCCTACTCACGAGCCGAGTAAGACAAGCGGTGTGAAGTTATGTTTCAATTGTAGCCGTGTGGGCCATACTCGGAAGAATTATCGCTCGCCGCAAGTTAACTGTTTCAAATGTGGACATGTGGGACATCAGGCGGTACACTGCGAGACTGTCGTTGAGATGTTCGGGAGCCGAGATCCCGCCCCTACGCATGGAGAGCTCAGTGGTGCCCAGTAGCGTAGTTGCATGTTGTATTTGTGTTGTAATTCGAGTAGAGATTGATATTTGTTGCGTGAACTTTTTGGTTTTGTTTGTATTCTACCCTAATGTTTTATTTTAAGTTTCGGGACGAAACTTATTTTTTGTGAGATATAATGTAATATCCGGTACCCTCGTTTTCCGTTATCTTGAATTGTTTGTGTTTTGACGTCGGACATTTTCTTGTTGATGAGAATCGGAATAATTTCTATCGTGATACTCTATTTGTTTCTATCGCATAGCCGTTTTAGTCGGGTGCGACTTGTTGTTGCGTACGTTTCTCTAATTAAATGTGTGCATGTGATGTGGTATGTGCTGCGTCGTTAATTGCTCGTTATTGTTTTGAATCATTGCCGTTGGCGTTGTTATGGTCGTCGTGGGGCGTGTTTTCACGTTGTATATTCTTTCGCATTGCTTGTAACGTTTCGCCGTTGGGCGCGATTTTTTTCGGTTCTTATGTATCTCGTTGAGTTTTCCTGGTGGGATACTGCTTCTCCCTACTTGATTTAAGTTTCGGGACGAAACTTCTTTTAAGGAGGGTAGAATGTAATATCCGCAATTTCGGATTTTGGGTAATTTACTTTTTTCGGCGGAGGTCCGTTTCGACGACTCGCTTGGGACCGTTTCATCATTCTGAGAATGATTAATTCTGCACTTTTTGTCATCCGAGTTCGTTTCGGTATTGTTTTGTTGAGTCCCGTGTTTCTTAATGACTTTTCCGCACTCGAGTTCGATTCTTGTGAATCTCGTCCGAAAGTACTGTTTCGAGTTTCCCGTAAGTCCGTTTAACTTTTTTAGACGTGTTGTAAACTTCGGTTTGGTTATTCGATCACGTATCGTGATTTTCGGACGTTTTGGGCCATTTTCGTAATTTTCCAAAGTTTGGGGTAATTACCTTCCGTTGTCGAATTTCGAGCCTTCGGGTGGTCGGAATCGTTTGTTCTCTTAGCTCTCAGTTTCATCTTTGGGAGTACTTCATAACCGTATCTTCAATTCGTATTCAGGTTCGGGCTTCGGGGTCGTTCGGATCGTCGTTGTGATTCTTCATTTTGTGCACAGGCTGCCGGCGGACACAGGCGAACGGCCTGGCAGCGGCTGCTGAGCGCCGTGTCCTACGCCGGGTCGTACAGGACCGGTAGCCTGCCGAGACACGGCCGAGACACCCGACGCTGGTGTGGGCCGTTTGTTGCACCGTGTCCGGCAGCAGTACATATATGGCAGGACAGTCGAGTTTTTCATCATTTTTCTCACTTGTTTCATCCTCTTACGCGGCTGTAGCTTCGATGATCATGGAGGGATGTTGTTAGGTGTTAAATCCATGAAGTTCCTGAGTCCATGATATCGATTAATCATTCCATAACTTGCTCCGATCGGCCGAATCAAGGCAAGTTTTCTTAAAATCTTGTTTTGGGGATTTTGTTCGATTTGTCCTTTTAATCCGTTTTAACTCAGAATAGTGATATATTGATGATTGTTAAGCTATATTATACCAAATTCCTTGTTATTCCTCGGTTGGATTGCCACAGATTTGTCGTTTTATTGAGTATATTATCGACGCCTTGAAGGTGTTCGATAAAATGTCATGAAGAGAATCCTAGCGTTCTACGCTTATTCTTCCTCGTTCGTTTGTTAATTTATTGATGTTATAATGTTAGGGTCAGATTCCTTGTGAAGAACGCGAGTCGGTACCCTTCCGTTCGTTGTCTTCGTCGTGGTACAAGCTTCCCGGTCGAATCGTGTTCTTCGGGGTATTCAGTATCGGTTATTAAGGCAAGTATCTTATTATACGACTTGTATCTTGCGACTAATAATCATGTATGAGATTTATAATGATTTTTCTTGACTTCGTAAATATGTTCCGTTTGAATTGGTTGTGTATTCCGCAATTCGAAGGCTTTGTGTTAATAGTGTTATTTTGGTATACGTGTTAGCTGTTGTGCAATGTATTACATACCGAACGTATGTTATGTTGGTTGTGTGTCGTTGATTGATGATAGTTGTTGAGAGTGTTGAGATTATGTTATGTGCTTGTGACGTACGATTTTGTGGTGATCAACGTGATTGATTAACTGTGCTCATTGTTGTATGTAATGTGAATGTGAATGTGGTGTGCTGGAACGCTAAGTTCACTCGTGTGGGTTCGACGAGGCCTACATGGATTCATGGCATAGGTCCATGGGATCAGAACTTAGTGTGTAGTGCTGAGGTCCAATCATGCGGGTCTGACGAGGCCTACGATGATTCATGTCACAGGTCCATTGAATCAGGACACAGTACGTCCAACCGTGCGGGTTCCACGGAACCTACGGTGACACGTGACACATGTTCACGGGGTCGGGACTGGTTGTTGTGATTGTTGTGTTGTATCAATCCGTGTGGGTTGTTGAACCTACGGAGACTCGTGGCAAGCGATCACGGAGTCATGAGCATGATTGATTGTTGTGATTGTTGTGTTGGCTCAATCCGTGTGGGTTGTTGAACCTACGGAGACTCGTGGCAAGCGATCACGGAGTCATGAGCATGATTGATTGTTGTGATTGTTGTGATTGGTTAAGTCCGTGCGGGTTGTTGAACCTAAGGATACACGTGACAGGGGATCACAGTGTCACGAATCATGTTTTGTTAATCAAATGTTTTGTAAGAAAGTTTTAAGAAAAGAATGTTGGGCCGAGCCCCACGAGATTTATGGAAATATTTTCGTACTGTAAATTGTTGAAATACAATTTGAGATTTGGGTTAAGACCCTAAGATTTTCGAAAGGTTTTGAAATTCTAAAAATTCCCGAGATGATAATCTTATTTTCGAATGCTTCATAGCTTATCATCCCTTGTAAAAACCTCCCGGGGATATTTTGATATTTGATTGTTATATTGATTCACGATTATTACTTGCTTGTTATATTTCGTATGATTTGATACTTGCACTAGTAAAACAGTGGAGTTTTACTAACCCTCGAGTAATCGGGGGTGGATGTCTGTTTTGCGTCCAGGTACATGCAGATTTAGGGGAGCAGTCACAGGATTGGTACAAGAGGATGACGAGCTGCGATAATAATCATGAGTCGAGAGTTGTTTGATTTTTGTTGTGTTGTCAGAGTTGATTTCAGTTTTCCGCTGTATTGTATTTCGACCTCTGTGTGGGTTGTAATATCCGTAATTTTCCATTTTTAGCAGTTTCCATTTTTGGTGTATGTCCATTTTTATCGACTCGCTTGTAACCGTTTCCACATTTCGAATCTACTTTGTTCTTGGAGTTTTTCCGTTTGGACGAGTTTTGATGATGTTTTCACGTAATTTCATTTTATGACATGTTTTGCCGTATGAATGCTCGATTCTCGTTAAACTCGTTCGTTTTCGTTGTTTCTTGGCTTGTACAAGTTCGTATGGTTGAGTTGGTCATGTTGAGACTATCGGTTTGTAAATGCGACGTCGTTTCGTGACTTTCGGTCACTTGGGTCATTTCCGTAATTTCCTATAAGTTTAGGGAATTTCATATTCCTTGTCGTATTTTGGATTCCCGGGTAGTCGGATTGATATTTTCTTGTGATGGTTAGACTCGTCATCGATATTCTTCGTAGTCGTATTTTTGGTTCGATAGCAGGTCCGGGTTTCGGGGTCGTCCGGACTCGTTTGGACAGCAGCTGCCAATACTGCTGTCCAGTAAGGTGTTACGGCCGTAACACCCAGAAGTTACGGCCGTAAGTTGGCCATGTTACGGCCGTAAGTGTCCCCTGTTACGGCCGTAATAGCCCGCTGTTTTAAAACAACGGGCAGAGGTCCAGTACCTCATTTTCTATCCCTTCTCTCGTTTTTTCTTCACGGGGCGACTCCAGAGGCGATTCCTTCAGTTTTGATCGAAGAATCTTTCGTGTTCCATCACCGTAGAATCATAGTAGCATATCACCATCAGCGTAATCATCCTCCATCGTCCGAATCCGAGGTATCTTCTTCAGGAACCCTAACTTGTATAAATTGGGGGGGTTTCGGGTTTTTCGTGATTGACTCCGAATTGTTCATGTATGTTGCGAAAATTATTATCAATTGTTGTTATTGGGTGATTCCCAATTCGTTTTTCCTCGAATTAATCCATGTATTGTTGATACGGGGAGATTTTGCACAAACCCTCGCCCGTATCGATTGAACGTCTATTGTCATGATTTGTAATCGGGGTTTTGGGAGTATTCCTTTCGATTATTGATGTCCGTTGGAACTGAGTTATGCTAATTCTTCGTTTAGGAACCGTCGTTTTCCATTCGGATCATCCGTAGTCATTTTTCACTTCCGATTCTTCGAAGATGTCTCAAAGGCAAGTACTTTACATTTGTTTACATGTTCTAGTATTTGAATTATGGCTTTATCGTGGTTGTTGTGGATGGTTATGTGTATGTTCACCTAGGGACGGTCCGACGGGGCCTCTAGGGATACGTATTGCCGTGAGTGTGCGTATCGCGATCTGTGGTTAGCCACCCAGGGATGTCCGACGGGGCTCTGCGGGGTACGGTGGCCGTGAGTCTCGTACCAATGGTTAACTTTGAATTGTGATTTATTGGAGATAATGTGTTTTACGATTGTACAATGTAAATATTCCAGAATATAAAATGTTTTCTAAAATGACTTTTTGGCGCATATATTCATCTGATTAGAATGTAGTTCAAATGGATTGTACTTGTACTAGCAGTTGTCGCTAACCCCTTAAATGGGGGAAATATTTTTTTTTGTATTTCAGGTATTGATCGTGGGGACAAGCGAGCACTCGAGCCGTATGAGGATGATGGGCAAGCATGATATTGTCCAGCAGTTGATTATCGGTGTTATGTCTGTCGGTTATTATTGATGTCTGATTATAAAAATTGGTTTAAGTACTCGAGTACTTCTTGTTTGAAATTGTTAATGTTGTGTTCTCGTTTTGGGAAATGGATTTGATGTCAGATTTCATTTGTCGATTTGTAGTCTTTTATTTGAATTGTCGTTTTATTAATGATTGTTTGTCGCTGTCGAATGTCTTGTTTGGTACGTTAGCCTGGTGGATTCCAAAGTGTGGGGTCCACGGCGGCATGTCTCTACTGAATGTCTTGGGGGTGTTACAGAATATGGTATCAGAGCTTAGGTTTATGGATACCTAGGCTGTCGGTTATTTGGGTCTAGTTAAGTGTCGTTTTTGGGGCAGTATCACTGCTATGCCATCATCTCAGTACGCCGGTGCTCGTAAGTTTTTTTTCCTAACTTGACTCGTTTCACCGTTATGTTCTATTCGTGTCTTAGTATCTTGTTGCATTTTGCGTTTGATTTGTACTTACCCGTTGCTTCTTCAGAATTCCTGCTGGTAGAGGACGCGGACGCGGTCGCGGATGCGGTAGGGGACGTGGCGCAGCCGGTGGGGCGGCCATGTCCGATCACTCGGGAACTGATTCGGCGATGCCTTCTTTGTCGAACAGTGTTCCCCCTAGTTCCGGAGGTCAGCAGGACCAGTCTGCTAGCTCCGGTAATGCACATGAGAATGTTGGAGTGGCCAACATTTTGCAACAAGTAGCGAACCAGATGACGCTACTGACTCAGGCCGTTCTGGTCGGCCAAGCCAATGCCAACCCGGTTCCGCCTACTGGATCCGGTAATGATAAGCTACTTCAGGACGTGATTCGTATGCGTCCTCCTTAGTTTGATGGTGCTTCCGACCCTTCCGGTTGGGAGAGTTGGTTGTTTGAGATGGAAAAGGTGTTTGAGGCTGCTAACTGCTCTAAGGAGAGGAAGATACCCATCGCTCAGTAATTCCTCGCCAAGGAGGCAGCAACGTGGTGGCAAGCGGTGAAACCGCGTGACCGGGCAGCTACGTGGGCAGAGTTTCGAGATCTGATGGAAGATGAATACTGTCCTTGGCCAGTGAAAGAGGGGAGGATCCGAGCCTTCTTTGAGGCTAAGCCCCAAGATGTTCCTATTTCTCAAGCTATCAAGGACTACAATCAACAGCTGCATTATGTGAGGAACCAAGTCCGAGATGAGCTTAATAAGATCCGCCACTTTGATATACGGATGAAACCGAGGGTGCGCCACTACATGTCTGGTCTGGGGTGCACGACTTTGAAAGAATATCAGAATAAGGCGATGGCTTATGAGATGTCGTTTTCTGCGACAGAGACGGCAACCGAAGGAAAAGCAAAATCGCCGGTCGGTTTTGGGAGGCAAGTCGGAGGGTATCCGAAGACTCGATGCAGTTCGCGAGTCTTGAGTCGATCGCCATCGATTAGTCGAGGAAAGCGGTTCTAGTGCGCTCTGCTGTGGTTCCGTTCATGGTCATACGTGCTTCAACTGTAGCCGTCCGGGCCACATGATGAGTGAGTGTGATAGGCCTCCGATTCAGTGTCTTTCCTATGGTCGGATGGGTCATCGTGCTAAGTTTTGTACGGATGCAGCTCGGGCTCCAGTTACTCAGATATCAGCCCCAGCCGTGGGAGAGCCAAGTGTGAATCAGGCACAAGCGGTTCCTCGGCCGCATCGATTTTGGTAGAGGTCGAGGTCGTGGTCGACCTTCTAGAGGAGCTTCTAGTGCGGGTGCATTCCGCCCCGAGTGTACGAGATGAGACAAGCGGGAGATCTGACGCGACGGTGGCCACGAGTACCGTCCACATCCTTGATCATCTGTTTAGTATTGTTCGATTATGCTACGCATTCTTTTATATCTATAAATTGTGTGCGTAAATGCATGTTGATTGCCTTGTTGCTTGTGAGCCTTTTGTTGTTAAACTTCCTAGTGGGGATAGCATCGTGGGGATCGTGAGGTTAGAGATTTTCCGGTGAGTATCGCGGAGAAGGTTTGGCCTTCTAATCGATTGCGGTAGATATTAGAGATGAGGATTTGATTAAGGTGAGGATTGGCTGGACCGTCATGGGCGATCATGAATTATAGAACGAGAACCGTTTCGATGTTAGCCTCACAGTGCACGAGCATTCTTTTGTGGGCGTAAGCGGAGTAGCGAGAGGTTCTTGATCAGCGCCTTGAGGGCCGCGAGGCGCCGAGGAGGTTGCACGGCTATTGGTGTTACGCTTTGAGATCGGAGGAAGGGGAGTCGAACTCTCGTCTATTCCGGTAGTATGTGAGTATCTGACGTTTTCGGACGAGTTGCCGGGTTTGCCGCCGGACCGAGAGGTCGAGTTTACCGTCGACTTAGAGCCGGGGGCAGCCCGATTTCTAAGACGCCATACCGTATGGCGCCTGCCGAGATGCTTGAGTTGAAGAAACAGTTGGGAGAGTTGCTAGACATGGGGTATATTCGACCGAGCGCTTCACCTTGGGGCGCACCGGTCCTGTTTGTGAAGAAGAAGGACGGGTCACTTCGTTTGTGTATCGACTACCGAGAGTTGAACAAAGTGACCATCAAAAACAAGTATCCGCTCCCGAGGATTGATGACTTGTTTGACCAGTTGCAAGGGGCAACCGTATTTTCGAAGATTGATTTGAGATCGGGGTATTATCAGCTCCGAGTGAAGGATACTGATATTCCGAAGACAGCCTTTAGAACGAGATACGGTCACTACGAGTTTGTGGTTATGCCTTTTGGGATAACCAACGCACCAGCCGTGTTCATGCAGCTTATGAACAAAGTCTTTATCGAGTACCTCGATAAGTGTGTAGTCGTTTTTATCGACGACATCCTGATTTACTCGAGGAGCGAGGAGGAGCACGCCCGTCATTTGCATACCGTGTTAGACATTTTGAGAGCTCAGTATCTTTTTGCGAAGTTCGCAAAGTGTGAGTTTTGGTTGCGGGAGGTTATGTTTCTCGGTCATGTGATCTCGGCCGAGGGTGTTCGTGTGGACCCACATAAGGTAGGGGCAGTGTTGGATTGGGCGCCGCCCAAGAACGTGAAGGAGGTCCGAAGTTTTCTGGGATTAGCCGGGTATTACCGTAGATTCGTCGAGGGGTTCTCTAAGCTCGCTCGCCCGCTGACTCAGTTGTTACAGAAGTCAGAGAAGTTTGTGTGGACCAATGAGAGGCAGAATAGTTTTGAGGAGTTGAAGAAGCGGTTGACGACCGCTCCTGTTTTGGCTTTACCAAGTGGTAATGATGGTTTCTCAGTGTATAGTGATGCTTCGGGCCAAGGGCTCGGATGCGTACTTATGCAGCACGGGAGGACGATTGCTTATGCTTCCAGTCAGTTGAAACCGTATGAATTGAATTACCCTACGCACGATCTGGAGTTGGCCGCGGTCGTATTTGCGTTGAAGATCTGGCGTCATTACTTGTATGGCTCGTCGTGTCAGATTTTCACCGATCACAAGAGCCTAAAGTACATTTTCACGCATAAAGAGCTTAATATGAGACAGAGGAGATGGTTGGAGTTGATTAAGGATTACGATCTCGAGATCCTTTATCATCCGGGCAAGGCTAATGTGGTAGCAGATGCCTTGAGCCGGAAATCGGTATCGCTTCGGGCGCTTGAGCTACTTACGGCCCAGTCGGGACTTCAGCGAGAGTTTATGAGGTTGAGCATTGAGATTATCTTGCCCGAGAGTTCCGGCGATTGCGTACTCTTGAGATTTTTTCATCTCTGGTCGAGGACATTAAATCGGGACAGTTGGAGGACCCGATGTTTATTCAGCTTCGAGAGAGTGTAGGGAAGGGGAAAGCCCCGGGATTCGTTATTCATGAGGATGGAGTGTTGAGATTCCGATATCGGTTGTGCGTTCCGAACGACTCGGAATTGAGACAGAGTATCATGCGAGAGGCTCATGCGTCACCTTACTCAGTCCATCCGGGCTCGAGTAAAATGTATAAAGATCTGAGGAAAAATTTCTGGTGGAACGATATGAAGAAGGAGGTAGTTCAGTTTGTAGCTAAGTGTTTGACTTGTCAGCAAGTCAATATTGAGCATCAGCGGCCAGCCGGGTTATTGAAACCGCTTCCCGTCCCGGAATGGAAGTGGGAGGATATCTCTATGAATTTTGTCACGGGTTTGCCGAGGACAAAGACTGGTATGAATATGGTGTGGGTGATTGTAGACCGACTGACTAAGTCGGCACATTTTCTGGGCATCAAGGATACTTGGGGTCCAGAAAAGTTGGCTCGTATTTTTATCACACAGATAGTGAGGCTTCATGGTACGCCGAGGACCATTATTTCTGATAGAGATGGCCAGTTTGTATCGCACTTTTGGCAGGCGGTACATAAGGCATTGGGGACACGGTTGCGTTTGAGTACATCTTTCCACCCTCAGACTGACGGACAGTCAGAACGTACTATTCAGATGTTCGAGGATTTGTTGCGTGCGTGCGCGTTAGATTGGAGTAGTGACTTGGCCTTAATTGAGTTTACTTATAATAATAGCTGGCACGCGTCGATTAAGATGGCACCGTATGAGGCACTTTATGGCCGACGTTGCCGATCACCGATTTGTTGGGATGAGCCGTCCGATTTGGTTGGCACCGAGCCGGACCTTGTGTTGGAGACGAGGGAGAAAATTGAATTGATCAGGAAGAGAATGTTGGCGGCTCAGAGTCGACAAAAGTCTTATGCGGATGTTAGGCGTAGACCTTTGGAGTTTGAGGTGGGAGATCATGTTCTGTTAAGAGTGTCTCCAATGAAAGGAGTTTTCCATTTTGGGAAGAAGGGGAAACTCATCCCGAGATATATTGGACCTTTCGAGGTATTGGATAGAGTCGGTGAGTTGGCATACCGATTGGCTTTGCCCCCGTCGCTGAGTCATGTGCATAGCGTATTTCACGTTTCCCAGTTGAGGAAGTACGTTCCGGACCCGTCCCACATTATTGACTTTGGGGACGTGGAGATCGAGAAGGATGTTACGTTTGAGGAGAGGCCCGTTAAGATTTTGGAGCGTCGAGACAAACAGTTAAGGCACAAAACCATTCCTTTGGTTAAGGTGCAATGGTCGAGGCACGGAGTAGAAGAAGCAATGTGGGAGTTAGAGGAGGATATGCGTTCGAGGCATCCCGAACTTTTTGATTCTTAAGTTTCGGGACGAAACTTTATTTTAGAGGGGGAGAATGTAATATCTGTAATTTTCCATTTTTAGCAGTTTCCATTTTTGGTGTATGTCCATTTTTATCGACTCTCTTGTAACCGTTTCGACATTTCGAATCTACTTTGTTCTTGGAGTTTTTCCGTTTGGACGAGTTTTGATGATGTTTTCACGTAATTTCATTTTATGACATGTTTTGCCGTATGAACGCTCGATTCTTGTTAAACTCGTTCGTTTTTGTTGTTTCTTGGCTTGTACAAGTTCGTATGGTTGAGTTGGTCATGTTGAGACTTTCGGTTTGTAAATCCGACGTCGTTTCGTGACTTTCGGTCACTTGGGTCATTTCCGTAATTTCCTATAAGTTTAGGGAATTTCGTATTCCTTGTCGTATTTCGGATTCCCAGGTAGTCGGATTGATATTTTCTTGTGATGGTTAGACTCGTCATCGATATTCTTCGTAGTCGTATTTTTGGTTCGATAGCAGGTCCGGGTTTCGGGGTCGTCCGGACTCGTTTGGACGGTGCCAATCTGCATCCCAAGAGGTGTTACGGCCATAACACCCGAAGTTACGGCCGTAAGTTGGCCATGTTACGGCCGTAAGTGTCCCTATTACGGCCAGTAACAGCCATTTTAAAGCAATGCGAGGTCCAGTACCTCATTTTCTATCCCTTCTCTCGTTTTTTCTTCACGGGGCGACTCCAGAGGCGATTCCTTCAGTTTTGATCTAAGAATCTTTCGTGTTCCATCACCGTAGAATCATAGTAGCATATCACCATCAGCGTAATCATCCTCCATCGTCCGAATCCGAGGTATCTTCTTCAGGAACCCTAACTTGTATAAATTGGGGGTTTTTCGGGTTTTTCGTGATTGACTCCGAATTGTTCATGTATGTTGCGAAACTTATTATCAATTGTTGTTATTGGGTGATTCCCAATTCGTTTTTCCTCGAATTAATCCATGTATTGTTGATACAGGGAGATTTTACACAAACCCTCCCCCGTATCGATTGAACGTCTATTGTCGTGATTTGTAATCGGGGTTTTGGGAGTATTCCTTTCGATTATTGATGTCCGTTGGGACTGAGTTATGCTAATTCTTCGTTTAGGAACCGTCGTTTTCCATTTGGATCATCCGTAGTCATTTTTCACTTCCGATTCTTCGAAGATGTCTCAAAGGCAAGTACTTTACATTTGTTTACATGTTCTAGTATTTGAATTATGGCTGTATCGTGGTTGTTGTGGATGGTTATGTGTATGTTCACCTAGGGACGGTCCGACGGGGCCTCTAGGGATACGTATTGCCGTGAGTGTGCGTATCGCGAACTGTGGTTAGCCACCCAGGGATGTCCGACGGGGCTCTGCGGGGTACGGTGGCCGTGAGTCTCGTACCAACGGTTAACTTTGAATTGTGATTTATTGGAGATAATGTGTTTTACGATTGTACAATGTAAATATTCCGGAATATAAAATGTTTTCTAAAATGACTTTTTGGCGCATATATTCATCTGATTAGAATATAGTTCAAATGGATTGTACTTGCACTAGCAGTTGTCGCTAACCCCTTAAATGGGGGAAATATTTTTTTTTGTATTTCAGGTATTGATCGTGGGGACAAGCGAGCACTCGAGCCGTATGAGGATGATGGGCAAGCATGATATTGTCCAGCAGTTGATTATCGGTGTTATGTATGTCGGTTATTATTGATGTCTGATTTTGGGGTTTCTGTATTATAAAAATTGGTTTAAGTACTCGAGTACTTCTTGTTTGAAATTGTTAATGTTGTGTTCTCGTTTTGGGAAATGGATTTGATGTCAGAGTTCATTTGTCGATTTGTAGTCTTTTATTTGAATTGTCGTTTTATTAATGATTGTTTGTCGCTGTCGAATGTCTTGTTTGGTACGTTAGCCTGGTGGATTCCACAGTGTGGGGTCCACGGCGCTGTAATATACCCTGAATGTCTTGGGGGTGTTACATGGGTAATGTCGTTTAAGTCAGTTTTGTTGATAGGGTTGTGTGACCTCATCGGTCTGTGTATTCACGTGTAAGTGACCATAACGGTCTGTATTATTTTATTGTTTGACCCTGGTCGGGCAAGCATTTGGTTGTTTATGGATGTTTAGCCTGGTAGATCCCTGTGGAAAGGGTCTACGGCGTATAATATTCCAATATGGTTTTGGGGGTGTTACAATAGTATAGTTGAGGTGATATAGGATGGGATAATGGTCGACGTTGCGAGTTATATGTGGGAAAGGAGTTTTTATCGGAGTCTATACATTAAGATTTTGGAACTCTATCGTGTGGTTTTCCGATGGAATGTCAGTGGAATTGGTGATGAGCCTAATTGGTATACAGGAGTATGGATGTGGTCAATCATTTGCATAATTTCATTTTATTTAATCATGTGTGTTCGAAAAGAATTGTCATCGAGGACTTAACACAAGCGCGTCGGTTTAATTTTTCGAAAATTGATTTCGTGGTCTTACGAAAATTTATGTTTGAGTTTTGAAATTCTTGAAAGAACTTTCCAAAATTGGTCTTCTTAACAAGATTATATGATTTTAAACTGGTTTTGAAAATGTGATTGGTATACGTACAAACGTAGTATATAATGCATATCATGGAGAAGTCCTGAGTAAGACTCATGAACTGGATAACACATCAATGGTACGATGAAAAGAGATTTGAACTTCAGTATGGTAGTTTGGTTATCCAGGGATGACCGGTTGATTGATCAGATAATGGAAATGTGTCGCGTGTTGTAGATTCAGTACATAATATGATTATGGAACTTTGGGTTTTGTGAAACTGGAGCATATGTGCTATGTGGCTCTATTAATGTGGTGGTAGCGTGATTTTGTTATTGTGATTTTTGAATTTTGAGCCATACTGAATGGTCGTTCCCACTCCATGTATGGTTAGGTATGTTCATCGGTTTGTGATTGGTTGATAATATGCCGAGAGGTATGTTCAACAGTTGGGTGTGTTTCTTTGAGATCCATTGTATTTGATTTGTGTAATGTTTTGATAATGTTATTCTCTCATGTATCTATCCTTATAGTTCAGTGTTGATCGTGTTGGATCTTACCGTGTGAGGGTATTCTCGGTAATTGTTAATCGTTCGTTGGTAGTATTAGGAGTTTATCATGTCGATGATATTATCGGTTAAGTATTGATTGATCATTGCTATTGATCGTCTGAGCGTTCGGACCTTGTGTCGATGTTTCGGGATTTGTTGCCATTGTTTTGGGTAGTTGTTTCACAGATGTATCGTGTATTATTGGTTTTTATTAGGATTGGGACTTGATTATGTGATCAGGCAGACAGACTTGACATGGATGAATTAATACATAATTGAGGTACAATAATGTATTTTGTTGAAATTCGCGAAATTGTGATTGTAAGCGTATTGAGGCTTTGAAGGGGGAGTCATTTGCTAGCATCACATGAGATCATCGACTTCACGCATTTGTATGTATATTGTTTGGTTATTCGTTAATGATGGCGATCGATTGGTTTCGTGATGGTTTTGGATATCTTGGTTGAACTGTTGATTATGATGGGATTGCAAGCCTCGAGGACGAAACTTATTTTAAGTGGTGTAGTACGTAATATTCTAAAATTCTACTATGGTTGTTTAATGTTATTTCATCCGAGTTATGTTGTACAGTGTGGAATCTGTACAGTAGGGATAAAATAATTTAAGGACTGAGACATATGTGTTGGTAATATTGTCATACTTGGTGGATAATTGCATTTGAATATATTGTGTGTCAGGCGTATTGTATGAGAATATTATTGGAAGGAGTATGTTTATTCAACATTTCATGTGTACGTATTCTGTATGTCGAGACATTAGACAAGAATATCTGAAAATGGCTAAGTACAGCCACGTTAGCGCACGCTACGATGTATACTTAGCGCACGCTAAGAGATTTGAATTACGTACGCTAAGGAGGACGCCTAACGTATGTGAGGCATTCTGGATAAGGTTCGGAAGGTGGCCGATAGGCAGGCCCAGACTGATTATTATCGGCATTTAGCGCACTCTAAGCATAAGTGAGTAGCGCACACTAAATGTAGATCAGACAAAAGAATCTTGGCCTTGTCAGTTACTTTCGGCGTGTGGACCCCAGGCATCTTCGAGGAAGGTGCAAATTGTCGGGTGAATGAAGAATAGTGCACGTTATTCTTGGAGAATAGCGCATGCTACCGAGCATTTCACTGTAGCAAGTCAACGCCTGTATTATGTACATTATTGCATGGGAATTACGTAGGTAAGCTGATGTGCGAAGCAAGGCAGTAGCCTTTGGACTTCGATAGCGCACGCTATCAAGGAAGGATAGCGCACACTAGGGATGTAGCACACGCTAAATACAAGTTTTAGCGCACACTAGTAATGTGCAGTATAAAAAGGGACAGAAGGGTGTTAAGAAGCATTTTGTCCATTTTTTCCCTTCACTCGGTAGAGAGAGCCTTGGGAGGATACTTGAGGTTCCGAAACACTGGGAGATGACAATCTTTAACAAGATTAAGCTGAGGAGCATGGACTAAAGCCTTGTTCTTGAAGTTATTGATGATTCTTAGAATGGAGTTCGATTGTGCTTCTTCAAGGTTCGTCGCTACAAGGTCATTTTCGTATCCCTTTGATAGTGGTTCGTTTTTAAAGGATGATTACTTGGGAGGGAGCATGTTGAATTATCATGTGATGATGTTATATGAGATTTAATGGAATTGTGATTCGTTTAACCCGATGAAAGATGGATTTCTAAATTATGTTGATTTCGTATGAATCATGATATGGGGTTGATTCCAGACTAAGTATGATACAATCCGTGTTATCGGGTTGGTTTGATTGTTGATGTTTTTCTTCGTATGATGATGGTTATAGTGGTGTTATTGTGATTCTTGAGGTTATGTGAATTGTATATTGGAGAACATGATGATATATATCGGATTATGTTGTTTTATTAAGAACACGAATATGGAATCATGGTGTTCTTGGTATTCTTGGTATATATATCACATCGATGAAGAATATGTGATAGGATAAATAACGGTTTTGATTATAAACATGGATAAGATAATTAGAACCAATATTATGTTGATTTTAGTAATTGAGTTCGTATGATCTTGATAAGATATGGATCATGATGATGAGATCGAATTTGGAAAGGTTGTGGTTGATCTTGGAGTATGATTTCCTTTACATTCGTATTCGTAATCACAATGTACTGAGCGGTACCTGTAATGCATGCGACTGCATGAGGTTAGCGCACGCTAGCTGACTAGATAACGCACGCTAACTGGTGACTATTAGCGCACGCTACGTTATGTGAATAATGTGCGATAAGTAGACAGACACTGCAGTATATCGTGTTGTGGTTATGAATTCGTGATGGTTTGAGTTGGATTGTTCAAACTGTGTTTAATCAAGATATTATAGAACCGTTGGGTTTGTTGATTGGTTATATAGGTTGTTGATTATTATCGAATGTGTGTTAATCGATTATTGTGTGTTAATCGATTATTGCAATAGGTTGTGATAATTGATCGTTGATTATGACCGTTGTGTTGCGGTTGAGGTTGAAGAGTTCATAGATTGCTATTGGTCGGGGCTGAGGAGCTCGTAGACAAAGGCAATGGAATTGGTAACATCTTAGTTGTATCGGTATCGAGGCAAGTTATTACTTGCTCAGTTTATAATACTTAATGAATGGTTTCAGTTTCATTCGTTTATAATTCATATAGCAATGATTATAATTGTGAACTCTGGAGATTTGGGATCGTACGTTGTTTTCTGATTTTGGGAATTAAATCATAATGTATATGATTTACAGTTGTTATTGGTATACTTGAGTATCGAGAATATATTATGGTGATGACGAGGATATGAGTTATCTATAGTCTATGGTACTTTTGAATCGTCGTATATTGAGGAAATTGTTGGTGATGGTATTCAGATCGAGATTTCTCTCGAATGACTTGGGTCAAGTAATATATCATTTTTGTCATTTTGTGTCGATCATGTTGTGATGCATTCATGTATTGTTGTTGTCGTGCATTTGTGTATTGTTGTGATTATGCAGTTGTGCATTGTTGTCGTATGTTCACCATGAGTTGGTCCGACGGGATCATCATGGGAATCTATAGCTGTGTGCGCTGGATCGTTGGACAGGTATTTCCACCATGCGTTGGTCCAACGGGATCAACATGTGAATCTATGTTGTGTGCGCTGGATCGTTGGATTACCATGTGTTGTTGTTGTGCATATGTATATTATTGGTTTTCCACCTCGTGTTGATCTAATAGGGTCATCTTGGGATCTATGCTGTGCGCGCTGGATCATCGGATTTCCATTGAGTATACATTGTTATTATTGTTGTGGGCATATTGACGTTGTCATATGAGTATGCATTTATAGGTCTTGTGTTAGGACCATGTCGATATGTTGTTTTGATATGGTCTCGGATTAGAGTGACATGATTGGCGGGGCATTGCGTATCTTGAGGTAAGTTCCGTATTTTCCTTTGATGTGTCTTTTTATGGACGATCGATTATCGTGTTGGGATTTGATGGTATTACCCGATGGATCGAATTGATCACAGTTGGTATATTTTCGTATTGCGAGTTATGGTGATGTTTTGAGAATTTTGGGTATTGTTTGAGGTGTAGTATAGATGTTATGTTTGAGTTTATTGGTTAATCGAGATGTGCAATATTATTGGTTATTTTGATGAGGATTATCACGAATTGGTAAAGTTATGATGGTAAGATTACATTGGTAGTATTCTTACTTAGTAATCTCATTGGTATGTAATTATTGACGTGATGTGATCGTTATCATTATTGGGTATTATGGCTGACCTCGTCATGGGCTTTCTTTTTAGGTTATTGGGATATCGAGCTTTAAGTGGTCATGAAGATATGAGCTTCCCGGAGGATACTGGCTATGGCATGTGTTTGTAAATCGAGTACTTTGACTAGTTGTTGTATTCCGATGCTAGAGTATTTTTAATTGTTTGTCTTTTCCGTTGCGTGTGTATTTTTAAATGGCCTTTTGGTTTTGGCAACTTAAGTTATTTTGAACATTGTTTTCTAAACTATTTTGTCCGTACGTGTAAGTGATGGCTTAACGTATGCTTTTAAACTGTTGAGTTTTGGCGTTTTGGCCTTGTACTTTCAAAATGCGGTTTTTCCGTCAGTTTTGATAAATGGATTTTATAAAGTCTTCGAATATTTTTAAAGATATTACTGTCATCGCCGCTTAGGCGTATTTGAAATGTTTGTAAAAATGTATTTTAGCCTTGTGGGTTCCGTATCGGGGCCCACGGGACTGTAATATTCCTGGATGACTTTGGGGGTGTTACAGCTGTCCAGTATAAATACTGGACAACAGTTCATTCATCCGAATTTCTTTCATTTCCTTCTTCTCTCCACGGGTGTAAGTCGAGGGCGACTAGGGTTCGTGATCTGGGTCAATTTTGTTCCATCCAAAGTTATTTTGGAGTATCCTAGGTGATTATAACATCATCTAATATATTGTTCTTGTTGGATCGAGGTAATCCCTTGATTTTTTTCTTGAGTTGACTTTTTGGAGATTTGTTCTTGATTTCTTATTCAATCCGATTTTTGATGAATCGATTATTGTTAGATTGTCACGCCCCCAACATTGGGAAGGACGAGGGCGCAACGCATCGGTCGATCAATCAATCAAATGCAACAATAAATAGCGGAAGCAAAATAACAATTGGATAAAATTTCAAAACAACAATCGTAGCCCGATGTACTAAGATTCGTTGTGACAAAAGCTGATCATCGAAATTATACTGTTCATAAGTTTGCAGCGGAAATTTTCCAAATACTAAATGATCCAAGTACCTAACAAAATTAACTATTACAAGTTAGGATAACAACAGAAATTCTAAGAACAGGAGTCTTAAATCTTGACGGCAGTCTTCTATTCGGCCTCATCCACGAAGCCTTCATCGTCCCCTGCTGTTTGCTCATTCTCTGGTTTAAAAGGTAAAATGGTGGGGGTGAGACAAAAGGTCTCAGTGAGTGGGTGATCGTGTGCGAGTGTGGCTCTTTCTTTTGAAAATATTTTAAGTGATGCATGATTTTATCAATTATGAAAAGGTGGGAACAATTACAATTACGTCGGAATTTTATAAAACAATAATCATTATGTAATTGTAATATTATGTTTCAAGTAATATTAAAACAATATCAGTCAATCAGTCAATCTAGTTTCGAATCCTGCCGATGTGGACTTTGGATTCTAGACTCTCCTTATTACTCCTAACAATATAGGCCGTCGCACCAAGATTTAGACCGTCGCCCCAATAGATGAGCCTTCTCTCACACTTAGCGTGTACTTCCTGTTGGGATTCCACAGAAAATAAACGCAGCGGAAGAATAACGGAATCCCTAAGAGGATCGATCAAGTAACGTATATACGAAAAGAAAAATACGAAGATCAAGGAATCAAAGTCCCATACCTATGATGTCTCTGAAAAACCTTCGTATGATGATGATGATGATGAAGAGCCCTTAGTTCCAAGCACCTAAAGCAAGATGCCTCTACTTCACACGCCGGAACTTGATGGAAAAATCGACAAGCTTCCTTTCTTCAAGAATGCGGCTAGGGAAGCTTGTAGGAATTTTCTCTCTCAATGTATTCTTCTTATATCTTGTCTCTAAGATCAAGATGAAGTTTTCAACCTTACTCTCTCACTCAAATTCGTGATTTTGAGTTCTTTCAAGAAGAAGTTGTCCTCTCTCCTTTTTAAAGACTTTTATTTATAAAAAAAAATGAAAGTCTTCCTTTAACACATGATTGAGGGTATCAAATACACCTCACATATGTCACCTAGTGACATAAAATAAGTTTAAAAGAGACAAGAGAGGGAGGGGGACGACCTTAAGGGAAATTTCCAAGAAGACGGGTCGAATTTACTCGGCTCGTGTACTGGATGTTCGTCAAAACGAATCCGTCGTGTATCGGATGTTCGTCAAACAAATCCGTTTTATTTCCAATGTGTTTGGACTAATTAATTAATCCAATTAATTAATTATATCAAACAAAAATATATATTTCTCTAAGAAATATAATTTATGAATTAAAGTAATCACCCAGTAACCTACTTACAATTCATAAGACCGCTATTTGATTTATCCGATAAATCAAACTTAGATATCTAATATCTAATATTATAAGAGAGATTATTAATTCACATTTATCCATCAATGATCCTATTGCGCGACTCAGTAGATTCGTCTCGGTAGGCATTGGGAGGAACCAATGAGTGCGGTCATAACTTAGCCAGCCTAGCGGGCCGCAATGTAAACCCCGACTGAGAACGAATGAACTAATCATTCCAGAACCAGTATGTCGTGAATACTATATACGTATAGACCCTTCATCGATGTCCCGGTCAAGTCTTCGGGTCACGGTAAAGTAAAAACCAACTCTTGACTAAACTAAATACAAGAGTTAATGCAAATCAAAACCGACCGATTAATAGTGTATCTAATACGACTATATCGAATGCTTTGGCCAAAGACTTATGATCTTATTTGCCATTAACCGTATAGGACATTCGCCTTTGCTCACTAACGAGAGATAGAATCCTTTCTTGGCGTTCGGCAAAGGCGCTACCTACCGTATAGTCCGCACTTGAGGTCGACTCGGCATTTAAGCTAATGATTCTTACTACTCTAATGACAAACTAAACGTCACGAGACACATCTTCTCTGAACCCTCAAGTCAAAGGTCCACGTATACTATCACAACCTTTCGATTCGTCATCGACTCTCCGAGTGAATACCGTGTGGTGAATCGAGTATGAGTCATGTTCGAGTATACTGGTCCCACCAATATACTTATAACTATGCTATCAAGACGTGCACACATCCTAGCATCAGTTATACAAGTCTTATTAAAACTTAATGTCCTGTTAAGTTTTATCGACTTGCGAACTAGTTAAGCATGCGAGCTCTAAACACTTCTAGTGCCTATCTCCTTATCTCCATAAGAAGTAGAATGTTCACTCTCAAATGCAAGGACTATTATTCTATATACCAAATCACAATGCCAGTGATATACAATAATATAGAAATAATAATTGCCTTATTAAATATAATATTCATAATTACAATACAATTGCTCTCACTCTCTCATCCTCTGAGTGGCATTCGAGGGCATATTCCTAACACTTCCTTATCTCTTCTTTGGGCTCGGTATGTCCTTAGCTGTGGGTCAATACCCGGATCATACCATAATCGTGATTATACCCCAAGTCTACGACCCATGTCCCTCGGAACACTCCGTTCCTCGGTTAAGGGTATAGGAAACAACGGTAGCCTCGTTCATGAACTGCAGCCGCGCTGCTCGATCCAAGACTCGGTCTAACCGTCCCGACTCGATTTGGGACTCTAGAGGTGGCTACTACAGCTCAAGAGATGGCCCCCGGATTGTAGGTCGGCTTTCTGTTTTGTATGGGCTCAAGAGGTGGCCCCCGTCCGTCGACGTTGCACTTTGTTCCGATAGAGTTAGAGGCAGACCCGTCCGTGGCACTTTGTTTGTATAGCACTTAGTTGTCGGAAAGTCACAGTTATCCATTTTGACGCATTTCACAAGTATCACGAAAACGTTTGGTCAGTGAGGTTAATAGCGTCTTTTGATTTAGTAGGGAATATGGTTAATTATATTTGTGGCACGGTAGTACGGAATAGGACTTGTATATAAATTCGAAAATATTCTCAATAATTTATTAAAGGTATGATGAGTTCAGGTCATATATATAAATGGGTAGGTTCGACGAAACGAAACGAGAGTTTTCCGAAATAGGTTGAAAGGACGTTTTTACCCTTAGGTTCAAACCTAAGCGTTTGGGGTATGAAACGAAATCGGATGGTGATGAAATTTTTATGAGGAAGCCAAAAATACTTCCTCGACTCCAGATTTAAGGAAAAATTCGGAAATTTCCAGTTTCGGGACTGAAATTTCCAGAAATTACGATATCGCCCCAAAACTTACGGAAATCGTTCCGAGGCTTATAGAGCTATGAATTTAGCTCGGAATTTAACGAAATTTTACGAGATGACTTGTAATGAACCTAGAATTTCAGATTTGTGAAAGTTCCAGAAAATTTTGGACTTGGTCCAGAAGTTTTGAATTCTTGCATTTTGACCCCGAAATTGTTTTAAAATTGCGATTTGGACTATTAAGTTTAGATATCAAACTCCGAATCACTTGAAAGTTTATGGACAGCCCATACATGATATAATATGTACTGTCCATGGTCCAGAATATTTTATTTTCATAAATTTCAGTTTAGTCCCCAAACTTTAAGAAATTACAAATTTTGCCCCAAAGTTCTGTTTACTCGTTTCAAGTCCCGTTTTGGCCAAGAATAAATTATTCACATGTCATAATATAGTCATATAACAGAAGTTCCAGATTTTGGTAGGGTTTTCAACAACATTTAGAAGAAAACACATAACATTCAATTTATCACAAAATCGACATCCGACTACCAAATCGGTTGTCGTTTAAATTCAATAAATCGTATTGCATGTTGTTATGACCATAACATACATCTTTAAAAACATGCATTTACACAAGAATTTCAGATTAGCACATGCTTCCACATTTTTCATAATATTTGAGAATTAAATTTAAGAAAAACGAGTTATACATAGCTATACGCAATATCATAATATGATATTTTGACATGAAGATTTTAACATAGATCATATCAATAAAATCTCGAAATACTTCAGATTTAGCACATGCATCATAAGTAAAAGAAAAGATTTCTACTTAAAAGGTTTGAAGGAGTTTTCACCCACCTCGATCTTGCCGGATTTAGTCGGTTATAGGTCCCGAAAGTTGGAAAATGACTTCCCCTCTCACACTATATGGTTAGGCCGATCACCATGCACCCTAAGATGATTATTTTATTTGAATGTGTTATGATTGAAGTTAGATTAGGAAGGTTTTCATAAGAAATTATGGAAATGGATATAAGGGATTAGATTACCTATTTCTTGTTGAATTTTCTTCTTCTTCTTCCTCCTTCCTTTGTGGTTCGACCCTACCCCCTCTATCTAGTCTCTCAATGCAGATCTTTGTTGTGCATAGGAGTGAAAGGTAGGTTAGATAATAGTGTGTATATTTAAAGTGGTTTTGGGAAGAGAAGTGGTTTGGGAAGAGAGATAGTTTGGGAAGAGAAATGGAAGGAGTTTGAATACAAGTGTCAAAGTCTTGCATGAATGAGTGAAGGGTCTAGAGACACACTCTCCCCTTCCCCATATAGCTGCCCCCTTGTGTGTGTCTGTGTTATATTATTATTTTTGTTAAATTAAGAGTATAATTATAATGGTAAATGATTTAATTAGTTGGGTTGGGCTTTGAATTGCAACCCCAAGTCTTATGATTCTATTAAGTTGGGTTGAGTCCATTAGTGAGTCTATATGTAACTAGGTGTTGACAGATAGTCCAATAGGTGAATCAATATACTATTTTAATTTCATTATTTGATTTATCAAATAAATTGCAAAGTTAAAGAGTGAAATAAAATAAAATGGATGTAGGTTATATCAAGTTATAAAATAAATATTATCAAATTGCATCATGATTTAGTATATTATACACGTGATAAGCCATCGAATTTAGGGGGTTTTACATCCTTCCCTCCTTAGAAGAATTTGGTCCCCAAATTCCTACTCGAACAATTCAGGGTAAGATTTCTTCATTTCTTCCTCAGCCTCCCACGTAGCATCTTCCTCTCTGTTGTGATTCGACCAGACTAGGGGTGTAAATGATGCGAGACAACTCGAGAGTTACTCGAGACCGACTCAGCCAAAACTGGTCAGCTCATTTCGAGTAAAGGCTCGGACTCGAGCTCAACTCGATCTACGAACGATTCGAGTTGAGCTAGCCGATACTCAACTCGAAAAACTCGTGAGATACTCAAACTTTTTTATATTTTATATATAGTTATATATATATATATATAACTATGTATTGTCCATATTGGGCAAAGAGTCGCCCAAGATAAAAGAAGCCCAACTCGCCCTGTTCACACTTCACTACAGGAAGGAAGCATCAAATTATTCAATGTTATTAAATAATAGAGGCCCCATTCAAAACTAAACTAAAAGAAAAAAGAAAAAAGAAAATACTTAGACCAACCCTAGTCAGTAGTACTTCCGTCGTCTCTCATTTCTTCACCCCACCCCAAACCTGCAATTCTCCTCACAGTGTCCTTTTTTCTTCTCCAAGACCATCTGTTGTCATCTATCTATTATCCAGTCTGCCGCCAGTCCCTTCTCCAGTCCGCTGCTCATCCCTTCTCAAGTCCGCTGCTCTCGATTACTGTTTGTAAGTTGTAATATTGCTTTGCTTTGTATATTAACATCACATTAGTTCTTGCATAAGGGTTTTCATGGGCGGTGCGTGTGTGCGTACGTTTTAGTTTGTAGTATGTGTTCTGTATAGCAGGTGGTTTTATTGTTTCTTACATTGAACTAGTTCGAAATATTCTTGTAGTCTGTGTTTTGTATAGCAGTCTATGTTTTTTTCCTCCTATATCAGATTTTTTTTAGTTTGTAGTCTGTGTTTTGTATAGAAGTCTATGTTATTTTCCTCATATATCAGATTTTCTTTTTTAATTTTTTTTCCTATAACAGTGTATCAAATTTAGGAATTTTTAATAATTACTATATATGTGTTTGTACTTCTAGAGATGTCTAGTGGACCACAAGGATCTTCTACACAGTTAGATATTTCAAGAGATGATGATTTGTATGTGAATGTTGATGATGAGATTAATGAGGGGAGAGATTTGATTATAGAGGTTAATGAAGAACCTTCTGAATTTCTCCATAACACCACAAATAAAGAAGCTGGTGTGCTTGACGATGATAACCCTTCTAAGAGACCAAGAAGATCAAAAGTGTGGGATGAATTTCTTAAACCAGAGATGATAAAAGGTCAATGGAAAGTAAAGTGCAAATATTGTACCAGATCTCTTTCTGTCTTGAAATCTAAGAGCACTACTCATATACATAGACATTTAGAATCTTGTGTGATGAAAACAAAACAGGTGAGACAACAATCATTGATTAATTTTTTGCCATCTGATTCAAGTGCGGGTGCAAATCAATCTGGATTTGTCAGTGCTTTACATAATGGTAAACTTGACATGTTAAAGATGCGATGATGAGTATATGATGAAAATTAAAAAGACAAAATTACTAATTAGGGGTATGAACTTTCCCAAATTTCGCACTTACGGTAACAAATTTTTTTTTATATCATTTAGGGATATTTGTTTCCGTTCAACCAAGTTAGGTATCCGTAAAATCCGTCAGTTAAATCTAACGGACTTGTTGACATGTCTGTTAAGTGACACGTGTTACTTTTGATTGGTCCACATAATAATAAAAAAATAAAAAAATAAAAGTCTAAGAAAATATAAAAAATAAAAAATCTGGATTTTTTGTTAAAAAATCCAAACTTTATTTTTTTAAAAAACCATGGAATATTAATATTAAAAATTTGGCAATTTTATTTAAAGTTCGAAAATAAAAAATAAAAAATTAAAAATCTGGATCTGATTTATAAACGATTGTTTTAAAAAAAATTGGAATATTATTTTTATAAATAAATAAAACTCAATTATTATTATATTTTTTTGAAAAACCTGCTAGTTTTTGTTTTCGTAAATTTTTTTTTCACTTTTCATAAGAAAACTATTTTATTTTTAAAAAAATTCTAAAAAAACAGATTGAAGATAAATAAAACACCCGATTTCTAATTTTTTTATTTTTTATTTGTTATTTCGAATTTTAAATAAAAAATCTGGTTTTTAATATTAATATTCCAAAATTAAAAAACGTTTGGATTTTTTAAAAAAATTCAATTTTTTTATTTTTTATATTTTTTATTATTTTCCCCAAAACACAATTTTTATAGTACTTAAGACACATAAATAAAATAATAATAGTGGGAATCAATTTTTTAATACCAAATCATAAAATTGATAAGTTCTATATCCCCATTCATAAAACTATAAGTTTTTAGTACCATTTTGATTAAAAAGATTAAAATGTCCTCTTTTTTGTTGTAATGTTGACTTTTCACTTTTTTTTATTATTTAATTTAAACTACTTTTCTTCTCTTTTTTCTTTTTTACTTTTCTCATTTGCTCCGATCGATATTAATGTCTAACAACCAAAATTTAACTACAAACATATACATCAAAACAACACAAACATATTTGTCAAAGGGTCTCTCAAATATCTTATAGAATGTTAGGAATACTTATTAGATTTTGATGATGTCATTAATATAAAATCAAATGTTTATTACTTGGCAAAATGTAAGGAAGAACCAAATGAGTATCTTCCATAGGCCAAAATATGTTAAGTATAAAACTTGAAAAAATGTAAAGAAGAACCAAATGAGTGTCTTCTGTAGGCCAAAAATTAGTTAGGCTGAAAATCGGCTAAGTACTAAAGTACAACTAAGTCCATCAGAGAGGATCAGTCGAGTCGAGTCAGAGTAGTCCTGGTCAACATGATTTATCAGAGAAGTTTGACCAGACTGCAGCCAAGGTACCTCAGGGAAGTCACCTGATCAGATACGTCACAAACAGTGAACATCAGAGAGGACCAGACTGCAGAGAAGTTAACTGCTCATCAGCCTACTCGAAGTCAGCCAAGTACTCCAAGTCCACGTCAGCATGCGTTGAAAAGTCAAGTATTACGGAAAGTCACATGCAACGTGAAGAGACAAATTGGAGTGATTCCCGCAAAAGATATAACTTAAATAAATCATCCAGACCCACCTTGAAGACTTTAATAGTTTTATAATCAAAAGATTCGGCGCCTCACATGCAGAATCTTCACAACGGTCGGAAGATAAATTAAAATTATGGGAATCCAGCCTTGCAACGTTCAGAAAGATTAAACAAAGAAGTCTTCCTCCAACGGACGGATTTGTTAAAAAGATTTGCAACGGGTACAAGGAAAAAGCTCAGAGATCGTCTTATATATATCCGAAGATTTGAAGCTGAGTAACAACCGGTGCGAACATACTTTTCAAGTGATCAAAGCAATCAAGCAATCTAAAGCAATTTATAGCATCGTGAAAAGAGCGGTTCTAAAAGTTCATACTTAAAGAAGCTCTTAGTTGGAGAAGACAAAAACTCTTGTCTATAATCCTGAGTACGGGGTACTTCACTGGTTGAAGTAAGAGACTGTAAAGGCATCCAAGGATCGAGAATCAAGAGGTGCAAGGCAGTCAAGTGTGGTACAACGGCACGGATTTCCACTGGTTGGAAGCTGTTGTAGTGTGGTTTGAATCACTATAATATTTATCACTGGTTGAGAATTATAGTGAATTCATCTCCAACTGGTTTGGAGAAAAGTGGATTAGTAGAGGACTACCCCACTTCTGAGACCACTATAAGTGCCTGCGTTCTTTACTGTTTTACTGCATCATACTTTAACTGCTGCATTCATCATTAAGTGTTTCATTAGTTATTTTGTATTCGTCATCAGCTGACTTCCGCATATATTAAAGAACAAACGACTCTAAGTCATTTGTTTACCTATCAGCTGAAGAAACTCACTCTTTGTGAAAAAGAGTTTATGAGTTTCTACAAGTCTATTCACCCCCCTCTAGACTTGTACCTGGACGACTTGTGACCTACAAGTGGTATCGGAGCGGTTGGTTCATTTGTTTCACGAACCAGATCTATATCTAAAGATATATCTTTACTCTCACGTTATAATGGAACACATGCACTCTAGACTCCCTGTATTTTCAGTTGACGAGTATGATCTGTGGAAGATAAGGATGCAGGCACACTTATCTTCGATTCATGACGACATGTGGTGCATCATAGAGGATGGTCCATTCATCTTCGAGAAGGACAACACAGCAGAGGAGATCGCAGCAGGGAAGCCAGAGAAGATTCCTAAGAAGAGGACAGAGCTGACCCCCGAAGAAAGAAAGCTGGCCAATCTTGATAACTGGGCCAGAGATGTGTTATATCAAACTCTTGACAAATCCACCATGGTCAAGATCAAAAATTGCAAGAATGCCAAAGAAATCTCGGACACATTAGCCCTAATGTGTGAAGGAACGGAGCTGATCAAGGAAAACAAGCTGTCAATTGCTATCAAAAAATTTGACAACTTTAAAATGAAAAATGGTGAATCCATAGACCAAGTGGACACCAGGTTCACTGAGATTATCAATGGGATCAACTCCCTCGGCAAAACCTATGGCAACAGGGAAATGACACTGAAGGTTCTCAGATCTCTCAACCCTGAATGGAGCATGAAGGTTGTAGCCATGAGAGAGTCCAAGGACTTGAATAAGATAAAGATTCAAGAGCTGTTCTCTGATCTGAAGGCTTATGAGTTCGAGCTTCCAAGTTCATCCTCAACTGAGCCTGCAGAGAAGGGAATCGCATTTGCAGCCGAGTCCCCTGCCAAGAGCCTATCTGATGTGAAACCTCCAAATCCATTAGATTTTGAGGAAGAAATGGCGTTTATAATGCAAAGGTTCAGCAATTTTAGAAAGAACTACTCCAAATACAAGAAAAATTATAAGGAGAATTCAAGAAGGAACCAGAAGGGTGGAAGCTGGAAAGTAGAATGCTACAACTGCCACAAAACAGGACACATCCAATGGGTACATCACGAGCTCAAGAAGACGAAACCAAGAAGGAGATGGGCGAGAAAAGAAGATAGAAGAAAGGCCCTCATCGGAGAAGACCGGGAGCATGTCGAATCAAGCGTGATTCTTTTCGATGAAGATGAGGAGTATGATTGCACGATGGCAAACCTAGGCGATGAAGAGGTAACCTCTAAACCCACCGGTTCAAATAATAGCTCGGCCATGTCACAAGATATGGATTTACGAATCGGTAAATCGGTTATTTAAAGATTTTGAAACACTCAAATCGCACACCAAAGTATGTCAAGAGAAGACTCAGCTGCAAGATGAGAATAGGCAGCTGAAAAATGATTTCGAAAAACTCAGCCTAGATTTGAATAAGGTTGAGATAACTGCAGCTGACTCTAAAAACCAGGCTGACGTTAATACAGCTGAGATAAACAGACTAACCATCTTACTGAAAGAAAAATCAGCTGCACTTGCTCATGCCAAAGCAGAGTTTACTAAGCTGACTCAGATAAATAAGACTCAGGCGCAGGAAATAACCTCCCTGAAGGCGTCTTCAACTCTGGAAGAATTGTGTACTTATAAAAGGTCACTTTATTCCAAATCAGGCCTTGGATATGATTCTCACACTCCCTCTAGTTCTAAAACCAAGTTTATCAAGGGAGAAACAATTGTCTCGACTGCTGAGCCTACATATAAACCGATATTTAAAAACAGGCAACAACCAAGTCAAATGTCTAGCCGCAATCGAGTTACACTGACGACCACCTAGACAGCGACTAGACAATGGCCCAGCAAAAGCCAGACAACATGACCACTATTATCAACAACTCCCTAAAAATCGATTTCAAAATGGGAGGCGGATGGAAACCTCAAGGTTATCCCGATTTCCAAAGCGAACATGTGTGGAGACCACAAAGAGTTAACAAATGGTCTCGGCTAGATTTAGAAATGGCCCACACTATCAAAATTTTGAGGAATATCCGTATCTGATCCAATCCAGGAGATTCAGACCTCGACCACACACACCGTATAAGGGTTATAATAATAACAATGTATACAATCCAAGGAGAAATCAATTCTCCAGGAAACCAGCTAACCCCAAAGGACCCACACAGATTTGGGTACCTAAATCTCTGCTTGTCTGATTGCAGAAAAGGTGGAAGGACTACAAACACATCTCCTCAAGCTCAAATTTTGGAGGTGAAGAATGGTTTGTAGATTCTGGATGCTCGAGGCATATGGCCAAGGAACAAGAAGATCTTTGTCCAAATACACCAAAGAAAGAGGTCCCGATGTAAAATTTGGAGATAGCTCTAGAGGTCAGACAAAAGGCTTTGGAGAGCTGCACCGAGGAAATATTGTGATATCCAAAGTTCATTATGTCAAAGGACTCAAATACAACCTCCTGAGCATAAGCCAGTTCTGCGACGAGAAGAATCTAGTAGTCTTCACCATTTTGAAATGCATGGTGATAGATATCCTGTCTGGAGAAGTGAAGCTCCAAGGTTTCAGAAGGAGAGATGTCTATATGATTGATTGGAACACAGTGTTGTTACCCAAAATATTATCCGGAGATAGTATTGCTGGAACGATCGAGTAACAAACAAAATGCGAGAACACTTCCGTGGGAAAATGGATAACACAAGATTTGCCGGGGTTGTTAGTCCCGGGCTTGAATGCTCTCGCGAGATGTTATTAATAAATATCTTTGTCAGTACAAATATTAATGTTAGAATCTAATCTGATGAGTGTAAAAGCTTCTAGTTATCTAGGCTTTAGAGCGCGTAGATTGCCGGAAGAACCAGATGGATGAATCTGTGAGTTCTTGCTTGGAATTTTTGATGAATGTGTGTGAATGTCACTATGAATATGTTAGTGCTTGCCAAAAGAGCCTTTTGTTCTCTCTTTGGTGTGTATTTTTGCACTTAATTCGTGGTAGAATCCCCCCTTGGCATGGCAGTGAGTTCTCTATTTATAGGGGACTAAGTAGTTAGGATCCCTCGGGCGATCGCGGGCGATCGCCGTTTTCTATATTAAAATAAGCGGCCGATCGTCCGTCACGTGGGCTGTTCCTTGAGGTCGAGGTTGCGATTGGAGGCCGGTGGGTGAACGATGGGAAACCGGCCACGCGTCGCGAGTCATTTGTCGAGGGGGTCCACTTCGTACCTTTCGGCGGCCTTGTCGGTAGGTGCGGTAGGTGACAGTGAGAGTCAATGATCCTTTTTGTTGGTATCCTATGAAGATCCGGGTGGGCCATCGTCCAAGATTCGGTCTTGACGACTTTGTGATCTTTGGATCCCCACGTGGCATGAGACGATCGCCTGCGAGCGTTAGACAAAGGCGATCGCCGGGTATCAAAAGACGATCGGTTGGTTACCAAAAGGCGATCGCTATATTATCTTAGGACTTTTAGGTGTTCGTCCGGAGTTTGGCTTCTATGGTTGACTTTTCGGAGGTCGCCGATCGCCTATCGTGGCGAGTTAATCGTCGCACAACAATTGCCCCACTCGCCTTGATGTTGAAAACACGGGGTGAGGTGGCACTGTTAGCGATCGCCGATGTTTAGACGACCGGCACGAATTCAAATATGGGCGACCTTCTTTCGCGTCGGGAGCGGCGGGAAAAGAAGGCGGGCCTTTCACAAGCTGGCCGACACGCGTCGTCTTTGCCGTTGGGGAATCCGACGGTTTGTCGGACACTGTCGGTGGCATGCCCTCGAAAAGACGCGTCTGCGGATTCGAGGGCCGCATTTAATGCGTCCCCATGTGATTCGGTCGATCCCGAGGTTTCTCCTTTTTGCACTTAGGCCCTCGTTCCCATCTATAAAAAGGAGGGCTTCTTCTCCTTCACTTTTACGCACCCTTAGCATCCATGGCGAATTTCGCAGAGATTTGGAGCCTTTGAGTGCCGATCTTCTTCTTTTTCTAGGTAAGATTAAATTTAACCTTCTCCTTATCTTTACTTTCCAATATGTCGGGAGGATCGAAAACCTTGAGACCGGAAGTTCTTCCATTGCCGCGCGTTGCACGAGCAGGAGGAGGTTCCGTTAGAGTGGATATGGAGGCGGCACCAAGCTATTCGGCGGGATTGCACCGAAGAACTCGAAAAACTTTTCAACGAGGCCGAGGTAGCGAGGACGGCGGAGCGAGGGTTCGCCGGTGGATGAAGACGATCGAGTGCGGGAGGCACAGGAAAGAGAGAGCAGATTCGGCCCCTCCTATGTGGCTTTTGCTCGAGATGATGGAAAGCGATTGCTGGACCTTGCCGGAGTCGATTTGAGGCCTACTCCGCCGCTCACCCTTACAAACATGTGAATCGGACGGTCTTTGAGCCGCCGTCCCGTCTCCGTGGACTCTCGGCGGATCCGAGTACGGCGACCAAGAATGACTGAGCCGGAGGGCCAAATATCACATCCTCGACGTCTCCCTTCACGTGCCTTTGGAGAATGGCGCGCCGACCAACCGCCCCAGATATGGTCGCCGTCAACGAGATGATTATGGAGGCGGGTGCGATTCCGTTGCCACTCGCCGTCTCTATTCTTTGATCGCAGAATTTGGCGCCTCTTCAACTGACGCCGAATGCTTGTTGCAGATCATCTGCACGTTGACCTTGTTCGGCGGTCACCGGTTATTTCGTCACCTTAAGCGCCGGAGATGAATTATCTGTTTAAATTAGGCTGCGAGAAAGGGACGATCGGCGGTTATCATATCCAGGCCGACTGGAGAGTGGTTCTTGGCGTGCGAATAAGACCGGGGCGACACAGCAAAATGGTTATGGGTCGGCGGGGCATGGCGATCTGCGTATAGAGAAGGGCCGAATTAATAGATGTAGAATCCCACTATTATCCGGGAGAGGAATCAGAGTAAGGATTTAATCTATCCCTTTGATTGAGCTTGTCTTGGGTGATCTAATTTTGTTTTCTTTGCGGGACCTCTTGTACGGCGACAGCGACCTCCCATTTGATTTCTTGATCGTTTGGGAGCGTATTCGTGCGTTGCCGAACTCCTTTATTGACGTTCGATCGCTTGAACCGAAGCTCATCGGTTGGGGTCTCTTTTGTTTTGCTACCCTCGTCACTTGAAAGTTCAAGGTATGAGGTTAAGTGGTGTTTCCTTTCTTTGACGATCGTCTCCAAGATGTTGTTTTACTTTATCTAACTTGTTTGCACCTTTTCTTTGTGAGGCTTATTTTCCCGAATCGCCGAACCTCGCCGAGAGATAGCTATGTCGGACTTGGGAGTTCTTGGTCGCCTTAATTTGGGCAAGCGGTGGTCGCGTTCTGCGGCAGCGTCTCAACTTTGCCCGGTGGCGAGACCCGGCAGGCGCCGTCGCCAGCCGGTGGTCGAGGGAGAGGCAGCTCAACGCCGCAAGAGGCGGAGGTCGGAGTCCGTCGATCTCGAGGCGGGCGTATCGATTCTTGAGCCTCGGTCGCTGCGGCTCCTATCTCGCCATCCCGATGATGGAGCGTTCGGCGCCAAGCCCACGGTCACCGGACCCGGTCATCAGCGGCTCGGCGAAGAAGATGGCGATCGCCGATGCGGAGACACCCCGGCAAGCCTTTTTCGGACGCGACCCGAGCTGGTCAATAGGTAAGAGTGGGTCAAAGTTTTTGAGTTAGGCATTAGAGCACGGTATGGGCTAACTCCTTGATTTCCCCGGTTTGCGGCTGCAGGTTCGCCTCGCCGACCGGGACGTCGCCCCCATGGTGCCGGATTTCTGTCGGCGGTGGCTCCACAAGGTTACGTCGAAGTCCCTGCTACGTTCGCGGCAATCACTTCCCGCCCAAGGCTTGGGCACGACCAAACCTTGGACGCGATCGCTCGTCGCGATCTGGAGATGCCATGCGGCGGCGTCGCCCTGGCTCTTCAGCGGCGACGATGGCCGTCAGTGCTCGGGATTTTGAGGCGACCCTCCACTGCTCATCTCCATCGCGAGCTCGAGACCGCCGGAGCAAATATCGAGGATGCGAACCGGTTCGGTCGATGGAGAAAGAGTATGAGAGACCGCCAAGCGGGCTAAGCGGGGCGTGGATCGATTGAAGCGAGGCGAGTCGCTCCAAGGAAGCTGCCGATCGATCTGTAATAAGGAGAAGGAGACTCGCCGAAGCTCGAGGCTTCGCGAGAGGAGGCGGCCGGCTGAAAGGCTGCGGTGGATCGCTCGGTGAGTGGAGGCGGCGAAGAGAGAGCCGGAAGGCCGAGGCGAGAATGTTGCCAAGGCGGCGAATCAAGCGGAGGTCGAGAAGACGGCGGCGGATGCGAAAGGGCGATTGAAGGCGATCGAGGTCGATCCTACCTTAACGTCGGGCACGTCGGCGAGTTCGCTTACTATTTGGCCTATCTTGTGTCCGAGTTGCTAAAGGGCGGGGTCGAGGCCGGTCCTACGATGGAAAGCTTGAGATCCTATGTCTCCAAGCATCCTCTGCATCAGAATTCTCTCTGCCGATCCTTGACTTGGTCGACCTCGGGATTGACTTGAGTTGGTATACCGGCACACTCATGCAGCCCGAGGCCGATGCCCACGCCGATCCGCGACCGAGGGCGAGACCAAGGGGCTTTGAGAGGCTTTTGTTTTCCTCTGTAACTTGTACTTTTTGTTGTAATGCCTTGAGGCCTTGAAATGTATGAAGCTTGTGTTTATGAATAAAATACTCCTTTTCTCATTCGCGTAATGCCTTATATGCGATCGCCTTTGACTCTTTGTGTGCAATTTTGTCGCGTACGCGTATATTTGCTTTCGATTGTTGGTTCGTCCGGCCGATTGTCTGAGTGTTGAAAGTATTGACATGTTTTGAATTGGAATTCTTACTTGTAATTTTCGTGGACGATCTCGATCGCCCGCATGTTTTTGAGCGGCCGTCGAATATGGTTTCTCTTTGTTCGATCGTATTTGAGAGTAGCTCGGCTATCCACCCTTGTTTTTGTTCACTTATTGTAAGTAAGGGAACAAAGACTAATCTGTCTGGCGAGCTATCTTCATTTCGCCGATTCGAAGAGTCATGTGTGGTTGCGGTGTTCGATGGACCGATCTCCCCAATCGTGTCTTTGTGTGCGCGGGATATTTAGTACCTGCGACTCACTTTTTGTGAGGGTCCTCCGTTAGCTACGCCGCCTTGTGTTAAAACGGAAGGCGGGCGATCTCGTCTGGAGGAGTCCTTGCGCGGAGTGTTGTCGGCTTTTTCGACACCACGTCCGCGGCTTGTCGGCTCTGCTTCCACCTCGGCCCGCCATGAAGATGGCGATCCTCGACGGTGTACGTTGAGGCAGGGTAACGGCACGTCGCATTGTTCGGGTTCACCATGTTAGATGATGTACCTTGAGAGCGTGCGATCGCGCCTGCGACTATTTTGGAGGGTCCTTGGCTACGTCGACCTCGTATTTAAACGAAGGGCGGACGATCTTAGCCCAAAGGAACCTTGCATGGGCGAAGCCGGTTCCATCGACCTCCGTGACCATGTTGCAATAATTTTACCTAGGATCGTCGTGATCGTGATCGTCGGTGATATGCGATGCACTGGTGGGGCGATCGCCATAACGGATGGGATAACAAAAATCTCATTATATTCCTTGTACATCATTGAAATCGAATACAAATTTTTCACCGATAGTATTTTTTGAGATGCAGCGTTCGGGGTATTGGTCCTGAGTATCGTCAGGATGTTCGATTCGTAGGCTCCTTTAGTTAACCATCTGGATACTCGAAAGGTCCTTCGATTTGGACCAAAGACGCTGTATGGGTTTGGATTTTCTTGAGGCGAGATCGCCCACTTGAAATCTTCTCTCTCGACCTTTGAATTGAAGAACTTCTCGGCTCTCCTTTTGTGGATTGTGTTCTTCATTTAAAGTCGAGGTCTTTCTTCAAGCATGTCTAGGTCGATTCGCGGGCTATATCGTTGTCGGTCGTCATCTCTGTTCGGTTCGATGGCCGAGACGGCGATCTCGAAGAATCACCGCTCATTCGAAGGTAAGGGCGAACGGGTTTCGCCGGTTGAATTGCGGGTCGTCGTTCGGTAGGACCATAAAGCGTCTGGGAGCTCGCTCGCCCATCTTCCTTGCACAGATTCGAGTCGTGCTTTGATCGTGTGTTTGAGGATCTTATTCACCGCCTCTACTGCCGTTAAATGCGAGGGTGATAGGCGCGAGAATAACCTTTTGACTCCCCACTTTTCACGAATTGCATGACTTCTAAGCCGAATCTGTTTCCGTTGTCGGAGATGATGGCACAGGGCAAACCGGCATATTATGTTTTTCCATATAAACTTGATCACTTGTTCTTGGCGATCTTGTTGGCGGTTCGGCCTCGACCCATTTGGTGAAATAATCGACCCAGCGATGGCGAACTTACCCCACAGGCCGTCGGCAAGGGACTATAAGGTCGATGCCCCATTGCGCAAATGGCCAAGGGCCGTACATGGAGGTGAGTTCGGGTGATAGTTTTATGTTGGGGCCCATTATCGACATCTATGACAAGATCGCATAAGCGATCGCATCTTTAGAAGGATGGCAGAAAAATCCTTGTCTCGTCGTCTTATGGAGGAGGGCTCGCCGCCGCGTGGTTCCCACAAATCCCGTCATGGATTTCGGCTAAAACGAGCCGACCTTCCTCCGGTGTAATACACTTGAGGAGGAAGGCCGAAAGCTTCGCTTGTAAAGCCGATCGTCGATAGGGTATACAGTGTCGCACGAAGGCGAGTTGGCGAGCTTTAACACGGTCGTCGAGGACCGTTCCGTCTTTAAGTATTTGATGAAGCGGAGTCATCCAATTCTCTTCGGCGATGGCGGCCGTGGTAACCAAATTCTGTCGATCGCCGGCCTTGTTGACTTAGTGATTTGGATGTTGGAGAAGTGGTGCCCATCCGATGATGCTAGTTTGGAAAGTGCATCGGCACAGGAGTTGTGCTCTCTCGGGACTTGCTCGATTAGTACTTCTTGAATTTTGTGCACATTTCGGCGACCGGCTCTTGGTATTTGACCATCATTGCGCGTGCCTCATATTCCCCCTTGACTTGGTTCACGACCAAAAGGGAGTCCATGTAGATATGGAGGCGTCGAACATCTAGGGCGAGGCTAGATCAAGCCCGCCTACCGAGGGCTTCGTATTCGGCTTCATTGTTGGTCGCACGAAACCGAAACGCACGGCATTTGTGAAACTCGACCGTCTGGGCTAATGAGGACAATCCACCTTTGCTCTCGCATTGGTCGAGCCATCCACGTATAATTTCCGAGGCGTGTCGTCAGGCACAGGTGACCGTGAGGAACGTTAATTCCACCACGAAATCCGCCACAGCTTGGCCTTTGATCGCCGTGCGAGGAGCGTAAGTGATACCGTATTGTGCGATCTCCGGCGACCACTTGAGGAGTCGCCGTTGGTGTCCTGGTCGGTGCGGACTTGTCTTAGGGTAGAGTGGTTAGGACCTCCACAGTGATCGAAGAAGTAAGCTCTCGGTTTCGTACACTCATGACAAGGGCATAGGCGATCTTCTCCAATGGTGTGTAACGTGTCTCGGCGTCGTGGAGCGCCTGGCTAACATAGTAGATCGGCAAGTGGGCTTGCCCCTCTGCTCGCACCCGAACGGCACTCAGTGCGACCTCAGAGGCCGCTAAGTAAAGGAATAATTTTTCACCGGGATCGGCTTTGCCGAGATCTCGGGGTTGGATAGATATTCCTTTATTTTGGCGAATCTATCGGCTTTCTTTCGTCCATGCGAACTTCTTGTTCTTGATGGTCGCGAAGAAAGGCTTGCTTTATCGCCGAGCCGTGATATGAAGCAGTTGAGGCGGCTAGACACTGTGAGGCGTTGCACTGTTTGTTGTTTAGCGGTTCCTGCATGTCAAGGATCGCTCGTATCTTGGCGGGGTTCGCCTCGATCCCCCTTTGGCTCACTATGTGCCCCAAGAACTTCCGAGCCCACCCCGAAGTTGCATTTCTTGGGGTTCGACTTCATGTTAAACTTCTCAAGGATGGCGACGTCTCGGCAAGATCGTTGAGGTGATCTTCCTTCTTGAGGCTTTTGACCACGATATCGTCAATGTAGACCTCCATGGTCTTGCCGTCCCGATCGGCGAACATCCTGTTGACTAATCACGGTAGGTCGCCCTGCGTTTTTCAAGCGAGCGGCATTCGACCCAAAAGTATATGTCTTTTTACGTGTGGAAAGATGTGTGTTTTATGTCTTCCTCGCCATTGGGATTTGATGATATCCGTGAAGGCATCCATAAACGACATCATTTCGCAACTTTGCCGTGCTATCGACGGATGATCGATATGAGGCATTGGGAAGTGATCTTTTGGACATGCCGTTGAGGTCGGTGAAATCATGCATAATCTCCGAGCCGATCGGCTTTTTGGCGAGCACCGCGTTGGCGACCCATTGTGGTTCGTCGATTGCTACTCCGATCGATCATTGCCGAGTAACCACGGACTTCTATGTCGGCCTGCGTATTTCTGACCGAACTTCCTACGCTCGGTGAACAGTTTCATTGTCAGTCGATCTTGAGATAATGGCGGCGTGTTCGGGACTTATGCCAACCATATCTTGATGCGACCGAGGCAAAGACACCGATGTTCTTACGTAGCAAGTTGATCGATCTCCCTTCAATTCGCGGTCGATGCTCGCGCCCGATCTGTACCTCCGTTCGGATGATCCGGATCCATCGTAATGCTTTCTAACTCTTCGACGAGGCAGTGCCTCGTTGTACGATCTCGGACTCGGTCCTTGGATCGATGTCGAGACTTGGCTCAAACCGATCCTTGGCTCGATGTCGTCCGTCGATCGATGAGAGATGGCGTCCCCGAGTCGGGTCGATACGAAGTCTCGTGCTCGTCGATCTCCATGGGTTGACCGTCGGTCGCTTGATGTTACATACGATGCAGGAAGTATTGAAAGAATTAACAACATAGGAGTAACTCAAACATCTCTTTGCCATTAGTTGATCTCCTTTTACGATGACCGTCCCATCGGCGGTGGGGAATTTGATACTGATAAAAGAAAGATGAGGCGACCGCCTCAAAGGTTTCTAAAAGGGCGACCTAGGAACCCATTATAGATCTTTGGGCCTATCTATGATTACAAAGCTTAGGTTCTAGTAATCCCTAACCTTGGGATCATAAAAGCATACTAGCTCGACGGAGAGCTTGATCCTCCGTAGGCTTGGGTGTGTTGTCGCCGAACCCTTGAAGTACGGTGTCGAAAGGCTTGATGAATTTGATCGGGTTGCCGAGTTGGTCTAGGCGGATTTGAATATGATGTTGCAAAAACTCCCATTGTCGACCAACACGCGATCGGCCGTCTTCCCGAGGATGCAAGCGGAGATCACTAGTGCATCCTCCTTGGGACATTGCACTCCTTCCCCGTCCTTGTTGCAAAAGGTGATGAGCGCGTCTCTAGAGATGGTCGGTTCAGGGGTACAACGACGTGGACCGGCGAATGCCTCACTCGGCTTTTCGTTTCTGTTCGACATGGTGGAAACCGGGAAAGACCCCGAGGTTTCCACCTCCCGCTTGGAGCATGTTGACCGGCCGCGAGTTGATCGGTGGGACCGAATCATCGAGTATTCCGGCTCATGCTCAATTCGCGGCCGGATTGGGAGGAGTTCTCTCGTATTGCCGACGCTCGCGCCTCCGGTCCCTTTCCGTCCTTGGTTCCGGCTTGGTGACCAAGTTGTCCAGGTTGCCTTCCTCAAACAATCGCGAGTTGCCTGAGGAGATCGCGGCAGCTAGTGTTGTGGCCGGACTCTTATGATAGGCAGAATTTGCTACGGTCTAGGTGACCGTGGTCCCTTATTAGCTTTGGCTTGAAAGCCACTCGCGACCCTTGATCGCGTTGAAGATGTGGGCCGAGATAAGTTGAGGTTGTGAAGAAGGTGGACCTCTACATCCTCGAAGGCTTTGAACTCGCCAGCGGCTTGGCGATCGCCTTTCCGGGCTTGGCGGCCGTCTTTTCTCGGACATGGGAGGGTGCTTTTCCTTCTTCGGATGGTCCCTCTTCTAAGCGGAGTGAGAGCATCCTCTGTCTGGCCAGAACCCGGCGGCCTTGTTGCGGAAAATCGAATAGGTCGGGGATATCTTTTGTGAGATGCCTGAACATGGGCGGCGTCCGTGGAATCCGCTCATAATCGAGTTGAGAGCGATCTCGTCGCCGACGGCTCACCGGTGAGGACTATCTCGTCTACCCTGGTCGATGTAATCCCCATCCGATTCGCCCTTCCCCGCCCGATTTTCATCATGCGGTGAGGACCTTCCGGCGAGCGACTTTGGCGGCGAAGTATGACCTGAAGTCGTTCGCTAGCTTCTCAAAGCAATTGATTGAGCGAGATGGTAGTGAGGTGTACCATCTGTGGGCGAGGTCGCCGAGTTAACGGGAACATACGACATCTCGTCGCATCCAAGCTCCGCACTTGGTCATGTAGATCCGAATTTGCTTAAGTGGGTTTAGGATCCGATTTCCCCTCGTATAAAGGTGTTTGTGGGGATTGATAGTTGGTTGATCGGCGAGCTCGATCCGAGTCGTGAGTGGTTCGCTTGAACCAATGATCGATCTCCTGGCGCTGCCCCATTTTCCATGAGCGCCTTCATCTCGTCAGTGGCGTTGTATGGCGGCTATCGCCGTCGCCCGCTCGCCGATTGACTCTCGAGCGTGAACCAAGGCGATCGTGTGCGATCCCCAGCCCCGTGGTGAACGACGATCTCCCCGCCGAGGGTTCCCTTCTTGGGCGGCAGGGGGCTCGTTGGCCATCTGTCTCTTGGGAGTCGGATACGCCGAACTCTGGTAAAGGATTCGGATATCGATGTCTCATTTGGGCCGGAGTGCCCGGCCGCCATGAGGATCGCTCCTGGCGGCGAAGACGGAATCGTCCCGCCTTACGAGAGCCTTCTCCGGCTCGGGCTTTCGCCGATTTCTCAACATAGATCCCCTTGAGCTTCCGTTTGCTTGCCCGGCGGTTGGCTGACGGGGTGATGGTGGGCGCATCGTGGGCCCTCTGCCGTTCCCTGAGGATGGCTATAGCCTCCTCAATCTGTTTCGATGTCTGGAACTGATCGAGTGAGAGGCTAGAACCGTCCCTCGGGGGCGGGAGTGAGAGCCTAGCGTCGCCATGGTCGCCTTCCGCCGTGGGCTGGGATTCGGTCCTCGCGAATAAGATTTCCGTGAGATCTCGGGGTGGCCCTCTTGGAGGTTGTTGCTGATGTCATTTTCTGATGGTTTTTCTATTGAAGAACAGTGAGTGTTTCTTCAAGTATATGTCCGGAGAACAGTGAGTGTTCTTCGAGACGGTAGGAATAAAAATGAAGGTTTGGAACGGTCCTTCCTCTAGCGCCAATTGTTGTTACCCAAAATATTATCCGGAGATAGTATTGCTGGAACGATCGAGTAACAAACAAAATGCGAGAACACTTCCGTGGGAAAATGGATAACACAAGATTTGCCGGGGTTGTTAGTCCCGGGCTTGAATGCTCTCGCGAGATGTTATTAATAAATATCTTATCAGTACAAATATTATTGTTAGTATCTTATTCAATGAGTGTAAAAGCTTCTTGTTATCTAGGCTTTAGAGCGCGTAGATTGCCTAAGAACCAGGATGGATGAATGTGAGTTCTTGCTTGGAATTTTTGTTGTTTGTGTGTGAATGTCACTATGAATATGTTAGTGCTTGCCAAAAGAGCCTTTTGTTCTCTCTTTGGTGTGTATTTTGCACTTAATTCGTGGTAGAATCCCCCTTGGCCGCATACGGTGAGTTCTCTATTTATAGGGGACTAAGTAGTTGGGATCCTCGGCGATCGCGGGCGATCGCCGTTTTCTATATTAAAATAAGCGGCCGATCGTCCCGTCACGTGGGCCTGTTCCTTGAGGTCCGAGGTTGCGATTGGAGGCCAGTGGGTGAACGATGGGAAACCAAGACGCCGCGAGTCGCCGTCCCGAGGGGGTCCACTTCGTACCTTTCGCGGCCTTGTCGGTAGGTGCGGTAGGTGACAGTGGGTCAATGATCCTTTTGTTGGTATCCTATGAAGATCCGCGGGTGGGCCATCGTCCAAGATTCGGTCTTCGACGACTTTGACGGATGCTGGATCCCCACGTGGCATGAGACGATCGCCTCTGAACCGTTAGACAAAGACGATCGCCAGGTATCAAAAGACGATTGCTGGTTACCAAATGACGATCGCTATATTATGCCGGACTTTTAGGTGTTCGTCCGGAGTTTGGCTTCTATGGTTGACTTTTCAGGGAGGTCGCCGATCGCCTATCGTGGCGAGTTAATCGTCGCACAACACACAGGAACACCCAACTCATGTTTTCTATCCAAGACTGTAACTGAGAATGGATGGCTGTGGCACAAAAGATTATGCCACCTGAACTTCAAGACCATCAATAAAATCAGTTCTCAGAAGCTGGTCAGAGGACTTCCAAATGAAGCATTCAAAAAGGAAGCACTTTGTGATGCCTGTCAGAAAGGAAAGCAGACCAGAGCATCGTTCAAACCAGTCCAGCCCACAACCTTAACAACCAGGATCTTAGATCTACTCCACATGGATCTATTTGGTCCTATCAAACCAAGGACTTTGAGCGGCCGAAAGCATGCACTTGTTATAGTAGATGATTATTCAAGGTACACTTGGATCATCTTCCTATATAAGAAAAGTGAAACCCTGACCAAGCTACCTGAGCTGCTGAGAAGGATCCAGAATAAGAAATCCCTATCCATAATCAAGATCAGATCAGATAGAGGAGGAGAATTTCTCAACAAGGCGATAACTGATTACAGCGATCAGAATGGGATCCAGCATGAGCTCTGCGGCCCGGGGCCTTGTGAGAATGGTGTTCTTTGAAAGAAGAACAGAACCACGAAGGAAGCGGCAGGTCCATGATTGCGACGGACTGCCAAGAGGTTACAGTGTCAAGTCAACACAGCCTGTCACACCCAGAATAGGAGTATGATAGTAGGGAGACATGGCAAAACTCCCTATGAGGTTTGGAATAATAGAACTCCTACTGTTGCTTACTTTCACGTTTTTGGTTGTAAGTGTTTCATCCACAACAATGGTAAAACCCAACTAAATGCCTTTGATGCTAAAACTGATGACGGTCTCTTTATCGGATACTCACAAAGAAGCAAGGCATATAGAGTCTTTAATAAAAGAACCTTAGTTGTGGAGGAAACACCCTATATTGTTTTTGATGAATCTACAGTTGAGTACAGGAAACAAGTTGAGCTAATTGAGAACAAACTGAAGTCAGCAACCCTTGAAGAAGTCATTGTTCATGACACTGGAATGGTGGACTCACCTGCAGACCAGACTGATGACCCAACTGCAGCTGCTGAAGACCCAACTGCAGATCAGACAGGATCACCAAATCTATCTGATCCTGTTGCCGCTGATGAAGATCCAGCCGTAGCTGATAAAGACTCATCTGCAGATCAGATCCAACCTGCAGATGACAAGACGGTACCTGATCCAGTTGCAGACCAGAACCCAGCTGATGCTGAAATCCACCAGAGCAATCCATCAGGGGGAACAGACCCAGAAGAGGACGACATACACAAATGGCTCAAAGAACACCCAATCCATCAAATCATCGGAAAGCTGACCGATGGAGTTAAGACAAGACAGTCAACCCTACCAGCAGGAATGGCGATGTTATCATGTTTTATGTCACAAATTGAACCCAAGACCACAGAACAAGCCTTGGAAGATTATTCATGGATTAATGCCATGCAAGAAGAGTTGGAGCAGATGGAAAGAAACAAAGTTTGGGAACTAACAGACAGACCTGATCACAAGAAAGTTATCGGCACCAAATGGGTGTACAAAAATAAGAGTGATGAAGACGGAGCTGTTGTTAAGAATAAGGCCAGACTTGTAGCAAAAGGGTATGCACAGTGTGAAGGAATAGATTTTGATGAAACCTATGCACCTGTTGCAAGATTAGAGGCCATCAGACTATTCCTCGCATATGCTGCATTTAAGGATTTTGAAGTATATCAGATGGATGTAAAGAGTGCCTTTCTAAATGGAATCCTAGAAGAAGAAGGCTATGTAGAGCAACCCCCAGGTTTTGTCAAAGGATACAAAGTCTATAAGCTATTGAAGGCTCTTTATGGACTCAAGCAAGCACCAAGAGCGTGGTACGAAACACTGTCTGTGTTTCTTGAGAAAAATGGTTTTTGCAAAGAAAAGGTGGACAAGACCCTATTCAGGGTAGAGCACGAAGGCCATATATTAATAGTCCATATATGTGGATGACATCATTTTCGGTTCAACCAATCCAGTGTTATGCGAGAAATTCTCCAATCTCATGCAAGGAGAATTTGAGATGAGTATGATGGGAAAACTTAACTTCTTTCTCGGACTACAAGTTAAGCAGATGGAAAAAGGAATTTTCATCAACCAAGCAAAATATACCAGAGATCTTATCAAGAGATATGGAATGGAATCAGCCAAACCAGCAAGAATTCCTATGAGCACAAGTACTCACCTGGATGCAGATAAGGCAGGCATATCAGTGGACTCAACTCACTACAGAGGACTCACTGGATCTCTTCTGTACCTCACAGCAAGCAGGCCAGACATATCCTATGCCGTAGGAGTTTGTGCACGATTCCAGTCCAAGCCGAAGCAATCACACCTAGATGCAGCCAAGCGGATAATAAAATACCTCAAGTCTACAATCAATGTTGGACTATGGTATCCAAAGGATGATAATTTCGAGCTGTCAGGATACTCAGATGCGGATTTCGCAGGATGCAAAATCAACAGGAAGAGCACTAGTGGAACGTGTCAATTCCTAGGAACCAGACTGATATCCTGGTTTAGCAAGAAGCAGGTTTCTAACGCTATCTCCACTACATAGTCAGAATACCTAGCTGCAGGTAGCTGTTGTGCACAGATTCTATGGATCAGACAACAGCTAAAAGATTATAATATTATTGCAAATGAAGTTCCGATCTGGTGTGACAATAATAGTGCTATTGCAATAACCAACAACCCGATTTTGCATTCAAGGACGAAGCACATTGATGTTAAGCACCATTTCATTAGAGACCATGTGCTTAACAAAAGAGTTAGAGTTGAAAGAGTCAGCACCGACTTTCAGATAGCTGACATCTTTACCAAACCCTTGCCAGAAGAAAGATTTTTGGAACTGAGCAGAGATCTTGGATTACTAGATTGGGAATCTAGTACTGAAGCAAGCTGAAGCATTTCAGAGGAAGGACGGATCCAGCTCAAGAATCAGGCCCAGCAAATGCAGACAAGAAAACGGAGGAAGGACAAAGCAACCTAGCTGATCAGAATACCAGGCGAGAAGTCAACTAACCAGATGCAGAGCGGTCAACAGTCAACCAGCTAAGTTTTCTAAACTGACCTCTGAATATTTAATTATTATCTGCCATATTTATAATATTATTATATTAATTTTGGTTCACAAATAGCATTTAAATATATATTTTTCTAAGCTAAGTGGCAACTTTAATACACGTGTCAGTCGCTTATTAAAACGGCCTCCACGGTGGCCAATCAGAATCAACCGTCAAATTTTAAAATGGGCCACCGATTCAAATTTGAAATTCAAAAAAAATATCAAAAGGCGTACCACCTTTTCAAATATATAATAAATTCATACGTCTTTTCATCTTCCTTATAAGGAAAGAAGACCCCTCACTTTACCCTTTACGCTTTCAAACCCTAGATTTCTCAGAGTAAAAATTTCTTGAACAACGAAATACACTATAATCTTTTGATTGCAGAAATGGAAACCTACTTCGAAGGCGTAAACATGAAGGCGGTCAAAGACCAGATCATTTTCTCACTGGTCGTCGACTTTGAAGGATTATTGGAAGCGAACTTGGAGGATTATGATGAGTACAACCTAATCCGCGCAATGAAGCTCAATGGGATCTACCCATTCCTTGATATCAACCCGCAACATCTGTTCAAGGAGGATGTCATCGAGTTCTATCGTGAAGCTTGTTTGATTCAAGACGGAATTCGAAGCACTGTTCGCGGAAGTCAAATCGACATAACGCGAGAATCGATTCGCAGAGTTTTCGGTATGAAGCTCCGCGGCTTAGCCGTCGAAGCGCTCAAACAGTCTTCTGCCGAAATCTGGAAAACGATAAAGGATAAGAATGCGCCCGAAAAGCTGAAATTAACTGCCAGGAGAAATGAGCTTAAGAAAGTGTATCGTCTTGCGTTGGACATAACCAACAAGATAATCATGGGGATGGCCGGCAGTTATGATCAACTGTGGTCGGCAAATTTTATGGTGCTGGGAGCACTAATTCAGGAAGAAGAAATCGACTGGGCTGATTACATCTTCAGGCAACTCGTACGAGAGGTCAACAAAGTCGAGTGGCTTGATGATGAGAAGAAGTTTAAGACAAAGCTGGCGTTTGGAACGCAGCTAAGTTGGTATTTGGAAAAGATTGGTGTGGCAAAGGGAAGCACTGACCCCTTCCACCCCAACAAAAGACTTGGTCATATGGACCACGAGAAGCAGAGGAAATTCGGAGGCGCAAAGAGAGCAGCTCAGATGCTGAAGGACCTACCTGACACAAGGCCATATCCGAGATATTATTCGTCAGGAGAGTCGGACAGACCTGCAGCCGATATCGCAACTGCAGTCGAGTCAGACACCGAGTCCGACAACACTCCCATTGCAGTCAGATTTAAGAGAAGGGGACCAGCCCCTGAAGGACCTTCTCTTCTGCAGTCGTCTCTAGAGCCCTCTCCCAAGAGGACAAGGAAACTGCAGCTCAGTGAAGAAGAGTAGCCTGAACACCTTGCCATCCCCTCAGCCAGGTCACCAACTCATCTGGAGGACCAACCTGCCCCAGATACCCACGAGACTCGGATTGTGGCTGTACTCACCCCCTCAGCCTACATCTCCGAAGAAGAAGAAGCAGGTCTCATAATTTCTATCCCTGAGGCTGACTATACCTTTAACCTGTTAGAAAATAACACTTTCAATCTATCCATCGAACAACTTTAACTAGTCAAACCCCTAGCCCTAAAACAATCATTCCTTGAAATTTTTAGAGAATGGAAATTTTTGAAATCCTTATCCTTCGCCAAACTCCAATCTTTTATTGACACTTGTGGTTGGGACTATCCCCAAGCCACGGAGGACGTGCTGACAGATTTTTGCAAAACGTCAGACACAATTTTGATCCTCCAGGAGGACTGGTTCATGTCCAATTTTAAAACCAATATGGACCAGTTCATCCACTGCATTATGCTTAGCATTTTTGATGGTTCTTTTGGTGAAAATGAGGAGGAGGAAGTTGAAAAGGAAATTAGAATTGAGGAGGTAGATGGAGAAGAAAAAGAAGTTGTTGTATTGGATGATGAAGAAAAAGAGCAGGAGGAGAGCAGAGAGGAAGAAAAGATCTTAGTTGAAAATCAACCTGATGAGGTAGAAAAAACAGAAGAGTTGGCTGATGAAGAAGAAGAAGAAGAAGGAGAAGAAGTAGATCAAGATGAAAGAGAGAAGAAGGATGATGATGATGACAAGGAGAATAATGATGAAGTAGAAAAGGATAAAAAGGATGATAACAATGATGATGATAATGATGGTGATGATGGAGGAGATGCAGGAGCTGAAAAAGATAATGGAAAAGAAAAGGATGAGGAGAAAGAAGAAGAGGAAAAGGAGGAGGAACAGGAGAAAGAGGAGGAGAAAGCAGATGAAGAAAAGGAGCCAGAGCCGGAGCCAGAGCCAATTCAAGAAGCTGCAGATAGATCATGGTACCGCCGTACACCACTCCTAGATGCGGAGTTAGCCAAGACTCCAGTCGTGACCCCAGAAGACCCCTCTGGACTACTGCCGCATGTAAGCCTGCAGTCTAGTGGTTCCTTTTCAGAAGGCTCAGGAGAACACTCTCCATCAGCTCAGATATCACCTGCCATGACTGAGCTGATCAGGCAGATTGTGAAGGACACAATTGGAGAGCTGCTGGCGTCTCAGGTCAATCCTGACCTTCAATCAATCAATGCAAAGATCGACACCTTGCTACAGAGAGGAGTTCCCCAACCTCCTCCCCCTACCAACAACAGAATGCCATTTGGCATGTCTGATTGGATGAGCAGAATGGAGCAGCAATTAACTACCCTTGTTGATGCTGGAAAAAAGGGGGAAGAGAGTTCAGGGGGAAGGAAGTAATCAAGGAGAGATAAGGGCAGAACTAAGATCGAAGAAGAGGCAAGATGTTCTTCAAATTGAAGGACCATCAAGCCTGAAAAGAAAGGAGATTTCTGCCCCCAGTCAACCTGAAGAGCAGCCCATGGAGAAGAAGAGAAGAAAGCAAGAAGAACTACAAAGATTCGAATGGGAAGGCAAAGAATTGTGGTTTGTTGAAGAATTCTTGCCAACAGAATTCATGACTCGTTGGGCGGATGCCAAGAAACAATTTATAGAGCAGTTCTATCTCTGGGAGATACTTGATGATAAAGAATGCTCGCCCCAACAGTCATTCATCAACTACATGGATAATAGATGGCCTACTCTGTGGAAGTTAATGCTTAAGTATGCAGCCAAATGGCAGGCTTATCCTATGATTCCCAGATTCAGAGCAGTGGAAGCGCCGACCCGTTTGGACAATGAGCTTAATGAGCTAGAGCTTCAAAAAGAAATTAGGAAGCTATGTGAAGAGCACAAGTTCTCTTCAAGAAAAGACCAAGACTTTGCTGCTCTAGTCGTAAGAAGGAAGTATGGTCTTGCTCTAGTCAAGATAAGACCAATTGGAGCTAAACCCTTCAGACCTGCCAAACAGCCTATTCGCAGAGGCAGAGGAAGAGGCAGATGACTTTATTTCTTTGTACTTGTAATTTTTTTATTATTTCTGTACATGTAAAAACTTTCTTGTAAATTTCAATCTTAATCATAGTCAGAAAGTTTTATAACAGTCTGTTGAATGACAATTTCCAGTTGTCTCAATGTTAGACTGATTTCAGTTTTTGGTCTTGCACTTAAGTGCAGACTTGATCATTTGATTACTTGTTTAAAAGTTTTGCCATCATCAAAATAGGGGGAATTTGTTAGGAATACTTATTAGATTTTGATGATGTCATTAATATAAAATCAAATGTTTATTACTTGGCAAAATGTAAGGAAGAACCAAATGAGTATCTTCCATAGGCCAAAATATGTTAAGTATAAAACTTGGCAAAATGTAAAGAAGAACCAAATGAGTGTCTTCTGTAGGCCAAAAATTAGTTAGGCTGAAAATCAGTTAAGTACTAAAGTACAACTAAGTCCATCAGAGAGGATCAGTCGAGTCGAGTCAGAGTAGTCCTGGTCAACATGATTTATCAGAGAAGTTTGACCAGACTGCAGCCAAGGTACCTCAGGGAAGGCACACGATCGATCGTCACAAACAGTGAACATCGAGAGAGGACCATCGCAGAGAAGTTAACTGCTCATCAGCCTACTCGAAGTCAGCCAAGTACTCCAAGTCCACGTCAGCATGCGTTGAAAAGTCAAGTATTACGGAAAGTCACATGCAACGTGAAGAGACAAATTGGAGTGATTCCCGCAAAAGATATAACTTAAATAAATCATCCAGACCCACCTTGAAGACTTTAATAGTTTTATAATCAAAAGATTCGGCGCCTCACATGCAGAACCTTCACAACGGTCGGAAGATAAATTAAAATTATGGGAATCCAGCCTTGCAACGTTCAGAAAGATTAAACAAAGAAGTCTTCCTCCAACGGACGGATTTGCTAAAAAGATTTGCAACGGCTACAAGGAAAAAGCTCAGAGATCGTCTTATATATATCCGAAGATTTGAAGCTGAGTAACAACCGGTGCGAACATACTTTTCAAGCGATCAAAGCAATCAAGCAATCTATAGCATCGTGAAAAGAGCGGTTCTAAAAGTTCATACTTAAAGAAGCTCTTAGTTGGAGAAGACAAAAACTCTTGTCTATAATCCTGAGTACGGGGTACTTCACTGGTTGAAGTAAGAGACTGTAAAGGCATCCAAGGATCGAGGATCAAGAGGTGCAAGGCAGTCAAGTGTGGTACAACGGCACGGATTTCCACTGGTTGGAAGCTGTTGTAGTGTGGTTTGAATCACTGTAATATTTATCACTGGTTGAGAATTATAGTGAATTCATCTCCAACTGGTTTGGAGAAAAGTGGATTAGTAGAGGATTACCCCACCTCTGAGACCACTATAAGTGCCTGCGTTCTTTATTGTTTTACTGCATCATACTTTAACTGCTGCATTCATCATTAAGTGTTTCATTAGTTATTTTGTATTCGTCATCAGCTGACTTCCACATATATTAAAGAACAAACGACTACAATTCATTTGTTTACCTATCAGCTGAAGAAACTCACTCTTCGTGAAAAAGAGTTTAAGAGTTTCTACAAGTCTATTCACCCCCCCTCTAGACTTGTACCTGGACGACTTGTGACCTACATAGAAATCACAAGATTATTCGAAAAGAAAAGTTGACGTTGAAATATGACTTCATTTGGCGTGCTTCTGGGTCCATAAAGAAGGTATGCATCAGTATTTGACCGCTGAAAAAAAAATTCCCGATCTGTTCTTACGGATACGATCGCTGCACACGATGGGAAGCCACCATGTGCAACGATCGTGTGCAACGGTCGTGTCCAACGACCTTGACATCGTGCGCACCACTAACGTGTTCACGATCGTTTAACACGATCGTCTACAATCGTGTGCAGCGATCGTGTTCATGGCCAGAAACTTGCACACGATCACTGCATACGGTAGTATACGACCGTGTGCATCGGTCGTGTCCAAGGAAGACCGTTTTATAATATTGTTCGCTCAATTTTCTGAATAGTTATTCATCTTTTTGTAATCAGATGTCGTGGCAGCGTATTTTGATACATCACGGTGGTCATTGGGAGCGATCGACATATGTAGACGGGGACTCCTTTTTTGTCTATATCGACACGAGCAAAGTTAGTCGTGCAAAGCTCGTGGGGGTTATCAGAGAGGGTTTGGGTGGTCCAAATGAGTCCGATTATAAATTATGGTACTTGACACACATGGCCAAGGAAACAAAGTAAAAGTCCTATTACGGGGCGATACCGAGATACTTTGATTACTAGTAGAATAGATGGAGGATCCTGAGGTCTATGTTGAGAACAACAGCTCCTCCACTCCTGAGGTTAATATGGGATGTAGCAGCTCGAGAGTAGAGCCCGGCAACATAAATTATGACATGCCTTCCAAAGAGTATCAATACGAGGAAGATGAGGAAGACGAGGAAGGTGAGGAGGTGCATACATACGAATATGAAGATTGTTGTAAGGACTTGCTTGAGTCACTATCTGCGGAATTTCTTGCTTGGGTTCGCCAACCGGCCCAAATGGATAGGATTATGAGTCGTCGGAACTTCTCATCCGACCATCAATCTGCGAGCGAGCATGAGCATCTACAATCAATGCGTAACTGGATCATTCCATTTCCGGACCCCGGTAGTGCCGGGACTTTGGGTTGGGTCGAGCAGCCTCCACCTGCACGGCCACTAGAGGTGGGGTCCACCTTTCGTTCCAAGACAGAGTTGAGGATAACTGTAGGAATGTATCATTTGGAAAACATGCTACAGTGTATCACTGATCGTTCCGCCGATAAACGTATAGTGTTTGTCTGTAAGAGTGGGCGAAAAAATTGTCAGTTTAGGTTATGTGCTATTGAGGGTGCAACTATTTGGAGAATTACTAACTTGACATTGGAGCACAGCTGTCACCATGATTTGAACCGTGCTGCCGCACGATCAGTCACTTCTGAGGTTGCCGCCCATTATTTTGCTAAAAGATTGACCGGTGAGGGGGTCACTTTGAGGCCAAAGGAGATGATTGCAGAGATGTGTAGGGAGTACGACATTGACATGCTACACAGTTTTGCTCTCCGGACGAGGAATATAGCGATAGAGAATACATATGGCGGCTTTGATGAGTCGTATCAGAGGCTCCCATCTTATCTGTATTTGTTAAAACAGCGTAATTCAGGGACAATTTATGATTTGCAGACGACTCGTGAGGGAGTGTTTTGCCACATGTTCATTGCACTCGGACAGAGTATTAGGGCATTTGATACGTGCCTTCGACCGGTGATTATAGTTGATGGGACCCACCTGAAGGGAAGGAATAAAGGAACTCTATTTGCGGCCGTCACATTTGACTGGAACGAGCAAGTATTTCCTCTTGCAGTTGGTCTCGGTCCGATAGAGAACGACGAGTCATGGACTTATTTTCTGTATAACCTGCGCAGATGATGCAATCCGATGGAAGATTTACTGATTGTGAGTGACCAACATAAGAGCATTTAGAATGCTGTTCGAGCCGTCTATCCGAATGCATTCTACGGGTTATGTTATCACCATCTTGCAAAAAATCTAACCACCTACGGTGCGCATGCTATATGACTCTTTAGAACTGCTGCCTACACGCATCGTGAAGAAGTTTTTGAAAACTACTTTTTGAAACTACATATCGAAAGCCCTAATGGGGCTCACAGGTGCCTCTATGAAATTGGGCCAGAGAGGTGGGCTAGGTCGAAGTGTCCGGTACGACGCTTTAATTTCTTGACATCCAATGATGTTGAATGCTTTAATAATCGTATGTTGTGGGCGAGGCGTTTACCTATTTGCTCGTTACTTGATATATTTCGCCTAATTTTAGAGAATTGATTTGATGAGAAACGGGGAGAAGCTACATCAACAGACCATGAGTTGACAATGCACACTTTTGAAAAGCTTTCTAACTCTATGCAAGGCAGTCTGACTCTTACCGTTCGAGCTACCACCCCACTTCTTTATAAAGTCGAAGAAAACAAAGTTTCTTATGAGGTCGACCTTCGAACATGGACATGTTGTTGTCGTGAGTTTGATTTCGATCAGATTCCATGCCGTCATGTCGTTCCCGCTATAAAGTAATTGTCTATGCTGTCATGTGCACATGGTCATGGCCATTCAATGTTTTTGTCTATGCTGTCGTGTGCACTCGGTCATGGCCATGGGCATGCGGGTGCTGTCGGACGCTCACGGTCGTGCCCACGGTCATGGCAGAATGCACACGATCGTAACCCACGATCGGCACGATCGTAACCCACGATCGGCACGATCGTAACCCATGATTGGCACGATCGTAACCCACGATTGGCACGATCGTGTTCTGCCATCGTGTGCAAAACAGGACTGGTATGGATTTATCTACACCTCATCAATATCAAAAATACATTATCCTATACAACATTCTTGACATAATTGCTTATTGTAACAGGCGCGCCGGCAATGGTTTGTCCGTGTAGGATTTTGTTAGTCGTTATTTCAAGCAACAAGGCCTTAGAGAGACTTATAAGGAGCATATTAGTCCCATACCACATCCTGATGAGTGGAATGTCATACCGGAGATCTCATCCATCATTTGCATACCTCCAGAGGGGGTACGACAAGCCGGCCAACCAAGGATGAGTCGCGCACGATCCGCTGTTGAAAATTTGCCCGCAGGTGGACGGCCTCAGGTGTGCGGTAGGTGTAAAGGAACCGGCCACAATAGAAAATCTTGCAAAGCATTCATTTCCATAGGTGGTGTGGATTTTAATATCCCTAAAGAAACTCAAGGAATGTATGAACAAACGAGGCAAAGGCACCGGCAGAAGAAGAGGTGTAGCATTTGCCGTAATGATGACCATGACATAAGGGGATGTCCATACCATGAAACTTAAATAGCTTATGTATTTTTATATTTTGTGACTTACTATCAAAAATCATGTGCTGATATTTTGATCCTCGATGGACCATGTATTGAATCAGTATTATGATTATTAGTTGAAATGCATAATTTTATGTCTATTTTCTTTATCTTTGAATTGAAATTTAAGTGTTCAGTGATGTAAAGCAAATAAAGGTGATTATGGAGCCAAACATTAACCATAACAAAGTAGCTCACTTTAAAGAGCAATAGTTTACAGCAAAAGCATATCTAAATCATATAACTTTACAAAACAAAAGTTCATCACCATCACACCAAAATATCTAATAATAACTTAAAAACCACAATCACTTGGATCCCTTTTCCCCCATCTGTTGCTGTATCTTTAGTCTTGTATCACCAACTTCATGAACTTCCTCTTCTAAAATAACTTCTTTACTTGTCTTCTCAGAAATCTCCAAATCATTATCATCATCACCATCTAGTATGACAGGAGTGCTCGCAGTGTTTTTAAATAGGCCCTGTTTCATGAAACACATTAATTTGCAGTACACACTACACATACAACAAAATCAAAAAACTTACTCTGAGCATTGAGTATCTTCCTCTCGGCCTAGTTTTGTATGGTGGGTTGGGAGGAGGTATCCTCCTTCTTCTTTTTGGTGGTGGTGCTTCGATTTCTCCTAAATCGCTTTCTCGTAATCGGCCGCTCATTTCGCGTATTTGATTTTAATAGATTTTAACTGATGTTAATTGATTAGGGTTTGTAGTGAAAAGGGGGGCTACAGTTCATGTATTTCACTCCCAGTAAATGAAGATGGGCTTATATTGAAAAGGGGGGGACCCACACTGGGATTTTATAATAAAATAATTTGATATTGCCATTTGCAGTACACACGATGGGCACGATCGTGTGCTCCGATCGTGTGACATGTTGGCAACCAGATGTCACGGTGTCTATGGTGTCAAATTGGCACTGTATCCACGTATGCACACGATGGGACACACGGTCGTGCCCACGATGGGACACACGATCGTGTGCACAAGAACATCAAAAATTTTCACCAATTTCTCAAATTACTCGTCAATTTAGGTGTTGTTACTTATATATTAACAATTATTTGTTAACGATACACTTATTTAAAAAGTTATTGATTGAACTAACATAATATATTGCATATCATGTGTAGTCTATCTGTTCTCAGTGTATTAGTTCGTACGGATAAGTTCACCATCTGGATGAAATATCTCATATACTAATGAATTACAACGAAATGACAAAGACTAGTTTGTATAAGAAGCTATATAGTAATTAATGTTTGAACAAGCAATTTTTGAATCACAAAACATCCTTCTAGATAACACAATAAATCAAATTGGCAAAAATACCAAAATTTTATATGCACACGATGGGACACACGGTCGTGCCCACGATGGGACACATGATCGTGTGCACAAGAACATCAAAAATTTTCACCAATTTCTCAAATTACTCGTCAATTTAGGTGTTGTTACTTATATATTAACAATTATTTGTTAACGATACACTTATTTAAAAAGTTATTGACCGAATTAACATAATATATTACATATCATGTGTAGTCTGTCTATTCTCAGTGTATTAGTTCGTACGGATAAGTTCATCATTTGGATGAAATATCTCATATACTAATGAATTACAACGAAATGACAAATACAAGTTTGTATAAGAAGCTATATAGTAATTAATATTTGAACAAGCAATTTTTTAATCACAAAACATCCTTCTAGATAACACAATAAATCAAATTGGCAAAAATACTAAAAGTTTATATGCACACGATGGGACACACGGTCGTGCCCACGATAGGACGCACGATCGTGTACACGACCGTGACCACGATGGGACCCACGGTCGTGTGCACATGGTCATGGCAACCATCGTGCGCACACGACAGCATCAACCCATGACCGTGGGCAGGTTGCACACGATCGTGACCCACGATGGCCACGATCGTGTGCTTCCATCATATGTAACATAGAGCTAAAAGATAAAGATTTAACAACACAACACGATCGTGACCCACGATGGCCACGATCGTGTTCATCCATCGTGTGTAACAGAGAGCCAAAACATAAAGATTTAACAACACGACACATTCATATTTCCAAAACTGCCTAAATACAACATAAATATTCAACAACACGACACATTAATCTTGCCACAACACAACACGCCATAAACAATTTTACATGTCTAAAGACAACATAAAGATTTTAGCAGCTAAACCATATCGATATTTCTTAATATATTTCTCATTAAGTTCCTTGATTTGGTGCCTTGCTCCTGGGTTTGCAGAGACGAGTCGATCCAAGTACATGCACGCAAAGGGGCCACAACTGTGATTGTCGTTTTGTATGAATTGTAGCTCTCGTGGCATAATTTTAAAACTCAACTCCGTATCATACTTCTTCTTCGATTGATTGTTCAGCCAATACCCGGATTGAGCTAGCACACGAGGCATCAGACGTATAATCGGTCGCAGTTGGTTGAATCAGTATCGACCATCTTTGTGGTGGTGTGACAAGGAATCGTACAACTTCACGGTCCATGTTATGATGTAAATCTTGATAGTCACCCAGTGGCTCTGATCGAGGCAACAAATGGCAATGATCTGTTGAAACAAAATATGTAATCATATAAGATCATCACATCAAACATAGTGAATCATTTATAAATATAAAATTCAAACTTACTTCGTTGCAATTTAACCATGGAACCACATGTGCTGTATCAAGACCTGTCATGTAGTCCTCGATGCATTTAGGAATTCCAATCCTTGTAAACTGGCTTCCCTGTCACCTTGCTACCAAGTGGATCATCCGGATGGAGTCTTGCAAACTCGTTGGCCAAAACTAACTACAAAAATCCAAACCACAAAATTAACAAAAAAATCCACATCACACCAATGATATACAAGTGAGTAGGTTATAGAACTTACGTAAAATTGGGAGCCGGCAAGTATAGTGCCAACTCTACCAACACCAACACTACGGACTCCCCTCCGAAGCCTCGCTCGAGTCGCAAGCACATAACAGTCTATCACCTCGGCATCAAAGTCTTCACGGCTAGACTCTATCCGGTCAAATAACGCCTGGGTGAGAGCATGCCCAGTCTCCAAACACCGGACAATAGCATCACGTGGCTGCTCCCTCTTAAAGTGTAGGTACAACTTCTTCAGAGCCTCGCTATCTCTTGGAGGCGCAACCACAAAAGGCTCCCGAAGAGCAGCAGATGGTCGACTCACTCGCGGTGGAAGACTACGCTCACCCAAATGCTGCGTTCCGGCACTCTCACCATCTTCATCACCCTCAGCATCCCTCTCACAACTATAACGATCAGAGAGATGTACAGCCGGCTGCTCGATCTCAAAAACTGGCTGCTAGATCTGAAATAGAGGCTGCTGCTGAGGACCACCACCTTCACAATGAAACATCGCACTATAATGATGCTCGTCCTGAAACCAGTCGAACATCGTCCCATACTGCTGAAACGGCGCGTCAAATGGCTCATACTGATGCTCGTAATCAAGGGGCTGCTGAGTCCGCTCAAAAGAATGATGAATCTGAAAATGATGACTGTGCTGGATCTCGGAATGGTGACTGTGCTGGACCTCAGAATGGTGGGTAGGCGGACGCTGAGAATGGTGGGTAGGCAGACGCTGAGAATGGTGACTAGGCTGACGCTGAGAATGGTGACTGTGGGGTGCACCAGAGACTGAGTGACGTGGAGGGTCAGAAATCCTCCACTGGGCGCTGCTAACAGATGCAGAATGACGAGGCCTATCATGGCTCCCAGCTGAGTAGTGCACCGGGCTCCTAGAACGTCTATGCGTAGGTCCGAAGAAATCCACGATCCCAGAAAGCACCCGGCGAGAAACTCGAGCAATAAATCCTATCTCGGACTTGTCGTACAAGATCGCCTTCAAACGGCGATCGAAGTACTCATCCCTGCTCGTGCCCTGGGTGTGGTTCGAACGAGGAAGTCTGTGGACACAACACACCCTCTTTGGCTGCCTCTCCCGGTCCGATGTCTCTGCGCCATCTACTGGTAGGGTACTCTGCCGGCGTCGCTTCGACACTTTATGTGTCGACTCATATGTAATCAATTTCCCAGCAGCCTTCTTCAACCTATCCATAACTTTCTTTCTCAGATTCGGCGCAGGCTCATCCTCCTTGTTCTACACAGCTATTCTTACAGGCTTAATGAACTTAACGTCATATGGCGAGCCATTCTCAAAGCTCAGGTAGTAGTACTCAGCCTCATCCTCCTCCAGATGCGGTAAAGAGGGAAGTACTCTGTGCTGCAAAATTTGTCATTAAAGCATACCATTAGATGGGCAATCACATAACGTTGAAGAGATGAAGTCAGGACAAAATACGTTTACAAATTTATGTACCTTTATCGTCGAAGAAATGAGTGAAATCACAAAACTTCTTCCTCGTAGTCCATATCAAACACCGGGGGACTTGGACAGATTTATCTCGAATACTACACAATGCTCCAAATGAAGGAATCATCTCATACGACTATATCTGTAAAGCCCAAACAGGACCATAGAAGTGATAGTCCTTGTGCTCTTGTCCCTCCTTCATGGCAACGTTGCCTATGTAGTAAGATAAAACCCCAAAGGCATAAGAACCCCAAGGAAACATATCCCACTGCTCGAAATCCTCAACTAATGCCCATGCCCATGTCTCGACCATCATGTCGTCACGGCATAGGATAAAGTAGTAGTATATAAGCAAATTGGCAACCTTCACATAATCTCTTATGTCTCTACCAAAATCTCGAGCATTGAACCTCTTCCGCAGAACACTAACTTTAATATTTTTGCATTTTAATGGAAGTACATGAAGAATAAGTTAAATACCAATTCAGTGCCCATGCAGGGGACTTTAACCGAGTTTAATAGTAATCAGTTTAACTCCAATACTCAAACAGATACAATGACAAAGCATAAAATATAGACTCGAGCCTCATCATCATGCCAGATCATCCTTTGCGTGCATATCCCGTGCCCGCTCCTCATCTCTTCCGACACCTGAAATGCATAAGACGCATTTCCCCCATTTAAGGGGTTAGCATTCGAATAGCTAGTGAAAGTACACAATTACACTACATTATATACAAATACGATTTACACAGTCATGTCATTCAGGAAACATTTGAAAATCCATATTCCGGAATATCACATTGGCATCCAAAATAGTTTATGAAAACATCACAATATCACAAACATTCACAACTGGTAACCCGTGGCCGTACCCCTTAGTATCAACCCCCAAACACCCAGTCGAACGCTCTGGGTGGGAAACCACTTCCGCGGCCGTACCCCTTAGTATCGGCCCCCAGACGCCCCGTCGAACGCTCCGGGTGGAAGGTCAGCAACACACGCACCCAAGTCCACTTCCGTGGCCGTACCCCTTAGTATCGACCTCGAGACGTCCCATCGAACGCTCCGGGTGGAAGGAACAAGTAACTCACACATCCAAAAGATCAAGATCCATCATTCAAATCGAAACCGTAACACACATAACGGAATGTAATAAATGTACTTGCCTTGAATAAAATGACGCGAAAGGAAAAGGCGAACGACAAGGTTTCGGTCCGAACAATCTTCACAAATCCGATCCTACACGACCACGATATAGAATCGATCTCAATAATGCGTAAACGTAAGAATTCGCCTTAATTCTACCCGTTGGAACAATTCGTCGGACAATACAAGGTCATAACCAGTTCCCTTATATCAACGGAGGAAAATATCGAATTCAATCCGCAAAACCACAAGAGAAGTAAGGGATGGTTATTATACTATCGAAATGGAACAATCATATGAGGCAAATCGGACTAGAAGGGTGAAAACCAAAACAAAACCCCAAAAGCTAGGGTTCTAACGAAATATACCTCGATTCGGATGGAAGAAGATGATTACGATGATGATAAACCTTGCTTGAAGCAAACAATCGATCTATGGAGGAACTTTTTGGATTGTTCTGCACAAATCGCTCCAAATCGCCCAAGGAGTTCACGTCGCGGACAAGGGAAGGAAAAGAAGGGAAATGACGCATCTGAGGTCAACTCAGTTTTTAAATACCTAACAGAGCATTACGTACGCTAACATGAATAGTTAACGTACGCTAAGATGTCTTACGTACGTAAATCCTTTGAGTTAACGTACGTAAGAGCGTGGCAGAACATTCTACGCTACACAGAGCTTACGTACGTAACTCAAGACAGCTAACGTACGTAAGAGCTAAGCAGAAACTGGGCAGAACCCACTGTCCAAACACTGAAGGCCATAACGTACGTTACCACAAGGGCATAACGTACGTTATGCAGGTATCGCTAGCGCACGCTAAAAAGCATGCATAACGTGCGTTATGCATGCAGCAGTTCAATACTGCTGAACATCGTTTTCTGCATAGGACGATACGAAAACGGAACGCAACACAAGGTCAAACCCATAAGCGTAAAGACGAGATATTCACGACGACGAAGTTAAGTACTAAAAGAAAATACACTCCCAACTACCGGGGAATCCAAAATACGACAGGGAGGATAAAATTCCCTAAACTTCTAGAAAATTACAAAATGGCCCAAACGTCCGAAAAATCACGATACGACGTCGGATTAACAATCCGAAACTCACAACATGAGAAACTCAACCATACGGACTCATTGAAAAGGAAAATAATGAAATCGAACGAGTTTTACGAGAATCGAACACGCGATAAAACATAGCTCAAGACAAAAGTACGTAAAAACATCACCGAAACTCATCCAAATGGAAAAATTCCAAGAACAAAATAGATTCAAAATTCCAAAACAGTAACAAGCGAGTCGTCCGAAATGAACATACACCAATTATAGAAATTACCAAAAATAGAAAGTACGGATATTACACCGTGGACGAGAAAGAGGGAGAGGTTTTCAACCGTAATATAATAAGGTTCAACCTTATTGTAATAAGACAGATAAGGAGGAAAACTAATAAAAAGATAATGGTGGTTTGAACAAAATAAAAAAGGAGAAAATTTGTTACCGCTGTGGTATGAAAGGCCATTGGTCGCGTACATGTCGTACGTCGAAACATATTACTGACCTTTATCAGGAATCACGAAAAGTTAAAGGAAAAAATATTGAAACAAATCTCATTACGAATGATTCTGATGATTTCAATTATGGCCTCGATGATATGATGGACATGGCTGCTGTTGCTACCATGAAAATGATTTATCAATCCTGAAGATGAAAACAAATTGCCAGAAAAATGAAATACTTCTATGTTTCTCGTTTGCAAGATTGTTGTGAAATTTTATTATGTACTAGTGTTCTATGTCTCTATTTTTCTGCGTGTAATAGTTTATTTGAAATAACATAAATATGCATTTCATGTTATATCTTATAACCCCTTTTCAATAATTTAATTACTTTCTTTTTTCCTTATTAAATAGATCATAGATATGTCTCAATTCAAAATTCAAGACGATGACTTATGTCTTGCGGACAGTGCTACTAAACATACTATACTGAAAGATAAAAAATATTTTCAGCAATTGAAAATTATCAAACAGGTGTTAAAACCATATCTGGTAGTGCACAAATAATTGAGGGATTTGGAAGTGCCAATTTTCTGATGCCACGAGGCACCAACTTCAAAATAATAAATGCATTATTTTCTCCAAGTCCCAAAGAAATTTATTAAGTTTCAAAGATATTCGTATGAATGGATACCATGTTGAAACTATGGATAAAAATAATAATGAATATCTTTGTATTACTTCAAACACTTCCGAAAGTAAGTGTGTGTTGGAAAAATTACCCGCTCTGTCATTTGGGTTGTATTATACTAATATAAAAATATTTGAATCGTATAACACAGTAAACCCAAACTTTGCTGAAACATTCAAAGTTTGGCATGATCGGTTAAGACATCCCGGTTCGATAATGATGCAGAAAATAATTGGAAATTCTAGTGGTCATCCATTGAAAACCAGAAGATTTTTCAATCTCATGAACTATCTTGTGTTGCTTGTTCTCAAGGTAAATTGATAATAAGACCATTACCAACTAATGTTGGGAATGGATCACCAACGTTCTTGGAAAGAATTCATGGTGATATATGTGGACCTATTCATCTACATTGTGGACCATTTCGATACTTTACGATATTAATTGATGCTTCTAGAAGATGGTTACACATATGTCTTTTATCAACTGACAATTTGGCATTTGCCAGATTTCTTGCCCAATTAATCAAATTGAGAGCAGAATTCCCAGATTACATGATTAAGAAAGTTCGACTCGATAATGTTGGGGAATTTACATCTCAAGCCTTTAATGATTATTATATGGCAGTAGGCATCGATGTTGAACATCCAATAGCTCATGTTCATACACAGAATGGTTTGTCTGAATCATTAATCGAACGCCTCTAACTTATTGCCAGACCAATAATGATGAGAACAAAGCTCCCCATTTTGATATGGAGACATGCTATCTTGCATGCTGCAACACTAATTCGTATTAGACTGAGTGCATATCATGAATATTCTCCATTACAGCTAGCATTTGGTCAAGAACATGTAACATTCCCAATCCGCTCAGGGATATTACACGCCGTAGAACCTTTCCTCAAGGATCTACCAGGCTGGTAACAACATCGAACATCTCAACAATGCCTTTAAGGCTAAAATGACTCAGTAGACCGATTTGGTCTTTCAATAAAAACATACAACTCAATCTCAATACATGCCCACGCAAGGGTCAAATACAAAATACTCCCGTACAACGGGGAAAAATACTGCAGCGGAAATAACGTACAACTGAACCAATACAATAATGTATGGGTCCTCATGTGATTAGTATCGATCATCTTTCATCATCCTTCATGCCGACCCTGTGCTATGCTCCCCAAAACCTGAATGCAATACAAACATCCACCCCCCGATTACTCGGGGGTTAGCAAAATTCCACTATTTTACTAGTGCAAGTACAAGGTGCAAAATACGAGTCATACAATTCACATTCCAAGAATAATCAGGAATCCTCAAAGATTCAAACATAACAAAAAGTACTTCCCGAGGCAAGAGTTTGAGTAAAACTTTACAAATTCAAAAGATCACAAATCATGAGAACAATTTGTAAAACGGTTTAAAATGCCCTCGGGAGTTTTAACGGAAAACACTTTAGGATTATCGAATCCTTTTCTTTTCAAAATCAACAGGGGTCACAACCCAAAGATTTGCTTTCTTGAATAAAAACCAACAACAATTCACATGGTTCAAAACCCACGTCACAAGTCCTCGATGGACATAAAGTCAGCAACACATAACCACCCAAGATACGAAATCTCGATCACACCCAAGGTACTCGATCTCGTCAACACATCCAAAATCACATACATAACATCGTGAACACATGCCACATCATCTCACGATTGGATCAATCACTTGTTGTCTCCTGACCACATGATCGCATGTCATGTGTCACCGTAGGTTCCATATACCACTGTGATCACTTGCCACGTCAACGGTTGGATCAATCACTCCACATGATCGCAAGCCATGTGTCACCGTAGGTATCCCGAGGCTCTCACGGTTGAATAAATCACTTGTTGCATCCTGACCACATGATCACATGTCATGTGTCACCGTAGACCCCGCCCATATACATACATTCTCACACATAACACAGCACGCCAAGGATAACCAAACAATTCACCCAAAGGCGACAAACACATAGCACGACACAAGTGCCAAATCACAACACACTGAAATGAGATAATATATGTATATATTATCAAAGCACAACAACAACACTAAGCGTATTCATAGGGTTCACCTAACCATTCACGAAACACACCATTCACAAAACACACGCGTATTGAATGTGAGCCCTTAATGAGGCTAAACCGAATCTTTTGAAAGTTCATTTCAAACAAACAAACAAACATACCAAGACGGTCACCAATCATCATATCCACAAAACAAGAAGTGTATGAGCAAGGTACTTGCCTTGAATTACCACAAATGCGGAGAATCGACCGAAGTGAGGAGACTGGAACCATCTACGAACCCGCCGACTCCGCCGAACGACAACCCGTGATAATAAACCACGAACGACAACAATAACAATGAAAATGAATTCCAAAGTACGACCCAAAGCCGCCGAATTAAAGGAACAAACGACGAAAGTTCAAGGGTTTCCCCCAAAACGGCCAGGAACACGAATCGACCCGATAAAAACATGAAAACAGAATTTCAACCCGTGGGTTATGATCAATACGAATAGATAACGACAATAGAACCAACAATCTCGGGTTGAAATCACGAAATCGTGACAAACCCAAAATATCTCTAATAGGGTTCTAAAACCTTACCTTGATTCGGAGAAGAAGGAAGGTTAGATGATGATAAACACGAAGAAGACCCACCGAGATGATTACTACCATCAAAGGCCGATGAAAGCTCGTCCAAATCCACCCCAAATCGCCAAAAATGCCGCAAGGGAGAAGGGAGGAAGGAAATGACCCGAAATCAGTCAACCCTCAAATATATATAACTGCGCGAAGCTAACGTACGTAAGCCATAAGCCTTAACGTACGTTAGTGAGGTTACGTACGTAAGGAACAAGGCATTACGTACGTAAGAGTCATCCAGACTCAACTGTCTGAAAACCTGAACAAGGTAACATACGTAACGAATGTTGTGTTATGTACGTAATAGAGGCATCGATAGCATACGCTACCGATGAATAATAGCGTGCGCTAATCATCTGGCAGTACAGAACAGCTGCCAGATGTCATACCCGAAAAGGATCGTGGAACGCGACGAACACGAATCCATACGGTCGAACAAGACAAGTAGTACAATAATAAAAACACGAGCTCAAGTTTAAAACAAACACTTGATCCCAACACACCGGAGGTAGGTAAAAGCGAGTACGAAAACAAGTATCCAAAACTTTGGGAAATTACAAAACAGTCCCAAATGTCCGAAAAATCACGATATGACAACGAATAATCAAACCGAACCTCACAACATGTATAACAATGTTAGATGAACTTACGAGAAACCCGAAACAATAGTTTCGAATGAGATTCGCAAGAATCGAACTCAAGCGCGGAAAAATCGCCTAAGAACGCGGAACTCAACAAAACAACACCGAAATAAACTCGGACGTCAAAAAGTGCAGAATTAAATATTTTCAGAATGACGAAACATTCACAAGCGAGCCGTTAAAACAGACTCCTGCCAAAAAAGAAATTTATCGAAAATCGAAATTGCGGATATTATAGAACCAAATCTTTCACATATTAGAATTTTTGGTTATGATGTATATGAAGACTAGATATCCGGAGTTATTTTCATCTTAAGTTTCGGAGGGGGGCCATGAGGATCTATGCTGAGGGCACTGGATCGAATGTCCACCATGCGTTGGTCCGAAGGGATCATCATGGGGATCTATGCTGAGGGCGCTGGATCGTTGGACGGGTTTTCCACCATGCGCTGGGACGACGGGATCATCATGGGGATCTATACTGAGGGCGCTGGATCATTGGATTATCCTGTATTGTGTTGATGGAATCGTGAGGATTCGCATCGTTGGATTCCGGTGACATAAGTCTATTTTGTATGTTTATTGATGCATTGATGATTTATGTATTATGATACTTGTACTAGCATCGTTTTGCTAACCCCTTCGGGGGTGGACATTTGTTTTGATGTTCAGGTAGCCTAGGAGCGGGGAAGCAGTCACAGTACCTTCATGACGATGAAGTGGCTCAGTGGTGTGGGTTATGTTATTTTGTTTTATGATTATTTTCCAGTACTCGAGTACGCCCATGTTGTTGATGATTTTGAGGATGTTTTGTAATAATAGACTCAATTGAATTGTCGAACGTTTTTGAACTCCTTTTACTTTGATGTCACTTTAGTATTTATTACGTATTTCTCAATTAAGCCTTGTAAATTCTTATACAAAGGATTTACGACGCTGTAATTATTCCAAATATATCGGGGTGTTACAGTTTGAGAACTACTTTGGGATTTTATATGAATGTAATAAAGTTGGCTATGATGAATAAAATTCTATCAGTCTCGTTGTCGTGATTATGCAATAACAAATTTTATTTTTCCCTCAAATATGATATTTGTTTTTTTACAAAACAATTGATCAGTAAGAATTGCTTGGTTAATCTGATGCATTGAGTGGATTTTGTCAATGCTTTTGATCATGACTAGGTGCATCCTCCTTAGTGTGGTGTTTATGCTTTAAAAGTTCAAACTGAATCAGTGGTTTTTATAGCCTTAGTTGTACTGACATTCATACTTTCACTTTAAGTCTACCAAGTTGGAGTTACCGAAAGGATCATTGATCGAGATAGAAATTGAACACTCTGTTGGTCCCTTATGGAAGTGACACTTGTCCCTGATTCCATCTCTGGCAGAATGATGAGGACTGTCCTGTTGGAAATAAAACGCAGCGGAAGGGAAGTTGGTTAAAATTTGATAATCGCGTTTTACATATCCACGAGCACAAGATCTATTTAGGCATGTTAATTAATTAATTACTAAGATTAATAAGCAATTTAAATATTATTTATTATTTATTAAATAAATATGTTGGTAAATTAAACATCCTAATCTACATCAAAGATCATATGAGATTACCTTTGAAGCGTAGTGGTTGCTTTTGTTCTTGATCTCCTTGTATTTCTACCTTTAGACCTTCTAGAGTATGATCCGCCTAAACCTAGACGTTGTGTGGGCAACGAGAAACCGTATCTTGCTTGGACACAATATGGATCAGCCGAAAATTTATTTCTCACAACTCTCGATCTTCTTTTCTTCAAGTAATTCCGATATGTAGCAAGAATTAAAGTGTTATCTTAATTGTGGAATCAAAGACACAAGTCAAGATCCACAATTAAACACCAAGAAGAAAAAATTGAAATTTCTTGTGTATGAATAATATAATTACGGCCAACCAGCTTATATGTCCTATTTTAGGCTCTTGGACTACTCTAGGGATCTTAAGAAGGATTAGGGTTAAGGCTCCTAGTGCAACCCAACTTTCCGTATTAATCCCTTTCCTAATATGGTTGAGTTCACTAATATCAACTCAGTCTACTAAAGAGTTAATATTGCACTTCGTACCCAAATCCCAATTTACGAAATCGCACTCCTTATTTAAATATATTATTTCCCGTGTTTAAGATATCGAATGTCCGTTAATTAATTATAAGCTACTGACAGCTTTAATTAATTAATATCTTATCCAAGAGTAGTACCACTCGATCCTTATTATTATATCGGAATTAAATCCACATGCAGGATTTAATATAATAATCATTATCAAGCTCCTCAAGGGGACATCATCAACCCGCACGAGTCGAGACACGATTTCTAGTAATAATAATAATTGTCATATAAATAATGTTATTGCCTAAGATACGAAGCTTATTGAGTCGATCATTTTGACTCTCACCCGTGGTAAATCAAAGCAATAAGTACTATAAAAACACAATTAAATATTATATAGTTAGAATTAAGAAATAATAATTATCCGAGACTTAAATTCTTCTTACAGTCAGTACAGAAGACACTATCTCACCTCGATCCAGTTCAACGTATGCAAATACGCTAATGAATGCTAATAGTCAAGATCAACTAATCTCAAGAATACACTACAACCTTTCACATAATTTGTCTAATAATTATATAGGTTGTGAACTATTATATTATTTTATAAGGCACCGACAATGTGATCTTCCGTGTGACACCAACACACCACATTATCTACAATATAAAATAATTAGATATTTTATTTGAATAACTATAACGTGAATAAATATACAAAATATGTGATTAAATGTAATTATATTCTCATAAGTAGTTACAGGAAAATAAGGTAATACAGACATAAAGTATTGTTTGCAGTTACAACCCTAACAATCTCCCACTTATACTCAAAGCATGCTTATAAGTATACTACTCTATTACATAGTTTCTCATGTTGGAATATTTATTCCACATATTAATAAATAGTATTTTGATGATTAAGTTGCTAAACAAAACAAAACAACGAAGCAAACGAAGACGCAAAAAGCTGAACAAAATACATGCTTAGCGCACGCAAGAGCTGAAGGTTAGCGCACGCTAATGGGAGTTATCTGCAGAACAGACGAGTTCGAAGTTACCTGAAGTGAAGTCAACTGGTGAGCATAGCGCACGCTAAACATTATAACTAAACGCACGCTATCGAGTCCATATTACCGTTGTGAAGAGATTCAAACACAGAATGACGTATGCAGTGAAGTAAGCTTAGTGCATGCAACAAGTGATATTTAGCGCACGCTAAATATCAGTTTGAATCAAGTCAATCAATCTATTGGGAAGATTCTGATGCAAAGTCAATAAGTATAATCGGGTATATGGCGCATGCAATGATGCAACATTAGCGCACGCTACAAGGAAGTATTAGTGTACGCTAACAATCAGAGACAGTAGCCACTGGAATGAAACCGGAAGATGTTAACGTACGTAACATGAAGTACATAATGTACGCTAAGGCAAATATGTGCGATAGCGCAAGCTAAGGGGAAGAGCTAGCACACGCTATCAAGTCAAATAGCATCAACGGCTAGTTTGTGTAAGAAGGCTATAAATACCAAGTGAGTTGGTATCAATCAACACAACAACATTGAGCAATTCATATTCACTTGAGATATCATTGTAAATATTCTAGTTGTTGTTCTTGAGCTTAATTTAGACTGATTGAGTGTGATACACTAAATCATACATGAGTGAGAAAAAAAAGATACGATTGGATTCGGTATTCTTTGGATGAAGGATCCGGCATTGTTAGAATCGCAATCGCTATCTTAGTGAGCTTTATCTAGTACCGATAGAAAGCTAGAGTGGTTGATTCCTTGTCCAATAGAAAATGAAAACGGTTTAACTTGGACCGACAAAAAGACAAGTAAGAGAACAGTTTTACTCGGACTGATAGAAGACAATCTTGTAACAGTAATCCCTCGACCGATAGAAGAGAGGTGCAGAGGTTTTGATCTTCAACCTATAGAAAAAGATACATCGTGAGAGGACGTAGGCACGTTTGGCCGAACCTCTATAAATCCTTGTGTGATTTATTTTCCACACTTTATATTTACGCTTCCACACAACGGCGCAAATACCTATCTTGCTCCAACATCTCATTTCTCCCACTTATACTCCAACCAATGCTGCTATACACCGTAATCCCATTCCTTCCATGTGCCTTTCAGAAACTTTTGAGGGTAATCCTTTCGTGAAAGGATCAGCAAGATTATCTTTCGATGTAACCCTGAATACAACTATGTCTCCTTCCTTTACGAAGTGTCGTATGATGTGGTACTTGCATTTTATATGTTTACTTGCCTTGTGGGCTCGTGGTTCCCTCGAATTTACGACTGCACCGATATTATCACAATAAAGTGTAATACCCTTTGGCAAATCGGGAATCACATCTAAGTCTTACAGGAAGTACTTGAGCCACACCGCCTCTTTGGCTGCCTCAGAGGCTGTCACGTACTCGGCTTCCATGGTAGAGTCTGAGATGCATTTCTGCTTCACACTCCTCCAACTAATGGCTCCACCTCCCAGGCTAAACACATAACCCGAAGTAGACTTGGACTTTTCTTTATCTGATAAAAAATCTGAGTCAGTATAACCCACCGGACATAGGTCGTCTAATTGATATACTAGTATATACTCCCTCGTACTTCTCAGGTACTTGGGTATGTGCTTGACAGCAATCCAGTGTCCTAGTCCTGGGTTCGACTGATATCTAGCAGCCATGCCTACGGCATGATAGATATCTGGTCTAGTGCAAAGCATAACATACATGAGGCTTTCCACAGCTGACGCATAAGGGATCAGCTTCATGTCATTTATCTCCTTTTGTGTCTTGGGACACATATCGTTAGATAGTTGAATTCCATGTTTGTAAGGTAGAAAACCTTTCTTGGAATTCTCCATGCTAAATTGCTTTAGCACTGTATCGATATAGTATGCCTGAGATAAGCACAACGTCCTTTTTTTCCGATCACGAAAGATCCTGATTCCAAGGATGTGTCCTACTTCTCCCATGTCCTTCATATCTAACTGCTCAGATAGCCATACCAGTACGTCCGACAATTCCTTCATGTTGTTTCCAATCAGAAGGATATCATCTACATACAGTACAAGAAACACCAACACATTTCCATTGCATTTCTTATACACACAACTCTCACTCAGACATTGGATGAATCCATATGATTGGACAACCTCGTCAAATCGAGTTTTCCAAGATCTAGATGCTTGCTTAAGTCCATAAATGGATTTCTTAAGTTTGCACACTAAGTGCTCTTGCATCTAGATTTCCTTGTCTAGACTCCCATTCAAGAATGCAGTCTTGACAACCATTTGCCAAATCTCCACATCCAAATGCGCAGCTATAGCTAAAAGAATCTGGATTGACTTAAGCGTGGCTACCGGCGAGAAGGTTTCATCATAATCGATACCCTCTTTCTAAGTGTAACCTTTCGCAACAAGGCTCGCTTTGAAGGTTTAAACCTTCTCGTCACCTCCTTTCTTTCACTTGTAGACCCCGTTGGAACAATACTTTTCATAACACATTTTGAATATTTTGATGATGTTTTATAAAGCAAAATTAACATTCCATATTTTTATTATATAACGTACGTAACAAACCATTCCTAACGTACATAACATAACCGCTCATAACATACGTAACACACCATTCAGAACGTACGTACCATTAAAATTTTCACTAAGTGTTTTGAATGCAGGTAACGTACGTAATACCAATTGTATAACGTATGTAATGTTCGAAAATCAGCCGGTTGCGCGGAGTCAACAAATAAGTCATCGATCATTGCAAAAAAGTTATCTGATCCAACTGATATGAAGACCAAACATAACGTACGTAATGCGTGATGCTTAACATACGTAACAGCTTTCGGCCGGGAGGCTGCCCATTTCCTTATACATCATTACCGCCGTTACACGTAAGGTGTAACGTACGCTACATGGCTTACGTATGTAACGTAAGTTACCTAACGTATGTAGCACAGGCATACTATTCCAAAGGGAAAATGGCTCCCATAGGCTATAAATACATGACATCCAAGGTATTGAAGATACACAAGAGTATACAAGCATACACAAGCAATTTTTGAGCATATCAAGCTATCATTATACTCTGAAAAGATTATTCTTATACGAGAAGAATTATTCTATCAATACGATATCTACATTATTGTATCAATGTGAGCTATCTTATGTAAAGACGAGTTTCCTTACTCGCAACTTTTGTTGAGTTATTGTGAGGTTGTCTTGTATCCTTAAAAACAAGAGAGATTCTAGTAAAGCTCGGCACTAAACTTGAAAGTGCTATTGTAAGAGTTGGCACTAAACTAGAAAGTGCATTCAAAGTTTTAGAGAAGTCCTAGTGTAATATCCGCCATTTTTATAGAATAATATTATTATTTAAAATAATATTAATAATGCATTTTATTTCATTTAATCTCATTTCATTAACGAGTGAGTAATTGTTGTACAATTACTTTCACTACACGTACAAGCCAAATTCATGTAATATCATTTAATAAGATCAGACATTTTCATGATATCTCATATGTTCTAAGCCCGAGTCAATTTCTCAATTTAACTTCAAAAACATTTAATATTAGTCATTTTTATTAATATTATAATTAGAAATAATAACATTTATAATAGGAACCATATTAATATTAACGGTATTAATATTTTTATCTTTATCGTTTCTATGTCATCATTTATATTACTCTCTATATTATTATTATTATTAGTATCGGTATTATTAATATTATTACTACCATTACTATTATTATTTTTATTATTATTGTCATTATTATTATCATTGGCCCAAATATATTGTAATTGTAACACCCCAATTCTCAACTGGGACATTACACGCCGTAGAACCCTCTTGAGGTCTACCAGGCTAACACATGACATATAAACCACAATGTAATCCCAAATGATGCACTCAAAAAGTAAATACGGTCGTGGCCTCGGCCAAAACATTTTAACGGAGTACATGAACAGAATTTAAACACCAATTCATTGCCCACGCGGGGGACTTAAACCAAGTTCAAAAAAAAAAAAAACAGTCTAACTCCATCACTCGACAATGCAATGACGAAACATAAAAAAATACAGACTCGAGCCACATCATCAAGCCAGCCCATCCTTTGCGTGCATGTCCCGTGCCTGCTCCTCAGCCCTCCCGGTACCTGAAATGCATAAGACGCATTTCCCCCATTTAAGGGGTTAGCATTCGAATAGCTAGTGCAAGTACACAATTACACAACATTATATACAAATACGGTTCTTTTTACACAATTATCTCAATCAGATATCATTTGCCATAAATATTACGGAATACTATATTGGCAATCAACTCAGTTTCGATCATCCCGATATCACAAAAATCACAACTGGTATCCCGTGGCCGTACCCCTTAGTATCGACCCCCAGACATCCCGTCGAACGCTCCGGGTGGGATACCACTTCCGCGGCCGTACCCCTTAGTATCGACCCCCAGACATCCCGTCGGACACTCCGGGTGGAAGTTCAATCACACACGCACCCAAGTTCACTTCCGCGGCCGTACCCCCTAGTATCGACCCCCAGACATCCCGTCGGACACTCCGGGTGGAAGGAACACAACTCACGCACCCGAAAATCACAATTCCACATTCATTTCGTAAATCACAACATACATAACGAAATGTAATACATGTACTTGCCTTGAATAAGACGAAACGAAGGAAACGACGAAGGAATAGGTTTTGGTCCGAACAATCTTCCCAAATCCGCTCCTAACACAATAACGGTATACAACAAGTCTCAATAATGCGGAAAGGTAAGAATTAATCCTAATTCTACCCGTTGGGGCAATTCATCGGACACCAAGAGTGCATAGGGAAATGAAATCGGTCAACGGTGTAATAACGAGATTTCATCCCATCCAATAACAAGAAAACCAAGGGTCACGAGTATACTATCAAAATCTAACAACAACATCGCTTACATCGGATTAAAATACAAGATCACCACCAAACCCTCCCCAAAATCATATTAGGGTTAAAGGAGTTCTTACCTTGATTCAAAGCCGAACAATAGATGATTTGGTGTTGTGGTGATGATATGATGCCAAGTTATGCTTCCCAAATGGTGTTCGGATGAAAATCTGATGAACCCTCGCCTTGGAAAATCGCCCCGACGCGAAGAAGAGAGGAGGAATGAGAAAATGAGTGAATTTCGCTGAAAAGAAACGCAGTTATTGGTTGACTGCTATGTGTGCCGCGGCCCAGCCGAAGTTTGCCGCGGCACAGGGCCAAAAATTGCGCCCAGTGATCGGCAGACCGCTCTGTGTGCCGCGAACCAGTCGAAGTGTGCCGCGGCAATGGCTCGGCATTGTGCTGCGGACCTGTCGGCATGTGCTGCGGCACAAGGTATAGAAGGTTTGGCGGATAAGTGCAACACGAGTGTGTCGCGGCCCGGACGAGTGTGCCGCGGCAGTGACTCGGCAGTATGCCGCGGCCCCGCCGGCGTGTGCCGTGGCACATGGTACAGCCTGCTCGGCCAGAAACTGGACAACGTGTGTGCCGCGGCGCACAATCCTTGTGCCGCGGCCCACACCCCCCTTGGGTCCCAAAATGATGAAAAATGATCCGGGAAGAGAATAAAGGCAATAAGAATCGATATTTGGGCAACAATAACACGAAATGGATGTACGGAAATCCCAAAACGATCCTAGGTACACAACCAAAATCGAACAAGGAACAAATTCCCTAAACTTCTAGGAAATTACAAAAATGGCCCAAACATCCGAAAATCACGATACACGTCGGATTAACAATCTGAAACTCACAACATGCTCTACTCAACCATACGAACTCATGGAAATAGGAAAATGACGAAATCGAACGAGTTTAATGAGAGTCGAATACACATGCGATGAAATATAACTCAAGATGAAATTACGTAAAAACATTATCAAGACTCATCCCAACGGAGAAACTCCAAGAACTAAATAGATACAGAATTCCAAAACAGTGCCAAGCGAGTTGTTCGAGATGAATAAACACTGGAAATAGAATTTACCAAAAATAGAAAACACGGATATTACATTATCTCCCCCTAAAAATAAGTTTCGTCCAGAAACTTACAATACGAATAACTCGGGGTATCTCGATCTCATACTCTCTTCCGTCTCCCACGTGGCTTCCTCGGACCCATGCCTTGACCATTGCACTTTAACCAAAGGGATGGTTTTGTGCCTGAGTTGCTTCACCCGACGCTCTAAGATCTGAATCGGCCTCTTCTCGAAGGTAATGTCGGGCCCCAACTCGATCTCTCCAAAATCAATAATATGGCTAGGGTCCGGTACGTACTTCCTAAGCTGGGAAACATAAAATACGTTATGCACGTGGCTCAGGGACGGCGACAAACCTAACCTGTAATACCCGGTTGTAATTCAGTCATTATCATTCAGTAATTTCATTCGGTGATTGTCACTCAGTGGATTTTCACTCATTTATATTCATTCATCAATCATGTTCGTTCACCGTGTTCACCGTTCGGAAAAACTTCGAGTTGTGTATCGTTATTGTTCATTGTTTCAACTTTCCTCATATGAGTTCGACTTTGTTAGATCACCATTAATTTTTGGTGACTCCAAAAATTCTAAATCTTTGCAATATTATAGAACATCGAGTTAGCTTTCCAATGGTTCAAACGGTGAGTCAATCGGAGTCCGGACGAGAGAGTTATGGTCGTTTTAGCTCACCCGCTCATTTTTCAGTTATTGGCCGATCACTGCCGACCGAACTCGGCCGTGTCGTCCGACACGGCCGGTGCCGTACTCGTCCGGAAATGCGAAGTCTCTGCCCCACGAGGACTCGACCGTGTCGTTTGGCACGGCCGAGTCGAACTCTTCCGGATAAGCGAACCGATTGCCACGCCCGACCGTGTTCCGGGACACGGTCGAGTCATGCCGAGTCATTGTCGGACGGGTCACTATCGGAAGGCCCTATGCGCCGCGACCGTGTCAAGCGAGGACACGGTCGAGTCCTGTCGGCAGTGTGCGACACAACCGTGCCCGATCGGCACGGGCCGTGTCCGGCAGGCGATCGGCCTATAAATTCATTTTTTGAGCATTTCAGCTCATTTCTTTCCCTTTTCTTCACCTATAACCGAGAGAGAGAGCTTGAGGGAGGGTTTTTCCTTCACAAATCATTTGAGTGTTTGATTTTCTTCATCTCCTTTCGATCGTGAAGCCCGGACAATCAATCCAACGCGTGTTCTACGAATCTTAGTACTTGAATCTCCGAAGGTAACATCTCTAGAACCCTACTTTCGAATAATTGGGGATTTTGGGGTTTTTGTCCGATTCTTTCCGTTTTGTTGATAGATTCTTGATGAATATGATTAATCTTGTTGCTATCATAAATTTTCCTACGGATTCAGAGTATATTTTTATAGTTTTGCGGAATCGAGAGGGTTTGGTTGTGGTCCGCCCTCGCTATTATTTTGTGCGAATATACACGAATCGTAGGCGGGTTTTCGGGTGTATTCCATTTCCGTATTCGACTAGAGTTGGTTGTAATTATGTTCTTCGAATCGTTAGGTTTGGTTCCATTGATTCCTAGTGTTCGTCGGTGTTTATCCTTTCCGTACGTTGCGTCATCAAAATATTCAAGGCAAGTAATTCTTGGAAACCTTTATGCTTAATGTGAAATGGTAATGTATATTGTGTGTGCTTTACTCACCTCGGGAGGGTCTGACGGGGCCTCGAGGGAATCTATGGCTTCGTCCTGGATTCATGAGTTTGATTCGCTAGCCAGCTCGGGAGGGTCCTTAGAGGCCTCGAGTGGGATTCGTGGCTTCGTCCCGGTCCTAGGTGACGTGTGGTGCTTGACTTGTTTTATGAATGTGGCCAGCTCGGGAGGGTCCTTAGAGGCCTCGAGTGGGATTCGTGGCTTCGTCCCGGTCTAGGCAAATTAATTGTGACTGTTTGTTTAGGAAAAGACATGTCTTATTTTGGTTTTCGAAATGATATTGGTGCATGTACTATGAAATGTGTAAGCGATTGGTTTGCCTTGATTACTTGTACTAGCGTAATTGCTAACCCCTCTGGGGACCCGTTTTGGGGAAATTCTTGTTATGGATTTCAGGTTATGATCATCCGGACGAGCGGGCACACAGACAAGACGAGGGACGTTGGCCAGGGTCGTTGACATGTGCATTTGGGTCTTTCTATTTCCTTGTCCATTTTGAATTGATTGTTCTAATAATTATAAACTTATAGAGTGTACTCGCGAGTACTTAGGCTTTTCAAATTCAAACTCCGTGTTGTACTACTTTTAAATTGTTACATTGTTGGTTGATGATCATTTCGCGGTTGCTCAGGCGTAACTTTTTATGTCTTATAATTAAATGTGTGTCCTCGCTAACCGGGATGGTTAGTCGAGTGGAGTTTTCTTGTTTGTAGCCTGGTGGGTCCCATGTGGGGGTCCACGGCGCTGTAAAATACTCTGAATATCTCGGGGTGTTACAGAAATGGTATCAGAGCTCTAGGTTTATGGATACCTAGGCTTGTTGGTTATTTGGGTCTAGTCGTATTTGTTTTGCACATTGTCACACCGCTGCCAGCATCCCAGTACTTCCAGTGCTCGTAAGTTTTCTTATTCGGCTCTTTTGTTTCTTGCATTGTATTTCTACTTTTGAATCGTAGTTGCTTTTCCTCCCTTACTCATCATCGATATACTTCTGTTATCTCTCAACTTCAGTATGGATGCCGGAGGAAACCGTGGTCGTGGTCGTGGACGCGGCCGAGGACGTGGGGCAGCCGGTGGGGCGGCCACGTCGCATTTTTCGGGAGCCGGCAGTACCGGTGACCGTCACAGTCATGCTTCTTCTCAGGAGCGCGCCGATCTTGGTATTGCGGCCATTATGCGGCAAATGGTTAACCAGATGGCGGCTATAGCTCAGTGGTCCAGAACCCCGATCAGGCCCATGCTAATCGGGCGGAACGGATCGTTGGCTTCAGGATGTCATCAAGATGCATCCTCCCGGTTCAGAGCTTCGGACCCGATCGGCTGGGAAGGGTGGATCAAGGAGATATCCAAAGTATTCACTGCTACCAACTGCCCCGAGGACCGTAAGGTCCCTATTGCTCAATATTTTCTCACGGGAGATGCTACAGATTGGTGGGAGGCCGTTGGTCCCAAAGATCATGTTGCTTCGTGGGCCAAATTTCAAGAATTGATGGAGACCGAATATTGTCCGTGGCCGGTCAGACAGGCTCGAGTGCATGCTTTTTATGATGCTCAACCACGGGATATCCCCGTATCTCAGGCCATTGCCGACTTTAACAAGGAGTTGGGTTATGTGAAGACCCAAGTTTTCGAAGAGAGCGACAAGATTTTCCATTTTTCCAGGAGGATGAAACTGTCCATTCAGGACTATATGTCTGGGCTCGTCTGTACTACCTTGAAGGATTATCAGAGTCGAGCCCTTGCTTATGATATGTCGGTGACTGCTAGCGATTTGGCTCGTGAGAGCAAGAAGCAGAAGTCGGTCGGAAATTTTTCTGGTCCCAAGAGTGGAGGCCAGCAGAAATCTCAGGCTGCAAATATTTCTACGGGCGGTTCGGCTCGTTTTTCTGGGAGCTTTCAGAGTGCCTCCGGAACCGTCGCCTGGGACCCCAGATGCTTTAACTGTGGCAAGCCAGGCCACATGAACCGGGATTGTCCTCGCCCACCTTTGACTTGTCATACTTGTGGTCAGTCGGGCCACAAAGCTTCTTTTTGCGAGAAGCTCAGACAGTTTCGCGGCGCCCGTTCTGCACTTATGGAGCCGAGTGTGAACCAGGGCTCATTTGCTCCGCCGCCTCCACCGAGTGCCGGCCGAGGTAGGGGTCGGGGTCAACCCGCTAGAGGAGGAGCTTCCAGTGTCGGCTCCGCCCAGCCGCGTATATACGAGATGAGGAGGGCCGATGACCCAGCAGCTACTGTGGCGACAGGTACCGTTCATATCCATTCTCATCCTGTCGGTGTGCTTTTTGATTCGGGTGCTACGCATTCATTCATTTCTCTAGAGTGTGTACGCCGTTTGAGTCTCGATTGCTTGTCACCTTGCGAGCCTTTCATCGTTAAACTTCCTAGCGGTGATAGAATTGTCGGTGATCGAGAAGTCCGGGACTGTTCTGTGATTATTTGTGAGAGGGCTTGGCTCTCTAATCTTATTGTCGTGGGTATCGAGGGTGAGGATTTGATTCTCGGGGATGATTGGCTCCAGCGGCATGGCGCGATCATGAACTACCGCACAAGAATCATCACTATGTTAGCCGAGGACGGCACCGAACACTCTTTCGCAGGGCGAAAGAGAAACCAGAAGTTTGTTATTAACGCCTTGAAGGCGATGAAACTCCTGCGAAAAGGGTGTACTGGTTATTGGTGCTACGCCTTGAAGGCGGAGAATGGTGGAGTCGAGCTTTCATCGATTCCAGTCGTTAGTGAGTTTCCTGATGTATTTCCTGACGAGTTGCCGGGATTGCCACCGGATCGTGAGGTTGAGTTTGCTATAGAGTTAGAGCCGGGTGCGGCTCCGATTTCGAAGGCGCCGTATCGCATGGCACCTTCAGAGATGTCAGAGTTGAAGAAACAGTTGAGTGAACTTCTTGAGTCGGGGTATGTTCGACCGAGCGCCTCGCCTTGGGGCGCACCGGTCTTGTTTGTGCGTAAGAAGGATGGTTCACTACGTTTGTGTATCGACTATCGCGAACTGAACAAGGTGACCATCAAGAACAAGTATCCTTTGCCGAGGATTGACGACTTGTTCAATCAGTTGCAGGGAGCGGCGGTATTCTCAAAGATTGATTTGAGATCGGGGTACTATCAGCTCCGGGTGAGGGAGTCTGACGTGCCGAAAACGGCTTTTCGGACGAGATACGGACATTATTAGTTTGTAGTTATGCCTTTCGGGTTAACTAACGCGCCGGTGGTGTTCATGCAGTTGATGAACAAAGTCTTTATCGAGTATTTGGATAGGTGTGTCGTCGTCTTCATTGACGATATTCTTATTTATTCGAGGAACGAGGAAGAGCATGCCCATCATTTGCGGGTAGTGTTAGACATTTTGAGGACTGAGCAACTCTATGCGAAGTTCTCGAAATGTGAGTTCTGGCTGAAGGAAGTGATGTTTTTGGGTCACGTGATTTCAGCCGAGGGAGTTCGAGTGGATCCGCATAAAATTGAGGCAGTGTTGGATTGGGCATCACCCACAAATGTGAAGGAGGTCCGTAGTTTCTTGGGTTTGGCTGGCTACTACCGTAGGTTCGTCGAGGGTTTCTCAAAACTAGCTCGACCACTTACACAGTTGCTCCAGAAATCCGAGAAGTTAAATCTGACCGATGAGAGGCGATCGAGTTTTGAGGAGAGTGAAGAAGCGTTTGACTTCACCCGGTTTTGGCATTGCCATGTGGCAACGAGGGTTTCGCCGTTTTTAGCGATGCTTCGGTCGTGGTCTTGGGTGCGTATTGATGCAAAGACGGCAAGACCATTGCCTATGCGTCGAGACAGTTGAGGCCGTATGAGCTTAACTACCCTACTCACGATTTGGAGTTAGCGGCGGTTGTCTTTGCACTCAAGATTTGGCGTCACTATCTTTTCGGCTCTGCATGTCAGATTTTTACCGATCATAAAAGTCTGAAATACATATTTACTCAGCGAGAGTTGAATATGAGGCAGAGGAGGTGGTTAGAGTTGATTAAGGATTATGACCTCGAAATCCTTTATCATCCGGGTAAGGCGAATGTCGTGGCCGACGCCTTGAGTCGGAAACCGATTGCGTTGCGAACGCTTGAGGTCCTCACGTCTCAGTCTGAGCTTCGGCGGACTTTGATCGGGTTAGATGTTGAGGTTTTGCTGCCTGGATCTGTCGGGCAACTTTGTGCCTTAGAAATTTCGTCGTCTTTGATCGATGAAATTAAACTGAAGCAATTAGAGGATCCGATGATTACTCAAATCCGAGAGAACGTTCTTAAAGGAAAGTCTCCTGGGTTTGTGATTCACGAGGATGGTGTTTTGAGATTCCAGAGTCGGCTTTGTGTGCCGAACGATCGTGGTTGCGACAGGTATTTTATGTGAGGCCCATTCCACACCCTATTCCGTTCATCCCGGCTCGAGTAAGATGTACAAGGACCCGAGGAGGAACTTCCGTGGAATGATATGAAGGAGGAGGTCGCACGCTTGTGGCGAGATGTTTGACTTGCCAGCAGTCAAAATCGAGCATCGACCGGTCAAGGGTTATTGCGTCACTTCGCTCCTAATGGAAATGGGAAGATATATCGATGGATTTCATTACGAGTTTGACGAGATCGAGATCGGGCATGAATATGGTTTGGCTGATTGTTGATCGTCTGACCAAGTCGGCACATTTTCTGGGCATCAAGGACACTTGGGGCCCGGAGAAGTTGGCCCGTAAATTTATCGCACAGATTGTGAGGCTTCACGGTACTCCGAAGTCTATCGTTTCGGATCGTGATGGCCGTTTCGTATCGCACTTTTGGCAGGCGGTGCATAAGGCGTTGGGTACCCGTTTGCATTTGAGTACCTCTTTCCATCCTCGCCGATGGATACGAACGCACTATCCAGACGCTCGAGGATATGTTGCGTGCGTGCGCCTCGATTCGAGCAATGATCGGGAGGAGCATTTGCCATTGATCGAATTCACTTACAACAATAGTTGGCACACGTCGATTCAGATGGCACCGTACGAGGCACTTTATGGGCGGCGATGTCGGTCACCGATTTGTTGGAATGAGGCGTCCGATTTAGTCGGGACCGAGCCGGATGTCGTTTTAGAGACGAGGCGGAAGATAGAATTAATTCGAGAACGGATGTTGACGGCCCAGAGTCGACAGAAGTCATATGCCGATGTCCGTCGTAGACCTTTAGAATTCGAGGTGGGAGACCACGTTTTGCTGAAGGTGTCGCCAACGAGAGGAGTTTTCCGTTTCGGAAAGAAGGGGAAGTTGAGTCCGAGATTTATTGGAACCTTCGAGATTCTCGAGCGAGTCGGTGGGTTAGCATACCGTTTGGCGTTACCCCCGGCCTTGAGTCATGTTCATAGCGTTTTTCATGTTTCCCAGCTGAGGAAATATGTTCCGGATCCTAGTCACGTCATCGATTATGGCGAGATTGATATTGTTGAAGATATTACTTTTGAAGAGCGTCCTTTGAAGATTTTGGAGCATCGTGAGAAACGACTGAGGCATAAGACCATCCCTTTGGTCCAAGTGCAGTGGTCAAGACACGGAGTCGAAGAGGCTACTTGGGAAACCGAGGATAGTATGCGGGAGAGTTATCCCGAGTTGTTTGACCCTTAGTTTCGGGGACGAAACTCTTTTAAAGGGGGGTGTATGTAATACCCGGTTGTAATTCAGTCATTATCATTCAGTAATTTCATTCGGTGATTGTCACTCAGTGGATTTTCACTCATTTATAATCATTCATCAATCATGTTCGTTCACCGTGTTCACCATTCGGAAAAACTTCGAGTTGTGTATCGTTATGGTTCATTGTTTCAACTTTCCTCATATGAGTTCGACTTTGTTAGATCACCATTAATTTTTGGTGACTCCAAAAATTCTAAATCTTTGCAATATTATAGAACATCGAGTTAGCTTTCCAATGGTTCAAACGGTGAGTCAATCGGAGTCCGGACTAGAGAGTTATGGTCGTTTTAGCTCACCCGCTCATTTTTCAGTTATTGGCCGATCACTGCCGACCGAACTCGGCCGTGTCGTCCGACACGGCCCGTGCCGTACTCGTCCGGAAATGCCAAAGTCTCTGCCCACAGGACTCGACCGTGTTGTTTGGCACGGCCGAGTCGAACTCTTCCGGATAAGCCAGAACCGACTGCCGACACGCCCGACCGTGTTCCAGGACACGGTCGAGTCATGCCGAGTCGCTGTCGGACGGGTCACTATCGGAAGGCCCTCCGCACCGCGACCGTGTCAAGCAAGACACGGCCGAGTCCCCTGTCGGCCAGTGCGACACGACCGTGCCGATCGGCACGGGCCGTGTCCGGCAGGGCAGTCAACCCTATAAATTCATTTTTTGAGCATTTCAGCTCATTTCTTTCCCTTTTCTTCACCTACAACCGAGAGAGAGAGCTTGAGGGAGGGTTTTTACTTCACAAATCATTTGAGTGTTTGATTTTCTTCATCTCCTTTCGATCGTGAAGCCCGGACAATCAATCCAACGCGTGTTCTACGGATCTTAGTACTTGAATCTCCGAAGGTAACATCTCTAGAACCCTACTTTCGAATAATTGGGGATTTTGGGGTTTTTGTCCGATTCTTTCCGTTTTGTTGATAGATTCTTGATGAATATGATTAATCTTGTTGCTATCATATATTTTCCTACGGATTCAGAGTATATTTTTATAGTTTTGCGGAATCGAGAGGGTTTGGTTGTGGCCCGCCCTCGCTATTATTTTGTGCGAATATACACGAATCGTAGGCGGGTTTTCGGGTGTATTCCATTTCCGTATTCGACTAGAGTTGGTTGTAATTATGTTCTTCGAATCGTTAGGTTTGGTTCCGTTGATTCCTAGTGTTCATCGGTGTTTATCCTTTCCGTACGTTGCGTCATCAAAATATTCAAGGCAAGTAATTCTTGGAAACCTTTATGCTTAATGTGAAATGGTAATGTATATTGTGTGTGCTTTACTCACCTCGGGAGGGTCCGACGGGGCCTCGAGGGAATCTATGGCTTCGTCCTGGATTCATGAGTTTGATTTGCTAGCCAGCTCGGGAGGGTCCTTAGAGGCCTCGAGTGGGATTCGTGGCTTCGTCCCGGTCCTAGGTGACGTGTGGTGCTTGACTTGTTTTATGAATGTGGCCAGCTCGGGAGGGTCCTTAGAGGCCTCGAGTGGGATTCGTGGCTTCGTCCCGGTCCTAGGCAAATTAATTGTGACTGTTTGTTTCCGGAAAAGACATGTCTTATTTTGGTTTTCGAAATGATATTGGTGCATGTACTATGAAATGTGTAAGCGATTGGTTTGCCTTGATTACTTGTACTAGCGTAATTGCTAACCCCTCTGGGGACCCGTTTTGGGGAAATTCTTGTTATGGATTTCAGGTTATGATCATCCGGACGAGCGGGCACCTGGACAGTACGAGGACGTTGGCCAGGGTCGTTGACATGTGCATTTGGGTCTTTCTATTTCCTTGTCCATTTTGAATTGATTGTTCTAATAATTATAAACTTATAGAGTGTACTCGCGAGTACTTAGGCTTTTCAAATTCAAACTCCGTGTTGTACTACTTTTAAATTGTTACATTGTTGGTTGATGATCATTTCACGGTTGCTCGCGTAACTTTTTATGTCTTATAATTAAATGTGTGTCCTCGCTAACCGGGATGGTTAGTCGAGTGGAGTTTTCTTGTTTGTAGCCTGGTGGGTCTCATGTGGGGGTCCACGGCGCTGTAATATACTCTGAATATCTCGGGGTGTTACAGAAATGGTATCAGAGCTCTAGGTTTATGGATACCTAGGCTTGTTGGTTATTTGGGTCTAGTCGTATTTGTTTTGCACATTGTCACACCGCTGCCAGCATCCCAGTACTTCCAGTGCTCGTAAGTTTTCTTATTCAGCTCTTTTGTTTCTTGCATTGTATTTCCACTTTTGAATCGTAGTTGCTTTTCCTCCCTTACTCATCATCGATATACTTCTGTTATCTCTCAACTTCAGTATGGATGCCGGAGGAAACCGTGGTCGTGGTCGTGGTCGTGGACGCGGCCGAGGACGTGGGGCAGCCGGTGGGGCGGCCACGTCGCATTCTTCAGGAGCCGGCAGTACCGGTGACCGTCACAGTCATGCTTCTTCTCAGGAGCGCGCCGATCTTGGTATTGCGGCTGTTATGCAGCAAATGGTTAACCAGATGGCGGCTATAGCTCAGGTGGTCCAGAACCCCGATCAGGCCCATGCTAATCGGGGCGGAACGGATCGTTGGCTTCAGGATGTCATCAAGATGCATCCTCCCCAGTTTTCGGGAGCTTCGGACCCGACCGGCTGGGAAGGGTGGATCAAGGAGATATCCAAAGTATTCACTGCTACCAACTGCCCCGAGGACCGTAAGGTCCCTATTGCTCAATATTTTCTCACGGGAGATGCTACAGATTGGTGGGAGGCCGTTGGTCCCAAAGATCATGTTGCTTCGTGGGCCGAATATCAAGAATTGATGGAGACCGAATATTGTCCGTGGCCGGTCAGACAGGCTCGAGTGCATGCTTTCTATGATGCTCAACCACGGGATATCCCCGTATCTCAGGCCATTGCCGACTTTAACAAGGAGTTGGGTTATGTGAAGACCCAAGTTTTCGAAGAGAGCGACAAGATTTTCCATTTTTCCAGGAGGATGAAACTGTCCATTCGGGACTATATGTCTGGGCTCGTCTGTACTACCTTGAAGGATTATCAGAGTCGAGCCCTTGCTTATGATATGTCGGTGACCGCTAGCGATTTGGCTCGTGAGAGCAAGAAGCCGAAGTCGGTCGGAAATTTTTCTGGTCCCAAGAGTGGAGGCCAGCAGAAATCTCAGGCTGCAAATATTTCTACGGGCGGTTCGGCTCGTTTTTCTGGGAGCTTTCAGAGTGCCTCCGGAACCGTCGTCCGGGACCCCAGATGCTTTAACTGTGGCAAGCCAGGCCACGTGAACCGGGATTGTCCTCGCCCACCTTTGACTTGTCATACTTGTGGTCAGTCGGGCCACAAAGCTTCTTTTTGCGAGAAGCTCAGACAGTTTCGCGGCGCCCGTTCTGCACTTATGGAGCCGAGTGTGAACCAGGGCTCATTTGCTCCGCCGCCTCCACCGAGTGCCGGCCGAGGTAGGGGTCGGGGTCAACCCGCTAGAGGAGGAGCTTCCAGTGTCGGCTCCGCCCAGCCGCGTATATACGAGATGAGGAGGGCCGATGACCCAGCAGCTACTGTGGCGACAGGTACCGTTCATATCCATTCTCATCCTGTCGGTGTGCTTTTTGATTCGGGTGCTACGCATTCATTCATTTCTCTAGAGTGTGTACGCCGTTTGAGTCTCGACTGCTTGTCACCTTGCGAGCCTTTCATCGTTAAACTTCCTAGCGGTGATAGAATTGTCGGTGATCGAGAAGTCCGGGATTGTTCTGTGATTATTTGTGAGAGGGCTTGGCTCTCTAATCTTATTGTCGTGGGTATCGAGGGTGAGGATTTGATTCTCGGGGATGATTGGCTCCAGCGGCATGGCGCGATCATGAACTACCGCACAAGAATCATCACTATGTTAGCCGAGGACGGCACCGAACACTCTTTCGCAGGGCGAAAGAGAAACCAGAAGTTTGTTATTAACGCCTTGAAGGCGATGAAACTCCTGCGAAAAGGGTGTACTGGTTATTGGTGCTACGCCTTGAAGGCGGAGAATGGTGGAGTCGAGCTTTCATCGATTCCAGTCGTTAGTGAGTTTCCTGATGTATTTCCTGACGAGTTGCCGGGATTGCCACCGGATCGTGAGGTTGAGTTTGCTATAGAGTTAGAGCCGGGTGCGGCTCCGATTTCGAAGGCGCCGTATCGCATGGCACCTTCAGAGATGTCAGAGTTGAAGAAACAGTTGAGTGAACTTCTTGAGTCGGGGTATGTTCGACCGAGCGCCTCGCCTTGGGGCGCACCGATCTTGTTTGTTCGTAAGAAGGATGGTTCACTACGTTTGTGTATCGACTATCGCGAACTGAACAAGGTGACCATCAAGAACAAGTATCCTTTGCCGAGGATTGACGACTTGTTCGATCAGTTGCAGGGAGCGGCGGTATTCTCAAAGATTGATTTGAGATCGGGGTACTATCAGCTCCGGTGAGGGAGTCGACGTGCAACGGCTTTTCGGACGAGATACGGACATTATGAGTTTGTAGTTATGCCTTTCGGGTTAACTAACGCGCCGGCGGTGTTCATGCAGTTGATGAACAAAGTCTTTATCGAGTATTTGGATAAGTGTGTCGTCGTCTTCATTGACGATATTCTTATTTATTCGAGGAACGAGGAAGAGCATGCCCATCATTTGCGGGTAGTGTTAGACATTTTGAGGACCGAGCAACTCTATGCGAAGTTCTCGAAATGTGAGTTCGGGCCAAGGAAGTGATGTTTTTGGGTCACGTGATTTCAGCCGAGGGAGTTCGAGTGGATCCGCATAAAATTGAGGCAGTGTTGGATTGGGCATCACCCACAAATGTGAAGGAGGTCCGTAGTTTCTTGGGTTTGGCTGGCTACTACCGTAGGTTCGCCGAGGTTTCTCAAAACTAGCTCGACCACTTACACAGCTTGCTCCAAATCCGAGAAGTTCGTCAGGACCGATGAGAGGCGATCGAGTTTTGAGGAGCCGAGAAGCGTTTGACTTCAGCCCGGTTTTGGCATTGCCATGTGGCAACGAGGGTTTCGCCGCTTTTAGCGATGCTTGGTCGTGGTCTTGGGTGCGTATTGATGCAGCACGGCAAGACCATTGCCTATGCGTCGAGACAGTTGAGGCCGTATGAGCTTAACTACCCTACTCACGATTTGGAGTTAGCGGCGGTTGTCTTTGCACTCAAGATTTGGCGTCACTATCTTTTCGGCTCTGCATGTCAGATTTTTACCGATCATAAAAGTCTGAAATACATATTTACTCAGCGAGAGTTGAATATGAGGCAGAGGAGGTGGTTAGAGTTGATTAAGGATTATGACCTCGAAATCCTTTATCATCCGGGTAAGGCGAATGTCGTGGCCGACGCCTTGAGTCGGAAACCGATTGCGTTGCGAACGCTTGAGGTCCTCACGTCTCAGTCTGAGCTTCGGCGGGCTTTGATCGGGTTAGATGTTGAGGTTTCTTTGCTGGATCTGCCGGGCAACTTTGTGCCTTAGAAATTTCGTCGTCTTTGATCGATGAAATTAAACTGAAGCAATTAGAGGATCCGATGATTACTCAAATCCGAGAGAACGTTCTTAAAGGAAAGTCTCCTGGGTTTGTGATTCACGAGGATGGTGTTTTGAGATTCCAGAGTCGGCTTTGTGTGCCGAACGATCCAGGGTTGCGACAGGGTATTTTGCGTGAGGCCCATTCCACACCTATTCCGTTCATCCCGCTCGAGTAAGATGTACAAGGACACGAGGAGGAACTTCCGGTGGAATGATATGAAGGAGGAGGTCGCACGGTTTGTGGCGAGATGTTTGACTTGCCGCAGTCAAAATCGAGCATCGGCCGATTTGGGTTATTGCAGTCACTTCCCGTTACGGAATGGAAATGGGAAGATATATCGATGGATTTCATTACGAGTTTGCCGAGATCGAGATCGGGCATGAATATGGTTTGGCTGATTGTTGATCGTCTGACCAAGTCGGCACATTTTCTGGGCATCAAGGACACTTGGGGCCCGGAGAAGTTGGCCCGTATATTTATCGCACAGATTGTGAGGCTTCACGGTACTCCGAAGTCTATCGTTTCGGATCGTGATGGCCGTTTCGTATCGCACTTTTGGCAGGCGGTGCATAAGGCGTTGGGTACCCGTTTGCATTTGAGTACCTCTTTCCATCCTCAGTCAGATGGACAGTCGGAACGCACTATCCAGACGTTCGAGGATATGTTGCGTGCGTGCGCTCTCGATTGGAGCAGCGACTGGGAGGAGCATTTGCCATTGATGGAATTCACGTACAACAATAGTTGGCACACGTCGATTCGGATGGCACCGTACGAGGCACTTTATGGGCGGCGATGTCGGTCACCGATTTGTTGGAATGAGGCGTCCGATTTAGTCGGGACCGAGCCGGATGTCGTTTTAGAGACGAGGCGGAAGATAGAATTAATTCGAGAACGGATGTTGACGGCCCAGAGTCGACAGAAGTCATATGCCGATGTCCGTCGTAGACCTTTAGAATTCGAGGTGGGAGACCACGTTTTGCTGAAGGTGTCGCCAACGATAGGAGTTTTCCATTTCGGAAAGAAGGGGAAGTTGAGTCCGAGATTTATTGGACCCTTCGAGATTCTCGAGCGAGTCGGTGGGTTAGCATACCGTTTGGCGTTACCCCCGGCCTTGAGTCATGTTCATAGCGTTTTTCATGTTTCCCAGCTGAGGAAATATGTTCCGGATCCTAGTCACGTCATCGATTATGGCGAGATTGATATTGTTGAAGATATTACTTTTGAGGAGTGTCCTTTGAAGATTTTGGAGCATCGTGAGAAACGACTGAGGCATAAGACCATCCCTTTGGTCAAAGTGCAGTGGTCAAGACACGGAGTCGAAGAGGCTACTTGGGAAACCGAGGATAGTATGCGGGAGAGTTATCCCGAGTTGTTTGACCCTTAGTTTCGGGGACGAAACTCTTTTAAAGGGGGGTGTATGTAATACCCGGTTGTAATTCAGTCATTATCATTCAGTAATTTCATTCGGTGATTGTCACTCAGTGGATTTTCACTCATTTATAATCATTCATCAATCATGTTCGTTCACCGTGTTCACCATTCGGAAAAACTTCGAGTTGTGTATCGTTATGGTTCATTGTTTCAACTTTCCTCATATGAGTTCGACTTTGTTAGATCACCATTAATTTTTGGTGACTCCAAAAATTCTAAATCTTTGCTATATTATAGAACATCGAGTTAGCTTTCTAATGGTTCAAACGGTGAGTCAATCGGAGTCCGGACGAGAGAGTTATGGTCGTTTTAGCTCACCCGCTCATTTTTCAGTTATTGGCCGATCACTGCCGACCGAACTCGGCCGTGTCGTCCGACACGGCCCGTGCCGTACTCGTCCGGAAATGCCGAAGTCTCTGCCCACAGGACTCGACCGTGTCGTTTGGCACGGCCGAGTCGAACTCTTCCGGATAAGCCAGAACCGACTGCCGACACGCCCGACCGTGTTCCAGGACACGGTCGAGTCATGCCGAGTCGCTGTCGGACGGGTCACTATCGGAAGGCCCTCCGCGCCGCGACCGTGTCAAGCAGGACACGGTCGAGTCCCTGTCGGCCAGCTGTGCGACACGACCGTGCCGATCGGCACGGGCCGTGTCCGGCAGGGCAGTCAACCCTATAAATTCATTTTTTGAGCATTTCAGCTCATTTCTTTCCCTTTTCTTCGCCTACAACCGAGAGAGAGAGCTTGAGGGAGGGTTTTTCCTTCACAAATCATTTGAGTGTTTGATTTTCTTCATCTCCTTTCGATCGTGAAGCCCGGACAATCAATCCAACGCGTGTTCTACGGATCTTAGTACTTGAATCTCCGAAGGTAACATCTCTAGAACCCTACTTTCGAATAATTGGGGATTTTGGGGTTTTTGTCCGATTCTTTCCGTTTTGTTGATAGATTCTTGATGAATATGATTAATCTTGTTGCTATCATAAATTTTCCTACGGATTCAGAGTATATTTTCATAGTTTTGCGGAATCGAGAGGGTTTGGTTGTGGTCCGCCCTCGTTATTATTTTGTGCGAATATACACGAATCGTAGGCGGGTTTTCGGGTGTATTCCATTTCCGTATTCGACTAGAGTTGGTTGTAATTATGTTCTTCGAATCGTTAGGTTTGGTTCCGTTGATTCCTAGTGCTCGTCGGTGTTTATCCTTTCCGTACGTTGCGTCATCAAAATATTCAAGGCAAGTAATTCTTGGAAACCTTTATGCTTAATGTGAAATGGTAATGTATATTGTGTGTGCTTTACTCACCTCGGGAGGGTCCGACGGGGCCTCGAGGGAATCTATGGCTTCGTCCTGGATTCATGAGTTTGATTCGCTAGCCAGCTCGGGAGGGTCCTTAGAGGCCTCGAGTGGGATTCGTGGCTTCGTCCCGGTCCTAGGTGACGTGTGGTGCTTGACTTGTTTTATGAATGTGGCCAGCTCGGGAGGGTCCTTAGAGGCCTCGAGTGGGATTCTTGGCTTCGTCCCGGTCCTAGGCAAATTAATTGTGACTGTTTGTTTCCGGAAAAGACATGTCTTATTTTGGTTTTCGAAATGATATTGGTGCATGTACTATGAAATGTGTAAGCGATTGGTTTGCCTTGATTACTTGTACTAGCGTAATTGCTAACCCCTCTGGGGACCCGTTTTGGGGAAATTCTTGTTATGGATTTCGTGTTATGATCATCCGGACGAGCGGGCACACAGACGATGCGAGGACGTTGGCGAGTCGTTGACATGTGCATTTGGGTCTTTCTATTTCCTTGTCCATTTTGAATTGATTGTTCTAATAATTATAAACTTATAGAGTGTACTCGCGAGTACTTAGGCTTTTCAAATTCAAACTCCGTGTTGTACTACTTTTAAATTGTTACATTGTTGGTTGATGATCATTTCGCCGGTTGCTCCGGGCGTAACTTTTTATGTATTATAATTAAATGTGTGTCCTCGCTAACCGGGATGGTTAGTCGAGTGGAGTTTTCTTGTTTGTATCCTGGTGGGTCCCATGTGGGGGTCCACGGCGCTGTAATATACTCTGAATATCTCGGGGTGTTACATAACCGATATGCAAGCTCTCCAGCTCTCTCTAGAATCTCGAACGGCCGAATAAATCTCGGACTAAGTTTACCCTTCCGACCGAAGCGGTAAACTCCCCGTGTCGGCAACACCTTAAGCAAGACATGATCTCCCACCTCAAACTCCAACGGTCGGCGACGTGTATCGGCATAAGACTTCTGCCGGCTCTGGGCCGTCACCAATCTATCGCGAATCAGGGCAATCTTCTCTCTCGTCTCAACTACCATATCTGGCTCGGTACTAATCAGCTCGGACGCATCATCCCAACACAACGGCGATCTGCACCTCCTCCCATACAATGCCTCGAATGGTGCCATCTTGATCGAGGCATGCCAACTATTGTTGTATGTGAACTCGATCAACGGCAAGTGCGTCTCCCAATCATCCTTCCAATCTAAGGCATAGGCTGTCAACATATCCTCCAACGTCTGGATCGTCCGCTCCGACTGTCCGTCAGTCTAAGGATGGTAAGACGTACTGAGTCTCAACTCAGTCCCCAAAGCTCGATGAACCGCCTGCCAAAAATGTGATACAAACCGACCATCTCGATCTGAAACAATACTTTTAGGAGTCCCATGCAATCTCACGATCTCTGTAATAAACAATCGCGCCAGCCTCTCCGGTCCCCAAGTGTCCTTAATACCCAGGAAATGAGCTGATTTGGTTAGTCGATCAACAATAACCCAAATCATGTTCATTCCAGTCCGAGTCCTAGGCATCCCGGTAATGAAATCCATAGAGATGTCTTCCTATTTCCATTCCGGAATGGGAAGTGGTCGTAGCAACCCCGCGGGTCGCTGATGCTCAATCTTAACCTGCTGACAGGTCAAGCACTTCGCCACAAACTCGCTAACATCCGTCTTCAAATTGCTCCACCAATAGTTACTCCTCACATCCTTGTACATTTTGCTCGTACCATGATGTATGGAATAAGGCGTAGTATGAGCCTCACTCAAAATCTTCTGTCTCAACTCAATGACATTCAGTACACATAGTCTGCCGTGAAATCTCAAAACCCCGTCATCTTGAATCACAAATCCAGGCGCTTTCCCCTTCCTCACATCATCCCTCAGCTGGACTAAAAACGGATCATCATACTGTTTCGCCTTGATATCATCAGTCAAGGACGAAGTGATCTCCAACATACATAACTGAACCTGAACTCTCTGAACCCAAACCTCGATATTCTGACTGATAAAATCTCGCTGGATCCTACTCTGTGGTGTAAGTTCCTCTAACATCCGTAATGCCATCGGTTTCCGGCTCAACGCATCCGCCACTACGTTAGCCTTACCCGGATGGTAAAGTATCTCGAGGTCGTAATCTTTAATTAGCTCCAACCACCTACGCTATCTCATATTCAACTCTTTCTGACTGAAGATATACTTCAGACTCTTGTGGTCCGTAAATATCTTACACGACGACCCATAGAGATAATGCCTCCATATCTTTAAAGCGAAAATGACCGCAGCTAACTCTAAATCGTGCATGGAGTAATTTACTTCATAAGGTTTCAACTGGCGGGACGCATAAGCAATCACCCTGTCTCTCTACATCAAAACACATCCAAGCCCGAGGCCCGAAGCATCACTATACACCACAAAATCTTCATTCCCCTGAGGCAACGCTAACACAGGTGCGGTAGTCAATCGTTTCTTCAACTCATCAAAACTAATCTGCATGTCTGCGGTCCACTCGAATTTCTGAGTCTTCTGGAGCAACTGAGTGAGCGGTTTAGAAATCTTAGAAAATCCCTCAACAAATCGACGGTAATAGCCGGCGAGACCCAGAAAACTCCTCACCTCCTTCACATTCTTAGGCGGCTCCCAAGCCATCACTGCTTCTATCTTCTGCGGATCTACCCGAACTCCTTCTGCTGAAATCACATGCCCGAGGAACATCACTTCCTCGAGCCAAAACTCACACTTAGATAACTTCGCATACAACTGCTCAGCTCTCAAAATGTCTAATACAATCCGGAGATGTAAGGCGTGCTCCCCCGACTCCGTGAATAGATCAGGATGTCATCGATAAAGACGACTACGAATTTGTCCAGATACTCAATAAAAACTTTGTTCATTAACTGCATGAACACTGCTGGGGCATTGGTTAGCCCGAAAGGCATAACCACAAACTCGTAATGGCCATATCTCGTCTGAAAGCCAGATTTCGGTATATCGATGTCCCGAATCCTCAACTAGTAGTATCCCGATCGCAAATCAATCTTCGAAAAGACTGTCGCCCCCTGAAGTTGATCAAACAAGTCGTCGATCCGGGGCAAAGGGTATTTATTTTTGATGGTCAACTTGTTTAATTCTCGATAATCGATGCATAAACGAAGCAATCCATCCTTCTTCTTAACAAAAAGTATGGGCGCACCCCAAGGCGATGCGCTCGGTCGAATATACCCTTTATCTAACAATTCTCCCAACTGATTCTTCAACTCTAACATCTCCGACGGTGACATACGGTACGGTGCTCGAGAAATAGGGGCTGCATTCGGCTCAAGATCGATAGGAAACTCCACCTCTCGCTGTGGTGGTAATCCCGGCAAGTCGTCTGGGAATACGTCGGGATACTCACTAACAACTGGAATTGACGACATGTCAACCCCACCAACCTCTGCCTGCAGAGCGTGACATCAATAGCCGACACAACCCTGGTTCAGAAGTTTCATCGCCTTCAAGGCGCTAATCACACTCCCCGATCTCCCCGGATTACGACCGATGAGGGTATGCTCGGTGCCGTCCTCGGCTACTATTGAGATGGTACGAGTCCGATAGTTCATGATAGCACCGTGACGATCCAACCAATCGTCCCTGAGGATCAAATCCTCACCCTTAAGGTCTATAACAATGAGATTCGAGGGCCAATCTCGACTCCCGACCCTCACTGGGCAATCCCTAACTTCCCGGTCCCCAACCATACGATCCCCGCTAGGCGTACCCACCACAAACGGTTCACACTCAAACAAGCAGTTAAAGCCAATACGATTCACACAATCCGATGCAATAAAGGAATGGGTAGCACCCGAATCAAAAAGCACGGAAACTGGATGAGTAAGGATTTGAGTGGTACCTGACGCCACCGGAATGTCCGCCTCCTTTGTGCGCCTCATCTGGTACAATCGGGGGTGAACTGAACACGAACTCGAGGCTGCGCGGCGATCCGGCTGACCCCGACCCCTACCACGACCCCAACCCTGCGGAACATGAGTAGCTGGAGTACTGTGATCCCTCTGATCGGTAGTGGTAGTCGGAACTCTAATTGCCCTGGTGGCCCTCTCACAATGAGTTTCCCAATACCCGGTCTGCCCGCAAGTAAAGCAAGTGACTTGAGGAAAAGGGCAATCCTTCATCAAATGCTCATATTGGTTGCAGTTAAAACAAACCCTGCCACCAGAAGCAACGGACTGGACTGAACGATTACCCTGAGATCCACCGGCCTGATGAAACGGCCTCTTCCCCAGTGTAGGAGTAGAATGAGACCTCGAAAACTGACCACCCTTACCAGTCGAGAATCCACCGGTAGTCTTCTGCTTCTTAGCTTCTGAAACTGACTCTGATTCCGGGACGGCCATCTCGATCGCTAGAGCGCGATCTTGGTATTCCTTCAAAGTGGCACACATGAGCGGTGCCATACTCTGCCTGTTATGCGGTTTCATACGCATATTAAAGTAACGGATTTTATCAGCCTCCGTCCTCACCTGATCTCTCACGAAACCCAACTGCTGATTGTAAGGAATGATGGCCTGAGAAATAGGCACATTCTGAGGTGTAGCGGTGAAGAACTCCACAATTATGCGCTTCTTAACTGGCGGTGGACAATATTCTGCTTCCATAGCAGCCTTGAATTCCTCCCAAGTAGCTCGATGGTCTCTGGGTGCAACGGCCTCCCACCATTCCGCAGCTTCCTTATCCAGGAGGTACTGGGCAATATGTACCCTTCTGTCTTCAGGACAAGCTACGGCATCAAAGGTCCTGGACAACTGAAAGAGCCAATTCTCCCAACCGAGAGAGTCAGAAGATCCGGAGAAACGAGGAGGGTGCATCTTAGTCACCGTCTGAAGCCACTTACTAGCTTCCTCTTCAGGTGTCGGGGGCGGATTCTGGCGTCCACCTTGAGCTATATGGGCAAGCTGGGCTACTAACTGCTGAAGTACGGCAGTAGCCCCGGCGTCGGCATTATTACCCGACGGCACTTAGTGAGAAGCTGAGTCTGCAGAGGACTGAGAAAGTGAGCCCTCTTCATTATCAGCACCCCGACCACGGCGTCGGATGCGTCCCCTAGCTGGTCTACCACGACCTCTCAACATACTAAAGGAAGAATGAAAAAGGGCAAGATCAGAAAGATTCACAATTGACAAAGTTGGTATCACAATTCATAATTCCGACCAACGCAAGAAAACGAATTACGAAATTATAAGAGTTCGAGGAGACTTACAGCCACGGGTCGCACGACAAGACGGTAGCATGATGATATTAGGCTCAACGACTGACTCTATTGACGCAACTGATAGACCCAAAATTTACCGACAACCTAGGTATTCAAAACCTAAGCTCCGATACCATAAATGTAACACCCCAATTCTCAACTGGGACATTACACGCCGTAGAACCCTCATGAGGTCTACCAGGCTAACACATGACATATAAACCACAATGTAATCCCAAATGATGCACTCAAAAAGTAAATACGGCCGTGGCCTCGGCCAAAACATTTTAACGGAGTACATGAACAGAAGTTAAACACCAATTCATTGCCCACGCAGGGGACATAAACCAAGTTCAAAAAAAAAAAAAAACAGTCTAACTCCATCACTCGAAAATGCAATGACAAAACATAAAAAAATACAGACTCGAGCCACATCATCAAGCCAGCCCATCATTTGCGTGCATGTCCTGTGCCTGCTCCTCAGCCCTCCCGGTACCTGAAATGCATAAGACACATTTCCCCCATTTAAGGGGTTAGCATTCGAATAGCTAGTGCAAGTACACAATTACACAACATTATATACAAATACGGTTTTTTTACACAATTATCTCAATCAGATATCATTTGCCATAAATATTCCGGAATACTACATTGGCAATCAACTCAGTTTCGATCATCCCTATATCACAAAAATCACAACTGGTATCCCGTGGCCGTACCCCTTAGTATCGACCCCCAGACATCCCATCGAACACTTCGGATGGGATACCACTTCCACGGCTGTACCCCTTAGTATCGACCCCCAGACATCCAGTCGGACACTCCGGGTGGAAGGAACACAACTCACGCACCCGAAAATCACAATTCCTCATTCATTTCGTAAATCACAACATACATAACGAAATGTAATACATGTACTTGCCTTGAATAAGACGAAACGAAGGAAACGACGAAGGAATAGGTTTTGGTCCGAACAATCTTCCCAAATCCGCTCCTAACACAATAACAGTATACAACAAGTCTCAATAATGCGGAAAGGTAAGAATTAATCCTAATTCTACCCGTTGGGGCAATTCATCGGACACCAAGAGTGCATAGGGAAATGAAATCGGTCAACGGTGTAATAACGGGATTTCATCCCATCCAATAACAAGAAAACCAAGGGTCACGAGTATACTATCAAAATCTAACAACAACATCGGTTAAATCGGATTAAAATACAAGATCACCACCAAACCCTCCCCAAAGTCATACTAGGGTTAACGGAGTTCTTACCTTGATTCAAAGCCGAGCAATAGATGATTTGGTGTTGTGGTGATGATATGATGCCAAGTTATGCTTCCCAAACGGTGTTCGAATGAAAATCTGATGAACCCTCGCCTTGGAAAATTGCCCCGATGCGAAGAAGAGAGGAGGAATGAGAAAATGAGTGAATTTCGCTGAAAAGAAACGCAGTTAAAGGTTGACTGCTATGTGTGCCGCGGCACAGGGCCAAAAATCGCGCCCAGTGATCGGCAGACCGCTCTGTGTGCCGCGACCCAGTCGAAGTGTGCCGCGACACAAGGTACAGAAGGTTTGGCCAATAAGTGCAACACGAGTGTGCCGCGGCCTGGACGAGTGTGCCGCGGCAGTGACTCGGCAGTGTGCCGCAGCCCCGCTGGCGTGTGCCGGGGCACATGGTACAGCCTGCTCGGCCAGAAACTGGACAACGTGTGTGCCGCGGCGCACAATCCTTGTGTCGCGGCCCAAAACCCCCTTGGGTCCCAAAATGATGAAAAATGATCCGGGAAGAGAATAAAGGCAATAAGAATCGATATTTGGGCAACAATAACACGAAATGGAAGTACGGAAACCCCAAAACTATCCGAGGTACACAACCAAAATCGAACAAGAAACAAATTCCCTAAACTTCTAGGAAATTACAAAAATGGCCCAAACATCCGAAAATCACGATACAACGTCAAATTAATAATCCGAAACTCACAACATGCTCTACTCAACCATACGAACTCATGGAAATAGGAAAATGACGAAATCGAACGAGTTTAACGAGAGTCGAATACACATGCGATGAAATATAACTCAAGATGAAATTACGTAAAAACATCATCGAGACTCATCCCAGCGGAGAATCTCCAAGAACTAAATAGATACAGAATTCCAAAACAGTGCCAAGCGAGTTGTTTGAGATGAATAAACACCGGAAATAGAATTTACCAAAAATAGAAAACACGGATATTACAGTAATGACCCAAACTAATAATTAAAGCCCATAAATTACCCTAACCCTAATTTTTATACAGTATAAATACAACTCTACAGTGCAAAATACCAGACAAAAATACTTCTAGTTCTCTGCCAGCAATCCATCAGCTGAAACAAAGAAAAACAGAGCTGTCCAGAACAGTTTTTCACGGCAGCTCATCCTTGATACAAAATCTACAATACTACAATCAAATTCTACTGCTCACAAAGGAGTAAAGAAAAGGCCGTTCAAGATCAAATTTCAGTTTGAGTTCAAGATCAAATTCCAGTTCGAGTTTCACCCATATCCTGTTCAGCATAGCCAAGGTAAACTTATAGTTCGAATCCTTCACTGTTGGTTTTAAGTTTCGTACCAAACTAGAACAAACTAGAACGATTCAGACACAATAATTGTACACTCACTGCTAATCGAGTCGAGCAGCACCAACTAATTCCGAAATCTTAACCAAAAATCCACAAAATAAAGGAACGAATCTGCCTCAAATCTAATCCGACCACTACCAATTCGTAACCGAATTTATATATTTGAGTCCCAGATTTAAACGTCCTTGCTGAACCAGAAGGAAATTCACCCAAACCCTACCAACCGCCGCCGCTCTTGGCAACCTCGCCGGATTACTGAACCAAAATCCGTTAGGTCAAGACCCGTCGGCGAATCCAGCCAGAAATCGAAACCCAGAATCCATTCAGATAGGAAACCAGAATCACATCTCCAGCCTCACCACCGTGGACCACCCCCCTCCACCACCAAAATCAACACAGCATAATCAGTCAAACCCTCCACTCGGGAGCCACCACCGTGCCGCTGGATTCAGACCAGAATTTGTGAACTCAACTCGAATCTCGAAGCCCTCATATTGACCATCGCCATCGCAAACCGCTATCGGTTCAAACACCGCCGCGGCGGTTCTGGAGTTGGAATCCAGGGGGTTCCTTAGAATTTACTCGGTCGCGACTGGCTACTGCCTTGCGTTCGTACGCCGCGGGCCTTGTGGTTGGTGTGCGTGTGTTCCATCCGATTTTTCAGTGTGTGTGTCTTCTGACCATCCTATTTCCGGCCGATAAGGAATTTTGCAGAGTTGGATAGAGACGGGAGGAAGAGGATTCTTAGAGAGAGGGAGAAGATAGAGAGAGGGACGATAGAATTGTGAGGTTGTTGTCGGCCGAAAGGTGTTAGGGTTATTCTAGATACTTCAATTTAGCCCCTGTCTGATATATAATTTCTTCAATTTAACCCTCACTTTTTTCAGTAACATTCAATTCGATCCCAGATTTTTTTATTTACTTCGATATTGACCCCAATCAGCTTTTCAGCTCATTCATTTTCAGCCCCAAGTTCCTAATTCGTGCATACTTAATTCAATCAACTTTTCAATAATTAAGATTCATTCATAATCATGACCAAGACATTAAAATATTGACCTTCAATTAATATTAATAATTAATCTGAATTTATGCATATATATTTTAGTTTCAGTCATTATATCGTAATATTTTATAATGATTAAATTATTATTATATATAGACTTTATCGAGGATTTACGGGCTTAGGACTGTGAGTCGAGCATCTTCATTTCAAGTCAGACATCATCATTTATTCAGGTGGGAATTTTCACTATCACTTTAATTACTTTAATTGGACTGCATATGCGATATTTCATTCATGTTTATAAATTGACGATGCACGTTGTAAATCAGGCTCACCTGTATTAGTGTAAGAGGTTATCTTAAGATTCATGTTGTGTGGGGACACCTGCACAACCCAATATTCACATTCGTGCTCGATTCATATTATATGTGGTATTGCATGTATGTTTCATGTTGTTGCGGGGACACCTGCGCAACCTCAATATTCGTGTTATGCGTGTTAGATTCATGCTATACGTAATATTGTGTGTATGTTTCATGTTGTTGCGCGGGCACCTGCGCAACCTCAATATTCATGTTATACGTGCTCGATTCATGCTATACGTAATATTGTGAGTATGCATTTACGTTGAGAAAAAATATGATAGATTATTCATGTTATGCTTTCCATGAGATTGCATATTATTGTGATCATTGAAATTTCCACGAGCTGAAGGAAGCTCACCCCCACCATTATTGATCCTGCAGGTTAAACCGAGCCAGATGGATGAAGGATCGATCTGAGAGGGCATATGAATGAGAATTTATTACATGAAGTTTTTCTTTATGTCAAATGTTTTGAAACTTATTTGGGGAAATGCTGACTAGATATTTATAATTTATGATTTATTCTTCCGCCGCAAATTTTTACCTCGTATCTATGATGAAAGGTTGCCTTATTTAAAGGTATTAAATTTTATGTCAGTGTAGCGACTCGACTTTGTAGGCGAGAATTTTAATATTCTCAAAGAAAATTATTTTTGTCAAAATTACCTTTTATTTATTCTCCCCATTAATTACCCTAGAAAGTCGGGGCGTTACATAGTGGTATCAGAGCGGGTTTTACTTTTCTGTAGACTCGCTAAAATATAAAAGTATCATATGCTCTCAGCTTCGCCACTTTGTCACTCCGTCCGAGGTACCAAATTTCAGTCATTATTCATGCATATGCCATTTCATTTTATTTACATAATTATATATGTATATACGAATTGTTGGAATGGCCAAACCTAAGATGACGCCATGTAAGAAGGTCCCAGCTACTTTTGACTCGCGTCTTCTGGTATGCAAAGACTGGTGGGACGATCATAGTTTACCAGAAAATGCACCACACTATGTCATTAACAGACTGAGTAAGTGGCTGCAATCTGGGAAACGAGGTTCCGTCACGCGACAGCTAGAGCACCTGATGGAGAAGTTATCTGAAGACTGGAGTTGCTGCATCTTCCGGCTTTGGAAAAAGGCCATCAAGAGATCGCTAGAAGAGCGAGAGGCTGTGGATGATTTCCAGTTCGTCGCTGGATGCTTATTGGATTTGTACACCCGAGAGGCGATACCAGCTGCAAATTAGAGTTCCAACTCTATGGATGAACAAGACCCTGAGGAGGATCCTAAAGAAGACCCCTGAAGAAGATCGTGAAGAAGATCCAGATGAAGCACCCAAAGAGGAGCTAGAACCAGAGGAAGAGTTGGATGTGGTGCAGATGGAAGACTCGAATGATGTTGAGATGGCTGATGGTGAGTCCAGTAGTGGAGACGAAAATATGGTCATGGAGAAGTACTACCCGAGGGTGTACAATTCTAAGATATGGAGGGAGTTCTTAGACTTGATGCATGGTAGAATAATTGTGATCGATTACGAGAGAAAGTTCAACCTCATGTGCTGTTTTACACCGCATATGGTTCAGACTGATGGGAAGAAGCCGCAGAAGTTTTGGGATGGACTTCGTGACTGGATCCATCACAATCTGCTGGCCAATTGAGGATGTCCTACACTGAGTAAGAGGAAGAGATAGAGCCCCAAACCATGTCGGTATGTTTTCAATTTCTAATATCCAGGCTATGGTGTTGTTTGATACGGGTGCATCTCATTCATTCATCTCTAGGAAGCTTTGTACTATAATTGGTGGTAGAAGTAGTAAAGCACATAGATCTTTGTTAGTTAGCATGCCTGTGGGGGGAGTAGTGCGTGTAGACTCGATACCTAACAACGTGAAGATAGGGATTAACGAACATAGCTTCTTAGCCGACTTGCACGTAGTTGAACTCAGTGATTTTGATGTTATTTTCGGAATGGATTGGTTGGACAAACATAGAGCTGTAGTTGAATGCTCCGAAAGGAGGGTAACCTTATGTCCGTCTGTTGATGTCAATACCTTATTCGAGGGAGTAAGGCACAGCAGTACCCTAAAGGTGATATCAACCATGAAAGCGGTGAAGATGTTGAAGAAGCGTAGTTGCCAAGGATTTATGGTGAATGTGATGGGGAAAACAACTTCGGAGAAGACGGTAGCTGATGTACCTATCGTCAATGAGTATCCAGATGTTTTTCCCGAAGACTTGCCCGGAGTTCCACCGAGTCGTCAAGTTTAGTTCTCGATTGATTTAGTGTCATGAGCGACACCAATATCGAAAGCTCCCTTTAGGATGGCGCCCAAGGAATTGCAAGAGCTGAAAGTACAACTCCAGGAACTACTCGACTCTGGATTTATCCGACCGAGTGTTTCGCCATGGGGTGTGCCAATACTCTTCGTGAATAAAAAGGATGGAAGTTTGAGGATGTGCATAGACTATCGTGAACTTAATCGACTTACGATAAAGAATAAATATCCACTTCCTAAAATAGAGGACCTATTCGATCAACTCGGAGGCTCGGGAGTATTCTCGAAAATAGATTTGAGATCCGGATATCACCAGCTGAGGATTAAGGATGATGATATCCCGAAGACAGCATTTCAAACTCGATATGGACACTATGAGTTTATAATGATGCCATTTGGTTTGACTAATGCGCCAGTAGTATTCATGGACCTCATGAACCGTGTATTTCAACCTTATCTGGATAAGTTTGTCATTGTGTTCATAGATGACATACTTGTATATTCAAAAACCAAGGTTGAACATGAGCAGCATCTTAGAACAGTATTGGGAATACTGCGCAAGGAGAAGTTGTATGCGAAGTTCAACAAGTGTGAATTCTGGCTTAACCGAGTTGCATTTTTGGGACATGTGGTCACTTCTAAAGGAATTGAGGTTGACCCGATTAAAGTTGAGGCAGTCAATGATTGGAAAGTACCAAGTAATGCGAATGAAGTTCGCAGCTTCTTGGGGTTAGCCGATTATTATCGGAGATTTATTGAGGGATTTTCGAAGATAGCTGCACCGATGACTAAATTGACTAGAAAGGGAGAAGTTTTCTTATGTAATGAGAAATGCGAAAAGAGTTTCCAAGAACTTAAACGAAGATTGACTGCAGCACCAGTTTTGACGATTCCCGATCCGACGAGAGAGTTTGTCATCTACGGTGATGCATCCAAGCAAGGCTTGGGATGTGTATTGATGCAAGAGAGCAAGATAGTTGCCTATGCTTCGAGATAGTTGAAACCGCACGAGCTGAACTACCCTACTCATGATATGGAATTAGCAGCGGTAGTTCATGCCTTGAAGATTTGGAGGCATTACCTGTATGGAGGTAAGTGTGAAATTTACACAGACCACAAAAGTCTGAAATATATTTTCACACAAAAGGAATTGAATATGCGGCAGCGCAGATGGCTAGAGTTGGTCAAAGACTACGATTGTGTAACACCCCCGATATATTCAGGAATATTACAGCGCCGTAAATCCTTTACATAAGGATTTACAAGGCTGAAGAATTGAACAGACATTAAAAGGTACTAACGAATGGAAATAACGGAATTAAGATACAACAGTTCTGACCAAATACCGAAAATACAATTGTTCAACAGAAACTCAATAATACATCACCGAATTCAAATTCATCATAAATAACTTCGTACTCGAGTACTTATTGAAATAACCAATAAACAACAGACAAATAAACCCGGCCGAAACATCACTCTGCACCCCTCGTCGTCATGCAGCTCCAGTGGTTGTTTTCCCGCTCTCCTGGATCCTGAACATAAAAAAAATGTTCACCCCCGAAGGGGTTAGCACAACGATGCTAGTACAAGTACCACAACATATTATTCATATCTCACGAAGAATAATAACGTAAACGACAAAAAAATACCAACGAGTCTTCTCCTACGAGAAACTCATAAACGACATACACAACTGATAATCACAACATGATATCATAACATACACATGGTAATTCCGTCGATCCAGCGTTCACTGCCTAGAACCCACGATGATCCCGTCAGACCAACCCATGGTGGAAAAACCCGTCCGATGATCCAGCGCACGCTAGCATAGATCCCCCGATGATCCCGTCGGACCAACACGAGGTGGACATACAACAACGACATACATGCATGACAATATGTATAACATCAATACGTAAGACAAATAAGGTACTTGCCTCAATTCGAAGACAAGAACAATACTTCCACGAAAACGAACACTCGAAGGTCGTCCCCCTCAATCAATCACGTAACAAGCTCGAACCTTAACAAAAGAAATAATATAGGATTTATCTCACATCGTACGAATGTCTAACAATTCGATTTAGGGCCAAAAGCTCATAAAATGTAATCTGCCTGAACTTCTTAGCGCACGCTAAGTACTCTGTGTAGCGTGCGTTAAGTCTGCTCAATAGCGCACGCAAACAACAAAGCATAGCGTACGCTAACTATGCATGGTCAGTACTTCACTGATCAGCAGACTGACTCGTCTGATGGCCTAGCGTACGTTACGTACCAAACATAGCGTACGTTAACCGATGCTCGATAGCGTACGTTAATTTACATAACTTAGCGTGCGCTAACTGTGCATGGCAGTTCACTACTGGGCAGAAGACCGTTCTCATCATGATCAAAATAGTGAAATCTTCCGTGATAATTCATGTTACCTCCATGAATATCATGTTCATACGATTATGAATGATCTTACGGATAACAACAACTTCGGATTCAAGAATATGTATACTATTATAAAGCCATATTCCATTTCAACTACAAATCTCCATACGACAATTCGAAAGGCTTAACGGTTGATATCGACACCTTTATATCAATCAAAATTATCATATTGTAGTTGCTTAACATTCCATCTATACTAGATAAATCCTTCCATGATCAATCCCTTAGATTCATCTAACAATAATGATGTTAAAGTCAAGTCCATGATTGCTATGAAGTCATCTACTAGATTTGGATTACCAATGATAGAAGCTTCCTCTACTTGTTCAATGTAATAAGATTCGAATCATGATGTTCATAATCAATCTACTTAAGGCCTATTCATCTCAATATTCCAAACATGAGGTACTTTGGATAATTTATCCACAAAGATCAATATTTGCTAACATGATCATCTTTTTCTCCATAACACGAATATAGAGTTTGAAGATAGAATCAACATACCTTAATATGATGAAATCACTGAACCACAAGGTAGAATCCGACTCCGGTTGGTTATGTGCCACTCCAAGGTGTTACTTCTCTTCAATGATCACTCACAAGTGATAACCAATATACAAGGATCAATATGATGTGTTCTAAGTGTGTTAGAAGGATTAATATAGCTCTCTGGCCTCTCAAGAATGAAGAATGGACGAAGGAAATGTAAGCCAAAACGGGTTGTTGTCTCATTTATAATATTCTTCACTTTAGCTAATTAGCGCACGCTAGCATACAATACTTAGCGCACGCTAATAAGCGTTTACTCCAAATCTGTCCAGGTTCGTCCGCGGGAATCTTATCCGGACCCATGTCCCGGCTGGCGCATGTGCTAGCCACCTACCTCAATAATTCAGTATCTAGCGCACGCAACTTCTACATACGTAGCGTGCGCTAGTAATAGCCGATAGCGCGCGTTAAGCTACATTCTTAGCGTGCGCTATCACGAGTTTGCATGAGAAAATTTGCATGTTGATATACTTAAGTACAAGGATGCCAATGCAAGAAATATCATACTCCAATAATCAAAACCACAAATTCGAATAATACAGGGTTTGAATACAGAGGAAATACACAGTAATAAATCTGGATATTACATACTCTCCTACTAAAAAGGAGTTTCGTCCCAAAACTCAAGACGAAAATAACTCGGGATATCTGGACTTCATACCAGCTTCCGTTTCCCATGTGGCTTCTTCCATTCCGTGACGTGACCATTGAACTTTGACCAAAACGATTGGTTTGTTCCTCAATTGCTTAACTCGACTCTCGAGTATCTTGACCGGTCTTTCTTCAAACGTCCCATCTTGCGCGACTTCGATCTCGCCGAAATCAATGATATGACTGGGATCCGGTATATACCTCCGTAACTGGGATAGGTGGAACACGTTATGAACATGGCACAATGACGGTGGCAATGCCAACCTGTATGCCAACTCTCCAACTCTCTCAAGGATCTCAAATGGTCCGATATATCTCGGGCTCAGCTTTCCCTTCCTTCCAAAATGAAAAATTCCTCGAGTAGGAGAAACTTTCAAAAGTATGTGGTCTCTAGTACTAAACTCCAATGGGTGACGACGTACATCTGCGTACGATTTCTGGCGACTCTGGGCGGTCAACAGCCTTTCACGAATCAGGGCTATCTTCTCTCGAGTCTGCACAATCAACTCTGGTTCTGTTCTGATCAAGTCTGATGAATCGTCCCAGCATAGGGGCGATCAGCATCTCCTCCCGTATAATGCCTCGAATGGTGCCATCTTTATGGAAGCATGCCAACTATTGTTGTAGGTAAATTCAATCAATGGTAGATGAACTTCCTAATCATTTGACCAATTTAAGGCACAAGCCCTCAGCATATCCTCCACCGTTTGAATGGTCCTCTCGGATTGTTCGTCAGTCTGCGGGTGATAAGCTGTACTGAAGTTCAATTCGGTCCCCAAGGCCTTATGAACTGCTTTCCAAAAGTGAGACACAAAACGGCCGTCTCGATCAGAAATAATGGTCTTCGGCGTACTATGCAATCGAACTATCTCCAAAATAAATACTCGTGCCAACCTCTCTGGTCCCCACGTGTCCTTAATGCCTAGAAAATGAGCTGATTTGGTTAAACGATCAACTATCACCCAAATCATGTTCATTCTTGTCTTGGTTCTCGGCATACTGGTGATAAAGTCCATCGATATGTCCTCCCACTTCTATTCAGGAATTGGGAGCGGCTTCAACATTCCGGCAGGACGTTGATGCTTGATCTTAACCTGCTGACAAGTTAACCATTTCGAAACATAGTCCGCTACATCTTTCTTCATGTTGCCCCACCAGAAATTCTGCTTCAAGTCCTTATACATTTTACTGGTGCCCGGGTGGATAGAATAGGGCGAATTGTGAGCTTCCTTCATAATCGTCTGTTTCAGAACATCAACATCGGGAACGCAGAGTCGGTTCTGAAATCTCAAAACTCCATCATCATGAATTATGAATCCGGGGGCCTTTCCTTTGATCACTTCATCACGTAACCGAATCATCAGAGGATCATCTCCTGCCTAGATTTGATTTCTTCGGTTAATGATGAAGTTATTTCCATCACGCACGCTTGTCCTCGACTCTTTGTAACCACACTTCAATTCCTTCTTGAATCATCTGTCGTTGAAGGCTAAGTTGGGAGGTCAGAGTCTCCAGCATCTGAATAGAAATAGGCTTGCGGCTGAGTGCATCGGCCACTACATTCGCTTTGCCTGGATGATACAAAATCTCCAAGTCATAGTCCTTAATCAGTTCTAACCATCTTCTTTGCCGCATGTTCACCTCTTTCTGACTGAAGATGTACTTGAGACTCTTGTGATCCGTAAAGATCCGATGCTGAGTCCCGCATGCATAATGCCTCCAGATCTTCAAAGCAAAAACTACTGCTGCTAGCTCCAAATCATGTGTTAGGTAATTCACTTCATAAGGTTTCAGCTGTCGCGACGCATAAGTGATCACCTTGTCATTCTGCATCAATACGCACCTGAGTCCTTGGTTCAAAGCATCACTGTAAACTATAAATCCCCCAGTTCCCTGTGGAAGTGATAGAATCGGTGCCGTCGTCAACCTCTTCTTTAACTCATCAAAACTATTCTGACACGACTCGTTCCACTCAAACTTTTGAGTTTTCTGCAGGAGTCGAGTAAGTGGGCGGGAAATTTTAGAAAACCCTTCCACGAATCGATGATAATACCCAGCAAGTCCTAAGAAGCTTCGAACTTCTTTCACGTTCTTTGGAGGTTTCCAATCCATAATTGCTTCGATTTTTTGAGGGTCTACTCGGACTCCTTTAGCTGATACTACATGGCCGAGGAACATTACTTCCTTCAGCCAAAATTCACACTTAGAGAGTTTGGCGTACAGTTGCTCGCTTCTCAATAGTTCTAATACAATTCGCAAATGCTGCGCATGTTCTTCCGGGTTCTTAGAATACACCAGAATGTCATCAATGAACACGACCACAAATTTATCCAATTATTCGATGAACACTCAGTTCATCAACTGCATGAATACAGCAGGTGCATTAGTGAGACCAAACGACATCACTACAAACTCATAGTGTCCGTAGCGAGTTTTGAATGCTGACTTTGGAACATCTGATTCCTTAATCCTCAGCTGATGGTATCCTGATCTCAGATCGATTTTATAAAATACTGTTGCTCCTTGCAACTGGTCAAATAAATCATCAATCCGTGGCAACGGATATTTATTCTTAATCGTCATCTTGTTCAGTTCTCGATAATCGATACACAGTCAAAGCGATCCATCATTCTTTCGGACAAAAAGAACTGGCGCTCCCCAGGGCGATACGCTTGGCTGGATATAGCCTTTGTCCAGTAATTCCTCCAGCTGCTTTTTCAGTTCATACATCTCAGTAGGTGCCATACGATACGGCGCCTTAGAAATTGGTGTAGCCCCGGGTTCCAGCTCAATGGTAAATTCTACATCCCTTCGTGGAGGTAGTCCGTAACTCGTCGTAAAATACATCCGGAAATTCGCTCACAACAGAATGGATGAAAGTTTCAAAATTTCGTCTTCTTTCTTCATTACATAGCACCAAGATTCAAGAGCCCTGTTTCAACAATTTGACAGCTTTCATCGCCTTGATCAATTTTCCTGAGCTTCCCGGTTTCCATCCCTCAAACAGAATTTCGGAACCATCGTCAGCGATCAGCGAGATATTCCTCCTTCGGTAGTTTACAATTGCTCCATATCTAAGCCAATCGTCTCCGAGTATCAGGTCGTCTCCTTGCATTTCTATTACAATCAAATTTGAGAGCCACTCTCTGCCTCCAAATGATACAGGGAAATTTCTAGTTTCTAAGTTCCCGACAATCCTCTCTCCACTCGGTAAACCAACAATATAAGGTTCACAAGTATGAAAACCGGAAATATTTAAACGATTTACACAAGACAAAGATATAAAAGAATGCGTAGCTCCTGTATCGAATAAAACGCTAACTGGCTGGGAAAGGATCTCGACAAGACTGATGCGACAAAGAAGATCCTGATCGTCTGTCCTCCTCATCTCGTACAGACGTGGGGGAGCAGATCCGGCACTCGATGTCCCCTTTCGGTCCCATTGTCCTCTGCCTTGTCCGCGGCCAAAATTTTGAGGCATCTGAACACTTTGTTGCGTCTGTTGGATACTGGCTTCCTTATGGACTGGGTATGGTGTACGGGCTCTAAAAGACTTTGCAGCTTCTTCACAGAACACCACACGATGTCCCTCTCGACCACAATCAAAGCAAGTCACGGCAGTTAGGGGGCAATTCCGTCGATAGTGCCCCGTCTGGGCGCAGTCAAAGCATTTCCTCGTAACATCAGTAATAGTTGATGTCGCTCCGAAGTTCTTTCCGCTCCTAACTGGGTGCGGAGGTTTCTTGAAAGAGTAAAAGGATGACTGGGCCTTACGGGCCCCGCTGTTCTTGTGCTCAGTAAAAGTACCAGAGAATTTCTGTTTCTTGGATTCCGAAAATTTCTCCATAGCTGCTTCCTTGATCTCATACGCCAACGCCTTATCCTGGTATTGACGGAGTGTGGTACATTCAAAACCGGACATGTACCTCTGGATTTCTGGTTTCATCCTCATATCATCATCTCTGCATCTGTTCTGACCAGATGTTGAACAAATGCCAGCTGTTGGTTAAACGTCTTAATTGCCTGCGATACTGGAACATCTGAAGGCTGAGCGGAGAAAAACTCCCAAACCTTGGCTTCCCTCATAGGACGAGGGCATTACTGAGCTTCCATCATCAATTTAAACTCTGTCCAATCAGCATCAGGATCTACAGGCCGGATGGCTTCCCACCATTCGGACGCTTCCCCTATCAGAAAATATTGAGCGATAGAGGCACTCCAGTCGTCTGCGCAGTTAATTCCGGCAAAGATTTTCTCCAGTTCCTTCAACCAATGGTCCCAGGTGGGAGTCTCAGAAATACCGTCGAATTTGGGTGGTTGCATCGTCACCACCTCTTGCAGCCACCGGTCACCTCGATTTCCCATGTCCGGGATCCCTTGCTGTCCTTCTCCCTGCTGTAGTCCCACTGCCACTTGCATTCGGTCCACGACTTGGGAAAACTGAGTAATCTGGTTCACCACTTGACGAAGGATCTCTGGTACAGCAGGTTCTGGTTCGTTATTAATAGATTGATGTGGCTCGCCTGAGCTATGACTGGCCTGATTAGAAGGCGACGCTTCCCTTTCAGCATTTCTTCGTCCGCGTCCACGACCGAGACCACGTCCACGTCCGCCTCTCAACATACTGTAAGCATAAATACTCAATATACAGGAAACAACATCGTTCAGTATAAAGAGACACAACATGTAAAGAACGAGATAGAGTTTAGGAACTTACAACCACCGTTCGCATGAAGACGTAGGCAGTGCAGTGATGTCATTCACGGCCGGTTACCTCACGTAAATGACCCCTATTTTAACCCAATGTGCATGATATCCATAATCTTAGCTCCAATACCATATTCTGTAACACCCCCGATATATTCAGGAATATTACAGCACCGTAAATCCTTTACATAAGGATTTATAAGGCTGAAGAATTGAACAGACATTAAAAGGTACTAACGAATGGAAATAACGGAATTAAGATACAACAGTGCTGACCAAATATCGAAAATACAATTGTTCAACAGAAACTCAATAATACATCACCGAATTCAAATTCATCATAAATAACTTTGTACTCGAGTACTTATTGAAATAACCAATAAACAACAATGCATAAAATGAACCCTACTAAACATCACTGCACCCTCGTCCATGCGGCTCCAAAGGGTTGTTTTCCCGCTCTCCTGGATCCTGAACATAAACAAAATGTTCACCCCCAAAGGGGTTAGCACAACGATGCTAGTACAAGTACCACAACATATTATTCATATGTCACGAAGAATAATAACGTAAACGACAAAAAAATACCAACGAGTCTTCTCCTACGAGAAACTCATAAACGACATACACAACTGATAATCACAACATGATATCATAACATACACATGGTAATTCCGTCGATCCAGCGTTCACTGCCTAGAACCCATGATGATCCCGTCAGACCAACCCGTGGTGGAAAAACCCGTCCGATGATCCAGCGCACGCTAGCATAGATCCCCCGATGATCCCGTCGGACCAACACGAGGTGGACATACAACAACGACATACATGCATGACAATATGTATAACATCAATACGTAAGACAAATAAGGTACTTGCCTCGATTCGAAGACAAGAGCAATACTTCCACGAAAATGAACACTCGAAGGTCGTCCCCCTCATTCAATCACGTAACAAGCTCAAACCTTAACAAAAGAAATAATATAGGATTTATCTCACATCGTACGAATGTCTAACAATTCGATTTACGGCCAAAAGCTCATAAAATGTAATCTGCCTGAAGTTCTTAGCGCACGCTAAGTACTCTGTGTAGCGTGCGTTAAGTCTGCTCGATAGCGCACGCAAACAACAAAGCATAGTGTACGCTAACTATGCATGGTCAGTACTTCCCTGATCAGCAGACTGACTCGTCTGATGGCCTAGCGTACGTTACGTACCAAACGTAGCGTACGTTGACCGATGCTCGATAGCGCACGTTAATTTACATAACTTAGCGTGCGCTAATTGTGCATGGTAGTTCACTACTGGGCAGAAGACCATTCTCATCATGATAAAAACAGTGAAATCTTCCGTGATAATTCATGTTACCTCCATGAATATCATGTTCATATGATTATGAATGATCTTACAGATAACAACAACTTCGGATTCAAGAATATGTATATTATTATAAAGCCATATTCCATTTCGACTACAAATCTCCATACGACAATTCGAAAGGCTTAACGGTTGATATCGACACCTTTATATCAATCAAAATTATCATACTGTAGTTGTTTAACATTCCATGTATACTAGATAAATCCTTCCATGATCAATCCCTTAGATTCATCTAACAATAATGATGTTAAAGTCAAGTCCATGATTGCTATGAAGTCATCTACTAGATTTGGATTACCAGTGATAGAAGCTTCCTCTACTTGTTCAATGTAATAAGATTCGAATCATGATGTTCATAATCAAGGTACTTAAGGCCTATTCATCTCAATATTCCAAACATGAGGTACTTTGGATAATTTATCCACAAAGATCAATATTTGCTAACATGATCATCTTTTTCTCCATAACACGAATCTAGAGTTTGAAGATAGAATCAACATACCTTAAAATGATGAAATCACTGAACCACAAGGTAGAATCCGACTCCGGTTGGTTATGTGCCACTCCAAGGTGTTACTTCTCTTCAATGATCACTCAAAAGTGATAACCAATATACAAGGATCAATATGATGTGTTCTAAGTGTGTTAGAAGGATTAATATAGCTCTCTGGCCTCTCAAGAATGAATAATGGACGAAGGAAATGTAAGCCAAAACGGGTTGTTGTCTCATTTATAATATTCTGCACTTTAGCTGATTAGCGCACGCTAGCATACAATACTTAGCGCACGCTAATAAGCGTTGACTCCAAATCATCCAGTTCGTCCCACGGAATCTTATCCGACCCATGTCACCGGGCGCATGTGCTAGCCACCTACCTCAATAATTCAGTGTCTAGCGCACGCAACTTCTACATACGTAGCGTGCGCTAGTAATAGCCGATAGCGCGCGTTAAGCTACATTCTTAGCGTGCGCTATCACGAGTTTGCATGAGAAAATTTGCATGTTGATATACTTAAGTACAAGGATGCCAATGCAAGAAATATCATACTCCAATAATCAAAACCACAAATCCGAATAATACAGGGTTTGAATACAGAGGAAATACACAGTAATAAATCCGGATATTACAGATTGTACAATTCATTACCACCCCGGTAAAGAAAATGTAGTTGCTGATGCACTGAGTCGTAAGGCGAGAGGAGACCTAACTTGTTTGTTGACCAAAGAGGAAAGCTTAGTCAAGGAATTTGAAAGGATGAACCTTGAGATGGGTACACTATCGAATCCAGTTGAGTCGTTATTGGCTAATTTGGTGGTACAACCAACCTTGAGGGAACAGATCAAAGAAGGCCAAGGACAAGACGACTTCTTGGTCACGATGAAAGAACGTACTCTTTCGGGTGAGGATAAGGGTTTCAGTGTGTCCGATGATGGCACAATATACTATGAAGGGAGGATTTGTGTGCCCAATGTTGTCAAGTTGAGAGAAGCGATATTGAAGGAGGCACATAGTACTCCATATGCAGCACACCCTGGGTGTACAAAGATGTATCAAGATCTTAAGGGGACATTTTGGTGGGAAGGTTTGAAAAGAGATGCGGCAGACTTTGTCAGAAGGTGTATAGTTTGTCAACAAGTGAAGGCAGAACACGAACGCCCCTTTGGATTACTTAAATCACTTCATATCCCCGAATGGACATGGGAACATATTACGATGGACTTTGTGGTGGGTTTGCTGCAAACGGAAGGAGGAAACCACGCCATTTGGGTTATTGTGGACCGACTGACGAAGCCAGCTCACTTCATTCTAGTTAAGATGAATTTTCGAATGGATCAGTATGCTCAACTTTATATCCGGGAGATTATTAAGTTGCATGGAGTGCCAGTCTCTATAGTATCTGATAGGGATACTCGTTTTACATCGCGTTTTTAGGAGAGTTTGCAAGAAGCCTTGGGAACGCAATTGAATTTTAGTACGACCTATCATCCTCAGACTGATGGTCAGTCCGAGAGGACCATTTAGATCCTTGAGGATATGTTGCGAGCATGTGTGTTAGACATGGACAATAACTGGGAACGACTATTGCCTTGGGTAGAATTTGCTTACAACAACAGTTATCAATTGACGATCGGTATGGCACCGTATGAAGCCTTATACGGAAGGAAGTGTCGATCACCACTATATTGGGACGAAGTAGGTGAAAGAAGAATTTTGGGTCCCGAGATGATTGAACAGACAGTATGTGTGGTGGATAAGATTCGTGAGAGGATCAAGATAGCACAGGATCATCAGAAGTCTTACGCTGACAAGCGTAGGAAGGATCTCGAATTCTGTGTTGGCGACAAGGTATTCCTGAAGGTATCTCCTACCAAGGGAATTGTTCGTTTTGGTCCAAGGAGCAAGTTGAGGCCAAGATACATTGGACCATTCGAAATTCTCGAACGGATTAGAGAATTAGCTTTACCCGCGGAACATTCGGCTGTGCACAAAGTTTTTCACGTATCATTGTTGAGGAAGTATGTGCACGATCCCAGCCACGTCATCAACTATACCGACGTGGAGATGAACAAAGATCTTACCTATGAAGAACAACCAGAACTAATTCTTGACCGATCAGTCCGACAGTTGAGGAACAAAGAGAAGGTGTTTGTCAAGATCCAATGGCGTAACTAACCATAGTAAAGATGAAGCCACTTGGGAACGCGAAGAAGAACTTCAAGATCGTTATCCAAATTTCTTCAATCGAGGTATGTCATTTATTTTCGAGGACGGAAATTTTTCTTAGAGGGGTAGGATGTAATATCCGCCATTTTTATAGAATAATATTATTATTTAAAATAATATTAATAATGCATTTTATTTCATTTAATCTGATTTCATTAACGAGTGAGTAATTGTTGTACAATTACTTTCACTACACGTACAAGTCAAATTCATGTAATATCATTTAATAAGATTAGATATTTTCATGATATCTCATATGTTCTAAGCCCGAGTCAATTTCTCAATTTAACTTCAAAAACATTTAATATTAGTCATTTTTATTAATATTATAATTAGAAATAATAACATTTATAGTAGGAACCATATTAATATTAACGGTATTAATATTTTTATCTTTATCATTTCTATATCATCATTTATATTACTCTCGATATTATTATTATTATTATTATTAGTGTCGGTATTATTAATATTATTACTACCATTACTATTATTATTTTTATTATTATTGTTATTATTATTATTATCATTGGACAAAATATATTATAATTACCAAAACTAATAATTAAAACCCATAATTTACCCTAACCCTAATTTTTATACAGTATAAATACAACTCTGCAGTGCAAAATACCACACAAAAATACTTCTACTTCTCTTCCAACAATCCATCGGCTGAAACAAAAAAAAAAACAGAGCTGCCCAGAATAGTTTCTCACGGCAGCTCATCCTTGATACAAAATCTACAATACTACAATCAAATTCTACTGCTCACAAAGGAGTAAAGAAAAGGCCGTTCAAGATCAAATTCCAGTTCGAGTTCAAGATCAAATTCCAGTTCGAGTTTCACCCATATCCCGTTCAGCATAGCCAAGGTAAACTTATAATTTGAATCCTTCACTGTTGGTTTTAAGTTTCGTACCAAACTAGAACAAACTAGAACAATTCAAAACACAATAACTGTACAGTCACTGCTAATCGAGTCGAACAGCACGAACTAATTCCGAAATCTTAACCAAAAATCAACCAAAAAAAGGAACGAATCTGCCTCAAATCTAATCCGGCCACTACCAATTGGTAACCGAATTCATATATTGGAGTCCCAGATTTAAACGTCCTTGCTGAACCAGAAGGAAATTCACCCAACCCTACCAACCGCCGCCGCTCTGGCCAACCTCGCCGGAGTACTGAACCAGAAGCCATTCGGTCAAGACCCGTTGGCGAATCCAGCCAGAAATCGAAACCCAGAATCCATTCAGATAGGAAACCAGAATCACATCTCCAGCCTCATGTAATATCAGCAATTTTCGATTTTTGGTAAATTTCTTTTTTCGGCCGGAGTCCGTTTTGACGACTCGCTCATGACCGTTTCTTCATTCTGAGAATGATTAATTCTAGGCTTTTCGTCATCCGAGTTCGTTTCGGTATTGTTTTGTTGAGTTCCGTGTTTTTTAGCTTCTTTTCCACGTATGAGTTCGACTTTGTTAAATCACCATTAATTTTTGGGAACTTCAAAAATTCTGAATCTTTGCAATATTTTAAAGCATCGAGTTAGCTTTCCAATGGTTCAACCGGTGAGTCAATCGTAGTCCGGACGAGGGAGTTATGGTCGAAATAGCTAAGTCACTCTCATTTCCAGTTTTTGGCCGAGCACTCTGTACCTTGTGCCGCGGCACATGCCGGCAGGGCCGAGGCACACTGCCGAGTCACTGCCGGTAGATTTGGCCCTGTGCCGCGGCAAACTTCGGCTGGGCCGCGGCACACTATGCAGTCAGCCTATTTAAGGCCAGCAAGCGTTTTTTTCTCCCATTTTCTCACTCGTTTTCTTCCCTTACGCGGCTGGAGCTTGATCAATCATGGAGAGATGTTGTTGGACAATCAATACATGAAGTTTTGGAGTTCATATCATCAATCATCCATCTTATAACACCCTCCGATCTACCGAATCAGGTCAGATTTCCTAGAAATCTAGTTTTGGGGAATTTGGGTGGTTGTTTTCATCCGTTTAATCCGATTTAACTTAGGATTATGATGGATTGATGATTATTTAGATGTATTAGATCATTTCCCTTGTTATTACATGGTTGGATCGTATCGATTCGTTATTTGGGTCGAGTTCTTGACCGACGCCTTGAAGGTGTCTGGTAGAATGTCTTAGAGGGGTTTTCGGACGTTCTACGATTATTCTTCCTCGTATAATCGTTGAGTTATTGATTATATGATGTTAGGGTCGAGTTTCTTACGAAGAAACCATGTCGAACCCTTCCGTTCGTTGTCGTCTTCCTTTTCGATAGCATCGGGTGTTTCGAAGCTTTCCGGTTGAGCCGTGTTCGTCGGAATACTTGTGTGCCGATTTCGAGGCAAGTACCTTGTCCATACTATTCTTGTTTGGTGAATATGATAATTGGAGATCGTCTTGGTGTGTTTGTTTATTTGTTTGAAATGAGTTTTCAAAAGATTCAGCTACCCTCGTTAAAGGCTCACTTTCAAACGCGTGTGTTTTGTAAATTATGGGTTGTAAGTGACTATGTGAATCCTATGGATATGTTTGGTGTTGATGATGCACTTGGTATTTGCGTGTGGACGTATATTGTTTCATTTCGGTGCATTGTGGTTTGACGTGGTGTTTTGCTAAGTGTTTGATGCTCTGGGTGAATTTTTTGGATATCCTTGGTGTGATATGTTATTTGCGCATGATTTCTTCGCTCACCGTGGGTTGGTTCGACGGGGCCACGACGGGAATTCCAATGGGTTGCGCCCTGGATTCACGAGTGGTGAATGTATTTTACTCACCTTGGGGGGTCCGACGGGATCACGGAGGGAATTCCAATGGGTTGAGTCCGGGATTCACGAGTAAAAGACTTCACAGGTTGGTGTTTATTTAGTGAATGTATTTTACTCACCTCGGGGGGTCCGACGTGATCACGGAGGGAATTACAATGGGTTGAGTCCGGGATTCACGAGTAAAAGACTTCACAGGTTGGTGTTTATTTAGTGAATGTATTTTACTCACCTCGGGGGGTCCGACGGGATCACGGAGGGATTTCCAATGGGTTGAGTCCGGGAATCACGAGTAAAAACTTCACGAGTTGGTATTGATTTTATGTCCGTCGAGGACACGTGACTTGGGTTTTGGCCCTGTGAATTGTTGTCGGTTTTCTATTTGCGAAAACAAAACTTTGGGCTGTGACCCCTGTTGATTTTTGGAAAGATAGGATTTGATAATCCTAAATTGTTTTCTATTAAAACTCTCGATGGCATTTTAAACTGTTTCATAAATTGTTTCCCTTTAATTGTGGTCTTTCGGTTTTGGAATGTTTTACCCAAACTCTTGCCTCGGGAAGTATTTTTCGTTACTTTTGGATTTTTGAGGATTCCTGGTTATTGTTATTCGTGTAATGTGAATTGTATGGCTCGTATTTTTGCACTTGTACTTCCACTAGCAAAACAGTGGAGTTTTGCTAACCCCCGAGTATTCGGGGGGTGGATGTCTATTTTTTGCATTCAGGTTTTGGAGCATAACACAGGGTCGGCACGAAGGATGATGAAAGATGAACGATACTAATCACACGAGGATCCGTTGATGTCGTATTGGTCTAGTTGTATTTTCTTTTCCGCTGCAGTATTTTTCCCCATTGTACGGGAGTTTATTGTATTTTGACCCCTGCGTGGGTATTTGTTTGGAATTGAGTTGTATGTTTTTGTTGAAAGACCAAATCAGTCTACTGAGTCATTTTAGCCTTAAATGCGATGTTTAGATGTTTGATTTTAGTTATCAGCCTGGTAGATCCTCGAGGAGAGGGTCTACGGCGTGTAATATCCCTGAGTGGATTGGGGGTGTTACATAAATGGTATCAGAGCTTAGGTTGTGGAAACCTAGGCTGTCGGGTCAGTGGTGTCTGTTGAGTTTTGTCTCGTCGGGTTTTGTCTGACTGAGTCGTGTCGTGACGCGTCATCTGAGTGGGCGATCATCATCTTCGTGCGACCTGTGGATGTAAGTCTCCCTTCTTTGTGTTGTGCCTCGTGTGACACGAGCTATTTTTTTATTATGAGTTAATTGACGGAATCCTCTTATGGATTTTGATTTCTTGATATGCGGTTATTTGACCCTCATATTTCGTTCATATGAGGAGTAGTGTTGCTGGATTGTGCATGTTTGACTTTATTTCTTTTATCCGCTGCGTGAGTTCTTTCGTAATGGCTTTCGGTATTTTACCGACTGAGTTCTATTTCGAAAACCGATTCCCTTAGTTGAGTTTTGGCATTTTGGCCTTGAATATTTTATGACGGTTTGATAAATGATCATGTGAGTTTTTAGGCATTCTAGCCTAATAGATTTTTGAAAACCTTGAGTATCTTAGAAAATAAATTTCGAGACGTACCTTTAAAATGAATTATTTTCTCGCGGTACTTTCAAGGTGCCTTCTAGTGCCGCAATATGTTTTAAAATTATTCCAATTGAGGACCAAAATATTTTGAGATATTTTCAATTATTTTTTAGAAATGCAGTTGCTTAGACCCAAGTGTCGAATATTTCTGAAAGTTTCCATTTAAAGGAGAGTGTCCTCGTTTTATCAAATGCAAGATGGTTTTCAAAGTCTCGATAATGGTGTTTGTACAACTTTTTGAAAATGTGATACTCAAGATCAACTGGTGTTTTCCAAATTGTTTTTCAAAATGTGATTTTCGTTTTCTTTAAAACATATCAATTCCCGTTTGCGGTCTGGTAATGTATGTATGATGTTCGCATTGTCGTTATGATGTTAGCTTCCGAATATGATCGAATTGGTGGCATGAACGTTGAGGCGTTGCCACGTATTTGTAATACTAGCCCTCTATGAGAGGTGTGAACTAGTATTTACTGTTTGTCGCATCGTGGTGATTTGCGTGTTGTCGCACGAGTGTGAGCTGTTGAAGCTTGGGTTGGTGTGTTCATGTATATGTGTGATTATTTCATGATGGTTGTAATTATGTGCTGGTTATCGTTTGGGCCGTTGAAGTCGCCGAATGATACCGTCGTTGCTGTAGTGTTTGTGTGTGTATTACTTTACGATGGTAATCGTTGTATATGATATGTGTTATGATTCCTTGTTGTGCTGAGTTGGCATCTCCACTATGTTGTTTTGCGACGTTATGTCCCATTATATCTAGCATTTGTATTTTCGGTATGCCCAGCCGAGGCGTTTCAACCGTGATGTGCCGGGGCATGCACGTGTAAATTGTCCTTCTCATCAGTAACGCGTTTCAAGTGCGTACTCGAGGGACACCGAATTCAGTTTTGCGAATTGGCTACCGAGACTTTCGGAGTTCGCGCTTCAGCACAAGTTATCAGGATCGGCTTTGAGAGGCCTTTGACGGATGTTTCTATCGGTTGCTTGTTGTGTTGTCACCTTGATTTCGTGTTGTGAGTTTCGGGAACGACACTTCGTTTAGAAGAAGTCGAATATAATACCCGTATTATTTTTGGCTCCTGCATTTTCTATTTCTCAATTCTATCGGCTCGCTCGTGTTCGTTGATACTTTCTGAACTTGTTCTGTATTCCGGTTTCATCGTTCGAACGAGCTGTGATCTTGTTGTGGGTCGATCTGGTTATCGCTGTGACTTTTTCGAGTTCAGTTCGATTCTTGTGAACCTTGTTCAGAAGTGACATCATCTGGTTCTATTAGTTCTTTTATTCGAAGTGGGTCGGATTTGGAACTCTTGTGTTTTCGACTCTGTCGACTCGTTTATGTTTGTTGACATTTCTGAGCTTGTCCTGCCCCTTGCTTTTGTTGATCGAACGAGTGTGGTATTATTTCGGAATAACTCGTCTGTCGTTGTGACTTTTCTATTGCTATTCCCTTTCCTGTGGATCTTATATGAATGCACATCCTGCTGTTTTCACCGGATCATATATTGTCTCGAGTCGAGATGTGAACCTTGGAGTTGTTGTTTGAATTTTATTATCCTTCGTATTTCGGACATGATTGTTCGATTTTTGTTGTCTCGATCGTTTGTTTGTTCGGTTTTTGTTCTCATTTCGTGATTGTTGAGCGTTCAGGCTCCTTCCTAATTCCCTTAAGTTCGGGAAATTAGTCTCGTTTTCGATCTTCCAACCCTTGAGCGGTGGAATTCCGTATTTGTTCAGTGATTGGCTCGCGTTTTGATTGATGTACCGTTGGGTTGGTCAATCGTATTGATTTTCGTTCGTTGTGTTTTGTGATTGTTCGGATAATTGACTTGATTGTATTATCCATTTGATGACGCTTGTCACTTGTTGGTTCTATTATATCCCTAACGGCGACGTTGTGTTGGTCGTCGTGGAGCGTGTTTTCACACCGTATATTCCTTTGCGTTGCTTGTAACGTTTCGCCGTTGGGCATGAGTTATGCGCTTCTTGTGTATATCGTTGAGTTTTTCCTGGCGGGATATTTCTTCTCCCTACTTGTTTTAAGTTTCGGCACGAAACTTCTTTTAAAGAGGGTAGAATGCAATATCCGCAATTTTCGATTTTCGGTAAATTTCTTTTTTCGGCCGGAGTCCATTTTGACGACTCGCTAATTACCGTTTCGTCATTCTGAGAATGATTAATTCTACGCTTTTTGTCATCCGAGTTTATTTCGGTGTTGTTTTGTTGAGTTCCGTGCTTTTTAGCGACTTTTCCACGTATGAGTTCGACTTTGTTAAATCACCATTAATTTTTGGGAACTCCAAAAATTCTGAATCTTCGCAATATTATAAAGCATCGACTTATCTTTCCAATGGTTCAAACGGTGAGTCAATCGTAGTCCGGACGAGGGAGTTATGGTCGAAATAGCTAAGTCACTCTCATTTCCAGTTTTTGGCCGAGCACTCTATACCTTGTGCCGCGGCACATGCCGGCAGGGCCGCGACACACTGCCGAGTCACTGCCGGCAGATTTGGCCCTGTGCCGCGGCACACTGTGCAGTCAGCCTATTTAAGGCCAGCAGGCGTTTTTTTCTCCCATTTTCTCACTCGTTTTCTTCCCTTCCGCGGCTGGAGCTTGATCAATCATGGAGAGATGTTGTTGGACAATCAATCCATGAAGTTTTGGAGTTCATATCATCAATCATCCATCCTATAACACCCTCCGATCTACCAAATCAGGTCAGATTTCCTAGAAATCTAGTTTTGGGGAATTTGGGTGTTTTGGTTGTTTTCATCCGTTTAATCCGATTTAACTTAGGATTATGATGGATTGTTGATTATTTAGATGTATTATATCATTTCCCTTGTTATTCCATGGTTGGATCGTATCGATTCGTTATTTGGGTCGAGTTCTTGACCGACGCCTTGAAGGTGTCCGGTAGAATGTCTTAGAGGGGTTTTCGGACGTTCTACGATTATTCTTCCTCGTATAATCGTTGAGTTATTGGTTATATGATGTTAGGGTCGAGTTTATTGCGAAGAAACCATGTCGAACCCTTCCGTTCGTTGTCGTCTTCCTTTTCAAGAGCATCGGGTGTTTCGAAGCTTTTCGGTTGAGCCGTGTTCGTCGGAATACTTGCGTGCCGATTTCGAGGCAAGTACCTTGTCCATACTATTCTTGTTTGGTGAATATGATAATTGGTGATCATCTTGGTGTGTTTGTTTGTTTGTTTGAAATGAGTTTTCAAAAGATTCAGCTACCCTCGTTAAAGGCTCACTTTCAAACGCGTGTGTTTTGTAAATTGTGGGTTGTAAGTGACTATGTGAATCCTATGGATATGTTTGGTGTTGATGATGCACTTGGTATTTGCGTGTGGACGTATATTGTTTCATTTCGGTGCATTGTGGTTTGACGTGGTGTTTTGCTAAGCGTTTGATGCTCTGGGTGAATTGTTTGGATATCCTTGGTGTGATATGTTATTTGCGCATGATTTCTTCGCTCACCGTGGGTTGGTTCGACGGGGCCACGACGGGAATTCCAATGGGTTGCGCCCTGGATTCACGAGTGGTGAATGTATTTTACTCACCTTGGGGGGTCCGACGGGATCACGGAGGGAATTCCAATGGGTTGAGTCCGGGATTCACGAGTAAAAGACTTCACAGGTTGGTGTTTATTTAGTGAATGTATTTTACTCACCTCGGGGGGTCCGAAGGGATCACGGAGGGATTTCCAATGGGTGGAGTCCGGGAATCACGAGTAAAAACTTCACGAGTTGGTATTGATTTTATGTCCGTCGAGGACACGTGACTTGGGTTTTGGCCCTGTGAATTGTAGTCGGTCTTCTATTTGCAAAAACAAAACCTTTGGGTTGTGACCCCTGTTGATTTTTGGAAAGATAGGATTTGATAATCCTAAATTGTTTTCTATTATAACTCTCGATGGCATTTTAAACTGTTTCATAAATTGTTTCCCTTTAATTGTGGTCTTTCGGTTTTGGAATGTTTTACCCAAACTCTTGCCTCGGGAAGTACTCTTCGTTACTTTTGGATTTTTGAGGATTCCTGGTTATTGTTATTCGTGGAATGTGAATTGTATGGCTCGTATTTTTGCACTTGTACTTGCACTAGCAAAACAGTGGAGTTTTGCTAACCCCCGAGTATTCGGGGGGTGGATGTCTATTTTTTGCATTCAGGTTTTGGAGCATAACACAGGGTCGGAACGAAGGATGATGAAAGATGAACGATACTAATCACACGAGGATCCGTTGATGTCGTATTGGTCTAGTTGTATTTTCTTTTCCGCTGCAGTATTTTTCCCCGTTGTACGGGAGTTTATTGTATTTTGACCCCTGCGTGGGTATTTGTTTGGAATTGAGATGTATGTTTTTGTTGAAAGACCAAATCGGTCTACTGAGTCATTTTAGCCTTAAAGGCGATGTTTAGATGTTTGATTTTAGTTATCAGCCTGGTAGATCCTCGAGGAGAGAGTCTACGGCGTGTAATATCCCTGAGTAGATTGGGGGTGTTACACCTCACCACTGTGGACCACCCCTTCCACCACCAAACTCAACCCAGCATAATCAGTCAAACCCTGCATTCGCGAGCCACCACCGTGCCGCTGGATTCAGATCAGAATTTGTGAACTCAACTCGAATCTGGAATCCCTCATACTGACCATCGCCATCGCGACCCTCCGTCGGTTCAAACGCCATCGCGGCGGTTCTGGATTTGGAATACAGGGGGCTCCTTAGAATTTACTCGGTCGCGACTCTCTACTGCCTTGCGTTCGTACGCCGCGGGTCTTGTGGTTGGTGTGCGTGTGTTCCATCCGATTTTTCAGTGTGTGTGTCTTCTGACCATCCTATTCCCGGCCGATAAGGAATTTTGCAAAGAGTTGGATAGAGACAGGAGGGAGAGGATTGTTAGAGAGAAGGAGAATATAGAGAGAGGGACGATGGAATTGTGAGGTTGTTGTCGGTCTAAAGGTGTTAGGGGGTTTTTATACCCAACCTTTTTAGGGTTATTCAATTTAACCACAAAATTCTAGATACTTCAATTTAGACCTAGTCTGATATATAATTTCTTCAATTTAGCCCTCACTTTTTTCAGTAACATTCAATTCGACCCCAAATTTTTTTATTTACTTCGATATTGACCCCAATCAGCTTTTCAGCTCATTCAGTTTAAGCCCCAAGTTCCTAATTCGTGCATACTTAATCCAATCAACTTTTCAATAATTAAGATTCAGTCCTAATTATGACCAAGACATTAAAATGTTGACCTTCAATTAATATTAATAATAATCTGAATTTATGCATATATATCTTAATTTCAGTCATTATATCATAATATTTTATAATGATTAAATTATTATTATATGTAGACTTTATCGAGGATTTACGGTCTTAGGACTGTGAGTCGAGCATCTTCATTTCAAGTGAGACATCATCATTTATTCAGGTGGGAATTTTCACTATCACTTTAATTGCTTTAATTGGACTGCATATGTGATATTCAATTCATGTTTATAAATTGAAGATGCACGTTGTAAACTAGGCTCACCTGTATTCGTGTAAGAGGTTATCTTAAGATTCATGTTGTGTGGGGACACCTGCACAACCCAATATTCACATGCATGCTCGATTCATGCTATATGTGGTATTGCATGTATGTTTCATGTTGTTGCGGGGACATCTGCGCAACCTTAATATTCGTGTTATGCGTGCTAGATTCATGTTATACGTAATATTGTGTGTATGTTTCATGTTGTTGTGGGGGCACCTGCGCAACCTCAATATTCATGTTATGCGTGCTCGATTCATGCTATACGTAATATTGTGAGTATGCATTTACGTTGAGGAAAAATCTGATGGATTATTCATGTTATGCTTTCCATGAGATTGTATATTACTATGATCAATGAAATTTCCACGAGCTGAATGAAGCTCACCCCCACCTTTATTGATCCCGCAGGTTAAACCGAGCCGGATGGATGAAGGAGCAAGCCGAGAGAGCATATGAACGAGAATTTATTACATGATGTTTTTCTTTATGTCAAATGTTTTGAAACTTATTTGGGGAAATGTTGACTAGATATTTATAATTTATGATTTTTTTCTTCCACCGCAAATTTTTATCTCGTATCTATGATGAAAGGTTTCCTTATTTAAAGGTATTAAATTTTATGTTAGTGTAGCGACTCGACTTTGTAGGCGAGAATTTTAATATTCTCAAAGAAAATTATTTTTGTCAAAATTACCTTTTATTTATTCTCCCCATTAATTACCCTAGAAAGTCGGGGCGTTATACCTAGTCGATAACACTAGGTAGGGGACGTAGGCTTCGTTAATCGCCGAATGTCTCGAACAAATTCGTGTGTTCCTTCTTTTCCGCACTCCCATTACTCTGATAAATAGCTTCCGCACAGAAAGAGTTCAAAACTCTAATCCGCACTATTCAACCCCCCTTCTAGTGGCGGTACCAATCCAACAATTGGTATTGGAGCAGTCTATTTTTCATCGGTCTAACACCCGTTAGAGAAAAGATCCAGATATGGCCTACATCTATTCTTCTCTTGAAGGTAACGCTCTTAATCGCCCTCCCTTCTTATATGGTTCAAACTTTATAGCGTGGAAGAAGAAAATGTCTATCTTCATCCGATACCATGATATCGAAATTTGGAAGGTCATTACTCTTGGACCTACTATTCCAAAGAAGACTGATGGCTTACTCAAAAATTTTGAAGAGTACGATGAAAGCGACTGGAAGAACGATCATTTCAATAGTAAAGCTACTAAGCTGCTTTACTGTGCTCTTAATTCTGAAGATCACAACAGAATCTATTCATGCAAAATGGTCAAAGAAATTTGGAAGATGCTCGAGATTACTCACGGAGGTACGAGTCAAGTCAAAGAAATGAAAATTAATATGCTTCTTCACGATTATGAGCTTTTCACTATGAAAGAAGAAGAAAGTATTACTACTATGCTTGACCGTTTCTTGGCTATTATAAATGGGCTAGCCTCATTTGTCAAACCTATCTCAAGTAGTGATAAAGCTAAGAAAATCCTACGATCACTACCGAGAGAATGGGATGCAACAGTTACGGCTATTATGGAGTCGAAAGATCTAAACACAATGGAAATCAGTGCTCTTATTGGATCCCTTATCAATTATGAGATTGTCATTAAATCTCGGAATTCGAAACCAAATCCCAAAGAAAGGGAAAGGCCGATCGCTTTCAAAGCCAAAGAGGATAGTGATCCAGAAGATGAACCGATCGAGGACGAGGATGAACAAACGGCTTCTATGACAAAAATATAAAGAAATTCAAAAATCTCTTACAAAGGCGCCGGAGAGATATCAAACAGGAACCCAGGGATGAATCCAAAAAGATTCACTTCCCACAAAATAAGAAGTTCGACAATACTTGTCAAAGGTGCAGTGTTCCAGGGCACTTTGCTAAAGATTGTCGTGTTGCTGCGCCTATGGGTTCATCAAAACCACCTCACGAAAAATTCAAAAAGAAAGAAGTTTATGTTGCTGCATGGAGCGATGATGATGAGGATGATGAACCACAAATTCAAACCAATCTAGCTTTAGTGGCCCGCGCAACTGACGACAGCGATGCAGAAGACGAGGTAATTGATTCTTCTCATGAAGAACTTCTTCATGCTTTCGAATCTTTAAATAACGAGTATGAAAATGTTTGCAATATTAATAAAGATTTGAAAAAAGAAAATAAAGCTTATTGAAAATGAAAATTCAAAATTATTGAATAAAAGCAAAGATGTGTCTATTGATCATACTAATTGTTTGGAAACTGAGAAAATTCTGAGAGATGATTTACACAAAACTCAGAAAGAACTCGAGATTTATGTTAGAAAATTCTCGTGTGGTAATGACAAATTTGAACAACTCTTATTTGGTCAAAAATTTTGTCTTTCAAAACAAGGACTCGGGTATAATGCGTTTCTAATTAAAAGTTCCTTAGATATTACCATGAAGGATTCGGATAATTTAAAAATGGGAACTTCATCATGTCCAAAATTTTTAAAACCAGGACATACCAAAACATATTATAGAAGTTCCAGACGAACTATAAAAGTCAAACAAATTTGGGTTCCTAAAGGGACTGTTGGTCCCTTATCCAAGTATACTCGATACAGCTTGGGAAATGTTTAAGCAACAGGCTGTATGGTTTTCGAATCTGAGTGCGTAGCGGAAGTATTTAATATAGTAAGTTGCCGTCGATACAGCAACTTGGTCTAATCTCCTGTTAGCTTGGTGCGTGCAGGGTTTTGCAGTGTATACTTATATAAATCACAGTTATGAAAACAGTAACGGCGAAAGGTAAATAACACAGTATTTAAGTGGTTCGAGGTAAACCCCTCTACGTCCACTGGTCCTCCACACAGGAGTAAAACGTTTATTATAAATACTGCGTACACAACTATGTATTTATAATAAAACCTATCCTTGTATCGTTCACACAGATAGATACAAAGACTGTCGCTTTCAACCGTTCACACAGATTGGTTAAAGCTTCCTTCTTGACTAGCTTCTTCACACACAGTTCCAAAGCTTCGTCCTCTTATTCGTCCCACACAGGTCAGAATAACTTGTTGAGTTCACACAGAGCTCAGTTTTTACACAAAGGTAAAAAGGTAGGTAAGCGGGTAAGAACAGCAGCTTTGAATATGAAGTTCTTGAGCTGATGATGACTGTTCTTGATGACTGAGTATATTTCTTATTTCTTCAGATATGGATTGATGCTAGAAAGAAATATACTTGCTCTTGTAAGCTTAATCCGATGATAATGAATATTCAGTCTTTCGATCTTTTGAATATCGCTTGTAAGCTTGTAAATGTTCTTGATGATTCGGATGCGTATTTTGATCTTCAAACTTTGGAGATATATATATAGCCTTCTTGGATATATCCGTTGAGATAGATCCGTTGGGCGAGATTCCGTGATAACTTGAATAGACTGGGATCCGGATATTGCGGGATTTGAAGATCTCTGACAGCTTCAGTATTTAAATACTTTATCCTTTCAGTATTTAAATACTTCTTTATCAAACGGTACTTGACTTTAGTGAATACTAAAGATTCCTTTTCAAATGGTCTTCAGTCCTGTTCCGATGTGAATGCTGTATCCACTAGTGCTGTATCCACTAGTGCTGTATCCAAATTGGAATAGTCAGGCGCTGTATGGAAGGGTGCTGTATTGAGGTTTCGAGACAGCTTCCATACTTGGTGCTTTAACTAAGATTTTCTTGCTGTATTTTGGTAGCGCGAGAGCTTGCTGTATGCTGGCGCTATGATAAGGTCTTCGATACAGGATTGCTACTTCAACCGGCTTTTGATACAGGGCTTGCTGTATCAAGCTTTTGTTTGTTTGGCAATTATCAAAACAATATTCTTGTATCCCAACAATTTCCCCCTTTTTGATAATTTCCAAAACTTCTTGATGATTCCAAAACTTCTTGATCATGCCAAGGTTTTGATACCAAAAACCTCTTCAAGGTAAAACAATTTTCCTTTCGATAAACACTTGTTGGCAACTTCGATACAGGAGATGATTTAATCCCATTGTTTCCCTCTCTTTCGAAAGTGTCTTGAGCAGACTTCCTGATCTTCTGTCAAATGATCTGGTCTTCAGCACTTGATCTAAAAGAAATGTGAACTGCTTGCAGGCAAGTTCTAAAAATGATGACATCTAATAGGGAAGAGTATTACATCTTAAACTTATGATTGGCGCACAGGCACAATCTTACATTTTTGATCTAGTTGAGTACATCTTAACCTATGAACTGTTCACAGACGAGTTCTTACAGCAATACACAATAAATTTATCAATCATAATTGATGTCCTGTTGTGAAAATAGTATAAGGTTCTTCTTTAAAAGGTACATACAGGATTCAATTTATGTTCGGATTAACGCTGTATTCATGGGTCGTACTGTATTCCCCCTTAATTAATGCACACGTCAGCTGTAGGAAGGTTTCATGCCTTCTTAGTCCTACAGTGCTGTCTTGACTGTTTTGAGTGTACAGTTAATTAATGGTAGATACTGTATTCTTGGGTCTTACAGCATTCCCCCTCACTTAATGAGTAAAAGCATAAAAACTTACAGGGATTTCTGGCTGTAGTGTTTCCCGATAGTGCCTTTCGGTACCCAAATTTGCCGGGCAACAATTTATTTGTTGTAGGCTACTTTTGGTCCGTTATATCGATATCTACGTGGGGCAGGCACGTAGTCGTTGTTATCATGATAATTATAATGCATGAAAAATCGAGAATTATAGTTATTATTATTCCAGTACGATTGTCGTCTCGGAGGTGGACCCATTTTCTTTGGCCTAACATCTTGCCTTCTGGGTCTCCAGTTGGATTCCCAACGATGTTGTTGATACTGCGCGGACACCTGCTTTCTTGATGGATGACGGGGCTCCTGTATCCAATGTCTAGGCACGCTGTACCGAGAGTACTGCTGTTCGGGCCTTTGTTGGTTGGATACAACCTTCTTCCTGAATGACTGCCGGCGTTTATGATATGCTTGTGGAGCATGCTGTTGAGTACGCCTTCTGAGTGGCTGTTGGTTCCACTGTCTCGAATAGTAGAGTTGCGGGGGCGGAATGGCAGCTTTTGCTGTCATGTGCAACAGGTTCCTTCACAGGACTCGGGACTTCTTTCGATACAGGGATGGATTCCTCACTCCTGACGAATACCGTACTAGATTTTTCTTTGTTGGAGAACGAGTTGAACCCTAAGCCACGTTTATCATGAGCATGTTGCCCAGTGCTTAGGATCTCTTCCATTCTTTTAGAGGATTCCTCGAAAGATTTCAAGATTGTCTCTAATTCTCCTTCACGTTTCTCGAGAGATTTTACTTTGGCTTCGAGTAGAGCCAAATCATTTGTCTTGCTTTCAAGATGATACTTAGTCTCATTTAGATTATGAGCAAGTTGATGATTGCTCTCCATGAGTTTTTCTAAATTGACTTTGCTGTTTTGGCAATCAGCTGACATATTTTCGTAATTATTCTTCAGCAAGTCATTTTCTTCTTTCAGCTCTAAGTTAGAAATTTCAAGCTGTATGTTTTATCCTTTCAATATCTCATGAGCCGTTTGAATGTTATTAAATTCATTCAACATGTTTTCAAAAGTATGAGATGCATTTATAGGAATAGTTGAGGTGGAGCTTACCTCATCATCATCGCCGTCTTCATTTTCTTCTTTAACTTCGGCCATAGAGCACACATAGGCTCGATCTTCTAGCTCATCATCTGACGATTCACTATCAATGACCACCTGAAGACACTCTTCGGTCTTTGTTGAAGCGGGCGGAGCTTTTGATTCTCCAATGAGGGCTTTGAGTTTGTTCTTCATCCTGTTTCTCCAGTCATCAAACTCGTTAATGTGAAACATAGATATCTTATTAGACATAAAGGTATCCATATTAGAAGATGGGAATTACAAAGACTGTTTTCGAAAATAAGTATTTTTAAGGATCTGATTCACTTAAAAATGCGACTGATTCTTTTTAGAATCAACCGCTCCGATACCAATTGTTGGTCCCTTATCCAAGTATACTCGATACAGCTTGGGAAATGTTTAAGCAACAGGCTGTATGGTTTTCGAATCTGAGTGCGTAGCGGAAGTCTTTAATATAGTAAGTTGCCGTCGATACAGCAACTTGGTCTAATCTCCTGTTAGCTTGGTGCGTGCAGGGTTTTGCAGTGTATACTTATATAAATCACAGTTATGAAAACAGTAACGGCGAAAGGTAAATAACACAGTATTTAAGTGGTTCGAGGTAAACCCCTCTACGTCCACTGGTCCTCCACACAGGAGTAAAACGTATATTATAAATACTGCGTACACAACTATGTATTTATAATAAAACCTATCCTTGTATCGTTCACACAGATAGATACAAAGACTATCGCTTTCAACCGTTCACACAGATTGGTTAAAGCTTCCTTCTTGACTAGCTTCTTCACACATAGTTCCAAAGCTTCGTCCTCTTATTTGTCCCACACAGGTCAGAATAACTTGTTGAGTTCACACAGAGCTCAGTTTTTACACAAAGGTAAAAAGGTAGGTAACCGGGTAAGAACAGCAGCTTTGAATATGAAGTTCTTGAGCTGATGATGACTGTTCTTGATGACTGAGTATATTTCTTCTTTCTTCAGATATGGATTGATTCTATAAAGAAATATACTTGCTCTTGTAAGCTTGATCCGATGATAATGAATATTCAGTCTTTCGATCTTTTGAATATCGCTTGTAAGCTTGTAAATGTTCTTGATGATTCGGATGCGTATTTTGATCTTCAAACTTTGGAGATATATATAGCCTTCTTGGATATATCCGTTGAGATAGATCCGTTGGGCGAGATTCCGTGATAACTTGAATAGACCGGGATCCGGATATTGCGGGATTTGTGTAATACCCAGTTGTAATTCAATAATTATCATTCAGTATTTATCATTCAGTAATTGATACTCGGTAATTTCATTCATTATTGATCATTTTGTCACCCATATTCAGTCATGGTATTCATCATTCAGAGTAATTGTATCGTAAAACAATCGTCATTCATCACTAATCTGATTGGAGTTTCGTGCCGTGTTTATCATCATTGTCATTTTCGTTGCGAGCTGTGCGTGAGGAGTAGCGCACGCTACATACTCCTTTTAGCGTACGCTAATTGGGTATAGGTAGCGCACGCTACCACTCAGCTTTAGCGCACGCTAAGGTTACCCTGGCTGCAGTCCAGAAGGTACTGGACTGCAGGTGAGTTATAAGTAGCGCACGCTACGAGTGGTAAGTAGCGCGCGCTAGTGGGTTGAAGTAGCGCACGCTAATATTAGGTGTAGCGCGCGTTAAGGACAGATCAGGTTGAGTCCAGTGGCTACTGGACTGCACTTCATAGCGCACGCTATGTGTTGTTGTTAGCGTACGCAACCGATATATTAGCGCACACTAAACAATGGTTGTAGCGCACGCTATCGGCCGATCGAGGTCGACAGCTCGGACTCCGTCTGCTGGGCATCAATATTTCGTTAGCGCACGCTAATAATGGGTCTTAGCGCACGCTAGTAGTATGGCCGTAGCGCACACTACAAGAAGGTACGTAGCGCGAGCTACCGTGTTCGGACAGTGGGTACTGGACTACCCAAATTACTCGTTAGCGCACGCTACGCACAAGGGCTAGCGCACGCTAACCTGGACTGACTATAAATTGGACAGTTTAGTCAGAGTTCGTCATTTATTCATCTTATTTCATTCCTTCGGTTATTTTGGGCGATTTCGAGCGATTCGGAGAGGATTCTTCGAGGTGTAATCATCAATCATCATCTTCAAGCTCATCTTTCAGATTGATCATCATTTTATCATCTTCATCACATCGAATCAAAGGTATTAATCTCTTGGATCTAGAATTTCGGATTTTTGGGTTTTCCTTCCGATTTCTTCGTGTAAGCTTGGATTATCATTGGAATATGTTGGATATGGATTATCTACCTTGGATAAGTATATTCTTACGGATTTAATGGTTATTTTCGGAATTATTTCAATGAACCCTTGGGGTTGACTTCGGTTATTTTGGGGATTTCCGATTGTCGTTATTATGAACTTGAATTGTGGATTTCTATGAGATTATTGATGTCATTGATGATGTTTTGCTGGTTTGAATCAATCATGTTGGAGTTGGTTCGATAATTCGGGTTTGGTTTTAATCAACGGATATCTCAATGCTTTCGTTAGAGTTCATCTACGAGTTCGGATATAGTTGTATTGACGTTTGGGTCGGTTATGATCATATTTGATTCGTGTATTGATCGGTTGTTGGTAATTATTGTTGTTCAAGGTTGTTCGAGCGACCGACATTTCATTTAGGACGTTGTTCGTGGAAGGACATTCTTCATCGGTATTGAGTAAGTTAATTCTTACTCGGTTAAAAGGATATTCATTCCTTTTGTTGTTGTTCATTCATAATCGTAATTCATTCATCATTGTATTAACCGTATCAAAACTTGTCATTGTCAATTAATCACCTCAGTCATAAGGAACGACGGTTCCGATCATTTCATTGAGCTATCATTCATTTCACCATCATTTAATCTTGGTGAGTCATTATTCATTTTCGTTGTCACTTTTGTCATATTGTGGCATTCCGGGTCATACTGGCGTGCCGGTTGGTATGTGTAGGATTTTCATGTTGGGCACATTATAGTCGTGTGTTGGTTGGTGGCCTCACATTGGACTGTGCACACGAGTTGATGGCTTCGTGAGACTGATTAGGTACAAGACCACACGTGTATTCGATCAATACTCGTTGGTGGCTTGTGCACGGACACATTTCCATCCCGGACGTAGTGTGGCGCCATTCCTTTGATCCGTACTGATAGTCGATCCATATAGCATGTTTGATTGCATATGTTTCGACAGGATAATTCATAATTTCAGATATATCATGATTGTGTATTTTCAACCCTTGAGGATTGTTGTTCTGTGTAACTGACCCCGTTGGGGGATACTGTTTTTCAGGTCATGGCAAGGCTAAGGCACGGGGAGAGCACGGTGACGGCGAGGAGTCCCAGTGATACTAGTAGGGGGCCCCAGTCTTTTCAGTCATTATGTTTCTTTTATTTATTCCGCTGCAGACATTCCGTTTGAATACTCATTTCACTCAGTGTTGTATATTTTATCTCCATATAAAATATACTTGTATTCAGTATCATCCTGAGTGTGTTGTATGAAACTCCTCATCGGAGTAATTAATTGTGTAATGTGGTTCGGTACTACATTTACCTGTGTAATTCATTCATTTTCATTCGCCTGGTGGGTCCTAAATGGGGTCCACGGCACTGTAATATCCGCCTAGTTTGGGGTGTTACAGAGTTGGTATCGGAGCGTGGTTTTGAATACTACCCTCCAAGTCATGTCTCATTTCAAATCATCATCATCGGACTAGTATCATTGGACTTTCGCGTCACGTGTGACCTGTGCAAATGCCGAGCCAATCAGACCAAGAACTGTAAGATTTCTAATGCCATGGTATAATTTCCGGCATTAATCATTCATTCATAATTCATCAGTTAACAATCCTCAATCATCATTGTCATTTTGACCGGGACGGTCAGGTTAACTCATTAATTAGTCAATTCATTTCATTGTTGAGTTGTTGATCAGGGAGATCGAATCATTAATCTTGTTAACTCATTCAAGATAATCATTTCAGTAATTCCATCAGATAATCATGTCACGTCAATTAATCTTTCATGTAATCGCTGTAATTGAGCGCGTATGCTCGTTTTCATCATTTCATAATATAATCATAATGTGATACTCATGCGAGATATATAATCATCATATGACCTTCCACTTCAGTATGGAAAGGGCTAGCAGAGGACGTGGAGGACGATGCCGTGGAGCGGGCCGAATCCCGAGAACTCGTGCGAATACACGTGCAAATGCCAGGAATAATGCTAATTCATCAAGCAGCGACGCTGCCACTCATTCACCTGGACGCGATCATTCACTGTCGGGGAGTCGTACCCGGGACACGGCTCAGTCAGAGGGTGTCCGGGTTGACCCACTCGCATTTATGCAGGGCATGATAGCCCAAATGACCCAGATGGCTCAGTTGATGGAGACGATGCATAACTCCGTCAATCAAAATCTGCAGGCTCCTCCGCCGCCACCTCAGAGGCAAGAGAGGGGTGTAAGCAATATCATTAGCGATATTTCTCGCCAGCGACCACCTACTTTTGAGGGCTCATCTGAGCCGGCGGATATTGTTCATTGGCTTGAGCATTTTGAGAAGTTATTTGCTATGGTGGATTGCCCTGAAGGGCATAAAGTTTCAGTTGCGGCTTACTATCTCGGTAAGAGCGCTCATTCATGGTGGTTATCGTTGAAGCCCACAGACGGAACATGTACTTGGGATCAGTTCAAGACTCTCATGATGGAGAGGTACTATCCGGCCCCACTCAGGGAGGCCAAGTTGTCGGAATTACTCACTCCCGACCTTTCGGCGGATGATGATGTTCTCGCCATCGCCGAAAAATTTCAGGAACTTCTTCCGTTCGCCTCATCTATCATTCACTCAGAAGCGGACAAGTTCAAGTATTTCAGCAAGAGGCTGAAACCCCGTATTAGACTTCAGTTGCTTAATCATAATTGCACCACGTTGGCTGAATTCATTGAGAAAGCTCTCACTTACGAACTTACGGCTAAGGAAATTGCTAAGCAGCAACCCTCATCAGCTAGCAAGAGGTCCAAGAACCGTAATCAGTCTGACGGGAGTCATGCCACTTTCAAGAAACCTCGTGCGGGCTCTACTTTTTCTGAGCGACCTCCCACGGCATCTAAACCCGCGGAATCTCAGTCGCGAGCGGCCATTTCGGCCATCGCCTGTTTCAACTGTGAGGAACAGGGTCATTTCAGCACCAAATGTCCGAAGCAGTCTGTCACGTGCCACAACTGTGGGATTGCTGGGCATAGGGCCCGTTTTTGCCGTAGGGACACTAAACCCACTCCGGCGTCATCTCAAGCCCCAGGTCATTCAGCGGTGCAGAATCAGGCCACTCAGTCAGCGTCGTTCAAGACGACAGGAGCTAAAGGCGGAGCTAAGAGCTATCAGATGGGAGCGTCCGGTTCGGGGGCCGGCAAGCCCCGAATTTATGAGATGAAGAAGACCGACGATCCGGAGGCCCGGATGATCTCAGGTACACTCGATATTCTATCTTAACCTGTGTGCACCCTTTTTGATACTGGTGCATCGCATTCATTCATTTCCGAGTCATGTTTGAGTAGACTACGTCTGGGTAGTGCTACTAGTTGTGAGCCTTATGTCATTGGCCTACCTGATGGTAGACGAATTGTCGGAAGTCGTGAGATTCAGAATTGTCCGATTCAGCTTCATGGTCGTGTATGGCCAGCGGACCTAATCGTAGTAGATTTGTCGAGGGACGACGTCATCTTGGGTATTGATTGGATGGATCGTCATGATGCCATCATTAGTGTCCGAAAGCGTTTGGTCACTATCATTTAAGACGATGGAGTCGAATGTGTGTTTCAGGGAGGTAATCCCGGCTGTTCTGGTAAAGTCATTAATTTGATGAAAGCAGTAAGGTTACTCAATCAGGGATGTGTCGGTTATTGGTGCTATATGGCCAAAACCGAGAAATCATCAGTAATGTTAACGGATATTCTGGTGGTGAGGGAATATGCCGATGTTTTTCCAGACGAGTTACCTGGTTTGCCTCCACAGAGGGATGTGGAATTCACGATTGAGTTGGAGCACGATGCGTCCCGATATCGAAGGCACCGTCTGGATGGCCCCGACCGAAATGCAGAATTAAAGAACCAACTTGAGGAGTTGTTCGAGAAAGGTTATATCCGACCGAGTGCGTCCCGTGGGAGCACCGGTGTTGTTTGTCAAGAAGAAGGATGGTTCATTCCGCTTATGTATTGATTATCGGGAGTTGAACAGGTGACGATCAAGAATAAGTATCCCTTACCCCGTATTGATGATCTCTTAGATCAACTTCGGGAGCTTGGTATTTTCCAAGATCGACTTAAGATCTGGATATCATCGATTGCGGATTCGAGTCGGATATCGCGAGGACGGCGTTTCAACACGCTATGGTCATTATGAGTTTGTGGTTATGCCGTTCGGATTGACTAATGCACTGCGGTATTCATGGAGTTAATGAATCGGGTCTTCATCGACTTTTTGGATCGGTTTGTTGTTGTCTTCATCGATGACATTTTGATTTATTCTCGTGACCGGAGGAACACGAGTTTCACCTTCATCAAGTGCTCGACGTGTTGAGACGAGAACAACTTTTTGGGAAGTTTTCCAAATGTGAGTTACGGATGTCCGGTGACTTTTCTCGGACATGTAATTTCATCGACGGAGTTCGTGTCGATCCTCGAAGACGGAGGCTATTCGGGATTGGCTACCTCCGAAGAACGTTAAGGAAATCCAAGTTTTCTCGGATTAGCGGGTTATTATCGGCGGTTCGTGGAAGGATTTTCTAGAATCGCTCAACCCTTAACGAACCTTTTGCGGAAGGATAAGAAATACACGTGGTCCGACGCGTGTCAACGGAGTTTTGAGGAACTCAAGAGCCGGTTAATGTCAAGACTGTACTTTCCTTGCCGCAGGGACGGAAGGATTTGTGGTCTATAGTGATGCGTCCGGACAGGTCTCGGATGTGTACTCATGCAGAGCGGGAAGGTTATTGCCTATGCTTCACGGCAATTGAGACCTTACGAGGTTAATTATCCGACCCACGACACGGAGCTAGCGTAGTGGTGTTCGCTGAAAATTTGGCGTCATTATCTTTATGGCGTTACTGCCGATATTCACCGACCATAAGAGCTTAAAGTATATATTTACTCGAAGTAGTTAAATATGCGTCGAGACGGTGGTTGGAATTAATCAAAGATTATGATATCGAGATCCTCTACCACCGGGCAAGGCGACGTTGTCGCCGACGCCTTGAGTCGTAAGTCCGTTCGGGAGCAGATGCTTGCCGTTTAACGATTCGAAGGAGCTTCAAAGGAATTCCTTAGACCCGAGATCGAGTGCAGCCCGCGAGTTCAGGGCGGCTTTGTATGTTAGAGATTTCATCGTCACTCGTGGAGGCAATCCGTGAGTATCAGAGTTCTGTCCCTTCATTGTTGCGCATCCGGGAGGTTGTGGCTCAGGGTAAAGCCCCTGGATTTGTGGTCCACGCGGATGGACTTTTGTGGTTTTAGACTCGGTTGTGCGTACCGCGAATGACGAGTTGAAAAACTCGATTTTGACAGAAGCTCATGCTACCCCTTATTCTGTTCATCCGGGGTCTAGTAAGATGTACAAGGACTTGAAACAAAATTACTGGTGGAGTAATATGAAGCGAGAAGTCGCAGAATTTGTTTCGAGATGCTTAACCTGTCAACAAGTTAAGATTGAACATCGGCCGTGGCGGGTATCTTTGAAACCTCTTCCTATTCCCGAGTGGAAGTGGGAAGACATTTCTATGGATTTCATCACGAGTTTGCCGACGAGTCGTCGTGGCATGAACACGATCTGGGTGATCGTGGACCGCTTAACCAAATCAGCTCATTTCCTTGAGATCAAGGATACGTGGGGTCCCGAGAGACTTGCCCAGTTGTTCATTAAAGAGATAGTCAGACTTCACGGTACTCCTAAGAGTAATCGTTTCCGATCGTGACGGACGGTTTGTGTCGCATTTTTGGAAATCTGTTCATCGTGCTATGGGAACTCAGCTTGATCTCATTACCGCTTTTCATCCTCAGTCCGACGGGCAATCAGAGAGGACCATTCAGACATTAGAGGACATGTTGAGGGCATGCGTCCTCGATTGGAAAGACGATTGGGAAGCCCAACTACCATTGATCGAGTTCACGTATAATAACAGTTGGCATGCTTCGATCAAGATGGCACCTTACGAGGCCTTGTATGGTCGTCGTTGTCGGTCTTCGTTGTGTTGGGACGACTTATCAGAATCATTGGGCACCGAGCCCGACATGCTTATAGCCGCCCGTGAGAAGGTAGCTTTGATCAGGAGTCGTTTGTTGACCGCTCAGAGTCGACAGAAATCATATGCAGATAACCGTCGTCGACCATTAGAGTTCGAGGCTGGCGACCATGTGTTGATCAAGGTATCCCCGAGTCGTGGTATCTTCCGTTTTGGGAAGAGGGGAAAGTTGAGTCCGAGATTCATTGGACCGTTTGAGATTTTGGATCGAGTAGGCGAGTTAGCTTATCGATTGGCTTTACCTCCGGCGTTGAGCCGAATTCATAATGTGTTTCACGTCTCTCAGTTGCGGAAGTATGTGGCCGACCCGAGTCATATACTTCAGTTCGACGAAATCGAGATCGCCGACGATCATTCATATGAGGAACGTCCTATACGAGTTTTAGAGCGGCGAATCAAACAGTTGAGGAATAAGACGATTCCTTTGGTTAAAATTCAGTGGTCTAGACACGGAGTCGAAGAGGCTACTTGGGAAACCGAGGATAGTATGCGGGAGAGTTATCCCGAGTTGTTTGACCCTTAGTTTCGGGGACGAAACTCTTTTAAGGGGGGGTGTATGTAATACCCAGTTGTAATTCAGTAATTATCATTCAGTATTTATCATTCAGTAATTGATACTCGGTAATTTCATTCATTATTGATCATTTGTCACCCATATTCAGTCATGGTATTCATCATTCAGAGTAATTGTATCGTATATCAATCGTCATTCATCACTAATCTGATTGGAGTTTCGTGCCGTGTTTATCATCATTGTCATTTTCGTTGCGAGCTGTGCGTGAGGAGTAGCGCACGCTACATACTCCTTTTAGCGTACGCTAATTGGGTATAGGTAGCGCACGCTACCACTCAGCTTTAGCGCACGCTAAGGTTACCCTGGCTGCAGTCCAGAAGGTACTGGACTGCAGGTGAGTTATAAGTAGCGCACGCTACGAGTGGTAAGTAGCGCGCGCTAGTGGGTTGAAGTAGCGCACGCTAATATTAGGTGTAGCGCGCGTTAAGGACGGATCAGGTTGAGTCCAGTGGCTACTGGACTGCACTGGATTAATTCATAGCGCACGCTATGTGTTGTTGTTAGCGTACGCAACCGATATATTAGCGCACGCTAAACAATGGTTGTAGCGCACGCTATCGGGGTCAGATCAGAGGTCAGACAGTTTTCTGGACTCCAGTGCTGGGCATCAATATTTCGTTAGCGCATGCTAATAATGGGTCTTAGCGCACGCTAGTAGTATGGCCATAGCGCACGCTACAAGAAGGTATGTAGCGCGCGCTACCGTGTTCGGACAGTGGGTACTGGACTACCCAAATTACTCGTTAGCGCACGCTACGCACAAGGGCTAGCGCACGCTAACCTGGACTGACTATAAATTGGACAGTTTAGTCAGAGTTCGTCATTTATTCATCTTATTTCATTCCTTCGGTTATTTTGGGCGATTTCGAGCGATTCGGAGAGGATTCTTCGAGGTGTAATCATCAATCATCATCTTCAAGCTCATCTTTCGGATTGATCATCATTTCATCATCTTCATCACATCGAATCAAAGGTATTAATCTCTTGGATCTAGAATTTCGGATTTTTGGGTTTTCCTTCCGATTTCTTCGTGTAAGCTTGGATTATCATTGGAATATGTTGGATATGGATTATCTACCTTGGATAAGTATATTCTTACGGATTTAATGGTTATTTTCGGAATTATTTCAATGAACCCTTGGGGTTGACTTCGGTTATTTTGGGGATTTTCGATTGTCGTTATTATGAACTTGAATTGTGGATTTCTATGAGATTATTGATGTCATTGATGATGTTTTGCTGGTTTGAATCAATCATGTTGGAGTTGGTTCGATAATTCGGGTTTGGTTTTAATCAACGGATATCTCAATGCTTTCGTTAGAGTTCATCTACGAGTTCGGATATTGTTGTATCGACGTTTGGGTCGGTTATGATCATATTTGATTCGTGTATTGATCGGTTGTTGGTAATTATTGTTGTTCAAGGTTGTTCGAGCGACCGACATTTCATTTAGGACGTTGTTCGTGGAAGGACATTCTTCATCGGTATTGAGTAAGTTAATTCTTACTCGGTTAAAAGGATATTCATTCCTTTTGTTGTTGTTCATTCATAATCGTAATTCATTCATCATTGTATTAACCGTATCAAAACTTGTCATTGTCAATTAATCACCTCAGTCATAAGGAACGACGGTTCCGATCATTTCATTGAGCTATCATTCATTTCACCATCATTTAATCTTGGTGAGTCATTATTCATTTTCGTTGTCACTTTTGTCATATTGTGGCATTCCGGGTCATACTGGCGTGCCGGTTGGTATGTGTAGGATTTTCATGTCGGGCACATTATAGTCGTGTGTTGGTTGGTGGCCTCACATTGGACTGTGCACACGAGTTGATGGCTTCGTGAGACTGATTAGGTACAAGACCACACGTGTATTCGATCACTACTCGTTGGTGGCTTGTGCACGGACACATTTCCATCCCGGACGTAGTGTGGCGCCATTCCTTTGAGCCGTACTGATAGTCGATCCATATAGCATGTTTGATTGCGTATGTTTCGACAGGATAATTCATAATTTCAGATATATCATGATTGTGTATTTTCAACCCTTGAGGATTGTTGTTACGTATGGCGGCCCGTTGGGGATACTGCTTTTCGTCATGGCAAGGCTAAGGCACGGGAGAGCACGGTGACGGCGAGAGTCCAGTGATACTAGTAGGGGGCCCCAGTCTTTTCAGTCATTATGTTTCTTTTATTTATTCCGCTGCAGACATTCCGTTTGAATACTCATTTCACTCAGTGTTGTATATTTTATCTCCATATAAAATATACTTGTATTCAGTATCATCCTGGGTGTGTTGTATGAAACTCCTCATCGGAGTAATTAATTGTGTAATGTGGTTCGGTACTACATTTACCTGTGTAATTCATTCATTTTCATTCGCCTGGTGGGTCCCAGTCGGGGGTCCACGGCACTGTAATATCCGCCTAGTTTGGGGTGTTACAATTTGAAGATCTCTGACAGCTTCAGTATTTAAATACTTTATCCTTTCAGTATTTAAATACTTCTTTATCAAACGGTACTTGACTTTAGTGAATACTAAAGATTCCTTTTCAAATGGTCTTCAGTCCTGTTCCGATGTGAATGCTGTATCCACTAGTGCTGTATCCACTAGTGTTGTATCCAAATTGGAATAGTCAGGCGCTGTATGGAAGGGTGCTGTATTGAGGTTTCGAGACAGCTTCCATACTTGGTGCTTTAACTAAGATTTTGTTGCTGTATTTTGGTTGCGCGAGAGCTTGCTGTATGCTGGCGCTATGATAAGGTCTTCGATACAGGATTGCTACTTCAACCGGCTTTCGATACAGGGCTTGCTGTATCAAGCTTTTGTTTGTTTGGCAATTATCAAAACAATATTCTTGTATCCCAACAGGGACCATTGTTCCAAATCAAGTTTTCACGTCTAACTCTACAGGACCCAAATTAGCTTGGGTACCTATAAAACGGAAGAAATTTTTTTTTCTAAGTACAAGAGCGAACAACAACATTATCAAATAAATGGTATGCTGGCAGTGGATGTTCAAACCACATGAGTGGGAACGAGCATCTTTTCACAGAGCTGAAAAAGAAAGATCGAGGTTGTCACTTTTGGTGATAATAAAAATGGCCAAATCAAAGGAACAGGTAAGATAGGTAAGAAACCTTTACATGTAATACCCGGTTGTAATTCAGTCATTATCATTCAGTAATTGTCATTGATCGGTCAAAAACTTATCCTAAAAATAGGAGTTCTTGAGTCGCTCGCAAATATATACGAGGTAGAAGTAGTTTGTGGTAAGTTCTACCAAGGTATTTTCTCTCGAGGATTGCTCAGCAGGGCTTCGTATAATATTTTGTATAGATATGCAAGAAATAAATACTAAAATATTGTAAAATATATTTTTGGGTTTCTAAATATTAACTAAATTAAATGCACTATATTTTAAACCAAACTATTTTTAATAAGACTATTTTATATGAGACTATTTTTACTAGACTATTTTTATTAAGACTATTTATAACTAGACTATTTATATTAAGACTATTTATACTAGACTATTTATATTAAGACTATTAATACTAGACTATTTATATTAAGACTATTTTTAACTAGACTATTTATAGTAAATTATTTTTAACTAGTGAAAATGAATAGAATTAAAATGAGTTGGGAATTTATAAAATCTAGGGGATTATGGGTTCATTAAATTAGGTATTTAATTAAGTATAGGAATTGATTTATATGGATATAAAAGAAAAACGAATATTTATCGAGTAATCAACTTTTCACCTCATAACTTTCGTATTCAAAGATGTCTTAATCACTTTCGCTTTATTAAGATGTTGATAAAAAGATTAACACTTGATAGATTGAAAAGATGTGTTTCCAATACACTTAACAATCAATCAAAGAGGTTTCACTAGTAGAAATAGGATATGATCAATCTCTATTTACACCAATTAGTCCTTTCATTTTTCTAAATTGACTATTTTTAGGATAAACGATCGTTCATCGAGTAATCAACTTTTCACCTCATAACTTTCATATTCAAAGGTGTCTTAACCACTTTCGCAATCTTAAGATGTTGATAACAAGATTAACATTTGATAGATTGAAAAGAGATGTTTCCAATTCACTCAACAATCAATCAAGAAGGTTTCATTAGTAAAAATAGGATATGATCAATCTCTATTTAAACCAATTAGTCCTAAAAATAGTTTAAATCAATCAAATACTCAATATATAACCTAATAGAAATCCCCCTTCCCCTAGGAAGAAAGATTAGCTACTCATTGGTTTATACATACTAAAATTATAATAGAAATAATTGATATATATAATATATATATATATAGAAACTCTTAATTACTAGAACTGAGAATGTTAATTATATTTAAAAACATGTTTTGCATTTATTCATGTTATGGTTATGCAAATGAAATGTCTAATTATTTTATATTATAGATAATGTGGTGTGGTTGTGTCATATGAAAGATCACATTATCGGTGTCTTATAAAATAATACAATAGTTCAAAACCTATATAATTAAGTTTACTGTGATTCATAGGGAGGGTTGTCCATCAACTGAAACGATTCATAGGCATGGTACAATTTTCGTACTCAATCCCAGGCGAAGATGAATCAGATCCCTGGACTTTCAAGGAGGCAATCCAAGATAAAGATGCTGACTCCTAGCAAGTAGCAATTAAATCAGAAATGGATCTATGGATTCCAATCAAGTGTGGGAGCTAGTAGAAGTACCTGATGGGGTACAAGCCATTGGAAGTAAGTGGGTATACAAGTGAAAGAAAGGAGGTGACGTGAATGTTAGAACCTTCAAAGTGAGGCTTTAAGCGAAAGGTTACACACATAAAGTGGGTATCGATTATGATGAAACCTTTTTGTCGGTAGCCATGCTTAAGTCAATCCGTATTCTTTTAGCTATAGCTGCACATTTGGATCTGGAGATTTGGCAAATGGATGTCAAGTCTGCATTCTTGAATGAAAGTCTAGACAAGGAAATCTACATGCTCCTACCAGAGGGATTCATTAGTGAAGAAGAAGAGCACTTAGCATGCAAACTTAAGAAATAAATTTATGGACTTAAGCATCCATCTAGATCATGGAACACTCGATTTGACGAGGTTGTCCAGTCATATGCATTCATCCAATGTCCAAGTGAGAGTTGTGTGTATAAGAAATGCGATGGAAACGTGTTGGTGTTTCTTGTATAGTATGAAGATGATATCCTTCTGATTGAAAATAACGTGAATAAGTTATCGGACGTACGGGTATGGCTGCCTGAGCTATTCAATATGAAGGATTCAGGAGAAGCGGGGCACATCCTTGGGATCAGGATCTATCGTGAACGGAAGAAAAGAATGTTGTGCTTATCTCAGGCATCCTATATCAATACAGTGCTAAGCATTTTAGGAATTCCAAGAAAGGTTTTCTACCTTACAGACATGGAATTCAACTATCTAAGGATATGTGTCCTAAGATGCAAAAAGATATAGATGATATGAAGCTGATCCCTTATGCGTCAGCTGTGGGAAGCCTCATGTATGATATGATTTGCACTAGACCAGATATGTGTCATGCCGTAGGCATGGCTGCTAGATATCAGTCTAACCCAGGACCATGACACTGGATTGCTATCAAGCACATACTCAAATACCTAAGAAGGACTAGGGAGTATATGCTAGTATATCAAACAGATGACCTATGTCCAGAGGGTTATACTGACTCGGATTTTTCATCAAACAAAGAAAAGTCCAAGTCTACTTCGGGTTATGTGTTTGCTCTGGGAGGTGGAGCCATTATTTGGAGGAGTGTGAAGCAAAAATGCATCTTGGACTCTATCATGGAAGCTCCACGATGAGTTAGAGGAGTGTGAAGCAAGAATGCATCTTGGACTCTATCATGGAATCCGCTTACGTGGCAGCCTTTGAAGCATTCAAATAGTCGGTATGGCTCAAGTACTTCCTATAGGACTTAGATGTGATTCCCAATTTGCCAAAGGATATTACAATTTATTATGATAATACCAGTGCAGTCGGAAATTCGAGTGAACCACGACCCCATAAGGCAAGTAAACATATCAACTGCAAGTACCACATCATACAACACTTTGTAAAAAAAGGAGACGTAGTTGTAGCCATGGTTGCATCGGAAGATAATCTTGCTGCCCCTTTCATGAAAGCCCTACCCTGAAAAGTTTTTGACAGGCATGCGGAAGGTATGGGATTACGGTATATGGCAGCACTGATTTGAGTATAAGTGTGAGATATGAAGAAATATGTAATAGAATAGTATACTTAAATGCATACTTTGAGTATAAGCGGGAGATTGTTAGCATTGTATACTGCAAAGTATACTTTATACTTGTATTACCATATTTCCCTGTAACTACCTATGAGAAAATTATTTACATTTAATCACATGTTTTCCATTTATTCATGTTATCGTTATGAAAATAAAATGCATAATTATTTTATATTATAGATAATGTGGTATGTTGGGGTTACACGGAATATCATATTATCGGTGCTTTATTAATAATACAATAGTTCACAACGTATATAATTAAGTCTAATGTGATTCATAGGGAGGGTTGTCCATCAACCGGAATGATTTTTAGGCATGGGACAGTCTTCAGACTCAATCCCAGGTGAATATGAATCAGATCCCTGGACTTAGAAAGAGGCAATCCAAGATAAAGATGCTGACTCCTGGCAAGTAGCAATTGAATCAGAAATGGGTCTATGGATTCCAATAAAGTGTGGGAGCTAGTAGAATTACCTGATGGGGTACAAGCCATTGTAAGTAAGTGGGTATACAAGCAAAAGAAATGAGGTGACGGGAAGGTTGGAACCTTCAAAACGAGGCTTTTCGTGAAAGGTTACATTCATAAAGAGGGTATCGATTACGATGAAACATTTTTGCCGGTAGCGATGCGCAAGTCAATCCGGATTCTTTTAGCTATAGCTGCGCATTTGGATCTGGAGATTTGACAAATGGATGTCAAGACTGCATTCTTGAATGAAAGTCTAGACATGAAAATCTACATGTGCCAACCAGAGGGATTCATTGCTGAAGAACAAGAGCACTTACCGTGCAAACTTAAGAGATTCATTTTGGAACACTCGATTTGACGAGGTTGTCAAGTCATATAGATTTGTCCAGTGTCCGAGTGAGAGTTGTGTGTATAAAAAATGCGATGGAAACGGGTTGGTGTTTCTTATACTGTACGTAGATGATATCCTTTTGATTGGAAACAACGTGAATTAATTATCGGACATACGGATATGGCTGTCTGAGCTGTTCGATATGAAGGATTTGGGAGAAGCGGGGCACATCCTTGGGGATCAGGATCTTTCGTGATCAAAATAGAAGGATGTTGTGCTTATCTCAGGCATCCTATATCGATACAATGCTAAAGCAGTTTAGCATGGAGAATTCCAATAAAGGTTTTCTACCTTACATACATAGAATTCAACTATCTAAGGATATGTGTCCTAAGATGCAAAAGGAGATAGATAAAATGAACCTGGTCCCTTATGCGTCAGCTATGGGAAGCCTCATGTATGCTATGCTTTGGACTAGACAAATATGTGTCATGTCGTAGGCATGGCTGCTAGATATTAGACAAATCCAGGACCAGGACACTGGATTGCTATCAAGCACATACTCAAATACCTGAGAAGGACTAGGGAGTATATGCTAGTATATCAATCATTTGACCTATGTCCAATGGGTTATACTGACTCAAATTTTTTATCAGACAAAGAAAAGTCCAAGTCTACTTTGGGTTATCTGTTTTCTCTGGGAGGTGGAGCCATTAATTCGAGAAGTGAAGCAGAAATGCATCTCAGACTCTTTCATGGAAGCCGAGTACGTGGTAGCCTCTGAAGCAGTCAAATAGTCGATATGGCTCATGTACTTCCTGTAGGACTTAGATGTGATTCCCGATTTGCCAGAGGATATTACAATTTATTTTGATAATACCAGCGCAGTCGCAAATTCGAGGGAACCACGAGCCCATAAGGTAAGTAAACATATCAAATGCTAGTACCATATCATATAATACTTTGTAAAAGAAAGAGACGTAGTTGTATCCAGGGTTGCATCGGAAGATAATCTTGCAGCCCATTTCATGAAAGGCCTACCCTCAAAAGTTTCTGAAAGGCATGTGGAAGGTATGGGATTATGGTGTATGTCACTTCTTTGTGCGTAAGTGGGAGATATGAGAGACTATGTAATAAAGTAATATAGTTAAAAGCATGTTTTGAGTATAAGTGGGAGATTATTAGCGTTGTATACTGCAAAGCATACTTTATGCTTGTATTACCTTATTTTCCTGTAACTACCTTTGAGAATATTAATTATATTTAATCACATGTTTTGCATTTATTCATGTTATGGTTATGCAAATGAAATGTCTAATTCTTTTATATTATAGATAATGTGGTGTGGTTGTGTCACATGAAAGATCACATTTTCGGTGCCTTATAAAATAATACAATAGTTCACAACCTATATAATTAAGTTTACTGTGATTCACAGGGAGGGTTGTCCGTCAACCGGAACGATTCATAGGCATGGGACAGTCTTCGGACTTAATCCCAGGCAAAGATGAATCAGATCCCTGGACTTACAAGGAGGCAATCCAAGATAAAGATGCTGACTCCTGTTAAGTAGCAATTGAATCAGAAATGGATCTATGGATTCCAATCAAGTGTGGGAGCTAGTAGATGTACTTGATGGGGTACAATACATTGGAAGTAAGTGGGTATACAAGCGAAATAAATGAGGTGACAGGAAGGTTGGAACCTTCAAAGCGAGGCTTTTAGCGAAAGGTTACACACAGAAAGAGGATAGCGATTACGATGAACCCTATTTGCTTGTAGCCATGCTTAAGTAAATCCGTATTCTTTTAGCTATATCTACGCATTTGGATCTGGAGATTTGGCAAATGGATGTCAAAACTGTATTCTTGAATGGAAGTCTAGACAAGGAAACCTACATGCGCCAATAGAGTAAACATGTGATCTTGGAAATCTATTGCATTCTTGGATCTGGAGATTTTTGCTATAATCTTGCTACCCCTTTCACGAAAGCCCTGCCCTGAAAAGTTTTTGACAGGCATGCGGAAGGTATGGGATTATGGTATATGGCAGCACTTCTTTGAGTATAAGTGGGAGATATGAAGGAATGTGTAATAGAGTAGTATACTTAAAAGCATACTTTGACTATAAGCGGGAGATTGTTAGCATTGTGTACTGCAAAATATACTTTATACTTGTACTACCTTATTTCCCTATAACTACCTATGAGAATATTAATTACATTTAATCACATGTTTTGCATTTATTCATGTTATCGTTATGCAGATAAAATGCATAATTATTTTATATTAGATAATGTGGTATGTTGGGGTCACACGGAAGATCATATTATCGGTGCCTTATTAATAATACAATAGTTCACAACGTAGATAATTAAGTCTAATGTGATTCATAGGGAGGGTTGTCTGTCAACCAGAACGATTTTTAGGCATGGTATAGTCTCCTGACTCAATCCCAGGTGAAGATGAATCAGATCCCTGGACTTACAAGGAGGTAATCCAAGATAAAGATGCTAACTCCTGGCAAGTAGCAATTGAATCAGAAATGGATCTATGGATTCCAATAAAGTGTGGGAGATAGTAGAATTACCTGATGGGGTACAAGCCATTGTAAGTAAGTGGGTATACAAGCGAAAGAAATGAGGTGATGGGAAGGTTGGAACCTTCAAAACGAGGCTTTTAGTGAAAGGTTACACTCATAAAGAGGGTATCGATTACGATGAAACCTTTTTGCCGGTAGCCATGCTTAAGTCAATCCGGATTCTTTTAGCTATAGCTGCGCATTTGGATCTGGAGATTTGACAAATGGATGTCAAGACTGCATTCTTGAATGAAAGTCTAGACATGGAAATCTACATGCGCCAACCAGTGGGATTCATTACTGAAGAAGAAGAGCACTTAGCATGCAAACTTAAGAGATAAATTTATGGACTTAAGCAGCCATCTAGATCATGGAACACTCGATTTGACGAGGTCGTCCAGTCATATGGATTCATCCAATGTACAATTGAGAGTTGTGTGTAAGAAATGCGATGGAAACGTGTTGGTGTTTCTTGTACTGTACGTAGATGATATCCTTCTGATTGGAAACAACGTGAATAAGCTATCGGACGTACAGGTATGGCTGCCTGAGCTATTCAATATGAAAGATTCAGGAGAAGCGGGGCATATCCTTGGGATCAGGATCTTTTGTGAACGGAAGAAAATAATGTTGTGCTTATCTCAGGAATCCTATATTAATACAGTGCTAAAGCAGTTTAGGAATTCGAAGAAAGGTTTTCTACCTTACAGACATGGAATTCAACTATCTAAGGATATGTTTCCTAGGATGCAAAGGAGATAGATGATGTAACACCCTATTTCACACGAGGGTCATTACATGCCGTAGGACCTTCAGCAAGGCCCCACCAAGCGAAACCATTCACAAACCAAACACAAAACTATGTCACAACACATAAAATACATTAACTGGCTAGGGCCCTCGACCAAAACGTTTATCCTACAACCATAAAATTCAAAAACATAATATCGTTTTGTTGCCCACGCAATGGACTTAACCATAATAGCATAAAGCAACACAAATATCTTGACTTAGACGACCATACAAAAGCCAAAATAACTTTAAGACTCGAGCCTCATCATGCCTGCTCATCCTTTCCATGCGCTTCCCGTGCCTGCTCCTTGAAACGTCCAGAACATGAAATGTAAAAACATTTCACCCCAACGAGGGGTTAGCATACGAAATGCTAGTACAAGTACATAGTTACATAGCATTACGTATAAACATAGTCCATCACTTCTGTAACAGTCTGAAAACATTGTAAGAAGATTATATTCCGGAATATCCCATTTTAACAAAACATTTATCATTTCCAAGACCATAACATCACATCATATTATCACGACGATATCATTGGTAACCCTCGGTCGTACCTCTTAGTACCGACCCCCTAGAGGCCCCGTCGAGCCTTCCCCAGGTTGAAAACCACTTCCGCGACCGTACCCCTTAGTACCGATCCCTAGAGACCAACTCAGGCCCTCCCCAAGTGGAAGAACAATAACGCACACACACATTCCATGACCGTACCCCTTAGTATCGGTCTCCAGAGGCCTCGTCATGACATCACTGGGTGGAGAAACAACACATCATTCAAAAGCATAGTTCGCAGGCAACATACATACGGAATACGTAACATAGGCAACCAAATGTAACTCATGTACTTGCCTCGGATAACTTGATGATATGAAATCGACGAAAGGAAAGGTTTCGATTCAACTCCCTTTAAAGGTCCATTCCTAAGTTACAACGAAATACAATCAATTTCAATACAACGAAAATACTTAGAACTCCATGGTTCTACCCGTTAGTGAAATTCTTCATACATCTTGGGGGTTATATTCAATATAATTGATTAACAGTGGTATCCTCAGAATCATCCCTAAAAACTTCAATAATACCAAAGGATCTCGAGCACGGAACCAAAATCCAACAATGATCTAAGCTTATTCGGGTTGATCCAATTAGATCTTCACAAATCCCCAAAATTCCCCAAAATTCATAAAACTAGGGTTCTTGAGAATCATACATTGATTTGGATGATAAGAGATGCTTAAATATTGATAACATTACATCAAAGTTTTAAAGATGATGGTTTCAAATGATGTTTGGCCGAAATCCTATGTCACAAGATCGCCCACAGCCGGAAGAAGAAGAAATAAATGAGTAAAAATGTCGAAATGGGCTGCTGCCCATATATTTATAATGGTCGGCATTAGCGCGCGCTACGGATTCGTGTTAGCGTGTGCTAATAGGCGGCCTAGTCCAAAACCTTCGGTCGGGGCCTGCCATTCTTGGTCAGTACTCGCCACCTGTCTGCACCGCGTCCAGAAGCTTCCGCCTAGTCTGGTCATGATAGCGCGCGCTAGACGAGCATTAGTGTGCGCTAGTCGACTCGTCCAGAGCCTAGTGGACTAATCTACCTGGCCCGGTAGCGTGCGCTGGCAGTCGCATTACGTGCGCTGCATGTGCCGATTAGCGCACGCAATAGCCGACAGTAGCGTGCGCTATCATCCGGTCCTTCCGGAGTCCAGAATCCCCAGTAACCTCTCTGGACGGCCAGGTAGCGCGCGTTACGGTCGAATGGCATGCGCTACTTAATCAACCTAGCGCGCGCTACCGCTAGTCGTATCATGCGCTACCTGCTGGCTTGGCCGAAGCCCATACCTTTCTGCCCTTGCTGTACGGCCAGTTAGCGTGCGCTGCCTTACGGCCGTGGCGTGCGCTAACACCACGCTCCTTACGTGCGCTAGTCCCCCCTATCCGGGATAGATTTGCGAACACGATACTAACAGTATGACTTGATGGTTAACGACAATTAATGGAATACCAGCATGCATCGCAACATACAAGCTCAAACTCAAGTCCAACACATGATCACAAATCTTCAACAAAATTACAGAATAGCCATGAGGTTTACGAATTAATAATTATTGCTAATGAAAAGTACGATTATTATATTCTCTCCCCCTAAAAATAAGTTTCGTCCCGAAAATTTACAAAACGAATAATTCGGGGTACTTCGATCTCATATCCTCCTCTGTTTCCCATGTAGCTTCTTCCGATCCATGCCTCGACAATTGTATCTTAACCAAAGGAATGGTTTTATGCCTAAGTTGCTTTACTCGTCGTTCCAAAATCTGGATCGGTTTCTCCTCAAAGGTGATGTCGGGGCCCAACTATGTCCCATCATAATCGAAAATATGACTAGGGTCCGGCGCATATTTTCTTAATTGTGAGACATGAAACACGTTATGCACACGATCTAGAGATGGCGGTAAACCCAGTTGGTAGGCAAGTTCTCCAATCCGTTCGAGAATTTCAAATGGTCTAATGTATCGAGGACTAAGTTTACCCTTCCGACCGAGGCGATAAACTCCCCGAGTCGGCGACACTTTAAGTAACATATGGTCGCCAACTTCAAATTCCAATGGACGACGACGAACATCTGCATACGACTTTTGTCGGCTCTGTGCCGTCAATAGTCTATCCCGAATCAGTGCAACTTTATTTCTTGTCTCGACCAGTAAATCGGGTTCAGTACCACTCAAATCAGATGTATCGTCCCAACAAAGTGGCGATCTACGTCGTCTCCTGTACAAGGCCTCAAATGGTGCCATCTTAATCGAGGCATGCCAGCTATTATTGTATGTAAACTCGATCAATGGTTAATGCGTCTCCCAATCATCCTTCCAGTCTAAGGCACATGCCCTCAACATGTCCTCTAATGTCTGTATGGTGCGCTCTGATTGTCCATCGGTCTGAGGGTGATATGACGTACTAAGTTTCAACTCGGTTCCCAAGGCTCCATGTACAGCTTGCCAGAAATGTGGCACCAACCGACCATCTAGATCAGAAATTATACTCTTGGGGGTTCCATGCAATCTTACAATTTCCTTAATGAATATTATCGCTAGCTTCTCCGGTCCCGAGGTGTCTTTAATACCTAAAAAGTGAGCTGATTTGGTTAACCGATCTACAATGACCCAAATCATATTCATTCCGGTATGAGTCTTTGGCATGCTGATGATAAAATCCATAGTAATATCCTCCCACTTCCACTCGGGTATCGGAAGCGGTCTCAATAATCCTGTGGGCCGCTGATGCTCAATTTTAACTTGCTGACAAGTTAAACATTTCGATACGAATTCGCTAACATCTTTCTTTAAGTTACTCCACCAAAAGTTATTCTTCACATCCTTGTACATTTTACTTGTGCCCGGATGAATAAAATAAGGGGTAGCGTGAGCTTCTTTTAATATTTTCTGCCTTAACTCAATGTCATGCGGTACACAAAGTCTTCCTCGAAATCTCAACACCCCATCTTCTTGAATCACAAACCCAGGTGCTTTTCCCTTTTCTACATCTTTTCTCAATTGAACTAACATCGGATCCTGAAATTGCTTAGCCTTGATATCATCATTCAAGGATGAAGCAATTTCTAGTACATATAATTGACCTTGAATTTTCTGAAGCCAAACCTCGATATCCTGCCTAATCAAGTCTTGTTGAAGTCTTCATTGAGGTGTAAGGGATTCCAACCTTTGAAGTGACATTGGTTTACGACTCAAAGCATCCGCCACAACATTCGCTTACCCAGATGATATAGAATTTCAAGATCATTATCTTTAATTAATTCTAGCCATCTCCGCTGCCTCGTATTTATATATTTTTGGCTAAAGAGGTATTTCAAAATTTTATGGTCCGTATAAATTTTACAGGGCGAACCATAGAGATAATGCCTCCAGATCTTTAAGGCAAACACAAGCGCAGCTAATTCCAAATCATGGGTAGGATAACTCTCTTCATACGATTTCAACTGCCGAGACGCATAAGCAATCACTTTATCCCTCTACATCGAAACACATCGTAATCCAAGCCTGGAAGCATCATTGTACACTATAAAGTCATCGGTTCCCTTTGGTAAGGCTAAGACCGGTGTGGTAGCTCGCCATTTCTTCAACTCTTCAAAACTATCTTGCGTATCTTGGTCCCACTCAAATTTCCGAGTTTTCTGGAGTAATTGTGTGAGTGGTCTAGCAGTCTTGGAGAATTATTCGATGAATCTACGATAAAAACCCGCAAGTCCTAGGAAACTACTTACTTCTTTCACGTTCTTAGGCGGTTCCCATGCTAGTACCGCCTCTATATTTTGAGGGTCAACTTGAATTCCTTCTGCGGATATAACGTGCCCGATAAATGTTACTTCTTCGAGCCAAAATTCGCACTTGGAAAATTATGCATACAACTGTTCCGTTCTCAAAGTGTCTAATACAATGCGAAGGTGTTTCGCGTGCTCTTCCCTGTTCTTGGAATAAACAAGAATGTCATCAATGAATACGACCACGAACTTATCTAAGTATTTAATAAATACATTGTTCATCAGTTGCAAAGAATACGGCTAGGGCGTTGGTTAACCCAAAAGGCATAACAACAAATTCATAATGGCCATATCTCGTTCGAAAAGCTGTCTTCGGAATATCAGTATCCCGAATCTTCAACTAATAATATCCCAATCGAAGATCAATTTTCGAGAAAACAGTTACGCCCTGAAGCTGATCAAATAAATAATCTATTTGAGGTAAAGGGTATTTATTCTTGATGGTCAACTTTTTTAACTCCCGATAGTCGATACATGAACGAAGTGACCGATCTTTCTTCTTGACGAATAAAACCGGTGCGCCCCAAGGTGACGTACTCTGTCGGATGTACCCTTTATCTAATAACTTTCCCAACTACTTCTTTAATTCCAACATTTTCGATGGAGCCATACGATACGGGGATCTAGAAATAGGAGTAGCACTCGGTTCCAACTCAATAGGAAATTCAATCTCTCGTTGAGGTGGTAATCCCGGCAAGTCATTAGGAAACACGTCAGGATATTCATCAACCACGGGTATTGAGTTGATCTCAATCCTGGTATCTTCCATCTTCATAACATAACACCAATAACCTAGACAACCTTGGTTAAGAAGTTTTACCGCCTGCAAAGCACTAATCACACTTCCCGATCTACCAGGTTTATATTCTTCCAAAAGATGCTCGGTACCATCTTCGTCCAATATTGCAATAGTATGAGTTCGGTAATTCATGATAGTGCCGTGATGGTCTAACCAATCCTCCCCGAGGATCAAGTCCTCGTTCTTTAGATCAACCACAATAGGATTTGAAGGCCAATCTCGATTTTCAATTTTCACTAGACAATCGCGGACCTCCCGGTTGCCAACCATACGATCCCTTTTGGTATACCTACTATAAATGGTTCACACTAGAACAAGCTATATAAACCAAGGCGGCGTACACAATCAAGAGAAATAAACGAATGCGTGGCACCCGAATCGAACAATACTGAAACTGGATGTGAACGAATTTGAGTAATACCTGATGTTACCGGAGTGTCTGCATCCTCTGCATGTTTCATCTAATACACCCGGGGATGAACTGACCCTGCACTCGAAGCTGTCTGCTGACCTACTTGACTTTGGCCCTTACCACGGCCTGAATTCTAAGGATTCTGTGAAGTTGGGGTCTTCCGCTCAGCATTAAATTCCTTCTGGGCTGTAATGGCCGCTGGACTGCTAACTGCTCGGGTTGCTTCCTCACAATGGATGGCTCTATGTCCACTCTGCCCACAAGTATAACAAGTAACCAACGGATACGGGAACACTCTTGCCAAATGGTCCTTCTGGTTGTAATTAAAACAAGCTCGGCCTCCCGAAGTAACAGTCTTAGCCGAACGGCCGTCACGAGAACTACTAGCAGGATAGAACGGCCTCTTCCTTAACGTATAACAAGAATGTGACTTTGAAAGTTTTCCACCCTTACTAGACGATACGTTCCCAATATTTTTCTCTTTCTTGGTCTCGGAACCAACTTCTGATTCCGGAATATCCATCTAAATAGCCAGAGCACGGTCATGGTATTCCTTCAGTGTAGCGTAGGTAAGCGGTGTCATGCTCTGTCGAATATGTGGTTTCATTTGCATATTAAAATAGCGAATCTTATCCTCTACGGTTTTCACCTGGTTTCGTACATGACTTAACTGTTGATTATAGGTGATGATAGCTTGAGATATCAGTATATCTTGTGGAGTTGCCATAAAGAACTCAATGATTCTACGTTCTCGGACCGGCGGCGGACAATATTCCACCTCCATAGCTGACTTAAACTCGTCCCAAGTAGCCGCATGATGTTTAGGAGCCACTGCGTCCCACCATTCGGCGGCCTCTTTGTCCAGAAGGTATTGGGCAATAGGGACCCTTCTACCCTCGGGACAAACCACAACATCAAAGACTCTATCCATCTGAAAAAGCCAGTTCTCCCACCTCAAAGAATCTGTAGCACCAGTGGAACGAGGGTGATGCATCTTCGTAACTTTCTGAAGTGATTTACTAGCTTCTTCTTCCATATTTGCGGGTGGGTCTCGGTGGGTACCTTTGGCAATTTGTGTTAATTGGGTTACCAACTCTTGCAATATGGCTGTAGCCCTGAGTTCAGCACCGGCACCCGATGGTTGATCTTAACTGGTCGAAGGGTCTTGATGCCCCTCTGAACTCAATGGTGTGTCTTCTAGCACCGTATGTGATGCCATTTCAGTGGTTGGTGGGGAAGGTGCCTCATCTTCATTTGCAGCACAACGACCACGACTTAGGCTGTGTCCCCGGATTGCTCTACCTCTCAACATACTGAAGAATAAGAAATAGTATAAAACAATATCAACACGGTTCATAAATCAACATTATCGCAAATTTCATTACATTGTATCGGAGTAACATGCGAGAGAAAATACAACGGCTTGAGGAGACTTACAGCCATGGATCGCACTGAGGGATGACAACATGATGATATTAGTCTCAACAACTGACTCACGCAACTTGACTGACAGACCCAACTTATCCATAGCCTAGGTATTCACAACCTAAGCTCCGATACCATAACTGTAACTCCACAATTCATATGAGGGTCGTTACATGCTGTAGGACCTTCAGCAAGTCCCCACCAGGCGAAACCATTCACAAACCAAACACAAAACTATGTCACAACAAATAAAATACATTAACTGGCTAGGGCCCTAGAACAAAACGTTTATACGACAACCATAAAATTCAATAACATAATATTGCTTTGTTTCCCACACAGGGGACTTAACCATAATAGCATAAAGCAACATAAATCTCTTGACTTAGATGACCATACGAAAGCCAAAATAACTTTTAAGACTCGAGCCTCATCATGCCTGCTCATCCTTCCCATGCGCTTCCCGTGCCTGCTCCTCGAAACATCCAGAACCTGCTCCTCGAAACATCCAGAACCTGAAATGTAAAAATATTTCACCCCAATGAGGGGTTAGCATACGAAATGCTAGTACAAATACATAGTTACATAGCATTACATATAAACATAGTCCATCACTTCTGTCACAATCTGAAAACATTGTAAGAAGATTATATTCCGGAATATCCCATTTTAACAAAACATTTATCATTTCCAAGACCATCACATCACATCATATTATCACGATGATATCATTGGTAACCCTCGGTCGTACCCCTTAGTACCGACCCCCTAGAGGCCCCGTCGAGGCTTCCCCAGGTGGGAAACCACTTCCGCAACCGTACCTCTTAGTACCGGCCCCTAGAGACCTCATCAAGCCCTCCCCAGGTGGAAGAACAATAATGCACACATGTATTCCATGACCCTACCCCTTAGTATCAGTCCCCAGAGGCCTCATCACGCCATCCCCGGGTGGAGAAACAACACATCATTCAAAAGCATAGTTCGCAGGCAACATACATGCGGAATACATAACAAACGCAACTAAATATTGTTAGGCGTATTTTTATGCGCTTATTTATCATTATTTTATATCCATTTTTGAGCCTAAATCTGCATAAATGAGCTTTTAATACACTATTCTTTTATGTTTTGCAGGAAATTGGAGTGCGGAAGCTCGAACGATGAAAAACGGGCGAAAACGGCAATTTTTGGCCAGGGGCCGCGACACAAGGAGAGTGAGCCGCGGCACACGCACGGCACACAAAGGCACCGAGCGAACTGTACTGTGAGCCGCGGCATAAGGAGAGTGATCCGCGGCCCATGAAGAAAACATGCGCCCAGGCATCCGGCGCTTAAGGATAGAGGCCGCGGCACAGATTAAGTGAGCCGCGGCCCACGAGGCGGTTTTGATGTGTTGGCCACGGTTCTGGGCCGTTTTTGGAGCCTGTTCCCAACCTAATTCCCGGACGCATTTTGGAGGCTAAGGAGAGCTATAAATAAACACTTAAGGTCAGAAAAAGGGGGCATCAAGAAATCATCGATCAGGAAGACATCGCGGGACAGAAGAACACAAGGAGGAGATTTGTGGGCGACGACAAGACCACGGATCCCTTACGGTTTTTCTGAATTTTTCCGCATCTTATTTTCTAGATCTGTTTGAGTAGGATTGTGATTGTAGCTAATTACATGACGGTTTGATTTATTTATTTTTATTTCAATTCACTCGTTATTCGTATTGAATTGGATTCTTCTCACTGTTCCCAATACTTTCAATTGTCTGGCCAATAGTTGAATTGATTTGAATGTCTTTATGGATTCGGGAGATGAAATTTAGGCATAGTTCTTGTGAGAAAAATCATGATTGTCGTGAGATAGGGATATACTCATGGGAATTGTGAAGCCTATTTATTGTGGGGATTCATGAACTGCTTTAGCTATTAATTATCAAATTCGATTAGGAATATATCGAGTTAATAATTATTAGTATTTTCTATCGACCTTGGGAGAGGCTTTAGAATAATTTAGGAATTCTTGGCTTACAATCAATTGAATAAAGGTGAATTGAATTAAATAAAAATCATTCCTGATTGTTTGAGGTGAAAATCATAATCCTACGCCCTTATTATTATTATTATTATTATTTTTATTATACCTATTATTATTTTCTATTTATTTTTCTGCTATTAGTTTAGAAATAATTTCTATATAATTGTTCTTCAAATAAAATTACGAGTTGACTATATTTTGGTACTTAGTGAAATCAGTCCTCGAGGGAACGATATCTTACTTATCACTTTATTACTTGTTGACATCGTGCATTTGCGGCATAGTGTGAGGGATTTCCTTCGCAACAAGTTTTTGGCGCCGTTGCCGGGGGACTGATTTTTCGCTAATATCATTACCAAGCGACTCTAATTTTAATTTGAAGTTTTTTTTTCTTTAGTTTCTATATTTTTTTCTTTCTTATTTTTTTCATTATGTTTTCCTTTGATTATCGTGATCCTTGGCACTTCATAAATTTCGATAATCTTAATAATTTGCCTAATAGGGTCAGTCAGTCCCCTCCCCCGAAACAAAAGACCATGCTTGAACATTGTGTAGACGCTCTCAAAAATCCTGATAGTACCCCTCTTGAGCGAGAATGTGCAAGTCATGGTCTTGAGATTCACTATGGTTATTTTCCAGCTCATAGATTTAGCAGTGAAGTTGAGGGGGAGGTTGAAAAGAAAAACATGCTGAGTTTTAGGGTGGATCCCCCAGCACCTGATAATTACATAAAGTGTGATGAGCTTGTAGAAGAAGTTACCATTGATGATGTTTCCAAAGAAATTTCATTAAATTGTCATCAAACTTCGAATAATAAGGTGAACACTTATGTGCCTAAAATTCGAATAGCTATTGGACGACTAGCTACGCGAAAAGTTTAACCAAACGTATAAATGGTGATTTGAAAACACGTATGTCTCCTTTCTTATCTGCTAAGATTTCTACAAAAACGAAAAAATTTCAGACCTAAATGAATACTCAACGGAAACAGATATCGCTGACTGCAACTCGACCAAAAGTCAACCGTTTCTTCAAAAAGAAATCAGTATCGTAACATCAGTTTTACACATGGAAGCACGAAAAATTCACGAAAAATGAAGCAATGATGAAATCGCAATTTATAACCAAGAAAAATTAAGAAAATATCGCATGCTTCAATTTATTCCACTACACATAAAATCATCAACAATAAAACTCATGTGAAAATAAAAGAGATAAGGAAAAGTGAATCTCATTCCAAATGTCTTCTTGAACACCAGCACATGTCTGAGTGAAATCGTCTGTCAATCCATACTTCAATTAATGCCCAACATCACCAGGGACCCCCAAATTTAGTCTCTAGTCATGAAATAACTATAGACACTAGGTCGAGAAAGACTAGATTATGAAGGATAACAACTCATTGGGGTTATAAAAAAAAATATTAGAGAAATAAGGGCCAACAAGAATATACGAATCCAAACGAAATAACAAAACAAGGAAAAAAATTATTAACGAAAAATCAAATAAAAACAACTAACTAGAAAGCAAGTAAAAATGATGGGTTGCCTCTCATCAAGCACTCTATTTTACGTCTTGAGCACGACGTGGCAAATAAGAAATTATTAACGTGGCTTCTTTCTAGGGAGATTGCCAAATACCCCCTTCTTGCAATCTATAAGCCTCTTATTCCACAAGGGAGGCTTTGGTTCATGCCTGGTTGCCAAAAATAATGAGTAAGAATAATTATGCGGACAACCAAAAAATAATGGAAGAATATAATAATGATAAGGTATGTAAAAATAAGCAGAGTTCGAATGGGTAGATAATAAAGACATATCATGAACAACCTCATTAGAACTCAAAGAATCAGCCTCAACAAAATCAAAAGTAATAGGGTCAATCTCTCCATTATGGATTTAGGAAAAATTATGCGTGGCACCGTTAATAAAATTTTAGGCACATAAGTGTTCACCTTATTATTCGAAGTTTGATGACAATTTAATGAAATTTCTTTGGAAACATCATATAACACCCCCAAAATATCCCGAGGTATTACAGTGCCATGAATCCCACGTGGGACCCACAAGGCTAGTTAGAAAAATAGGCATTTTAAGAAAATCGCGATAAAACCTTAAATTCAAGGATTACATAACGTGAATCGAAAGATTTAGGGGAAAATGTAATTTGAAGTCCAATTATTACACAACAAAGGTTTTTCCAAAGAAAACAATTTATTCCAATTAAAGCAGCGGCTAGAGATAATTCCAACACCGCTCAAGTCTGACCGGACCCCTCGGGAATGTCCTGCACATGATGAACAATTTTACCTGGTACGACGAGTCATACCAGGTAACTGTGGTCGAGAATGCATACCAAATAACAACTACTAACAACGATATACGACATCTTTACAATCACAAGACCTAGTAATCACAGGAATATTTCATAACTCAACCGACGTGTCTCTCTCTTTATCACATAAGCCCCCAAGGTCGCAACCAAGGGTCACGGAAGTATCCACACGGAATACCCTTAACATAGGCGCCCAATTCGGGTCTTACCCCCTAACACATTTCCACACGGGTACCATACAGGTTTTATCCCCAACACATCGGCCCATTTATAACATCTTTAGAGAAAGACAAACGTCGGCTTTTATCAAAATGGCACGTACACACATACGGTATAACATTGATATTAGAAAATTCACGAGCAAGATTCCACTTGCCTGTGATCCGATAGTAGGTGCTTTATGATAAGGAAGTCCCCACGCCCGCTCGAGCTTAACCTAGCCACGAAACATCCAATTAACACCTCGTACGAATTATAATGAATAAAACTAGTCTCCCTTTTCTAACCGGATTCCTAGTGTAGTTTTAATTGTCGGTATGAGTATCGTTTCTAAGTTTTCAAGTGTTGTGTACCATTATCTCGTTCAATCTTATAATTAACATTAGGTATATCGATTTACTCAAGAAGATAATCCTATCATTCTTCGGTTGTCAACAAATTATTATGGCGAAATCGAATCTTATGCTTTCTAATACAATTCTATATTCCAAATACTACAATCGACGGATTTTATTGCACAACAACTTCGGTGGTTTGACAACCAATATTGATTATACTATAGAATTATTTTCCTTAGTTTGCTAAGTGTAAAAAATCACAAGGTAAGGGTGGCTACGAACAATGGAACATACGGTGACGGATTACTACGAATTTTCCCACAATTGATTTGTCCAATTTTACATTCCTAGTGATGATTTGAAGTGAAATTTCATTTGCATGAAACGAAACATATGAGAAACGGAATTCCCGGTTACTACAATTTCATCCGACAAGATTGTCTACGAAGTTTAGCAAAATCTACCCAATACCCGCAATATAATAAGTATAAATAAGAAAACATCGAAGATATAACTCCAGGGATTGGTGGCTTACCTTATTGGAAGAAGAATAATGAAGATAGTTGACGGATTCACAAGAACTATGAGGAGAATGAGAAGTGACTTGAACGCCTTGGATAATCTTCACCGAAGCTCAAGAATCCACCTCCTCAATGTTAATTCAAGTGTTTAAGAGGCTTAAGAACCGGGTATAGGGCTAGGAATTTCTCCAAGGGTGGTAGTTTGTGATGTTGGGTCGTGCAAATGAAGAAGGGAACTATCATTTTATAAAACTTGGTTTTGATAACGTACGTTAACGATAAGAGTGTTACGTACGTAAGGTGTATTACGTACGTAACAGTGTGATGACAACGTACGTAAAGAACTCACTGCCCGAAATGTGCCCAAGTGTTACGTACGTTAAATTTGGGACATAACGTACATAACGAACAGTTGACTCGTTTGTCCTCTAGCCCGCCGAAAGTAGCTCTGTCCGTGTCAAAAGAAAGATTCTGGTCGGGAGACCGACCCACCCGTTACATACGTAATGAAGCTGCCTTAATGTACGTAACAATCAAATTATAGCGTACGTTAGGCATGGGTTATAGCGCGCGTTAGACAGAACTTTTTAGCCTCAAACCACATTCTAACCATCTCGGGGTGACCATCCCTTCCACTGGTCAACAATTATCGGGGAACAAGACGTTGGCCACCGTCATATTCGCACTGACGATCGTCCCACGGCGTCAATGTAACACCCCCAATCCACTCAGGGATATTACACACCGTAGACCCTCTCCTCGAGGATCTACCAGGCTGATAACTAAAATCAAACATCTAAACATCGCCTTTAAGGCTAAAATGACTCAGTAGACCGACTTGGTCTTTCAATAATAACATACAACTCAATTCCAAACACATACCCACGCAGGGGTCAAAATACAATAAACTCCCGTACAACGGGGAAAAGATACCGCAGCGGAAAAGAAAATACAACTGGACCAATACGACATCAACGGAACCTCATGTGATTAGTATCGTTCATCTTTCATCATCCTTCGCGCCGACCCTGTGCCATGCTCCAAAACCTGAATGCAAAAATAGACATCCACCCCCCGAATACTCGGGGGTTAGCAAAACTCCACTGTTTTACTAGTGCAAGTACAAGTGCAAAAATACGAGCCATACAATTCACATTCCACGAATAACAATAATCAGGAATCCTCAAAAAAATCCAAACGTAACGAAAAGCACTTCCCGAGGCAAGAGTTTGGTAAAATATTCTAAAACCGAAAGGTCACAAATCAAGGGAAAACAATTTATAAAACCGTTTAAATGCCATCGAGAGTTTTGATAGAAAACAACTTAGGATTTTCAAATCCTTATCTTTCCAAAATCAACAGTGGTCACACCAAAGGTTTTGTTTTCACAAATAGAAAACCGACAATAATTCACAGGGCGAGCCCAACATCACGTGTCCTCGACGGACATAAAATCAACAAAACATAATCGCACACGTGCATCGCCAGACCGGACGAAGCCACAAATCCCACTCGAGGCCTCGAAGGACCCTCCCGAGCCGGCTAGCGAAACAAATCACACACATCTCACGGTTGGATCAATCGCTTGTTGCATCCTCGCCACATGATCGCATGCCATGTGCCACCGTAGATTATCTCAGGCTCTCACGGTTGGATCAATCACTTGTTGCATCCTGACCACATGATCACGTGCCATGTGTCACCGTAGACCTTCAACCGTATCCACACATTCACACAAATAACATATCACATCAAGGATATTCAAACAATTCACCCAGAGCATCAAACACTTAGCAAAACACCACGTCAAACCATAATGCACCGAAATGAAACAATATACGTCCACACGCAAATACCAAGTGCAACATCAACACCAAACATATCCATAGAGTTCACATAGTCATTCTCAAACCACACCATTCACAAAACACACGCGTTTTGAAAGCAAGCCTTTAACAAGGCTAAACCGAATCTTTTGAAAACTCATTTCAAACAATCAAACAACCACATAAATACGATCACCAATTATCATATTCACAAAACGAGAATAGTATGGACAAGGTACTTGCCTCGATATCACGAGCAATGGAAAAATGAACGGATACGGCCGGGTAGCCCTCAATTTCCCGAACACTATCTAGAACGCGATAAAGACCAAATTACTACGTGAAAACACCACATGAATCATCAATCACCAACGGAATTCAACATCGGAATCATCGAGCACCTATAATCCTCCGTAAGGAATAATAAAACATGATTACGACGAGAATCAAGGCCGAAAACAACGGAAATCCCAACAAACTATCAAAGGGAACTCATTCGAACATTTAATCGAACATTGAATGTTCAAGACCCTTCAAGAACAAAGAAATCACCCCTCGGGTCGAACGAACCAAAGATACGAGTATCTAATCCATAGAACAAGTTCAAAACAACGTTTATACAACAATTAATTGATCAAAAACGGATTGGAATCGAAATCAAAAAGGAAAATCCCCAAATCTACAAAAACAAGGGTTCAAGCCAAAATACCTTGATTTGGATGAATGATTCAAGTAGAGGTTGAAAATCTACAACAAGACTTGAGGTGGATGATATCTACAAGTTTGGGAGCACTCAAATCGCCCAAAATCTCCCTCAAATCGCCTTAGATGGAAGGAGGAAGAAGAGAGGAGAAAAATGAAGTTTTCTCCTCGAAAATCTGCTAAAAAACGCAGAAAAAGCCCGTGTGCCGCGGCACAGGATGAGTGTTCCGCGGCCCAGGGCCAAGAAAAATGCCCAGGAATCAGATTAGTGCCGCGGCACAGCTGAAGTGTGCCGCGGCACACGGTACAGCCCACTCCAACACGAAAAAGGCACATCGTGTAGTCTTAGCAATTTCGACCATAACTCCCTCGTCTGGACTCCGATTGACTCACCGTTTGAATCATTGGAAATCTAACTTGATGCTCTATAATGTTGCAAAGATTCAGAATTTTTGGAGTTTCCAAGAATTAATGGTGACTTTACAAAGTCGAACTCCCACGTGAAAAAGTCGATTAAGGACACAGAACTGAACAAAACGACACCGAAACGAACTCGGATGACAAAAAGTGCAGAATTAATCATTCTCGGAATGACGAAAAGGTCATGATAGAGTTGTCAAAACGAACTTCCTCCGAAAAAATAAAATTACCGAAATTCGAAATTGCGGATATTACATTCTACCCTCCTTAAAAGAAGTTTCGTCCCGAAACTTAAAAAAAATAGGGGGGAGCAATATACCCGCCAGGAAAACTCGACGAGATACACAAAAATAGAAAACTCGTGCCCAACGGCGAAACGCTGCAAGAAACGCAAAGAGACATACGGCGTGAAAACACGCTCCACGACGACCAACACAACGTCGCCGTTAGGTATACAATAAAACCAACAAATGACAAGCGTCATCAAACGGATAATATAGCCAAGTCAATTATCCGACAATCACAAAACACAACGAACGAAAGTCAGTATGATTGACCAACCCAACGGTACATCAATCGAAACGCGAGCCAATCGCTGAACTAATACGGAATTCCACCGCCCAAGGGTTGGAAGATCGAAAACGAGACTAATTTCCCGAACTTAAGGGAATTATGAAGGAGTGTGAACGTTCAACAATCACAAAACGAGAACAAAAACCGAACAAACAAACGATCGAGACAACAAAAATCGAACAATCATGTCCGAAACACGAAGGATAATAAAACTCAAACAACAACTCCCAGGATGATTTGGTGAGAACTACAAGGCATGCATTCCCATAAGATCCACAGGATAGGGAATAGCGATTGAAAAGTCACAGCGACAAACGAGTTATTCCAAAACAATATCACACTCGTTCGATCAACAAAAGCAAGAGATAGGGAAAGTTCAGAAATGTCAACGAACATAAACGAGTCGACGGAGTCGAAAATACAGAAATTCAAAATCCGATCCACGTCGAATAGAAGAGCTAGTAGAACCAAAGGGTGTTACTTCCGAACAAGGTTCACAAGAATCGAACCGAACTCGAAAAAGTCACATCGATAACCAGATCGGCTCAAAACAAGATCACAGCTCGTTCGAACGATGAAACCGGAATACAGAACAAGTTCAGAAAGTATCAACGAACACAAGCGAGTCTATATAATTGAGAAAGAGAAAATGCAGAAGCCAAAAATAATACAGGTATTATATTCGACCTCTTCTAAAAGAAGGTCGTCCCCGCTACTCACAATAACGAAATCAAGGAGACGACACAACAGGCAATCGACAGAAACATCCTTCAAAGGCCTCTCAAAGCCGATTCTGATATCTGTGCTGAAGCGCGGACTCCGAAAGTCTCAGTAGCCAATTCGCAAAACTGAATTCGGTGTCCCTCGAGTCCACACTCGAAATGTGTTACTGACGAGAAGGACAATTTGCACGTACATTCCCCTGGCACATCACGGTTGAAATGCCTCGGCTCGGCATACCGAAAATACAAATGCTAGATACAATGGAACATAACACTGCAAAACAACATACCGGAGATGCCAACTCAGAACAAATAGTAATCATAACACATATCATATATAACGATTACCATCGTAAAGTAATACACACACAAACACTACAACAACGACGGTATCGCTCGGCGACCTCAACGGCCCAAACGATAACCAGCACATAATTACAAACATCATGAAACAATCACACATGTGCATAAACGCACAAAAATCCAAGCTTTAACAACCCACACTCGTGCGACAACACGCAAATCACCACGAGGTGATAAACAAGAACACCAGTTCACACCTCTCACAGAGGGCTAGTACAACAAATGCGTGGCAACGCCTCGACATTCATGCCACCAATTCGATCATACTTGGAGTAACATCATAACGACAAAGCAAACATCATACATACATATCCAAATTTCTCAAATGGGAATAGATAGGTTTTTAAAATGAAAACATCCTTTTGAAAATAATTTAGAAAAATGCCGGTTGATCTTGAGTATCACCTTTCAAGAAAAAGTACAAACGTGAAACATCGTTATCGAGACTTTGGAGAACCATCTCGCATTTGATAAAAATGAGGACACTTTCTTTTCGTGAAAAACTTTCGGAAATATTCGACCCTCGGGTCTAAGTAAAAGTGTTTATAAAACATTGAAAATATCTCAAAACATTTTGGGTCCTCGCGGTAGAAGAATTTTGAAACATATTGTGGCATCTTGGATGTACCACGAGAAAATAACTCATTTTGAAAGTACGTCTCGAAATTTATTTTCTAAGATACTCAAGTTTTTTTTTCAAAGATAATTCAATGGGCTAGAATGCCCAAAAATTTCAGGTAATTACACAAAATATTATAGCGCCGTGGGTCCCGCGCCGGAACTCACCAGGCTAATAACCATTTACAAAAACGCCAAAAAGGCCGATGACGGTAATATTTCCAAAACTCACGAAAGCCATTTACAAAATACTAAATACCGTCATAAGAATTTCGCCAAAGCGATCAAGGCCATAATGCCAAAAACTCGGTTAAGGGAATCGGTTTTCGAAATAAAACTCGGTCGGTAAAATACCGAAAGTCATTACAAAAGAACTCACGCAGCGGATAAAAGAAATACAGTTCAACATGCACAATCCAGCAACACTACTCCTCATATGAACGAAATATGAGAGTCAAATAACCACATATCACGAAATCAAAATCCATAAGAGGATTCCGTCACTTAACAAATAATCATAAAAATAGCTCGTGTCACACGAGGCACAACACAAAGAAGGGAGACTTACATTCACAGGTCGCACGAAGATGATGATCGCCCACGATACTAATCACGACCAACAAACTCAGATGACGCGTCGCGACACGACTCAGTCAGATAAAATCCGACGAAACAAGACTCAAACAACACGACTTGACCCGACAGCCTAGGTTTACTCAACCTAAGCTCCGATACCATTTATGTAACACCCCCAATCCACTCAGGGATATTACACGCCGTAGACCCTCTCCTCGAGGATCTACCAGGCTGATAACTAAACTCAAACATCTAAACATCGCCTTTAAGGCTAAAATGACTCAGTAGACCGACTTGGTCTTTCAATAATAACATACAACTCAATTCCAAACACATACCCACGCAGGGGTCAAAATACAATAAACTCCCGTACAACGGGGAAAAGATACCGCAGTGGAAAAGAAAATACAACTGGACCAATACGACATCAACGGAACCTCGTGTGATTAGTATCGTTCATCTTTCATCATCCTTCGCGCCGACCCTATGCCATGCTCCAAAACCTGAATGCAAAAATAGACATCCACCCCCCGAATACTCGGGGGTTAGCAAAACTCCACTGTTTTGCTAGTGCAAGTACAAGTGCAAAAATACGAGCCATACAATTCACATTCCACGAATAACAATAATCAGGAATCCTCAAAAAAATCCAAACGTAACGAAAAGCACTTCCCGAGGCAAGAGTTTGGTAAAATATTCTAAAACCGAAAGGACACAAATCAAGGGAAAACAATTTATAAAACCGTTTAAATGCCATCGAGAGTTTTGATAGAAAACAACTTAGGATTTTCAAATCCTTATCTTTCCAAAAATCAACAGGGTCACAGCCCAAAGGTTTTGTTTTCACAAATAGAAAACCGACAATAATTCACAGGCGAGCCCAACATCACGTGTCCTCGGATGCATAAAATCAACAAAACATAATCGCACACGCGCATCGCCTAGACCGGGACGAAGCCACAAATCCCACTCGAGGCCTCGAAGGACCCTCCCGAGCCGCTAGCGAAACAAATCACACACATCTCACGGTTGGATCAATCGCTTGTTGCATCCTGGCCACATGATCGCATGCCATGTGCCACCGTAGATTATCTCAGGCTCTCACGGTTGGATCAATCACTTGTTGCATCATGACCGCATGATCACGTGCCATGTGTCACCGTAGACCTTCAACCGTATCCACACATTCACACAAATAACATATCACATCAAGGATATTCAAACAATTCACCCAGAGCATCAAACACTTAGCAAAACACCACGTCAAACCACAATGCACCGAAATGAAACAATATACGTCCACACGCAAATACCAAGTGCAACATCAACACCAAACATATCCATAGAGTTCACATAGTCATTCTCAAACCACACCATTCACAAAACACACGCGTTTTGAAAGCAAGCCCTTAACAAGGCTAAACCGAATCTTTTGAAAACTCATTTCAAACAATCAAACAACCACATAAATACGATCACCAATTATCATATTCACAAAACGAGAATAGTATGGACAAGGTACTTGCCTCGATATCACGAGCAATGGAAAAATGAACGGATACGGCCGGGTAGCCCTCAATTTCCCGAACACTATCTAGAACGCGATAGCACCGAAATTACTACGGGAAAACACCACATGAATCATCAATCACCAACGGAATTCAACATCGGAATCATCGATCACCTATAATCCTCCGTAAGGAATAATAAAACATGATTACGACGAGAATCAAGGCCGAAAACAACGGAAATCCCAACAAACTATCAAAGGGAACTCATTCGAACATTTAATCGAACATTAAATGTTCAAGACCCTTCAAGAACAAAGAAATCACCCCTCGGGTCGAACGAACCAAAGATACGAGTATCTAATCCATAGAACAAGTTCAAAACAACGTTTATACAACAATTAATTGATCAAAAACGGATTGGAATCGAAATCAAAAAGGAAAATCCCCAAATCTACAAAAACAAGGGTTCAAGCCAAAATACCTTGATTTGGATGAATGATTCAAGTAGAGGTTGAAAATCTACAACAAGACTTGAGGTGGATGATATCTACAAGTTTGGGAGCACTCAAATCGCCCAAAATCTCCCTCAAATCGCCTTAGATGGAAGGAGGAAGAAGAGAGGAGAAAAATGAAGTTTTCTCCTCGAAAATATGCTAAAAACGCAGAAAAAGCCCGTGTGCCGCGGCACAGGATGAGTGTTCCGCGGCCCAGGGCCAAGAAAAACGCCCAGGAATCAGCTTAGTGCCGCGGCACAGCTGAAGTGTGCCGCGGCACACGGTACAGCCCACTCCAACACGAAAAAGGCACATCGTGTAGTCTTAGATATTTCGACCATAACTCCCTCGTATGGACTCCGATTGACTCACCGTTTGAACCATTGGAAAGCTAACTTGATGCTCTATAATGTTGCAAAGATTCAGAATTTTTGGAGTTTCCAAGAATTAATGGTGACTTTACAAAGTCGAACTCCCACGTGAAAAAGTCGATTAAGGACACAGAACTCAACAAAACGACACCGAAACGAACTCGGATGACAAAAAGTGCAGAATTAATCATTCTCGGAATGATGAAACGGTCATGAGAGAGTTGTCAAAACGAACTTCCTCCGAAAAAAGAAAATTACCGAAATTCGAAATTGCAGATATTACAGTCAAGGTGTGTCACCCCCGTTTCATTCACATCGTACAATTATATAGCACTCAATGGAATACATAAATAGAAATGACGTCACATTACCAAACATTCACACAGTACAAAGTAATCAAGCATGGAATACCGGAGGTATTACATATCACCCCTCTTAAAATAGTTTCGTCACGAAACTTAAGAAAATAACTCGGGATGACTCTCTTTCATGCTTGACTCGGTTTCCCAAGTCGCCTCTTCCGTGCTGTGGTGCGACCACTGAATCTTCACGAGGGGTATGGGTTTATTTCTTAACATCTTCACACGCCGATCCAGAATGGCGGTCGGTATCTCCCTAAAGGTAGCATCATCGGAAATTTCCACTTCTTCGAAATTGAGATTGTGACTCGGGTCATAGACATACTTCCTTAACTGGGAGACGTGAAAAACATTATGCACTCCATCCAGATGCGGCGGTAGAGCTAATCGATACGCGAGTTTCCCTACCCGGTCCAATATCTCGAACGGACCTATAAATCTCGGGTTTAACTTGCCCTTCTGGCCGAAACGTCGAATACCTCGCATAGGTGATACTTTGACCCAAACATGATCCCCGACCGTAAATTCTAACGGTCAGCCGGCTTCGGCATAAGATTTCGCCGGCTGCGTACCCGAGATGTGTTTCCGAACTATAGAGATCTTCTTAATGGACTCCTGGATAAGATCCAACTCGGTAACCGCGGTGTCGGAGGCATCATCCCAGCATAACGGCGACTTGCATCTTCGCCCATACAGGGCCTCAAACGGTGCCATGCCTATGCTTGCATGCCAGCTGTTGTTGTACGAGAACTCCACTAATCCCAAATGTCTAGCCCAATCCTTTCCCCAATCGAGCACGCACGCCCTCAACATATCTTCCAAGGTTTGAATTGCACGCTCGGTCTGTCCATCTGTCTGAGGATGATAAGCCGTGCTAAAGTGTATTTGTGTCCCCATAGGTTTATGGACGGCTTTCCAAAAACGAGACACATATCTGGTGTCCCTATCCGAAATGATGGATGAGGGAACACCATGTAGCCTGACGATCTCTCTGATGAAAATGACGGCCAGCTGCTCTGTCCCGGTTGTCTCTTGAATAGGAATGAAATGTGCTGATTTTGTCAATCGATCAACAATGACCCAAATCGTATCCTTTCCTCCCACCGCCGTAGGTAGCTTAGTGACAAAGTCCATTGATATGCTCTCCCATTTCCAATCCGGGATGGGTAGGGGTTGCATAATTCCGGCTGGTCTGCGGTGTTCGATTTTCACTTGTTGGCATGTCATACATCGGGCGACGAACCTAGCAACTTCCCACTTCATGTTCTTCCACCAAAAACTCTGTCGCAAATCCTTGTACATCTTGCTTGCTCCGGGGTGAATAGAATAGGGAGTGGAGTGCGCCTCCTTCAGTATAGTTTGCTTCAGTCCGTCATTCGGTGGAATACATATCCTGTTCTTGAATCTCACCAAATCACCCTGAATCTTATAGTCGGAAACATCTCCTTTCTCGATTCTTTCACCAATCGCACGTAATCCAGGATCTTCCATCTGTGCTGGACGTATCTCGTCTAGTAAGGACGAAAGTATATTGATTGAGCATAATCGTCCTTGCCTACGTTGTACCCATACTTCGGTGTTGCTTCTCCTGATCTCTTGCTGCAGTTTGGGCTGAAATTATCTTTGGATACCATCACCTCTTGTGTAGTTTTCCAACTAAGAGCATCAGCTACCACGTTAGCTTTTCCGGGATGATAGGAAATTTCCACATCGTAGTCCTTGATTAGCTCCAACCAACGCCTCTGTCTCATGTTTAATTCTCTCTGCGTGAAGATATATTTCAAACTCTTATGATCCGTGAAAACTTTGCAAGTAACTCCGTAAAGATAGTGCCTCCAAATCTTGAGGGCATGCACCACCGCGGCTAGCTCCAAGTCATGTGTCGGGTAATTTACTTCGTACGGCTTCAGTTGTCGGGATGCGTACGCAACGACTCTGCCATTTTGCATGAAGACACACCCTAGTCCATGCTTGGATGCATCCGTGTATATAATGAATCCTTCTGTACCCTGTGGTAACACTAGTACTGGGACAGTAGTTAGCCTACTCTTGAGCTCGTCGAAGCTCTTCTGGAAGTCTACAGTCCATACAAATTTGGTGCTCTTTCTCAGTAGGTTCGTTAACGGTCGGGCGATATAGGAAAAAGCCTCGACGAATCTTCGATAGTAACCCGCCAGTCCTAGGAAACTCCTAACCTCTTTGACATTCTTCGGAGGTTCCCAACTCGTTATTGTCTCGATCTTTTGTGGGTTGACCTTGACACCTTCTGCCGAGACAACATGTCCGAGGAAAATTACCTCCGGCATCCAGAATTCGCACTTGGACAGTTTCGCATAAAGTTGGTGTTGTCTTAACATGCCCAGCACTTGCCTCAAATGTTCCTCGTGTTTCTGTCGGCTTCGAGAATATATCAGGATGTCATCGATAAAAACCACCACGCATTTATCGAGGAAATCAATCAAAACTCTATTCATCAGTTCCATGAAAATGGCTGGGGCATTAGTCAACCCGAATGATACCACGATATATTCGTAATGCCCATACCTCGACCGAAATGCAGTTTTGGGTATATCTTCCTCCCGAATCCTCAATTGGTGATATTCGGACCGTAAATCGATCTTTGAAAACACGATTGCCCCTTGTAACTGATCCAAGAGGTCATCAATCCTTGGTAGTGGATAACGATTCTTGATAGTAACCTTATTCAGCTCCCTGTAGTCGATGCACAAGCGTAGAGAGTTATCTTTCTTCTTAACGAAAAGTACTGGCGCGCCCCACGGCGAGGTGCTTGGGCGGATCAACCCTTTCTCCAACAGATTTTCGAGCTGTATCTTTAATTCCTTCATCTCGGCCGGTGCCATTCTGTAAGGAGCTTTGTAAATAGGTCTCGTCCCCGGTTCGAGTTCAATGGAAAGGTCAACTTCTCGGTGCGGTGGCAGCCCTGGTAGTTCATCAGGAAAAACATCTAGAAACTCATTCACCACCGCAAGTTGTGAAGTTTCCTCTCGATGAACATAACACCAGTAGTATTCACTTCAAGAGCTGCAGGAGGCTTCCGATGCGATAATGCTGAGAGATCCTTTTGTACTAAAGTGTTCACGTCCGCTGATGACATGTGTGGTACCGTCATGAGCCGAAATAGAAATAGTTAGGTGGTAGGTATCCAAGATTGTTCTGTGCAATGGCATCCAGTCCATTCCTAATATGATATCTTCATTCTGGAGTGGGAAGACCATAAGATTCGCGGTCCAACTATGATCGTTGATGCTGATCCGACAGTCTCGAACCTTTTGATCGCCGCTTAATCTACTACCCTCGGGTAGTTTAACAGTAAAGGGCTCACAAGGTACACAAACAAGATTTAAGCGTTCAACACATTCCACAGATATAAACGAATGGGTGGCTCCGGTATCAAATAGTACATGCACTGGCTGAGAGTTAACAAGAAGAGTACCTGAGATAGCTGGTGCAGGCTGACCATCCGTAGCCCTCAGCTCAAATACACGAGACGGTACTGACTCCGAAAAGGATGAGGTACCTCCGCCGCGCCCACGGCCTCGTCCGGCACCGTGCAGTGGTGGTTGGTTCAGGTGGGATGGAGCTCGGTAGTTGGAAACAGCAGGCGTCCTAGGGGATTGCACAGAGCCTTGTTGACTTGGTTGCGAAGATGGGCTCTGAGTGGAATTGGCCCGCCAGCAGTAACGAGACATGTGTCCACCCTTCCCGCAAGTGAAACATTTGGTAGCCGTCTTCTAACACCGATCCTTAGTATGCCCGATCATGCCACAATTTAAACAGTCCCTACGGTAAGGCCGATCAGATACACCCTTCTGTTGGTACGAAACCGCCGACTTAAAAGAAGATGCGGGCCCCGAATTCGTTTTGTTGTTGCTCCCAGGCTGAACTGATGTCTTCTGCTTCTTCGAGTTATGCCCGATGTCGGTATTAACAACTGTACCAGCATATGCTGTGACTACGTCTTCGTATGCTCTCAGGGTCGTGCAGTGAAATCCGGCGGCATAGCGTTGTACATCCTCCGGTAACCTTTGTGCAAGATGGCATATTCGTTGATCTTCTGATGGAACCATCTGGGAGATGTAACTTAGCTCGGTTTGGTAGGCCCGAATGATCTCTGGTACCATGATGTTCTGAGGGCCGGCACTGAAAAAGTCTCGTGCGCGAGCGGTTCGGGCCGATCTGGGACAGTACTCGCTCCGTAGCAGTCGGGCAAATTCGGTCCACCTGACCACTCGGTCCTCTGGCCTGTAAGTCCTCCACCAACGTGCAGCAGTGTCACGGAGTTGATTAATTCCGAGCGGCACCTTTCTGTTTTCTGGGCATCCGATTACTTCGAAGGCAGTCTCCATTTCCGAAATCCAGTCGTCCACGTGTTTCTCTCCTGTCCCGTCAAATAATGGAGGCCTAGCCTTCAGCATCTCTCCCAACCATCGATCTCTTCCTGCATTTTCTTCCATATTGATGACCGGTATCCGTTCTGCCTGATTGACCTGAGCAATTCCCATGGTGATAGCCTGGGCAAGGGCCTGAACAAAAGCTGGATCCATGCCTCCAGGGTTGTTATTCTGGCGTTCCGCCTCCTGATCGTTTTGGTTAACTGGTGGCGGCTGGCCCCCAGCAGGATGGGTCTCGGCGGTGTTCCCGTCCTCATTGTGGTTCGCGGTGGAACCCTGAGCGTCATTCACCACCCTTCTAGCTCCTCGGCGTGCCATCACTAACGGTATCAATCTAAATCCAGTTCCACGGATGGTTTACAATTAAATGTTGTACAAAAATAGAAACACACACATATCACTTACTTGCATTCCCACGAGGAGCTTCGATCGCTTGGGGTGTTGGATTTTGAGAGGAAAAAAAAAATATAGGAGAAAGTTTTATTCAACCCAGGAGTTTAGCTCCGATACCATTTTCTGTAACACCCCCAAAATATCCCGAGGTATTACAGTGCCATGAATCCCACGTGGGACCCACAAGGCTAGTTAGAAAAATAGGCATTTTAAGAAAATCGCGATAAAACCTTAAATTCAAGGATTACATAACGTGAATCGAAAGATTTAAGAGAAAATGTAATTTGAAGTTCAATTATTACACAACAAAGGTTTTGCCAAAGAAAACAATTTGTTCCAATTAAAGCAGCGGCTAGAGATAATTCCAACACCGCTCAAGTCTGACCGGACCCCTCGGGAATGTCCTGCACATGATGAACAATTTTACCTGGTACGACGAGTCATACCAGGTAACCAGGGTCAGAGAATGCATACCAAATAACAACTACTAACAACGATATACGACATCTTTACAATCACAGTACCTAGTAATCACAGGGAATATTTCATCACTCAACCGACGTGTCTCTCTCTTTATCACATAAGCCCCCAAGGTCGCAACCAAGGGTCACGGAAGTATCCACGCGGGAATACCCTGGAACATAGGCGCCCAATTCGGGTCTTACCCCCTAACACATTTCCACACGGGTACCATACAGGTTTTATCCCCAACACATCGGCCCATTTATAACATCTTTAGAGAAAGACAAACGTCGGCTTTTATCAAAATGGCACGTACACACATACGGTATAACATTGATATTAGAAAATTCACGAGCAAGATTCCACTTGCCTGTGATCCGATAGTAGGTGCTTTATGATAAGGAAGTCCCCACGCCCGCTCGAGCTTAACCTAGCCACGAAACATCCGATTAACACCTCGTACGGATTATAATGAATAAAACTAGTCTCCCTTTTCTAACCGGATTCCTAGTGTAGTTTTAATTGTCAGTATGAGTATCGTTTCTAAGTTTTCAAGTGTTGTGTACCATTATATCGTTCAATCTTATAATTAACATTAGGTATATCGATTTACTCAAGAAGATAATCCTATCATTCTTCGGTTGTCAACGAATTATTATGGCGAAATCGAATCTTATGCTTTCTAATACAATTCTATATTCCGAATACTACAATCGACGGATTTTATTGCACAACAACTTCGGTGGTTTGACAACCAATATTGATTATACTATCGATTTATTTTCCTTAGTTTGCAAAGTGTCAAAAATCACAAGGTAAGGGTGGCTACGAACAATGGAACATACGGTGACGGATTACTACGAATTTCCCCACAATTGATTCGTCAAATTTTACATTCCTAGTGATGATTTGAAGTGAAATTTCATTTGCATGAAACGAAACATATGATAAACGGAATTCCCGGTTACTACAATTTCATCCGACAAGATTGTCTACGAAGTTTAGCAAAATATACCCAATACCCGCAATATAATAAGTATAAATAAGAAAACATCGAAGATATAACTCCAGGGATTGGTGGCTTACCTTATTGGAAGAAGAATTATGAAGATAGTTGACGGATTCACAAGAACTACGAGGAGAACGAGAAGTGACTTGAACGACTTGGATAATCTTCACCGAAGCTCAAGAATCCACCTCCTCAATGTTAATTCAAGTGTTTAAGAGGCTTAAGAACCGGGTATAGGGCTAGGAATTTCTCCAAGGGTGGTAGTTTGTGATGTTGGGTCGTGCAAATGAAGAAGGGAACTATCATTTTATAAAACTTGGTTTTGATAACGTACGTTAACGATAAAAGTGTTACGTACGTAAGGTGTATTAAGTACGTAACAGTGTGATGACAACGTACGTAAAGAACTCACTGCCCGAAATGTGCCCAAGTGTTACGTACGTTAAATTTGGGACATAACGTACGTAACGAACAGTTGACTCGTTTGTCCTCTAGCCCGCCGAAAGTAGCTCTGTCCGTGTCAAAAGAAAGATTCTGGTCAGAAGACCGACCCACCCGTTACGTACGTAATGAAGATGCCTTAACGTACGTAACAATCGAAATATAGCGTACGTTAGGCATGGGTTATAGCGCGCGTTAGACAGAACTTTTTAGCCTCAAACCACATTCTAACCATCTCGGGGTGACCATCCCTTCCACTCGTCAACAATTATCGGGGAACAAGACGTTGGCCACCGTCATATTCGCACCGACGATCGTCCTACGACGTCAAGGTGTGTCACCCCCGTTTCATTCACATCGTACAATTATATAGCACTCAATGGAATACATAAATAGAAATGATGTCACATTACCAAACATTCACACAGTACAAAGTAATCAAGCATGGAATACCGGAGGTATTACACATCATCAATGGTAACTTCTTCTACAAGCTCATCACACTTTATGTAATTATTAGGTGCTGGGGGATCCACCCTAAAACTCAGCATGTTTTTCTTTTCAACCTCCCCCTCAACTTCACTGCTAAATCTATGAGCTGAAAAATAACCATAGTGAATCTCAAGACCATGACTTGCACATTCTCGCTCAAGAGAGGTACTATCAGGATTTTTGAGAGCGTCTACACAATGTTCAAGTATGGTATTTTGTTTCGGGGGAGGGGACTGACTGACCCTATTAGGCAAATTATTAAGATTATCGAAATTTATGAAGTGCCAAGGATCACGATAATCAAAGGAAAACATAATGAAAAAAATAAGAAAGAAAAAAATATAGAAACTAAAGAAAAAAAAACTTCAAATTAAAATTAGAGTCGCTTGGTAATGATATTAGCGAAAAATCAGTCCCCCGGCAACGGCGCCAAAAACTTGTTGCGAAGAAAATCCCTCACACTATGCCGCAAGTGCACGGTGTCAACAAGTAATAAAGTGATAAGTAAGATATCGTTCCCTCGAGGACTGATTTCACTAAGTACCAAAATATAGTCAACTCGTAATTTTATTTGAAGAACAATTATATAAAAATTATTTCTAAACTAATAGCAGAAAAATAAATAGAAAATAATAATAGGTATAATAATAATAATAATAATAATAATAATAAGGGCGTAGGATTATGATTTTCACCTCAAACAATCAGGAATGATTTTTATTTAATTCAATTCACCTTTATTCAATTGATTGTAAGCCAGGAATTCCTAAATTATTCTAAAGCCTCTCCCAACTAATAATTATTAACTCGATATATTCCTATTTGAATTTGATAATTAATAGCTAAAACAGTTCATGAATCCCCACAATAAATAGACTTCACAATTCTCATGAGTATATCCCTATCTCACGACAATCATGATTTTTCTCACAAGAACTATGCCTAAATTTCATCTCCCGAATCCATAAAGACATTCAAATCAATTCAACTATTGGCCAGACAATTGAAAGCATTGAGAACAGTGAGAAGAATCCAATTCAATATGAATAACGAGTGAATTGAAATAAAAATAAATAAATCAAATCGTCATGTAATCGGATACAATCACAATCCTGCTCAAGCAGATCTATAAAATAAGATGCGGAAAAATTCAGAAAAACCGTAAGGGATCCATGGTCTTGTCGTCGCCCACAAATCTCCTCCATGTGTTCTTCTGTCCTGCGATGTCTCCTTGATTGATGATTTCTTGATGCCCCCTTTTTCTGACCTTCAGTGTTATTTATAGCTCTCATTAGCCTCCAAAACGCGTCCGGGAATTAGCTTGGGAACAGGCTCCAAAAACGGCCCAGAACCGCGGCCAACACATCAAAACCGCCTCGCGGGCCGCGGCTCACTTAATCTGTGCCGCGGCCCCATCCTTCAGCGCCGGATGCCTGGGCGCATGTTTTCTTCATGGGCCGCGGCTCACTCTCCTTGTGCCGCGGTCCCTAGCCAAAAATTGCCGTTTTCGCCCGTTTTTCATCGTTCGAGCTTCTGGACTCCAATTTCCTGCAAAACATAAAAGAATAGTGCATTAAAAGCTCATTTATGCAGATTTAGGCTCAAAAATGGATATAAAATAATGATAAATAAGCGCATAAAAATACGCCTAACAAATGTAACTCATGTGCTTTCCTTGGATAACTTGATGTGATGAAATTGATGAAAGGAAAGGTTTCGATTCAACTCCCTTTAAAGGTCTGTTCCTAAGTTACAACAAAATACAATCAATTTCAATACTACGAAAATACTTAGAACTCCCTAGTTCTATCCGTTGGGGAAATTCTTCAAACATCTTGGGGGTTATAATCAATATAATTGATTAGCAAAGGTATCCTCGGAATCATCCCGTAAAACTTCAATAATACCGAAGGATCTCGATCACTTTTCTTTACGGTTTGTTAAAAAAAATATTGAATAGATCAAGAAGTAGTATCGAAAGCTTCAGATGAAAGGTATGGAATCACGATGACAGTCCATGTTTCTTAAACAACATAAGGAAGTTTGGGATGCGGCTGAATTGGGTCGTTGTACTAGGACTATGAAGAGAAATTAGAAATTTCAGTCTGGTTCAATTAGAATTGAGGAAGAGATGCAGGAGCAACATCTGAATATGCGAAGAAGCCGATATTCATGAAGTTAATATCCAAAAGAAGGATTCGGATTCTGATTTCGAGGTATCCAGTGATGAAGTTAAGTCGGTCATTAAAGTGAAAAAAGCTAAAGAGAAGAATGTTGATGCAAGTATTTATTGTTGTTCAAAGTTTTTGAAGGTAAGTGTATTAATTTTTTCGAATAATAGCAGTTATACTATTTCAATTTTTTAATTTGTGCAATAATACCGAAGGATCTCGAGCACGGAACCAAAATCCAACAATGATCTAAGCTTATTCGGGTTGATCCGATTAGATCTTCACAAATCCCCAAAATTCCCTAAAATTCATAAAACCATGGTTCTTGAGAATCATACCTTGATTTGGATGATAAGAGATGCTTAAATAATGATAACTTTGCATCAAAGGTTGAAAGATGATGGTCTCAAATGATATTTGGCCGAAATCGCCTCTTCCTATGTCAGAAGATCGCCCACAGCCGGAAGAACAAAGAAATGAGTAAAAATGCCGAAATGGGTTGCTGCCCATATATTTATAATGGCCGACATTAGCGCGCGCTACGGATTTGTGTTAGCATGCGCTAATGGGCGGCCTGATCCAGAACCTTCGGCCGGGGCCCACCACTCTTGCTCAGTACTCTCCACCTGTCCGCACCACGTCCAAAAGCTTCCGCCTAGTCTGGTCATGATAGTGCGCGCTGGACGAGCGTTAGCGTGCATTAGTCGACTCGTCCAGAGCCTATTGGACTAATTTTCCCGGCCCAGTAGTGTGTGCTGGCGGTCGCATAATGTGCGCTGCATGTGCCGATTAGCGCGCGTAATAGCCGGAAGTAGCGTGCGCTATCATCCGGTCCTTCCGGAGTCCAGAATCCCTAGTGACCTCTCTGGACATCCAGGTAGCGCACGTTACGGTCGAATGGCGTGCGCTACTTAAGCAACCTAGCGCGTGCTACCGCTAATCGTAGCGTGCGCTACCTACTGGTCTGGTCAAATCCCAGACCCTTTTGCCCTTGCTGTACGGCCGGTTAGCGCGCTGCCTTACGGCTGTGGCGTGCGCTAACACCATGCTGCTTGCGTGCGCTAAGTGAATGGCTTAGCCTGTGCTAGTCCCCCCTATCCGGGACAGATTTGCGAACACAATACAAATGGTACAACTTGACCGTGAAACAACAATTAATGGAATACCAGCATGCATTGCAACATACAAGCTCAAACTCAAACCCAACACATGATCACCAATCTTCAACAAAATTACAGACTAGCCACGTGGTTTACGAATTAATAATTATTGATAACGAAAAGTATGATTATTACAGATAACATGAAGCTGATCCCTTATGCGTCAGCTGTGGGAATCCCCGTGTATGCTATGCTTTGCACTAGACCAGATATGTGTCATGCCGTAGGCATGGCTGCTAGATATCAGTCTAACCCAGGACCAGGACACTGGATTGCTATCAAGGACATACTCAAATACCTGAGAAGGACTAGGGAGTATATGCTAGTATATCAAACAGATGACCTATGTCCAGTGGGTTATACTGACTTAGGTTTTTTATCAAACAAAGAAAAGTCCAAGTCTACTTCGGGTTATGTTTTTGCTCTGGGAGGTGGAGCCATTATTTGGAGGAGTGTGAAGCAGAAATGCATCTCGGACTCTATCATGGAAGCTCCACCATGAGTTAGAGGAGTGTGAAGCAAAAATGAATCTTGGACTCTATCATGGAAGCCGAGTACGTGGCAGCCTCTGAAGCATTCAAATAGTCGGTATGGCTCAAGTACTTTCTGTAGGACTTAGATGTGATTCCCAATTTGCCAAAGGATATTACAATTTATTATGATAATACCAGTGCAGCCGCAAATTCGAGGGAACCATGACCCCATAAGGCAAGTAAACATATCAACCACAAGTACCACATCATACAACACTTTGTAAAGGAAGGAGACGTAGTTGTAGCCAGGGTTGCATCGGAAGATAATCTTGCTGCCCCTTTCACGAAAGCCCTACCCTCAAAAGTTTTTGATAGGCATGCGGAAGGTATGGGATTACGGTATATGGCATCACTTCTTTGAGTATAAGTGGGAGATATGAAGGAATGTGTAATAGAGTAGTATACTTAAAAGCATACTTTGACTATAAGCGGGAGATTGTTAGCATTGTATACTGCAAAATATACTTTATACTTGTACTACCTTAATTCCCTATAACTACCTATGAGAATATTAATTACATTTAATCACATGTTTTGCATTTATTCATGTTATTGTTATGCAGATGAAATGCATAATTATTTTATATTATAGATAATATGGTATGTTGGTGTCACAGGGAAGATCACATTATCGGTGCCTTATAAATAATACAATAGTTCACAAAGTATATAATTAAGTCTACTGTGATTCATAGGGAGGGTTGTCCGTCAACCGGAACAATTTATAGGCATGGGATATTCTTCGGACTCAATCCCAGGCGAAGAGGAATGAGATCCCTGAACTTACAAGGAGGCAATACAAGATAAAGATGTTGACTCATGGCAAGTAGCCAATTGAATCAGAAATGGATTTATGGATTCCAATCAAGTGTGGGAGCTAGTATAATTACCTGATGGGGTACAAGCCATTGTAAGTAATTGGGCCTACAAGCGAAAAAAATGAGGTGATGGGAAGGTTGGAACTTTTAAAACGAGACTTTAGCGAAAGGTTACACTCATAAAGAGGGTATCGATTACGATGAAACCTTTTTGTCGGTAGCCATGCTTAAGTCAATTCGGATTCTTTTAGCTATGGTTCCGAATTTAGATCTGGAGATTTGGCCAATGGATGTTAAGACTGCGCCAACCAGAGTGATTCATTGCTAAAGAAGAAGAGCACTTAATGTGCAAACTTAAGAGATCCATTTATGGACTTGAGCAGGCATGTAGATCTTGGAACACTCGATGTGACGAGGTTGTCCAGTCATATGGATTCGTCCAATGTTCGAGTGAGAGTTGTGTGTATAAGAAGTTCGATGGAAACATGTTGGTGTTTCTTGTACTCTACGTAGATGATATTTTTCTGATTGTAAACAACGTGAATAAGTTATCGGACGTACGGGTATGGCTGTCTGAGCTGTTCGATATGAAGGATTTGTGAGAAGCGTGGCACATCCTTGGGATCAGGATCTTTCATGATCGGAAGAAAAGGATGTTGTGATTATCTCAGGCATCTTATATCGATACAGTGCTAAAGCGGTTTAGCATGGACAATTCCAATAAATGTTTTACACCTTACATACATGGAATTTAACTATCTAAGGATATGTGTCCTATGAAACAAAAGGAGATAGATGACATGAAGCTGATCCCTTATGCGTCCGTTGTGGGAAGCCTCATGTATGTTATGCTTTGCACCAGATATGTGTCATGTCGTAGGCATGGCTGCTAGATATCAGTCTAACCTAGGACCAGGACACTGGATTGCTATCAAGCACATACTCAAATACCTGATAAGGACTATGGAGTATATGCTAGTATATCAAACAGATGAGCTATGTCCAGTGGGTTATACTGGATCAGATTTTTCATCAGACAAAGAAAAGCCCAAATCTACTTCAGGTTATGTGTTTGCTCTGGAAGGTGGAGCCATTAGTTGGAGGAGTGTGAAACACAAATGCATCTTGGGCCCGAATGGAAGTCGAGTACGTGGCAGTCTCTGAAGCAGTCAAAGAGTCGGTATGTCTCATGTACTTCTTGCAGGACTAAGATGGGATTCCCGATTTCCCTAAGGGTATTACAATTTATTATGATAATACTGGTGCAGTCACAAGTTCGAGGGAACCACAAGATCATAAGGCAAGTGAACATATCAACCATAAGTACCAAATCATACAACACATTGTAAAGGAAGGAGACATAGTTGTAGCCAGGGTTGCATCGGAAGATAATCTTGTTGCCCCTTTCACGAAAGGCCTACCCTCAAAAGATTTTGAAAGTCATCTGGAAGGTATGGGATTACGGTGTATGGCAGCACTTCTTTGAGTATAAGTGGGAGATATGAGGGACTATGTAATACAGTAGTATACTTAAAAGCATACTTTGAGTATAAGTGGGAGATTGTTAGCATTGTATACTGCAAAGCATACTTTATGCTTGTATTACCTTAATTTCTGTAACTACCTATGAGAATATTAATTAAATTTAATCACATGTTTTGCATGTTTATTCACATTATGGTTATGCAAATGAAATGTCTAATTATTTTATATTGTAGAAAATATGGTGTGTTGGTGTCACGCGGAAGATCAAATTATCAGTGTGTTGTGTCACGATTTATTCATCCCGACAGGCGATCGACTATAAGGCCGAGCGACCGAGTCAACTCCAGTCAAACTTTGGCTAGCTCGCCTAATCGAAGATATCAGACCACCATCAGGTACCCAGCGATCGACTCCCAAGGCGATCGCCATTTGGCAGCTGGCGACCGACTCTAGTATCCGGCCAAGGACGGTCGACCTACGTCCCGAGTAGTGATGATCGCCCGTCAAAGTCATCGAGGATTGGATCTCAGAACAGCACCCACGTGCAGATCCACAAAAGGCGCTGACAAGATCTTCGTTGATAGGCAAGATCTTTTGCTGACAGACAAGACCTTTGACCACAGCCTGTCACCTACCTCACCTACCGGCAGGCGCGCCGAAAGTTGTCAGTGGGACCGCCCGTGACAGCAACTCAGGACGCGTGTAAGCTCCCCATTGGACCGTACAGTTGACTTCCAGCAACTCCTGCAGACTTTAAGGGAACAAGCCCATGTGCTAAAGGACGATCGCCCGATTATTATAATGCAGAAAAGGCGATCGCCCGGCATACCCAAGTCCTATAAATAGAGAACCTCCTCCTACTGGAAAAAGGTTCCCAATTCATTTGACCTACGGTTCGAAACTCATTTCACCAACAGTTGAGAACACACATATCATCAAGCTCCCGGCTTACTCACCGGAATCCATCTCAGGACTTCTCTCTCCGAATCTCTCGTCCAGAACATGATCGGCTGGAGCAGCAAGTATCCACCGGACAGATTCCAAGGGATTCATAAGCGCAAGAGCCCAAGCATCCAGCTAAATACTCGCCGTGAGAGACTGTCGATCTCTCACCGCCGCGACTGTTCATCTCCTTTGTTACAAGAACTCACAGAGCATCAAATCTGGTTCTTCCGGCAATCTACACGCTCACTAGCTAAGATAACAAGAATCTTTACACTCATTGTAATTGTATTCTTACATTAGTACTTGTATCCCCGAATATTAGTATTAATAATATCTCGCGAGAGCATTCAAGCCCGGGACTAACAACCCCGGCAAATCTTGCGTTATTTATCTTTCTCACGGAAGTGCTCTTGCATTTGTTTGCAATCCCATCCATTCCAGCAATATCTATTTCCGGATAATATTTTGGGTAGCAACAATTGGCGCTAGAAGAAGGGGATCTAACCCTCACATTTTTATTCCTACCGTCCTGAAGAACACTCACTGTTCTCGGGGCATATACTTGAAGTGACACTCACTGCACTTCAAAGAAAACCTTCAGAATCATGGCCTCCGCCGGTACATCGAAGAAAGCCGCTCTCCGAACCGCCGGACACCATATCCCGGCTCAATCCGAACCCCAGCCGACGACCGGGGGAAGCCGCGGCAACGCGAGACTCTCGATCCCGCACCCGAGAGATGGCCCCAACCTCTCACTCGATCAGTTCCAAACAGAGGAATAGATCGAGGAGGCTATGGCCATCCTAGAGGAGCGACGGAGAGCATGCACGTCGCCTGCGATAACTCCCTCGATCATCCGCCGCATGGGAAAATGGAAATTCAGCGAGCTACTGAACGAGCGATCGTCAGAAAGCCCCAACTCGCGAGGAAAGGCTCTCGCACGACCGGATGGATCCATATTCAATCGCTTGGGCCGTGACCCATCCTGGCGACTGGGGCATTCTGTTTCCAACCTCGAAAAGACGGAATCCAAATCCATCACCAGGAGTTCGGCCTACCCACCTCACAACCGAACGCAGGTCAGCCATCTGATTCCCGCCCCGATCGCCAGGGGATCAGTACTCAATCGCCTCGGCTCCCGCTCCGAGCGCCGAGCCGCTAGCAGTCAGGCCACGGCGATGGCCGCCATACAATGCCAGCTCGACGAGATGAGAGCACTCTTGGACACTGGGGCAAGCGCCAGCAAAAAGATCACCGGGCCGACCGAGCCACTCGCGGTCCACATCGAGCTTGCCCCCATACAACCAACGATCGCTCCTCCCAAAACACCTCTGTATGAGGGGAGATCGGACCCCGAAACCCACCTGAGTAAATTCCGAATCTACATGACTGGGTGTGGGGCATCTGATGCAACCAAGTGCCGGATCTTCCCGTTAACATTGGGCGAGCTGGCCCATAGGTGGTACGTCTCACTACCACCACGATCAATCACCTCCTTTAAGAAACTGGCGAATGACTTCACGTCATACTTCGCCAGCAAGGTCGCCAGACCAGAAGGCCCCCACCGCGTGATAAAAATCAAGCAGGGGAAAGACGAGTCAGACAAAGATTACATCGACCGGGTAGACGAAATCGTCCTCACCGGCGAACCCGTCAGTGACGAGCTCGCTCTCTATTCGGTCATGGGGGGATTCCACGGACACTCTCCCATGTTTAGACATCTCTCCAAGGATTTTCCCCCAACTTACGCGATCTTCCGCGCTAAAGCTGCCAACTTTCTGGCCAGGCAAAGGCTACTCACCCTCCACCTAGGCGAGGAAATGCCACCTCCTGTCCAGAAGATAGCGATCGCCAAAGCAAAGAAGGCGATCGCCAAGCCACCCGGAGATCTCAAGGCATTCGAGGACATGGAAGCCCATCTCCTCTATACATTCAACCGAACTCCGGCACATATTTTCTATGCCATCAAGGGGCACGAAGAGCTCAAAAAGACAAAGGCAATAAGGGACCACGGTCACCTGGACAACAATCAATATTGTGCCTACCACAAGTGTCCCACAAAGACTAACCAATGCCGCGACCTCCTCAAACAGCTCTGGAGATTGTTCGAGGAAGGCAAGTTGGACAGCTTATTGGTCTAGCCAAAGCCCTTACCAATCTCTATACACGATCGTCCGAGTCGAACACAAAACAGGCTGGAGAGCTCATACGAGCCGACCCCTGGATCAACCTCGGCGACCGTCTCTACATGATTTAATCAAGAGAAGGAGACCACGGAAGTCTCCCCGATCTCCCTCCTTATTTAAGAAACTGGAGGACTCGATCGCCATCTACAGTTCACCATCTAACATGATGGACTAAGGCACGAGATCGCCACCCCCGCACAACGTACACCGTCGAAGGTCGGCATCTACATGACGATCCAAGGTGGAAGAGTGCAGCCATGGTCCTGGTGGTCGATGGAACCGACTGCTTAGGCCATGCAAGGTCCCTTTGGGCCAAGATCGCCCGCCCTTCGTTTAAATACGAGGCTGGCGTAGCCTGAGGGCCCTCCAAAATTAATCAGTTTGACACGATCGCTCGCCCTCAAAGGTTCATTATCTAACATGGTGAACCCGGACAATGCGACGTGCCACAACCCCCGTCTCAACGTACACCATCGAGGTTCGCCATCTTCATGGTGGGCCGAGGTGGAAGCAGAGCTAAACAAGCCGCGGGCGTGGAGTTGAATCATCCGACGCTGCCCCGCGCAAGGACTCCTCTAGACCGAGACCGCACGCCCTTCGTTTAAATACGAGGCGGCGCAGCTAACAGAGGACCCTCATAATAAAGTGAGTCACGAGACACTCAATGTCTTCGCGCATCAAGACATGATCAAGGAGTCGGTCCATCGAACTCCGCGATCGTGCACGGTTCCTCAAGACGGACGACCGTCCTCGAGGATTCGACAAAGTTGAAGACCGCTCAGTCAACGAATTATTTTCATCCCCTTACTTCCGCTAAGTGAATAAAAACAAGGGGCAATAAGAGTGCGGACTACAAATACGACGATAGTCGCTATTCTACTACATACGAAGGTCGTCATTTTCAGCAAGTTGTGCAGCGATCGAATTTGTTGTAAAAGTTATCTTTATGAGTTTATCAATTCATTTGGAACTACCCTCGCAACGATCTCTCCTCACACATTTGTACAAAGTCAAACAAAGACTCAAAAATAACCATTCATTCAAGTGATAAGTCAGAAATCCAAACGTTCATTTCATTACTTGAAAAATCAGAGTACACGGTCGCCCGAAGGCCTAAATGCTACAAAAGAAAACTACAAAACTACAAGGAAATAAGCTAAAACATCAAAAATGAAGTGCCTGAGGCCCCTGCCTGGCCTTCGCCATCAGCATCCGGCGCGGTCCCCTCACCTTCCGAAGCGCCGGGATGAGCAAGATTGGCCGGAGACGGATACCAGCTCAAATCCACGCCGATGTCCGCAAGGTCCAAGATCGGCAAGGAGAAAGCTGAATGGAGAGGATGCTCCAACGCGTACGCCTTGAAGTTCTCGGCAAGAGGCCCGACCTCCAAACCTCCCTTCTTAGCTGCTCGGATCGAGTCGGCGAATGCCAAATAATAGGCGAACTCGCTGACAAACTCCAAGTTTTGAAAGGGGTCAGCCTTGGTCACCTCAACCTCTCCTTTCAGCTCCACCATCGCCTGTTGCGACCCATGGAGCTCAGCCTCCCTCGCAGCAACTTTTTCCCTCGCCTCCGTCAGCTCGCTGGTCAACCGAGCGATCGTCACCTTCTGGCGATCGGCCTCCTCTTCAGCAACCTTCGCGCGCTGGGCGGCGTGCATCTGGTCCCGAAATCGGTCAACCGCCAGACGATATTGCTCAGTTTCCTTCTTCTCCAGCTCAAGCTCATGGCTCGCCCGCTTGGCCGCCTCCAGAGAGTCCTTGTCCATCGCCGCGATCTTATCAGCAAACTCGGCGTTCTCTTTCCGAGCCGCCTCGAGATCCGCCTGCAGGCGAATAGTGGAAGGCCGCCCCTCAAACTCCTGAGCAGCCTGGACAACCATGGTCGCCGTCTGAAGAGAAAGGGCGAGAACAGCGTGCATCGAACTCCCCGATCGCTGACGAGCGATCGCATCCAGATCGGTCGTCCATGGCTTCGGCAGAGCAGAAGCAGCCTTGCTAACGTATGGAGGAATGTCGCAGGAATGGCGAGGAGATCGGCTCGCTAGGAAATCCACGACCATCGGCGGGCAAGACGGATTTGCGCGACAGATCCTGCATCAAAACAACAAAGTTAATACAACTCCTAAGCAGATGCAATTTTCAACACAAAAATGTTATCTACCTCTCAGCCTTCTCGGGATCCCGACCGAAATACGGATTCCCTCGAGGGGTCTCAGCATCCGCGATCGCCATCTCCCGCATAAAAGCCGCAGAGGGCGGCTCACTCTCCGGAGCAACAATGGTGATCGTGTAACACCCCCAGATCAAACCGGGAATATTACACGCCGCAGACCCTCTCCGTGAGGATCCACCAGGCTAGACATCAAAACAACACATTACATTACATACCGACGAATCAAAATAACGGACCAATAGACCGATTTGGTCTTTCGTCACATACTTACAAATCAAAATACATAAACTCATCCAGACTCATACCCACACAAGGGTAAAATACTTGCAACAACGAACAATAAGACAGCGGAAAAGACAATACAATGGACTCCGACTAACTGAACCCAAAACTGGCCTTCGTGTGATTAGTATCATTCGTCTTTCATCATCCCTCGTGCCGATCCTGTGTCTTGCTCCCGAAAACCTGCATGTGCCTGGACACAACACATATATGTGCAGATATCCACCCCCCGATTACTCGGGGGTTAGCAAAACTCCACTGTTTCGCTAGTGCAAGTATAAAGTGCAAATACGATCCATACACAACACATTCCGAGAATATAACGAAAGACTTCCCGAGATATATTTAGTTAAAAATAGTTCAAGTCTTGAAAGCAGAAACGAAGCAAGTAAGCATTTTGAAAACATTTCCAAATCTCGGGAGTTTTGAAAACATCAAAAATTGAAAATGTTCTTAATTCCTCTAAAGCCATTAAGGGTCACAGCCCCAAAGTTCATTTTTCAAAATACAAATCCGTTTAACAAAACACGGGGTCCACGACCCAACCATTCCGGTCACAAAACACAGGGTCCACGACCCGATCATCCACTTCAATTCACTTACAAGGACACATTACACATAACACATTAATCCTATGCCATTCTAGCCAAGCACCAAGACTCGATATATAATGTCTCTCGACCCCAAGCACAAAGCATTGTGATACTCCGGACAATATCACAATTAACGAAAACATGAACGTCATCCTCAAGATGAAAACCACAACTGGTAACCCGCGGCCGTACCCCTTAGTATCGACCCCCAGACATCCCGTCGGACACTCCGGGTGGGAAACCACTTCCGCGGCCGTACCCCTTAGTATCGACCCCCAGACATCCCGTCGGACACTCCGGGTGGAAGTTCATACACACACGCACCCAAGTCCACTTTCGTGGCCGTACCCCTTAGTATCGACCCCCAGACATCCCGTCGGACACTCCGGGTGGAAGGAACAACACACAGACACGTTCCAAAATCACAGTTGCAAACCACAAGCCTCGAAGGTCAATCACAGTATATATAGTCGAGGTACCTTACTAGAATGGCCAGTTCATCCAACATATACCCACGACCAAGTAATGATACGATTCACAAAGAAGCACAAGATTTCAACAGCACCGAACGACACAACTAATATCACTCAAACTCACATATTCATCCATAAACACGTGACTCCAAGCACATAATTTGACAAAAGAATTACACTTTACATTTACCAACGACATAATCATACGCAATGACATCACAAGAAAGTAAGGTGATTCTATACTCGACACTAGCTCGCATATTCAACTAAGCACATTAATTCCCGACACACAAGGGTCACCTTTACAAAAAGTATGATGGTAAATATTCCGATTTCTTTGAAAAATGGTTATTAATATTTATTTAGCACATATCGACGATTAACAATCATAATATCCACAAAACACGTAATGTATGGGCAAGATACTTGCCTCGATAATCGATACCGGACACTCCCACAATCACGGATCAGTCGGGACACCTCGAACACCTACGATTCTCCGGCGAAGACAATGAATACACCCACGATCGAAAAGCTTGAAGAAAACGACGAACGGAAGGGTTCCGACTCGAATTCTTTGCGAGAAATCCCTAACATCATACCATCAATAAATTAACGAACGAACGAGGAATAATAATCGCAGAACGCTCGAATCCTCTTTGTGACATTTTATCGGACACCTTCAAGGCGTCGATAAGAAACTCAATAAAACGACAAATCCTCGCCGATTCAACCGAGGATCAGCAAGTAATTCGACATAATAATGTTTAACAATCATAAATACATCACTATTCTGAGTTAAAACGGATTAAACAGACAAATAGAACAAAATCCCCAAAACTAGATTTTAAGAAAACTTGCCTTGATTCGCTGGATTGAAGGATGTTACGTGATGATCAATTGATGTTATGAACTCCAAAACTTCGTGGATTCATATTATAACAACATGTCTTCGACTTCCCAAAGACTCCAGCCGCGGACAGGAAGGATAGGAAATGAAATGAGTGGAAAAATACGACTGCTCGGCCATATTTATAGGCCTGCCGGACACGGCGCAGCAAACGGCCCAGACAGCGCCGTGTGTCTCGGCCGTGTCTCGCGAGCTGCCGATCTGGCCGACCCGGCGCAGACACGGCGCTCAGCCAGGCTGCCAGGCCGTGTTGCAGTGCAGGGCAGCCCTCCGCATGCATCAAAATTACGTCCGAACGACCCCGAAACCCGAACCTGAATACGAATCGAAGTTACGGTTACGAAGTACTCGCAAAGACGAATCTAAGAGCTAATAGAACACACGATTCCGACCACCCGAAGGCTCGGAATTCGACAACGGAAGTAATTACCCAAAACTTTGGGAAATTACGAAAATGGCCCAAAACGTCCGAAAATCACGATACACGATCGAAACACCAAACCAAAGCTCGCAACATGAATAATAACATTAAATGAACTTACGAGAAACTCGAAACAATAGTTTCGGACGAGATTCGCAAGAATCGAACTCAAGTGTGGAAAAGTCGCTAAAAAGCTCGGAACATAACAAAACGATACCGAAACGAACTCGGATGACAAAAAGTGCAGAATTAATAATTCTCGAAATGACGAAAAGGTCTTGAGAGAGTCGTAAAAACGGACTCCGGCTGAAAAAGAAATTTACCGAAAATCGAAAATTGCGGATATTACATTCTACCCTCCTTAAAAGAAGTTTCGTCCCGAAACTTAAAACAAGTAGGGAGAAGCAATATCGCGCCAGGAAAACTCAACGAGATACGCAAGGAAACGCGTAACTTACGCCCATCGGCGAAACGTTACAAGCAACGCAAAGGAATATACGTCGTGAAAACACGCTCCATGACGACCAACACAACGTCGCCGTTAGGGATATAACAAAACCAACAAGTGACAAGCGTCATCAAATGGATAATACAATCAAGTCAATTATCCGAACAATCACAAAACACAACGGACGAGAATCAATACTATTGACCGACCCAACGGTACATCAATCAAAACGCGAGCCAATCGCTGAACAAATACGGAATTCCACCGCCCAAGGGTTGAAAGATCGAAAACGAGACTAATTTTCCGAACTTGGAAAGGTCAACAATATATAGATCAATTTGGGACAATATCATAACTCGCTCGAATGACAAAGGTGAGAAACAACACCAGGTCAGAAGCATCAACGAACACAGTCGAGTCGTTTTGGTTGGACCAAACAGAAGAGAAAGAAAGAAAAATGTGGGTATTACATCATATCACCTTTAAAAGAGGTTTTGTCCCGAAACCTAAACAACGAGAACGAAGTGCTGGAATAGCAACCTTCCCGACCATATCCTCTTGGTCCACATCCGATCTTCAAGGCCATTAGTATCGTGGTCACGACTGTGTCCTCTGCCCATCGGCATACTAAGCGGATTCCCACTCAATACGATTGCACAACTTCGCAAAATATTATACTAAAGTACCAACTCAGCACGACATATCACATAAGGTAACCAATAGCAACTCGAAAAGAAAATCCACGAGGTATCCTTTTAAAGGAAATCTTTTGAAAATCCTTGGATTTGTATGCTATTTAAAATAAACTTTAAAAGTACTTTTGGTACCTCGGGTTGTTTCATCAAAACTTGTAAACATCATACTTTAACCGTCTCATTTCAAATCATTTGAAGTCATCATGCCTCTACGTATCATCGTCACCGTTAACAACTAACAAGTTAACCATGCAAGATCATCAAATCATTCTTACATACTCTAACATGTCCAAATCCGAGTTTGAACTTTACATCGAGTGAGATTTTTCATCTTTCACTATATTTTTTTTTGAAAATAAAAATCGCATTGGTTTTTGAAATAAAATATTTTTATGGTGTGAAAGATTTTTGAAAATCAATCACTCGAATTATTTGAAAATACAATAATACGTTAAAAATAATTTTCGAAAATTCTCCCAACACTTCACAAACATCAACGACGGTAATATTTTACAAAATGTCTACATGTACTTTAAAACAACTCTTTCAAATACCATCGAGGTTTTATTTGAGAATCCAAGGCCGGCTTGCCAATTCCAAATAATTTTCAAAGTATACACGAGCGCGATTAATCGAACCGTCAAAACTTTGTGAAGTTTCCAGGAAAGTGTTTTTGAACACACACAGCAGACATAATTTATCAATTCATCAAACACAATCAAATATCACCTAGCAATATGAAAAGTCTTAACACACATTCACGCACAACAGTTGTCATCACTAGACACCACGTAGAGAATACAACTACAGGTGATTTGCCGCAAAAGTTAGACCTAACGGCTATAATGCGGTTCCATAGCCTCTGCCTAGGTTGATTAGCGCGCATTACAACAAAGGTTAACGTGCGCTAAACACGCCACGTTAGCGCGCGTTAGGCTCGTATTAAGCCTGTGCTAACTGCTCTAATCACCAACACGATTGCAAACATATATGAGGTAATACTAGACTCGAAGGTTACAAATAAGCAACAACATACGAGTCTAAATGTCATCGATTCACATAATTATAACATCTCACAAGCAACCATCAAAAGAAAATCATCCTACAAAAACGAAAATTTTACTTCTCAATAAGGAGGACTATCTCAACACATACATACCGATGGACTCAACATTCACGTTACTATTTTAATCATAAAACTGGCACCACTGCTCAACAACGAGAGCATCATCAATACGCATCTTCTGACCAACATTCATGAAACCAAAAAGTTACAAACGAGAGTCACGTATTGAGTATATTTTGAAGACCATATTTGAGTTAAAACTCGAGTTTTGAAAACATATAGTATGAGATGAGAATGAAATATCGGTAGTTTGAAGTCTAAAAATTTTCGACCCTGAGGTCATCATACAAAAATCTAAATTTTTCCTCCCTTGGAGAACATTTTAAAAATTTACGTGGCTCCCCAGAAGCCCTCGAAACTAAAAATTCCAAGGTTGTTGCTCTTGCAAGAAAAACAGTTCATACAAGGATACATTTGGCCATATCATTCTTCATTCTAGCACAAAATGGGAATTAACAAATATATGTCACTTACTCACGATGCACCTTCAAATACTACTACATAACACAGAATCATACAGGCTCGTATAGCTCGTGGTACAACATGTAGTAGGGAGACTTACATCCACATATCGCACGAAGATGATGGCTGCACCTTGATACTAATCACGGCCGCCATCCGAGACGACGCGTCGCGACACGACTCAGTCAGACAAAATCTGACAATACAAGACTCAACAACACATAACTCGACCCGACAGCCTAGGTTTCCTCAACCTAAGCTCTGATACGATAAATGTAACACCCCCAGATCAAACCGGGAATAGTACACGCCGCAGACCCTCTCCGTGAGGATCCACCAGGCTAGACATCAAAACAACACATTACATTACATACCGACGAATCAAAATAACGGACCAATAGACCGATTTGGTCTTTCGTCACAGACTTACAAATCAAAATACATAAACTCATCCAGACTCATACCCACACAAGGGTAAAATACTTGCAACAACGAACAATAAGACAGCGGAAAAGACAATACAATGGACTCCGACTAACTGAACCCAAAACTGGACTTCGTGTGATTAGTATCATTCGTCTTTCATCATGCCTCGTGCCGATCCTGTGTCTTGCTCCCGAAAACCTGCATGTACCTGGACACAATACAGATATCCACCCCCCGATTACTCGGGGGTTAGCAAAACTCCACTGTTTCGATAGTGCAAGTATAAAGTTCAAATACGAGCCATACACAACACATTCCGAGAATATAACGAAAGACTTCCCGAGATATATTTAGTTAAAATAGTTCAAGTCTTGAAAGCGAAAGCGAAGCAAGTAAGCATTTTTAAAACATTTCCAAATCTCGGCAGTTTTTAAAACATCAAAAATTGAAAATGTTCTTAATTCATAGAAAGCCTTTTAGGGTCACAAATTCCAAAGTTCATTTTTCAAAATACAAATCCGTTTAACAAAACACGGGGTCCACGACCCAACCATTCCTCACAAAACACAGGTCCACGACCCGATCATCCACGTCAAATCACTAACAACGACACATTACACATAACACAAAAAACCAATGCCAATCTAGCCAATCACAAAGACTCGATATATAATGTCTCACGATCCCGATCACAAACCATTGTGATACTCCTGACAATATCACAATTAACGAAAACATCAACGTCATCCTCAAGATGAAAACCACAATCAGTAACCCGCGGCCGTACCCCTTAGTATCGACCCCGGACATCCCGTCGGACACTCCGGGTGGGAAACCACTTCGCGGCCGTACCCCTTAGTATCGACCCCCAGACATCCCGTCGGACACTCCGGGTGGAAGTTCATCCACACACGCACCCAAGTCCACTTCCGTGGCCGTACCCCTTAGTATCGACCCCCAGACATCCCGTCGGACACTCCGGGTGGAAGGAACAACACACACACGTTCCAAAATCACAGTTGCAAACCACAAGCCTCGAAGGTCAATCACAGTATATATAGTCGAGGTACCTTACTAGAATGGCCAGTTCATCCAACATATACTCATGACCAAGTAATGATACGATTCACAAAGAAGCACAAGATTTCAACAGCACAGAACGACACAATTAATATCACTCAAACTCACATATTCATCCATAAACACGTGACTCCAAGCACATAATTTGACAAAAGAATTACACTTTACATTTACCAACGACATAATCATACGCAATGACATCACAAGAAAGTAAGGTGATTCTATACTCGACACTAGCTCGCATATTCAACTAAGCACATTAATTCCCGACACACACGGGTCACCTTTACAAAAAGCATGATGGTAAATATTCCGATTTCTTTGAAAAATGGTTATTAATATTTATTTAGCACATATCGACGATTAACAATCATAATATCCACAAAACACGTAATGTATGGTCAAGATACTTGCCTCGATAATCGATACCGGACACTCCCACAATCACGGATCAGTCGGGACACCTCGAACACCTACGATTCTCCGGCGAAGACAATGAATACACCAACGATCGAAAAGCTTGAAGAAAACGACGAACGGAAGGGTTCCGACTCGAATTCTTTGCGAGAAATCTGACCCTAACATCATGCCATCAATAAATTAACGAACGAACGAGGAATAATAATCGTAGAACGCTCGAATCCTCTTTGTGACATTTTATCGGACACCTTCAAGGCGTCGATAAGAAACTCAATAAAACGACAAATCCTCCGCGATTCAACCGAGGAACAGCAAGGAATTCGACATAATAATGTTTAACAATCATAAATACATCACTATTCTGAGTTAAAACGGATTAAACGGACAAATCGAACAAAATCCCCAAAACTAGATTTTAAGAAAACTTGCCTTGATTCGCTGGATTGAAGGATGTTATGTGATGATCAGTTGATGTTATGAACTCCAAAACTTCGTGGATTCATAGTATAACAACATGTCTTCGACTTCCCAAAGACTCCAGCCGCGGACAGGAAGGATAGGAAATGAAATGAGTGAAAAAATACGACTGCTCGGCCATATTTATAGGCTGACACGGCGCAAGAAGAAACGGCCCTGCATACAGCGCCGTGTGTCTCGGCCGTGTCTCGGCAGCTGCGATCTGGCCGACCCGGCGCAGACACGGCGCTCGGTAGGGTCGTTGTGGCCGTGTTGCAGTGCAGGCAGGCCCCTCCAAACAGACCGAAAATTACGTCCGAACGACCCCGAAACCCGAACCTGAATACGAATCGAAGTTACGGTTACGAAGCACTCGCAAAGACGAATCTAAAAGCTAACAGAACACACGATTCCGACCACCCGAAGGCTCGGAATTCGACAACGGAAGTAATTACCCAAAACTTTGGGAAATTACGAAAATGGCCCAAAACGTCCAAAAATCACGATACGCGATCGAAACACCAAACCAAAGCTCGCAACATGAATAATAACATTAAATGAACTTACGAGAAACTCGAAACAACAGTTTCGGACGAGATTCGCAAGAATCGAACTCAAGTGCGGAAAAGTCGCTAAAAAGCTCGGAACTCAACAAAACGATACCGAAACGAACTCGGATGACAAAAAGTGCAGAATTAATCATTCTCGAAATGACGAAACGGTCATGAGCGAGTCGTAAAAACGGACTCCGGCTGAAAAAGAAATTTACCGAAAATCGAAAATTACGGATATTACAGATCGGAGGCGCGGCGATCGACACTTCATCGCCCGGGACAGGAACCAAAGTTTCTTCCGGCCTCGGCCTCTTGCGATTCGCTCGAAGCCCCTCCTCCGGAACTTCCTCCTCAGCCACGACCGGCTCCACGCGAGGCTCCGCCTCCGGAACTATAGGCAACTCAACGGGGGGGCCCCGAGACGACCTCTTATGGCGAAGACAGCCTAGAACTCCTGGGTTCGACATGGCGATCTCCGTCGGAGGCTCCAAAAAGCGAGGAAAGCGAACCTCTGCAGTTAAGACGATCGATCAACAATCAGATACTGTCCTCAAGTAAGGCGATCGCCTAGAAAGTGAAGGTCACAGAAACTCATACCTGGCACCGAGAGATGTCTCGGGAAACGGAATAGTCAAGCCGACAACCAACGAATCTCCTTATTGATCCGAGTGGCATCAAGGTCGTCGTCCGACAAGCTCCTTATCCGCTCCCAGACAACGACAAAGTCAAAAGGCAACTCCTCGATCGCCGGAATGTGAAAACCTGCAAAACCGAAATCAAATTAGATCAGTCCAAAACGCATCCGAACGAAGGGAGAGTCTAAACCCTTACCGGGATTCCTCTCCCGAAATTCAGTGGGGATCTCCAGCTCGCCCGAAGGATTGTCGCTCGCGGAAGCCCTCCACTTGTCGGCGACCCGGAACCTCTTCGTCTGATCACCCCGCATCATATTCGGGACTCCGTGAATCACCCGACCGGATCGGCCATGAATATGGTAACCGCCGACCAACCCTTTATGAGCCGTCAGTTTGAACAAATGGTTCATCTCCAACGGCGATGGGAGGCGGTACAGGCGGTGACCACCGAAAAGGGTGAGAGTGCAGTTAATTTGGAGCCAGGCGTTCGGCGTCAGCTGAAGTGGCGCCACATTCCAAGAGGCCAACAGATGGGAGACAGCAAAGGATAGAGGGAAGCGCAGCCCGGCCTCCATAATCGCCTCATTCACGGAGACCATACCCATCGGAGGCTGGTCGGCTCGTTCATTCTCCGCCGGCGCGAACATGTCCACATCTGAAGGAACATGGAATCTTGTCCTCCAGACGGCCAGATCTTTCCTGGTCGTCGAACTCCGTATCTGGCCACGCGACCACAACGATCGCTACGCAACCCGGTACTGCGACCATTTGGGAAGCACATAGGGGTAGGCGACCGAGTATCCCCGGAAATCGAATCTCGGAGTAGGACCGGCCAACTTCTCCATTATCTCAGCAAAAGCCTTATAGGCCCGGCCGAAAGCACTATGCTGCTCCCAGTAGGCCCTAATCGCCAGATCTCTCTCAATCTGCGATCGTCTTTCTTCAGCAGCCGTCTCCTTAGCAACATCGGCCTCATTGAATAAAGCCTCGACTTCAGCAGGGTCGATTCCGGCCCGAATAGCTTCAGCCGCCGTCTCCAGGTGGAAGACGGAAGAAGGTTCTCCCCGGACAGTCGATGTCCCGGCGGTAGAACTGGTACCCGCTCCACGTGATGATGATGTGCCGGCCATTCTCAAAGATAGAAAAGGAGAAAAGGATTTTTTCTTACCCGAAGGTGAAATCGAACGACGATCGGCACTAAGATCTTCAGAAAATTCGACAGCAAGTCCTTCTTTCTCCAATAAGTACGCGTGAGTGTGAAACTGCAGCACCGCGCCCTTTTATAGGAGAAGGCAGGGACTCGTTTGCAATAAGGGAAAACCTCAGGGGTCGGATCTCAAACGACGCATTAATTGACCCCCTCGAGACCCGCGTACGCGTCTTTTCAAGGACGCGTCAGCCGAAGAGTCATTAATGACCGTTGGCGTCCTCCAATAGAAGCCCGACACGTGCGCGGAGACTTTTCCACGCCCATTGCTTTTTCCCGCGCAGTTTAGCGGCCAACCAGGTCATCCAAACTCAGAGTGTATCGGCTCAAAGACGATCGCCAGTTCAGTGAAACGCAAAGTCGCTCGTCAAAAGTTCAGCGGTCGCCAAGAGAGCCACCTCACCCCACGTTTCCAACGTATGAGCGAGCTGGGGGGCAATTGTTGTGTCACGATTTATTCATCCCGACAGGCGATCGACTATAAGGCCGAGCGACCGAGTCAACTCCAGTCAAACTTTGGCTAGCTCGCCTAATCGAAGATATCAGACCACCATCAGTACCCGATCGACTCCCAAGGCGATCGCCATTTGGCGACCGACTCTAGTATCCGGCCAAGGACGGCCGACCTACATCCCGAGCGTGATGATCGCCGTCAAAGTCATCGAGGATTGGATCTCGTAACGGCACCACGTGCGAGATCCACAAAAGGCGCCGACAAGATCTTCGCCGACAGCAAGATCTTTTGCCGACAGACAAGACCTTTGACCACACCTGTCACCTACCTCACCTACCGGCAGCGCGCCGAAAGTTGTCGGTGGGACCGCCCGTGGCGGAACTCAGACGCGTGTAAGCTCCCCATTGGACCGTACAGTTGACTGCCAGCAACTCCTGCAGACTTTAAGGGAACAAGCCCATGTGCTAAAGGACGATCGCTCGATTATTATAATGCAGAAAAGGCGATCGCCCGGCATACCTAAGTCCTATAAATAGAGAACCTCCTCCTACTGGAAAAAGGTTCCCAATTCATTTGACCTACGGTTCGAAACTCATTTCACCAACAGTTGAGAACACACATATCATCAAGCTCCCGGCTTTCTCCCCGGAATCCATCTCAGGACTTCTCTCTCCGAATCTCTCGTCCAGAACACGATCGGCTGGGGCAGCAAGTCTTCACCAGACAGATTCCAAGGGATTCATAAGCCCAAGAGCCCAAGCATCCAGCTAAATACTCGCCGTGAGAGACTGTCGATTTCTCACCGCCGCGACTGTTCATCTTTTTTGTTACAAGAACTCACAGAGCATCAAATCTGGTTCTTCCGGCAATCTACACGCTCACTAGCTAAGTGTTGTTGCCCAAAATATTTATCCGAAGATTAATACTACTGGAAGACGGACAACAAACAACAATTGCGGGAGCACTTCCGTGAGAAAGATAAATAATACAAGATTTGCCGGGTTTGTTAGGCCCGGGCTTGAATGCTCTCGCGAGATGATATTCATACAAATATTCGTGGATACAAGTATTAATGAGAGAAATCTAAATACAATGAGTGTAAAAAGACTCTGTTAATCCGGCTCTTGAGCGAAGCTCGGTGTTCTTCGTCCCTGCCGATAGTCTGCTCGAGGAGATAGGCCGGGAGAAGTAAGACCGAATGATAGCTGTTGCCAAGAGTTGGAGATAGCCAAGTGTGGGTATTTTGCTTCTGTATTGCGTGAAATCTGAAGGAAGTTGAAGTGTTTTGTGTGCCAAAGTCTCGGTTCAGTGCAGAAGAGTTTCGGTCCTTGGACAAGTGCTGGGAGCCTTGTATTTATAGGGGCAGCCGGGTCCTGTCCTCTAGCGGGCGATCGCCTTCCGGCCATTATAATAATCTGCTGATCGTCTGCCGGCCAATATTATAATGGGGCGATCTCCTGGGCTGTCGGGCTAAAGTCCAAGGAAGAGGCTGGCGCCAGCTGGGTGGTCCAATGAGGAGCCAGCACGCGTCCAGAGTCAGTCAACATGCGGCCCTACTCACAGATTTCGGCGGAATCAATGGTCACATGCGGCCCTACTGACAGCTTTCGGCGGCTTGTCGGCTGGTGGAGAGATTCTGTCAGGCTGTGGTCAATGGCCCGAGATTCGCGGATCTTGTCTCGGCCCTTGCACGTGGTGCCAGTCTTAAGGTTCGGCCTTTGCCGACTCGATGGCCATCGGTGCTGATCGACATGAGGCGGTCGTCTCTAGCTGGTCATCAGAGGTCGCCATCGGCCAGTTGCTGGAGGTCGGCATTCGGTCAGTCACCAAGGGTCGGTCGGCAGAAGCCGAGAGATGATCGTCTCCAGTCGGTCACCAAGGGTCGGTCGCCGAGGGTCGGTCGGCAAGTGCGGACGGATGGTCGGTCACCAAGGGTCGATCGGCAGATGCCGAGAGAGGATCGTCCGCTAGTCGATCGCCAGGAGTCGGTCGCCGAGTACCGAGAGGCGATCGTATCTGAGGTCGATCGCTCGGCACCGGGACTTGTCTTGGGACCTTCGGTTGGCCGATATAGCTTGTCCGCTGGGTTAAGGCTCGGCAGTGACTCGGTCGCCCGACCTCCTAGGCGATCGCCGGTCGGAAGGTGTTAATTCTTGACACAACAATTGCCCCCCAGCTTGCTCCTATGTTGAAGACATGGGGCGAGGTGGTTCTTGCTGGCGATCGTGTAAGGATGAGGACGGGCGATCTTGCTGAGCTGACTTAGGATTTGGACTTGGGTTATCATGGTCGATTGGCTAGCTATCTTTCGGTCTTGTACCTACAAAAACAACATTGGCCGATCCCCCTCGGAAACTTGGTGGTTTCGCTTTGTTTGAGGAATCGTGCACAGTCGCGGAGATCGATGGACCGATTCCATGACCGTGTCTTGGTGCGCGAAGACATTGAGTGTCTCGTGACTCACTTTATTATGAGGGTCCTCTGTTAGGCTGCGCCTCGCCTCGCATTTAAACGAAGGGCGTGCGGTCTCGGTCTAGAGGAGTCCTTGCGCGGGGCAGCGTCGGATGAATCAACTCACGCCCGCGGCTTGTTAGCTCTGCTTCCACCTCGGCCCGCCATGAAGATGTCCGACCTCGACGGTGTACATTGAGACGGGGGTTGTGGCACGTGTCGCATTGTCCGGGTTGATCATTTCAGATGGTGAACCTTGAGGGCGGGCGATCGTGTCCACTGATTAAAGTTGGAGGGCCCTCCGACTACGTCGGCCTCGTATTTAAACGAAGGGCGGGCGATCTCGGCCGAAAGGGACCTTGCACGGCCGAAGCAGCCGGTTCCATCGGCTACCAGGACCGTGGCCGTATGATGTGCGGTGGAGGCGATCTTCATGTCTTAGTCCATTATGTTAAATGCTGGACCGTAGATGGCGATCGTGTCCTCCGGGTTGCTGATGATGTAGCGTGATGATCGGCGATCGGGCCGGAAGACTGGCGATCGTCGCTCGGCTGCCGATCGCTTTATTCTTAGGTCGATATCGGCGATCGGGCGGGAGATCATCGTCCGGGCGCCGATCGCGCTGCTCACAGGCTAAGAAGGAACCTTTGCCTGGCCAGAAAATCTGCGGCTCTAGCCCGGAAGGCCGCGTAGGTTGTAGGTTGGTTCTTCGTGAGATGCTTGAACATAGGCGAAAAACCCTGAAATCCTCCTAGGACCGCATAGAGGGCGGTCTCATCGCTTACGGGCTCGCCGTTGAGGATGATCACGTCTACCCGGTTGATGTAGTCCGAGTCGGACTCTACTTCCCCTTGCTTGATCCGCCACATGCGATGGAGACCTTCTGGCCGAGCGGCCCTGGTGGCGAAGTATTCTGTGAAGACGTGCGCCAGCTCGTTAAAGGAGCCAATGGACCGAGGTGGCAATGAGGTGTACCATCGGTGGGCGAGGTCGTCCAGTGTCAGAGGGAACATTCGGCACCTGGTCACGTCTGATGCCCCACACCCGGTCATGTAGATGTTGAACTTGCTCAGGTGCGTTTGGGGGTCCGATCGCCCCTCGTACACGGGTGTTTGCGGGGGAGCGATCCTGTGCTGCACGGGGGCGAGCTCGATGTCGATCGCGAGCGGCTCGCTCGGCTCGGCAATCGTCTTCATGGCGCCTGCCCTGGATTCCAGGAGCGCCTTCATGTCGTCGAGTTGACGTTGCATCGCCGCCATCGCCGTGGCTTGGTCGCTTGTAGATCGGCTTTGGGAGCAGGAGCCGAGGCGATCGTGTACCGATCTCCGGACTCCGCTGCTGCCGGCCTCGGCAATTTGGCGAGGGGGAGCCAGACGGCAGGGCTGCCTTCTGGGAGTCGGGTAGGCCGAGCTCCTGGTGACGGACTCAAACTCCGCTGCCTCGTAGCCGGGCCGGATCGCCCGTGCTGTGTCGGGTCACCGCCCAGCGATCGAAGATAGAGGTGCCCCGGCTGGCGAGCGCCTCTTCTTGCGGACGGGAGCCTCCTGGCGATCGCTCGGCCAGTAACGCCTTGAGCTTCCGCTTGGACTTCCGGCGGACGGCCGAGGGGGTGATAGCGGGAGGCGCGTCGAGAGCACTCCGTCGCTCCTGTAGGACGGCCAGGGCCCCTTCGATCTGTTCCTTGGTTCGGAACCGATCGAGCGAGAGGCTTGGGCCGCCGTCTGGGGGCGGGATCGAGCGTCTCTGACCGCGGCGGCTACCCTCCACCATCGGCTGTGGCTCGGACTGGGACGGAACTTGGCGTCTGGCCGGCTGGCCGGCGGCTTTCTTCGACGCGGAGGCGGAAGACATGATTTCCGAAAGATTTCTTTGAAGTGCAGTGAGTGTCACTTCAAGTATCTGTCCCGAGAACAGTGAGTGTTCTTCGAGACGGTAGGTATAAAAATTGAGGGTTAGATCCCCTTCCTCTAGCGCCAATTATTGTTGCCCAAAATATCTATCCGAAGATTAAATACTGCTGGAGACGGACAACAAACAACAATTGCGGGAGCACTTCCGAGAGAAGATAAATAATACAAGATTTGCCGGGTTTGTTAGGCCCGGGCTTGAATGCTCTCGCGAGATGTTATTAATACAAATATTCGTGGATACAAGTATTAATGAGAGAAATCTAAATACAATGAGTGTAAAAAGACTCTATTAATCCGGCTCTTGAGCGAAGCTCGGTGTTCTTCGTCCCTGCCGATCGTCTGCCTGATGAGAGAGGCCGGGAGAAGTAAGTACCGAAAGATAGCTGTTGTCAAGAGTTGGAGAAAGCCAAGTGCTTTTGCTTGTGAATGGTGTGTGAAATGCGAGAATGCCCGAGTCCAAGTCCAATTGCTGGCTGCCTTCTTTATATAGGGGATGAGGTGCCTTGCCTCCTAGCGGGCGATCGTCTTTCGGCCATTAATATAATGGGGCGATCGTCCTAAAGGTCACATGGGCTGTCTGCCAAAAGTCTAAGGCTACGGCTGGCAGCCAGCTGTGCGGTCCAATGAGGAGCCAGCACGCGTCCGGAAGTACTGTCACAGGAGGTCCCACTTTGCTACTTTCGGCGGACTTGTCAGTAGGCGAGGTAGGTGACAGGCTGTGGTCACCAGTCTTGTCCGTCAGCTCCTTTTGCAGGTCTGCGGCCCTGTTGGTAGGTGAGGTAGGTGACAGGTCTGTCAGCGCCTTTTGTGGATCTGCACGTGGGTGCTGTCCTGTGGCTCGGCCTCGGCCGACTGGATGGCCATCGGTGCTGATCGACATGAGGCGGTCGTCTCTAGCTGGTCATCAGAGGTCGCCATCGGCCAGTTGCTGGAGGTCGGCATTCGGTCGGTCACCAAGGGTCGGTCGGCAGAAGCCGAGAGATGATCGTCTCCAGTCGGTCACCAAGGGTCGGTCGCCGAGGGTCGGTCGGCAGGTGCCTAGGGATGGTCGGTCACCAAGGGTCGATCGGCAGATGCCGAGAGAGGATCGTCCGCTAGTCGATCGCCAGGAGTCGGTCGCCTAGTACCGAGAGGCGATCGTATCTGAGGTCGATCGCTCGGCACCGGGACTTGTCTTGGGACCTTCGGTTGGCCGATATAGCTTGTCCGCTGGGTTAAGGCTCGGCAGTGACTCGGTCGCCCGACCTCCTAGGCGATCGCCGGTCGGAAGGTGTTAATTCTTGACACAACACTAAGATAACAAGAATCTTTACACTCATTGTAATTGTATTCTTACATTAGTACTTGTATCCCCGAATATTAGTATTAATAATATCTCGCGAGAGCATTCAAGCCCGGGACTAACAACCCCGGCAAATCTTGCGTTATTTATCTTTCTCACGGAAGTGCTCTTTCATTTGTTTGCTATCCCATCCATTCCAGCAATATCTATCTCCGGATAATATTTTGGGTAGCAACACAGTGCCTTATAAAATAATACAATAGTTCACAACCTATATAATTAAGTTTACTGTGATTCATAGGGAGGGTTATCTGTCAACCGAAATGATTTATAGGCATGGGACAGTCCTCAAACTCAATCCCAGGCGAAGATGAATCAGATCCCTAGACTTACAAGGAGGCAATACAAGATAAAGATACTGACTCCTAACAAGTACCAGTTGAATCGAAAAACGATCTATGGATTCCAATCAAGTGTGGGAGCTAGTAGAACTACTGGTAAGTGGGTCTACAAGCGAAATAAAGGAGGTGACGGGAAGGTTGCAACCTTCAAAGAGAGGCTTTTAGCAAAAGGTTACACTCAGAAAGAGGATATCGATTACGATGAAACCTTTTTTCCGGTATCCATGCTTAAGTCAATCTGAATTATTTTAGCTATAGCTGCGTATTTGGATCTGGAGATTTGGCAAATGAATGTAAAGACTGCATTATTGAATAGAAGTCTAGACAAGGAATTCTACATATGCCAACCAAATGGATTCATTGCTGAAGACGAAGAGAACTTAGCGTGCCAACCTAAGAGATCCATTTATGGACTTAAGGAGCCATCTAGATCTTGGAACACTCAATTTCACGAGTGTAATATCCGCAATTTTCGATTTTTCGGTAAATTTCTTTTTCAGCCGGAGTCCGTTTTGACGACTCGCTCATGACCGTTTCGTCATTTCGAGAATGATTAATTCTGCAGTTTTTATCATCCGAGTTCGTTTCGGTATCGTTTTGTTGAGTTCCGAGCCTTTTAGCGACTTTTCCGCACTTGAGTTCGATTCTTGCGAATCTCGTCCGAAACTATTGTTTTGAGTTTCTCGTAAGTTCATTTAATGTTATTATTCATGTTGCGAGCTTTGGTTTGGTGTTTCGATCGCGTATCGTGATTTTCGGATGTTTTGGGCCATTTTCGTAATTTCCCAAAGTTTTGGGTAACTACTTCTGTTGTTGAATTCCGAGCCTTCGGGTGGTCGGAATTGTGTGTTATCTTAGCTCTTAGATTCGTCTTTGCGAGTACGTCGAAATCGTACCATCGATTCGTATTGAGGTTCGGGTTTCGGGGTCGTTCGGACCGTCGGAGTTGGCCCCGGCCGAGTCATGGCCGGGCAGTCTGGGCCCAGGCCGGCACTGGCAGAGCCACGGCCGGTAGTGCTCGGCAGCTTCTGGCCGAGTCGCGGCCGGTAGTGCTCGGCATCTCCTGGCCGAGCAGGCCGCACCATGGGCCGCGGCACACGCCGGCAGGGCCGCGGCACACTCTGTATTTTCGGCCAAACCGACTGTACCGGGTGCTGCGGCACACGTCGGCCGGGCCGCGCCACACTGCCAACCACTAGGAGCCATTTTTGGCCCTGTGCCGCGGCACACTCCCGCTGGGCCGCGGCACACTGTGCAGCCTATTTATGGTCCTGCACACGGGTTATTGGCCATTTTTCTCCTCCTTCTCCTTCTCTTCCGCGACTGAGGGTGATCTTACCATGGAACCATGTTGTTTAACAACAAATCCATGATGTTCTTGAGTTCATATCATCAATCAATTATCCGTTATCATCCTTTGATCCAGCGAATCAAGGTAATCTTCCTTAGAACCCTAATTTCGTGAATTTGGGGTTTTTTGCATTTTTGTCCGATTCGTTCCGTGTTGTTGATTAATTCATGATGGGTATGATTAATCTTGGTAGTATTATTGTGTTTAACATGTAACACCCCGATATATTCAGGAGTATTACAGCGCCGTAAATCCTTTACATAAGAATTTACAAGGCTGAATAAAGGAAAAGACAGTAACAGATACCAGTTTATGAAATTTCTGATATAAAATTCAACCGACTGGTTCAAAACCGAAATTACAAATATTCCAAGAAGAGTTATTATTACATCACTAAAATCCAAACATTATAAATCGACGACGTACTCGAGTACTTATTAAAATAACCAACAAATAACAGACAGTAAACCCGGTCGGAACATCACTCTGCACCCTCGTCGTCATGCATCTCTAGTGGTTGTTTCCCCGCTCTCCTGGATCGTGAACATACACAAATGTTCACCCCCGAAGGGGTTAGTGTAACACCCCCAGATCAAACTGGGAATATTACACGCCGCAGACCCTCTCCGTGAGGATCCGCCAGGCTAGACATCAAAACAACACATTACATTACATACCGACGAATCAAATAACGAACCAATAGACCGATTTGGTCTTTCGTCACTGACTTACAAATTAAAATACATAAACTCATCCAGACTCATACCCATGCAAGGGTAAAATACTCGCAACAATGAACAATAAGACAGCGGAAAAGACAATACAATGGACTCCGACTAACTGAACCCAAAACTAGCCTTCGTGTGATTAGTATTGTAATATCCGGGGATAATTTTTTTTTCGTGTTACTGTTGAGTTGTACATATTCATTTGGAATTATACAAGTGTTGTTGTTTTGGACTGATACAATGTATATTGTATTGGAATATTTCAGGATCGAAATATTATACTTGTCGTCGGGTTAGTTTCGTCATTTGAATGTTGGTTGGAGAGTTTGGATTTTTGGCTAAGTACACTAGCCTTAACGTACGCTATATGTGTAGACTTACGTACGTTATGGGTTGAGTATTACGTACGTTATGCCTGTAAGGTTACGTACGTAATGCTTGGTAGGTGGCAGGAACCTTCCTCGTAGTCACTTTCGGTCGGTGGGTCCCGAGCATCTTCCGATCGGATCTCACTATTGCAGTCAACGGACCCTTACGTACGTTAAGAGGAGAGCTTTACGTACGTAATGTAGGTCTTGTTAACGTACGTAATAAGTTCTTGTTTACGTACGTTAAGGCCTTCGTATTTTAGTCCAGTTAGTTCTGGATTTTTCATTACGTACGTCAATGTCTTAACATAGCGTACGTAATGCCTCTTACGTACGTTAACCATAGTGTATAACGTACGTAATTAATTGGTCAGTCTATTTATCTTGGTTTCATCTTTCATTTCCTCACGAACCAAAACACATTTTCTCTCCCTAGAATCGTCCGTTTGGACTTGTTATTGATGTTTAGCCTCTTCCAACTCGATCTTGATCATCCTAGCTTGGATTGAAGCTTGAAGTTGGAAGCTTGTTGGTGCTCCTTTGGTGTTTGGAGGCTTCTTCTTGTTCTTATTTGGTAAGTTCCCTCAATATCTTGTTCTTCAAGTAATTTTCGAGTTGTTGTTGTTTTCTTCGGGTATTGTTTGATTAATGGAGTATATCATGATTCTTCATAGTCTGGATGAACTTTTGATGAAGAACATGTTGGTATAGCTTGAGGATGATTATGTTCTTGATGTTTTAGATTGTTTGGAGGTTTTAATCATGTCTAGGAAAGATTATGTTAAGATTGTTATATGATTAACATAGTCTTGAGATGATTATTATTGTTGGTGGTGTTCTTGTAAGATTTTAACCATTTTAGTAAGGATTTATGATGATCCAGGAGGTGATTATCATAATTTGAAAATTATTGAGTGAATCTTGTTGTTTAATCCGAATTCATGATGCATTGATGAAGGATTTCGTTTCAGACATCATGATTATTGAGTTGATGATGTTCTTGGGGTGATAATGATAATAGTGATAATATTATCATTGTAGGAGGATCAATTTGATGATATTGGTGATATTATCATCTTGAGATGATTGTTTTGATGCTTGTTCTTAAGTGAATCTTGTTGAATGGATTTCACAAGTGTTAAGAACGTAATGATCATGTTAATTGATCATCGAGGTGTTGGAGGACGTTAGAATTCATAGTTGAGAACTATGATACTCGTTCGTGCGGTGTGATCGATTCGTGTTTGAATCGGACTTTGTCCTTGTCGTTATTTTCTATTGATTTTGTGTTTTTGAATGAATCGTTTTCATTCAAGGTTGTTCGAGTGTTTGTGTTCGTCGGGAGGCACTGTTCGTCGTTTCGTGCTAGGACGTTGATCGTGGAAGGACTTTCTCGTCTTCGGTTTGAGGGAAGTTTTATACTTGTACTGGTCAATGAGATTAATGTTATCATATATGTGTATGAATGTATTGTATCATTTCGAGACTTAGTCTCTTCGTGATTTGTTGATATTCGGGAATTGTTTGATGCAATACCCTTCGGTGATTATGCCAGATGTGATTGTTATTCGTTAACGGCCAGTTTAAGGCATTGAGATTCTTGTTGTCGATAGACGGTTCGCGGCATCGATGTATCGATTATTATTGTTGACGTGAATGTCGTTCTGAGGCATCGTTGAATCGTTATTATTGAATTGGAACTGTCACTATGATGTTGCATTGGCCGACTGAAGGTGTTCGATATATTCGGTTATTATATCTGTTTCGGTGGTTAGTTTAAGACGCCGGGACATCCACTCTACCATATCATTGTGTATCGATTGACCGTTCTAAGGTAATCGATTTATTTAATTGGGATTATCGAAGATAATTCCCATCCGTTGTATCATTGTGTATCGATTGACCGTTCTAAGGTAATCGATTTATTTAATTGGGATTATCGAAGATAATTCCCATCCGTTGTATCATTGGTTATCGATTAACCGTTCTAAGGTAATTGATTTATTTAATTGGGATTATCGAAGATAATTCCCATCCGTTGTATCATTGGTTATCGATTAACCGTTCTAAGGTAATAGATTTATTTAATTGGGATTATCGAAGATAATTCCCATCCGTTGTATCATTGGTCATCGATTAACCGTTCTAAGGTAATCGACGTATTTAATTGGGATTATCGAAGTTAATTCCCATCCGTTGTGTCATCGTTATCGATTCACCGTTCTAAGGTAATCGACGTATTGAATTGGGACTGTCAAGGATAATTTCCATCCGTTAAGTTCTTGTGATCGATTGTCCATTCCAAGGCAGTCGAGGTATTTGAATTGGGACCGCCGTGGACGGTGCCCATCCATGAGTTGTTGTCGTCATGTTGGCCGACTCAAGGCAGCACGCTATTACTCTTGTGAATTTGGTAATCTTGGGATTGTTACTGTTGTGATTAATTATGTTTTGGAGGCTAGTCTCGGCTAGTGCTCGATGGGTAAGCTTGGGGATTGAACCTTCGCGGTTGGTTTCCCAACACCTACAGTTCAGTAGGTCATGGTCATGTTAATGATCTCATTATGGGTAAACTTGGGGCTTGAACCTTCGCGGTTGGTTTCCCAACACCTACATTCGAGAGTCACGGTCATGTTAATGAACTCATTATGGGTAAGCTTGGGGCTTGAACCTACGCTGTTGGTATCCCAACACCTACGATTCGATGAGTCACGGTCATTGGGTGATCTCATTATGGGTAAGTCTGGGGCTTGAACCCTCGCGGTTGGTTTCCCAGCACCTGCAATTCAGCAGGTCACGGTCATTGGATGATCTCATTGTGATACGGCTTCGTGCCGTGGCTTCGGCCCTCATTGATACAACTTCAGGCTGTTTTGGCTTCGGGCCATTGTGGTGATTGACAGCTTTGGCTGAATGACATTCAGGGTATTATGATGATAAACAACTTCGGGTTGTTCGGCTGTTAGGCCATTGTGATGTATCGGTATTCCTGGTGGAGCCTTCGGGCATTGTGATTCGTATCTATTTCAGTGTTTGGCTTGGGTTACCTTCAGGTGATGTATTGTTGTGTTCTGTATTGATGATTCGCCATTGGGCACTTGTGTTCTAACCTGTTGAGCAGGTATTGCTTGTATGCCGTGGGCATAGTATTCCACGAATGCTCGATTCTTACTTTAGTTTGTGAGCATCTCGTATTACCATTACTATACTATTCATTCTGCCCTTTGGATGCATATCATGTTGTACATGTATTTGATATTCATTATCTGGATGACTGACCCCATGGGGGCGGAACATGTTTTCATGTTTTAGGTGTTTGCGAGGAGAGAGTTGAGACACAGGGGCATGACGTGGCGACGAGGCATGAGAGCGATACTAGTCCGAGATGTTTTGGTATTCATGTCAGTCAGACAGTTGGAGTACTCCAGTTTTGTCAGTTATTGTCATTTTGTATTATCCGAGCAAGGCTCGTGGATGTCGTTGTAATTTATTTGGGCCATGTAGGCCCACTGTTGTCATTGAAATTCCATATCGGAATATTATGTTGGATGTCAGTGTAGGGATTGTGATTCCCCTTTTGGTCAGTTAGTTGTATTTTGGTCGTGTTAGCCTGGTGAATCTCCTGGTGTGGGGTCCACGGCACTGTAATAACCCAATAGGATTTGGGGGTGTTACAGAAGATGGTATCAGAGAGTTGGGTTGTGAGATACCATGATATGTGAGTTATGCGGTTCTACCGACGCGGTAGTAGTGAACTGTCAGGTTATGACAATCTGGACAGTCGGGTTTGTGAGTCGTGGTAGTTGGACGACTGTATGAGTCATTCTTTCATCGATTCGTCGTCAGTGAAGACTAGTATCGCAAGACCTCGAAGCTTCGTATGACCTGTGAAAGGACTCGATTCTCTTGTATGCTCATACATTCATAATGCCATTGATTATACATGTTTTGTTGAAACCTGTATGTAACATTATGTTATGACCCATTCATGATTAATTGCTTTGGAGCGTGTCGGCTCAGTATTGGCTATAATTAGCATGTTTGAAGCGATTGTTTATTTGTTGAGTATATATACTCGTGTTTGGCTATTGACATAGCATTGGGGATTAGCCGTTGAGGCATATTTGAGCTTTGTTCATGATCGAGCATTATTCTTTCAGTATGGAAAGAAGAAACCGAGGATGTGGCAGAGGGGGTAAAGTCTGCGGAGCAGGCCGAAACCCAGAACCTCGTGATTATGCGCGTGCGGATGCCGAGAGGGATCAGAATTCAGCCGGAGATGTGACTTATGCGACCGGTTCCCCTTCGGAACGTCATACTCGACTGAGAGTGACCACATCGACCCTTACTTGCTTATGAGGGGCATGATGACCCAGATGACTCAGATGACGCAGATAATGGAAACCATACAGACCTCAGTGGTACGTGGTCCACCGCAGCAGGGATCCGAGGTGCCGTTTTATGGACAGTCCAGGAGAGTGAGTCAGATTATCGGCGACATCTCTCGTCAGAGGCCGCCTATTTTTGAGGTTCTTCGGAACCAGCTGATATTGTTCATTGGCTTGAACATTTTGATAAACTCTTCGACATGGTTCAGTGTCCGTAAGAGAGTAGGGTGGCAGTAGCGGCTTGCCATTTGAGTAAAGGCGCTTATTCTTGGTGGCTTTCTGTAAAACCCACCGATCGTGATTGTGCTTGGAGTGAGTTTAAGACTCTCATGTTAGAGAGGTATTATCCGGCTCCACTTCGTGAAGCCAAACTGTCAGAGGTTTTGAACCCCGAATCCGTCGAGGACGAGGGTGTTATTGTTATCGCTGAGAAGTTTCAGGGACTCCTTCAGTTTGCTACATCTGTTATCCGTACTGAGACGGATAAGATCAAGTATTTTAGCAAGAGACTGAACCCGCAGTTGAGGATGCAGTTGTTCAACCATAATTGCAATTCACTTGGTGAATTCATCGAGAAGGCTCTTGGAGCAGAGCTTTTGATCAAGGAGCTTTCTCGGAAGAACCCTTCAGTTTCTTCCGGTGAGAGGACTAGGATACCGGTTCGTTCAGAGGGACATCGGGCTCCGACATCTAGGAGGTCGTTTTCTAGTCGTCCTCGTGCTGGGAAAGCATCTTCTTCTCAGGCGACGGGTTCGACCGTTGTTTGCTTTAACTGTGATACAATAGGACATCGCAGTACTCGGTGCTCGATGCGGTCTATTGCTTGTTTTCTGTGTGGGAGGCAGGGACACCTTCAGAAATACTGCAGGGGTTCTAGTGCCAGTAGATCTCAAGGGAAATCACGGGCCTCGAGAGACTTTGTTTCTTCAGTCCGTACTCTATCCAAGGGGTCGTATCGGGCTTCGGGAGCCAGAAGTATGGACACTCGAGGAGGAGCGGCGAGCTCAGATTTGGATCTTCCTCGAGTCGATCAGATCGAGGAGTTCGATGACCTGGAGGATGTTGATTTTGGATACATTTGAGATGTAGCCTTAATTTCTTTCTTTATTTTTCGGATTGATGTTTGACTCGGTCTGTACTTTAGTACTGTGGTTGCAAACCATTTATGGTTGATCTATCTTGTAATGATTGTATCTGAGAATCTTGAGATTTGAGGTCGTGTGATGTGTTTTTCCTTCCTCTTGGTGTTGTACCCGAGATTTTTTAATAATCTGGGTAATTGTACATTTCAATCCGAGACGCCGAGTCGTGAGGACTTGGGTGTGCAGTTGATATGGTCCCGAGGACCACATGTGCGTTGTTATTTTCCTTTTGTGGCATGAGTCAATGATTGCATTGGCGTCCGATGCTGATGAGAATGGGGGAGTGTACACCGATGATTGTAGACATGTACAATGGGCGGCACCCACGGGGTGTGTACGCCGGTGTTACTAGTCATGCGATTGGTACGACTTCCTGGCTGGTCTCTAGCGGGAGAGTTATGTTTCGGCTGATCTCGCAGTTGGTTGAGTGTTTTTATCCCTTGTTTTTCACCGTGTTAGGGCAGAGGAGATGCGGGAACCCGTGGGGTTGGCCCGATTACTCAGGCGAAGTGGTTCGCAGTGAGGAGTATTCCTGGAGATGTTGTTTTCTTATCCTGATAGATAGTTCGTACCCCGTGTTTTTGCACCCTGAGTTTCGGGGACGAAACTCTTTTTAAGGGGGGGAGTATGTAATATCCGGGGATAATTTTTTTTTCGTGTTACTGTTGAGTTGTACATATTCATTTGGAATTATACAAGTGTTGTTGTTTTGGACTGATACAATGTATATTGTATTGGAATATTTCGGGATCGAAATATTATACTTGTCGTCGGGTTAGTTTCGTCGTTTGAATGTTGGTTGGAGAGTTTGGATTTTTGGCTAAGTACACTAGCCTTAACGTACGCTATATGTGTATACTTACGTACGTTATGGGTTGAGTATTACGTATGTTATGCCTATAAGGTTACGTACGTAATGCTTGGTAGGTGGCAGGAACCTTCGTCGTAGTCACTTTCGGCCGGTGGGTCCCGAGCATCTTCCGATCGGATCTCACTATTGCAGTCAACGGACCCTTACGTACGTTAAGAGGTGAGCTTTACGTACGTAATGTAGGTCTTGTTAATGTACGTAATAAGTTCTTGTTTACGTACGTTAAGGCCTTCGTATTTTAGTCCAGTTAGTTCTGGATTTTTCATTACGTACGTTAATGTCTTAGCATAGCGTACGTAATGCCTCTTACGTACGTTAACCATAGTGTATAACGTACGTAATGAATTGTTCAGTCTATTTATCTTGGTTTCGTCTTTCATTTCCTCACGAACCAAAACACATTTTCTCTCCCTAGAATCGTCCGTTTGGACTTGTTATTGATGTTTAGCCTCTTCCAACTCGATCTTGATCATCCTAGCTTGGATTGAAACTTAAATTGGAAGCTTGTTGGTGCTCCTTTGGTGTTTGGAGGCTTCTTCTTGTTCTTCTTTGGTAAGTTCCCTCAATCTCTTGTTCTTCAAGTAATTTTCGAGTTGTTGTTGTTTTCTTCGGGTATTGTTTGATTAATGGAGTATATCATGATTCTTCATAGTTTGGATGAACTTTTGATGAAGAACATGTTGGTATAGCTTGAGGATGATTATGTTCTTGATGTTTTAGATTGGTTGGAGGTTTTAATCATGTCTAGGAAAGATTATGTTAAGATTGTTATATGATTAACATAGTCTTGAGATGATTATTATTGTTGGTGGTGTTCTTGTAAGATTTTAACCATTTTAGTAAAGATTTATGATGATCCAGGAGGTGATTATCATAATTTGAAAATGGTTGAGTGAATCTTGTTGTTTAATCCGAATTCATGATGCATTGATGAAGGATTTCGTTTCAGACATCATGATTATTGAGTTGATGATGTTCTTGGGGTGATAATGATAATAGTGATAATATTATCATTGTAGGAGGATCAATTTGATGATATTGGTGATATTATCATCTTGAGATGATTGTTTTGATGATTGTTCTTAAGTGAATCTTGTTGAATGGATTTCACAAGTGTTAAGAACGTAATGATCATGTTAATTGATCATCGAGGTGTTGGAGGACGTTAGTGTAATACCCGAGATTTCTGACTTGTATTTGGAACTTGTGATATTGTAATCGTTGTACTTGATCTGAGTATTATTCTCCGTATTTCATAATCCGATGTTGTCGAGCGTATGATTTCATGTATGTGATTTACAAATTGTAAATTCTGCGCATGTAGTGCACGCTATCGGATATGTGTAGCGTACGCTAACATAGACTCAATAGCGCACGCTACAAAGGATTATTAGCGCACGCTATGTGTGGTCAATTTGATTGAGACGTGCGGTAGGTGAGATCTGGCCGGGGGACCCCTGTCGGATCGTGTCGGGATGAACCTGGACGGCTTTCGGGAAAAGCCAAGTCAATGCCTTAGCGCACGCTACAGGTATATGCGTAGCGCACGCTAAGTGCTGAATACAGTTAAGGTAGTGAGCCGTTAGCGCACGCTACGAGCAGGGTCTAGCGCACGCTAATAGCCATTTCTTATAAATAGGACAGCATCTTATTCGTGATTTCAGTTCTTTCTTCTCCCATTACCCGAATTCTTACACTTAGAACATAACTTCCTTCATCCTAAACACTTCATATCAATATCCTAGCTCGTGATTGAAGATCGTATATCGTTGGAGATTGGTGTTCAAGCTTTCGGTGTTGGATTGCTTCGATTTCCTCCGTGTTCTTCACTACTTTGAGGTAGGTGATTCTTCACCAATGTTAGTAATGTTCTTAAGGACGTCTGATCATGTTTTAATAGCCAGTTATTTCGTTATAATTGGTCATCACATGTTAGAAGGATACTTTTGACGTATCGGCACTATTTTTCATATGAACCTTTGAACCACCTTAGTTTATGGACTCCTAAGCATTTCTAAAATCGATTTATGATCAGTAATCGGATATTACCTAGATTGTTACGTTTTACACGTTAGAATCATGGGTTTTGGAACGTAGGACGAACGGAACTTAGAATATTTCTTGAAGATCTAAGATGAATTATGATGTTGAGATGATTATCCGTATATTTGTATCTCATAATCATAGAACTTTCACAAACCTTATTAGCATGATATGCTCGAGGATGACTTGTATTATCACCATAGAATTCATGAGTTCATCAAAGATTCAACCCGATTTTACATAGCGTGATTACGCCATGCAAGATTAGCGCACGCTAACATACGTTAGTTAATGTGCGCTATCGGGGTTCAGTTAACGCACGATACGTATGTAACGTACGTTATGAGACCAGCCGAGTCAAACTGTCAGTCCGTGGCTAGCGCACGCTAATCTTATACGATAGCGTACGCTAACAGGCAGGCTTAGCGCACGTTACGTAGAGTACGTAGCGCACGCTAAGCAGTCCAGGCAGAATTGTTTAAATTGAGCTTTTGGGCCGTAGACCGAATTGTTAGGCCATCGTTCGACTTGAGATGATTTGTATATCATTCCTTTTGGTAAGGTTCGAGCTTGTTGCGTTGATCGAAGGAGGCGGCCTTCGAGTGTGTTGAAATCATTGAAGTATTCCATTCTTGCCATTTTCGAGGCAAGTATCATATGTCGAGTTCGATTTATATTGAAACTTTGATCATGCTTGTGGTACTGTTCATGTTGTTGAATATGAGATGTATTTCTGAGAATTCTCGTGGTATTCGTTGTTATTTGTTCGTATTGATGATCATATTGAAATGCATATATGTATGCATAGTTGATTGATTTATGATATAAATGATCCGAGGGGATCATGAGGATCTATCTTTGAGGCGCCGGATCGAATGTCCACCATGCGTTGGTCAAGCGGGATCATTATGGGGATCTATCTTGAGGGCCTTTGGATCGCCGGACGGGTTTTCCACCATGCGTTGGTCGACGGGATCATCATGGGGATCTATACCAAGGCGCTGGATCATTTGGATTACCTGTCTTGTGTTGATGGAATCGTGAGGATTCGCATCGTTGGATTCCGGTGGCGGAAGTCCATTTTGCATGTTTTATGATGCATTGATGATTTATGTATTACGATACTTGTACTAGCATTGTTTTGCTAACCCCTTCGGGGGTGGACATTGTTTTGATGTTCGAGTAGCCGAGGAGCGGGAAGCAACCACGCATCGGCAAACGGGACGATGAAATGGCTCGGTGATGTGGTTGATGTTTATTGTTATTGTGATTTGTCTCCTTGGTCTATTTAGTACTCGAGTACGTCTGTTTTAATAATGTCCTTTCGATATGGTTGTATAAGTTAACTCATTTGGTCGGTTGAATCAAATCTGTATTTGAACTTCAGTTGTACGATTGGTTTATATTTACACTCTTTTTAAAATTAGCCTTGTAAATCCTTACCTAAAGGGTTTACGGCCAGTAATTATTCCGAATATCTCGGGGTGTTACGAATATGGTATCGGAGCTAAGATTCATGGATATCTTGGCAATCGGGTTAGTTGGGTCGGTTACGTTATTTGATTATTGGTCGTTCGTAACATCACTCTCGAGCCGGCATCGTCGTGTGGACCGTGGTTGTAAGTTCCTAAATCTCAAATACTACCGCTTTATTTTATTCATGTTCGTGAACATTGATGGATGTACTTTTAGAAATTTTGCCTGGATATTGAGTATTTATGTTTACGGTATGTTGAGAGGAGGTCGTGGACGCGGACGCGGTCGTGGGACGCGGACGTGGAAATGCGAGACAAGAAGAGTCGGTATCTCCCCGAGAGATAACCGCTAGTCGACCGGATTCCCATTCCGGGGGACAGCAGGGATCGGCAAATAATAATGCAGATCCTAACGTGCCGGGAGTGCTTTAGCAGGTGGTTGCCCAGATAAACCAGTTTGCTCAAGTTGTGGATCGCATGCAGACGGCGATGGGACAGCAGCATAACATGGAAAATCGAGGAGATAGATGGCTTACCGAAGTGATTAAATTGCACCCTCCGAAATTTGACGGTTCTGCCAAGACGCTTTCTTGGGATCACTGGCTGAAGAAATTAGAAAAGATTTTTGCAGGGATTAACTGTCCCAATGATAGGAAGGTTCCGGTCGCCAAGTATCTTCTGACCGGGGAGGCTTTCGACTGGTGGGAGGCCATTCGACCGGAGGAGCACAATGTTGACTGGACGGAATTCAAATTGATGATGGAGGCGCAGTATTGTCCTCGCCCAGTTAGAGAAGCCCGAGTTCGGGAGTTTTTCTCACCAAAAAATTCAAAAGCATCTGTGACGGACGTGATTAAGACCTTTAATCACCAGCTGACTTATGTTCGCCATTTGGTCAGGACCGAGGCGGAAAGGATTTTCCATTTTGACATGCGAATGAAGCCGGAAATTCAGCAATATATGTCCGGATTTGAATGTACCACCTTGCGACAGTATCAGGACAAGGCGTTGGCCTATGATATGAAGGAGGCAGCAGTAGAGAAATCGACGGAATCAAAGAAACAGAAGGTGTCTGGCAACTTCACGGAGAATAAGAGTGGCGGGCCTCGCAGGGGTCAGTCCTCTTTTCATTCATCCAGGAGACCTCCGCATCCTTCTCTGTAACACCCCCAGATTTAACTGGAAATATTACAGCGCCGTGGGCCCCGAGATGGAACCCACAAGGCTGAAAGAAATTTTCGCAAACATTTACAAATGCCCAAGAGGCCAACGACGGTACTATCTTTAAAAATTCACAAAGACTTATAAAATCCATTTATCAAAAACCGTCGTAAAAACTCATTTGAAATCGCAAGGCCAACAAACGACACTCAAAAGTTTAGAAAACGATTTCCAAAGTAACCTCAGTTACCAGATACCAAAAGAGCATTTCAAAATACTCACGCAGCGGAAAAAGACCAACCATAAAGATACTCTAGCAGCGGAATACAAGAACCGATCAAGAAACTCAATGCACAGAACATGTCCTAGCCAGTATCCTCCGGGAAGCTCATCTCTTCACGATCGCTACAAGCTCGATACTCCGAGAACCTAAAAAGAAATCCCACGACGGGGTCAGCCATAATATCCAACAATGATAACCGTCACATCACATTAATAATAACATACCAATGAGAATACACCATAAGAATACGACCAACGTAATCTTTACTTACTCAAGAAATTCTCATCAGAATAACCATTATCACATTTCACATCCTGTACTCAATTAACCAATAAACTCGAACATAATATCTGTATTGTACCTTAAACAATACTCAAGATCCTCAAACTCTCATAACCAACTCACGATACGGAAATCTACCATTTCTGACCAATACGATCCATCGAATAATATCATCAAATCCCAAGACGATAACCGATTGTCCATCAAAGACAAATACCAAGGAAATACGGAACATACCTCGAGATATGAAGTGCCACGACAATCATATCGGTCTAATCCGAGATCAGATCAATGCAATACGGACACGGTCCTAACACAAGACCTACAAATGCATACTCATATGACCACGTCAATATGATCATAGCAATAATAAGCATGTATACTCAATGGAAATCCGACGATCCAGCGCCCTCAGCATAGATCCCTTTGTTGATCCTATCAGATCAACATAAGGTGGATAACTAACAATACACATGTGAACAACAACACATGATAAAATCAATGATGCGAATTCACCGATTCCATCAACACAATCGGTAATCCAACGATCCAGCGCCCTCGGATAGATCCCCATGATGATCCCGTCGAACCAACGCATGGTGGAAAACCCGTCCAACGATCCAGCGCCCTCGGATAGATCCTCATGATGATCCCGTCGAACCAACGCATGATGGACATTCGATCCAGCGCCCTCGGATAGATCCTCATAATCCCATCGGATTATTTACACAACATAAACAACACAATATGCATACACATATGCAAAACAACACGTTCATCAACATGAACAACATAACATGCACGACAACATGACAATTTACTAGGACGACTTCATGTTCAACAACATGAAAGAGAATGTACGAGACCAAAATAAATAACATAAAACCGTGACCAATATGGAATACTTGCCCCGAGTCCTTCGGAAGCAACCTCGATGTCCAATCATCACCGACGATTATCCCCACCGCTCGGCGATCCAAACGTACAACGAACTATAGATACTCATATCCTCGTCCTTACCGTAATGTAACCTCGATACTCGAACATACCAATAAGCGAGATAAAGCATATTCATTATGATTTACCTCCCGTAATCGAAAGAACGATATGCGATCCGGATACCCGAGTTCATACTAATAATAATCGATATATTCATTTTAAACGAAATGAAACTGAATCCATTCATTAAATATTATAACCGAGCAAGTAATAACTTGCCTCGATACCGATACCACGGTTGCCGAACACATTGCCTTTATCTACGAGCTCCTCAGCCTCGATCAAACGCAATACAATGGACATACTCGAACACGACCGCAATATCCGGTTATAATCACCGATCAATAATCTCAACCTATCGAAGAAACCAAATAACACATATCCGATAACGGTCAACAACTGAGAAAACTAACCAATCGAACTCAACGGTTCAACACAACCTCGAATAAACACAGTCAGAACCAACCAAGTCAAACCATCACGAATTCCTAATCAAAACACAAAAATACCGCCTTTATGCGCCTACTTAGCGCACGTTAATCACCTAACGTAGCGTGCGCTAAGTTGCTCCCTTTAGCGCGCGCTAGGCAGTAAACGTAGCGTGCGCTAATGCTGTGCAGTGGCATGCATTTCAAGCATCGTCTAACACTTCCATCATGACAATGATCAACTCATCTTGAGATTAAGGTTTTCATAACAATCATGACATATAATTTAATAGCTCTTCAAGAACACGAATTATCCAAATTCACGTTCATGATCCATAAAATGATAAAATCCGATGTGTTCTAACATCTAAAAATCCTTATTCATCATGTTCTTCGACATACAATTCATATAACTTCAAGAATCACAGTAGCATCACCATAATCGTTACCATACGAAGTAACCAACGACAAAACATGAAAAATCCAAATTGAAGAAGGGAATTACATCAACATATATCTTGAATTCCATCCAAAACCATACGAAACATATCAATACTCATATATTGATAACAACACTAACTTAGTATGGTAATCCAACTTGTTGTCATGCTCATCAACTTGTTTATATGATAATCATCAACTCAAGAACATCATATACAATCTAAAACGAAATCTCAAAGTGAAGAGTAATTACCTTTTTTTTGAAGGAAAGGATTGATTTCCAAGAATCACCAATGATTTCAAGAACAAAGCTTCACTCCATGATTCCCATTTTTAATCTTGTTAAAGAGGATCATCCCTCAGTGTTTAGGAACTCCAAATGTTCTCCCAAGGTTGTCTCTATCGGGTGAAAGGAAAGAAATGGACGAAATGTTTCATGACACCCATTTGTCCCTTTAAATAGAATACATCACTAGCGTGCGCTAAACCATTATGTTTAGCGTGCGCTAGCCTTAGCGTGCGCTAACTGACTTTGTTAGCGTGCGCTATCGGCCTGTGAGGCTCTTGTCTTGCTTCAGAACTACCTTACGTGCGTAATGCCCATGCATTAACGTCGTAAATCATCATGTCTAGCGTACGCAAGTCCTTACTCTTAGCGTGCGCTATCCGGTTGACTTACTACGGTGTTCACCTACCACTCGCCCCACATTCCGACAAAGACATCGGCAAGGATAAGATTCCTTGTTGGATATATAGTTAGCGTGCGCTAAGCCTAATCTTTAGCGTGCGCTAATACTTCAGACAACAACCGTTGACTTACGAGCGTGCGCAGCGGCGGCCGGGTCCACCGCAGATTCCTTCCGATTCATGCGCACTAGCGTACGCTAACCTATAAACGTAGCGTGCGCTAATCCTGCACGATAGCGTGCGTTATGCATGAATATCAGCGTGCGCTAATAAGGCTATACTTAGCCATTTTCCGCAGTTGTTGTCCAACGTCTCGACATACCAAAAACGAACATAAGACACACTGAACACAAACACTGAATCCAATAATATCATCATACGATATACCCAATATCAAAAGTACGACAACCTGATACACAATATCCTCAAATGTAACTGTCGACCAAATACGACAATTATACCGATACTGATATCTCAGTCCTTTATTTATTTTATCCCTACTGTACATATGTCACGCTGTACAATATAACTCGGATAAAATAATTTTAAACAACAGTAATAGAAATTCCGGATATTACATTCTCGAGGTGGAAAGAAGTTCCGGGCAGCACCAACTGTTTCAGACGCAGGGAAGAAGTGTTATAACTGTGGCAAAGCGGGACATGTTCGACGTGATTGTTTCGTGCCTGCTGTGACCTGTTTCGAGTGTGGACATGAAGGACATCGCGCAACATTTTGTGGGAATGCGACCCGATCTTTTGGTACTCGCACTCCAGCTCCAGTTTTGAAGGAGACGAGTGTGAACCAGACGCAGCAGAGTGGATTTCAGCAGCAGAACGTTGGGAAGAGAGAGACATCCAGTGCTGGGTCCGTTCCTACGCGCCTGTACGAAATGAGGAAATCTGATGATCAGAACACTGCTGTTGCATCAGGTACAATTCAGATCCTTTTGCAACCAGTTAGTGTTTTATTCGATTCCGGAGCTACAAATTCGTTTGTATCATTGAACTGTGTAAATCGTTTGAAAATCTCGTGCTTATTTGATTGTGAACCATATGTTGTGGGTTTGCCGAGTGGAGAGAGAATCGTGGGAACCCTAGAGGCTAGAGATTTTCCAGTAACTATAGGAGGGAGAGATTGGCTATCGAACCTTATTGTGGTTGACATCTACGGTGACGATTTAATTCTCGGGGACAATTGGCTCAACCGTTATGGAGCTATTCTGAATTACCGAGAGAGAGTCATTTCTATCATTGCTGATGACGGATCTGAACACTTATTCCGAGGATGGAGACCAGGAAGCTCGGGAAAATTGATCAAACCAATGGAAGCCGTGAAATTACTGAAGCAGGGATGTCACGGACTTTGGTGCTATGCCATGAGGAAAGAGGAAGGAGTAGAGCTCTCGTCTATTTCAGTTGTGAATGAGTTCTCAGATGTATTTCCTGACAAACTACTTGGGTTACCTCCGCAGAGGGAAGTGGAATTCACTATTGAATTAGAGCCTGGAGCAGCTCCTATTTCCAGAGCACCATACCGCATGGCGCCAACCGAGATGTATGAACTCAAGAAGCAACTGGAGGAATTGTTACAGAAGGGCTATATCCAACCTAGTGTTTCTCCTTGGGGAGCGCCCGTTCTCTTTGTCCAGAAGAAAGACGGATCCCTCCGACTGTGTATTGATTACAGGGAGCTCAATAAGATGACGATCATGAATAATTATCCTATACCTCGGATCGACGACTTGTTTGATCAACTGCAAGGGGCAAGAGTATTCTCGAAGATTGACTTGCGATCAGGATACCACCAGTTGAGGATTAAGGAATCGGATATACCAAATGCTTTGGATCCGATGCGGGCATTATGAATTCGTAGTAATGCCGTTTGGACTTACCAATGCTCCTGCGGTGTTCATGGAATTGATGAATCGGGTATTCTTGGAATACTTGGATAAATTTGTGGTCGTCTTCATTGATGACATCTTGATATATTCGAAGGACGCAGGGGAGCATGCCGAGCATTTGCGTGTGGTCTTGAGCACTTTGAGGAAGGAACAGCTGTATGCAAAGCTTTCTAAATGCGAATTCTGGCTTAAGGAAGTAACTTTCCTTGGGCATGTGATATCAGCTGACGGAGTTCAGGTGGACCCGAAGAAAGTCGAAGCAATCTTGGAATGGGAAGCTCCTAATAATGTGAAAGAAGTCCGGAGTTTCTTAGGACTTGCTGGATATTATCGCCGCTTTGTAGAGGGATTTTCCAAGATCTCTCGTCCGCTCACTCAACTGTTACAGAAAACTCAAAAGTTTAAGTGGGATGAGAAATGCCAGGCTGGTTTTGATGAGCTTAAGAAGAGACTGACGACAGCACCTATTTTAGCATTGCGGATGGAACCGATGGATTCATGGTATACTGACGCTTGAATCGAGTGCAGGTTATGTATTGATGCAAAAGGATAAGGTGATTGCTTATGCTTCTCGGCAATTGAAACCGTATGAGGTTAATTACCCGACTCACGATCTGGAGCTAGCAGCTGTGGTCTTTGCCTTGAAAAATTGGCGACATTATTTGTACGGCACTCATTGTCAGATCTTTACAGACCATAAGAGCCTCAAGTACATTTTCAGTCAGAAAGAATTAAACATGAGGCAGAGAAGGTGGCTGGAATTGATCAAGGATTACGACTTGGAGATTCTCTATCATCCGGGGAAAGCAAACGTAGTAGCCGATGCTTTGAGCCGTAAACTGTTTCTCTTGAGTGTTGGAAGCACTTACGTCCCAAACCGGTATTCAACGAAGGCGATCCGCGAGGATTGAAGTATGGGCACCGGGAATCGAGGGCAACTTTATGTGATGGAACTGACTTCATCACTAGTCGAGGAGATCAAGTCTAAACAATTGAACGATTCTCTGATCCTTCGATTATGTGACGAAGTAAAGAAAGGAAAAGCCCCAGGATTCGTGATACAAGATGATGGAGTTCTGAGATTTCAGAGCTGACTTTGCGTTCCCGATGATGATGATTTGAGAAGGACTATTCTGAAGGAAGCTCACAGCGCGCCCTATTCTATTCACCCGGGCATAAGTAAGATGTATAAGGACTTAAAACAAAACTTGTGATGGGGGAATATGAAGAAGGACGTAGCAGAGTATGTTTCCAAGTGTTTGACTTGTCAGCAGGTTAAGATTGAACATCAGCGACCTGCCGGAATGTTAAAGCCGCTTCCAATCCCTGAATGGAAGTGGGAGGACATCTCGATAGATTTCATCACCAGTATGCCAAGGACTAGAACGGAAATGAACATGATTTGGGTTGTAGTTAATCGACTAACCAAGTCGGCTCATTTCCTAGGAATTAAAGATACATGGGGACCCGAGAGATTGGCGCGAGTATTTATTGCGGAGATAGTCAGATTGCATGGGACGCCGAAGACCATTATTTCGGATCGAGATGGTCGTTTCGTGTCACACTTATGGAAAGCAGTTCACAAGGATTTGGGGACTGAGCTCAACTTTAGCACGGCTTATCATCCCCAAACGGACGGTCAGTCCGAAAGCACTAATGACAATAGATAAAACTTACTTGAATATGATGTATCAAAGTGCAAGAAATATACTTCAAATTATAACTTCAAACTTGTTCAAAGGTTACAAGCTTACAAAAATTGAAAGTAAAACACTAAGTAAAATACTAAGTGCTTATTGATCAAGCACTTTTCAATTACAAACTAAATGAAAGAAAAACTTCAAACCAAAAATGAAATACAAACTAAAATTGAGAGTTCTAAGAAAATATATTGCTAAAAGAAAGGAGTATTTCTTAGCAAGAAGATGAGGATTATTTCTTCATGAGTGAAGGTGTCCTTTTATAGGTGATTTTCAAGAATACAATTGATTATTTAATTCAAAATATCTATTGTAGTATCTTGATTAATTCTTTGTTCACACTTCACCTATGTTTTTGAATTTTCAGATTTTTGACCAAAAAAATATCTTGTGGTTGAGTTCACAAGTTGGTCAAAAGTGGACTATTTTTGCATAGCATCTGTTGAAAAACGGCGATGAAAAACGGCCCAGTTTGCCCCGTGTTGTGCGCCGTTTTGTGGTGACTCGGTCTCTTCGGGAATACGCGCGAGGACACGGCGCTAAATGCCGGCCATGTGTGAAACGGTCCAAGACACGGCCCTTGTTGCGCCGTATGTGAAACGGCCTACATAACACGGTCCTTTTTGCGCCGTGTTGTATGGTCGTTTTACCTTGAAAAATTCCCGTCGTTGGATTTGATATTTTTCCGTCCTTTTTGATGCTTCATGTCAGTAATCTGTAAAATAACCTTTTTTAGCTCATGTTTGGACATATCTGAAAAATATGTATTTTTCAGTACAATTATGTCCGGAAAAAGGAATATTTTGTATATGAATTTTAGATCAATTATGCACTAATCAAATACCCCACACTTAAATTCTTGCTAGTCCCGAGCAAGACTCTTTATTAATCACACACAAAATAAAAATTGAAATAAGACATAAAATGAAAAATAAAAAATAATACACACAAATTTAAGAAAAATAATTATATATAAAGATAAAAAGAGATCAAAATGCCATTAATACACAATAACCAACTTTATACAGTAGATAGAAATGAATCAAGATTCAAAATAAATCTACTAACGATTTTGAAGTTAAAACACGGTTTTTATTTTTGTAATTCCAAAATGCAAGGTTTTCCCCCCAAAAGGTTGATTATTTCTTTCCCACTCGTGACTTCACACGACTACCTTTAATGGTTGCTCTCGATCACTCGTTTATTTTTCGACTCAATATGAAGAAGAATTTCATTGGCGTCATCAAATATTGTGATTTTTCACGAAATTGAGTGTATTGAAATTCAGCCGCTAATTAATTCAAGTCTGTTCATAAATTACATCCCTTAGTGATAGCTTTCACACCGTTATTTGCTAACGTGTAGCTTTTTTCACCAACACAATTTCTATCTTTTTTTTTAAAAAGGTGATAGCTTTCACACCGTTATTTGCTAACGTGTAGCTCTTTTCACCAATTTTTCTGTTAGACGGCAGCTACGCACCAACAATGGTTAGTCCTTTATTTTTCGCAAAATTTTAAGACCCCCAAAATTAGGCAGCTGTTGCTGCTCAACACTTCTCCTTTTTGTCATTTTTTTAGGTGATAGCTTTCACACCGTTATTTGCTAACGTGTAGCTCTTTTCACCAATGACTCCTTTTTTTAGGGAATAAAATTTTGCAGAAAATCATTTATTAGTTAAGCATGAAAAATTAAAAACTCCACAAATTAAGTAAATTTTAGTTCTATTTTTCATCAACCGACTGATTCTTCTTTTCTCAAGGTAACGAATGACTCGATTTTATATGATAACTACAAGGCTTGGAAAGAGAGATTGAGGCTTAAAAATTTTGGAATATACAATTTTTTTTACCGGTTAAAACAATTTTAGAAGCTTGTATATAGCTAATTTATTGGTGTTATGGCCAGATCTAGAAATCTCACAAATCAAAATATTATATATTATATATATACTAAAAAAAATTTAAGGCAAATAAAAACACACCAAAATACTAACACACCAGAGCATACTACCCCCAAACTTGAAAATAAAACTGTCCTCAGCTTTTAAAAAAAAATAACATAAAAAGTAATGCAGAAAAGCAGAATACTCCCTAATAAGAAAGTTGATGCTTGAGCTAACGCCTTTTAGAATCTGCAAGAGAATAAATATACGAGGCACACAACAAAAATAATATACTCGGAAGTATAACATAATTTTAAAGATGCGCATCAAGAAAGTCCGAGGAGTCGCCTTACGCTGCCATCAATGCTTTTATAAAAAACACACAATAAAAATTACAGCAATAAAATAACAATACATAAATCGCGAATAGATGCGCGTCAAGAGATCAAGAAGAAACTCCTTAAGCTGCCACCATTTAGCACGATTATTACACACGACAGAAAGTAAAAATACAAGAGGTCCGATATGGGTTATCAAAGGGAGAGGAATGAATCCACTTTTCATTTTCTCACGGTAAAATCTTCCATCCAGACAATTTTAGCTAGAGATGAATCTAGTTGAGGAATAAATTCATTGAGTTCTTTGATTAGTTCTTCTGGTGTTGTTGCAACGACTATTATTCGTTTAGCAAGCTTGGAAATAAAACCCTTTTCAGCAGAGTAGTCGATGAAAGATAGTAAACCATCAAAAAAACCATTGACATTTATCAGACCTATTGGTTTTTGATGAACATTTAGCTGGGCTCTGGTAACCACATGAAAAAGTTCCTCAAGAGTGCCAAAAGCACCGGAAAGGGTGATAATGGTGCCAGAATTATTTATCATGTGAGTTATGCGATCTTGCATATTTACAGATCTAAACTCATCTCCAATAGTTGACCCGGTGATTTTACTTTCAGCCAAAGGTTTTGGAATTATTCCCAACACTCTTACTCCTTCCATATAGGCAGAAGCAGCAGCTCGTCCCATTAATCCTAGACTTCCTCCTCCGTAAACTACATGAATGCATTTTTCTCCTAAGGTACGACCCAAGTTGTGGGCCTTGATAAAGCATGCCTCTTTTCCATAACTAGCTCCACCAAAAATGCAGTGTGCTAAATTTTTGATGAAGAAGATGACTCCATTTTTGAAAAGAAATTATTAAGAAAGCAGAGAAAAGTGCAAGTTTGAGGGATGAATAAAAGAAACAAGCACAATGTTTATTTATAGAAGAAAAAGAAGGTAAAAATTGTTTAACAAGTTTGTGATTGCGTTGATTGCGCTTCAACTACTCAATAGAATAATGAATGCATTTATCGCGTATCATATTTTTTATTCAGAAAATCTCACCACACGACAAAAATAAAAGATACTTACGCGTATGCACAGTATTTGTGATTGTGGCTCACATCTTCCTCTGATTTTACGTTCAAAAACGGCTTAAATGCCTTCTATGAGTCGGGGAGAAGCTTCCCATCCAATTTTCTTACAAATTGGCAAACAGGGTCTTTTAACGTCAGATTCCCAAGACGTTGTTCATATTCTGGTTTGAATTTATTCCACAAACATCGAATTCCGTAATGTACGAGTCCACTAGGATGCGTGTCAAGAGAAATTTCGATATTATCTAAATTCTCTTTATTCAGACCATCCTTAATTAATTGAATTTTATCTTCTCTGTTTGTAGATGGAATTCCTAAAGATCGACATTTTAAATTACAGTTCCATCTAGCACATTTATAGCAAACGGCTATCATCTTTGCTCGTCGTTTCTTGGCATATGAACTTTTTCCAAGCCCTGGTAAAAATCTAGTCGGTGTTTCTGTGAATTCACCTTCTATTCTTACTTTGGCTTCGATAATGATTCTTATGTCAAAAGGTATGCTTTTATTCATAAGCAACCTCATCCTTTCAAGCCTTGTCTTGTAAATCTTTAAAATTACATTTTTGCTTAGAAAGGGAAATCTTTTTTCAATTTTATACAATATTTCTTCCATGATAAATAAAAAATAAAATAAAAAGAGAAAATATTAACAAATATCAGTTGTTGTGGGGAAACTGAAAAATCCGACTTTGATAGTCACGGAGTACCGTTATCAGCCACTTTACCGGACAGAAGAATAAAAGATGCAGAAATAAAGAAAGGTAAAATAACAAGATATAAACAAAAGTATACAAAAAATTATATTTGGCCTAAAACAATCCCCGGCAACGGCGCCAAAATTTGATCGGTCAAAAATTTATCCTAAAAATAGGAGTTCTTGAGTCGCTCGCAAATATATACGAGGTAGAAGTAGTTTGTGGTAAGTTCTACCAAGGTCTTTTCTCTCGAGGATTGCTCAGCAGGGCTTCGTATAATATTTTATATAGATATGCGAGAAATAAATACTAAAATATTGTAAAATATATTTTTGGGTTTTTAAATATTAACTAAATTAAATGCACTATATTTTAAACCAAACTATTTTTAATAAGACTATTTTATATAAGACTATTTTTACTAGACTATTTTTATTAAGACTATTTATAACTAGACTATTTATATTAAGACTATTTATACTAGACTATTTATATTAAGACTATTTATACTAGACTATTTATATTAAGACTATTTTTAACTAGACTATTTATAGTAAATTATTTTTAACTAGTGAAAATGAATAAAATTAAAATGAGTTGGGAATTTATAAAATCTAGGGGATTATGGGTTCATTAAATTAGGTATTTAATTAAGTATAGGAATTGATTTATATGGATATAAAAGAAAAACGAATATTTATCGAGTAATCAACTTTTCACCTCATAACTTTCGTATTCAAAGATGTCTTAATCACTTTCACTTTTTTAAGATGTTGATAACAAGATTAACACTTTATAGATTGAAAAGATGGGTTTCCAATACACTTAACAATCAATCAAAGAGGTTTCACTAGTAGAAATAGGATATGATCAATCTCTATTTAAACCAATTAGTCCTTTCATTTCTCTAACTTGACTATTTTTAGGATAAACGATCGTTCATCGAGTAATCAACTTTTCACCTCATAACTTTCGTATTCAAAGGTGTCTTAACCACTTTCGCAATCTTAAGATGTTGATAACAAGATTAACATTTGATAGATTGAAAAGATATGTTTCCAATTCACTCAACAATCAATCAAGAAGGTTTCTTTAGTAAAAATAGGATATGATCAATCTCTATTTAAACCAATTAGTCCAAAAAATAGTTTAAATCAATCAAATACTCAATATGTAACCTAATAGAAATCCCCCTTCCCCTAGGAAGAAAGATTAGCTACTCATTGGTTTATACATACTAAAATTATAATAGAAATAATTGATATATATATATATATATAGAAACTTTTAATTACTAGAACTTAATGACAATAGATAAAACTTACTTGAATATGATGTATCAAAGTGCAAGAAATATACTTCAAATTATAACTTCAAACTTGTTCAAAGGTTACAAGCTTACAAAAATTGAAAGTAAAACACTAAGTAAAATACTAAGTGCTTATTGATCAAGCACTTTTCAATTACAAACTAAATGAAAGAAAAACTTCAAACCAAAAATGAAATACAAACTAAAATTGAGAGTTCTAAGGAAAATATATTGCTAAAAGAAAGGAGTATTTCTTAGCAAGAAGATGAGGATTATTTTTTCATGAGTGAGGGTGTCCTTTTATAGGTGATTTTCAAGAATACAATTGATTATTTAATTCAAAATATCTATTATAGTATCTTGATTAATTCTTTGTTCACACTTCACCTATGTTTTTGAATTTTCAGATTTTTGACCAAAAAAATATCTTGTGGTTGAGTTCACAAGTTGGTCAAAAGTGGACTATTTTTGCATGGCATCTGTTGAAAAATGGCGATGAAAAACGGCCCAGTTTGCCCCGTGTTGTGCGCCGTTTTGTGGTGACTCGGTCTCTTCCGGAATACGCGCGAGGACACGGCGCTAAATGTCGGCCGTGTGTGAAACGGTCCAAGACACGGCCCTTGTTGCGCCGTATGTGAAACGGCCTACATAACACGGTCCTTTTTGCGCCGTGTTGTATGGTCGTTTTGCCTTGAAAAATTCCCATCGTTGGATTTGATCTTGTTTTCTGTCCTTTTTTATGCTTCATGTCAGTAATCTGTAAAATAACCTTTTGTAGCTCATGTTTGGACATATCTGTAAAATATGTATTTTTAATCACAAATCAGTACGATTACGTCCGGAAAAAGGAATATTTTGTATATGAATTTTAGATCAATTATGCACTAATCAGTCATTCAATAATTTTCACTTGTTAATAATCATTCATCATCCACATTTACTCATTCGTGTTCACCGTTCGGAATAACTTCGAGTCGTGCATCGATATTGTTCATTGTTTCAACCTTGCTTGGAAATCGACACAAGAATACTATCTTGATTGTTGTAATTGATTCAGTAGTCCATGTTGACATTGGAGTTCATGTCATTTCAAATCTCCTCATTGTTCAAATCGTGCTATTGTTGGGCGAACCCTTGTAATCATTGCTTGGAACCACCGTTTTGGGGTTTTCGCACTTCCATTTCGTGTTATTATTTCCCAAATATTGAATCCTATTGCTTTTATTCTCTTTCTGAGTCGTTTTTCGTCATTTTAGGACCCAAGGGGTGTGAGCCGCGACAAAAGGGAGTGTGCTCCGCGGCACACACATGTTGCAGAATTGTGGTCGACCCTTTTGTACCGGGGGCCGCGGCTCCTGCCGGCAGGGCCGCGGCACGCTGCCGAATCACTGGGCAGATTTCTGGACCTGTGCCACGGCACACTCGGCTGGGCCGCGGCACACTTCCGAGCACTAGGGGCAGATTTTGGCCCTGTGCCGCGGCACACTCGGCCGGGCCGCGGCACACAGTGCAGACATCATTATATCTGCGTTTTGTAAGGAGAACAAGCCCATTTCTTCATTTCACTTCTTCCTCTCTTCGTTGGGGCGATTTTAGGGTGTTTTAAAATCATCAAAACTCAGAGATTTTCATCTTCTTCAAGTTGTAGTGTGGATCAACAACATATTTGTGGATTCTTCATCCTAATCTAAGGTAACTTCTTCAACCCTTGAATTTGATTTTGAGTTGGACCATGATGATTTGGATGGTATAATCATGAATTATGATGGATATATGTATGATTATGAGTTCTTACGAGTTATCATTGGATTGTTGGAAGTTTTTCTCAAGAACACTTTGAAGGTTGACTTGGAGTTGGGTTTTGCAATTTAATGTTATCGTAAACTCGATTTGAGTATTTTGTTTGGATTATCGATTATATTGATGGTGTTTTGGTGGTTTGGATCATTCAATAGAAGTTGGTTTTCGATACAAATGGGTTTAGTTGTTTAGGATGGGAGTTTGTTTTCAAGGTGTTTGTCGAAATGCCTCAATAAGTTTGGATTTATTGTATCGACATCTTGAGTTGGTTATGTTTGCTTTTGGTTTGTATATTAAGCGAGTTGTTGATAATTGTGTTATTAAAGGTTGTTCGAGCGACCGGTAGTTTCCCTTAGGACGTTGTTCGAGAGAGATCGTATCATCACCGGTCTTAAGGTAAGTTAATTCTTACTCAGTTAAAGGGATATTCATTCCTTTCGTTGTTGTTCATTCATAATCATAACTCATTCATATTGTATTAACCGTATCGAGACTTGTCATTGTCAATTAATCACTTCATTCACGAGGAACGACGGTTCCGATCATTTCATTGAGGTATCATTCGTTTCACTATTGATTCATCTCGGTGAGTCATCCTTAACTTTGTCGAATTGTCATTCATTAATATTCTTCATGGTCATTCTTGTTCATATGACCTTCTGGGTGCATATTGCGCGGCCGGGTGGGGATGTGTGGAATTTTTAGTCGGGCACGTGATGGTCATGTGTTGGTTTCACCGACACATTGGACTGTGCACACGATAATGTACCTCTGTGAGACTAATTAGGTACAAGGGCGGGTGTTTCCGGACACTTGTCTTGTGCACGTGCACATACCATTACGGGCGTACTATGATGCCTCTCTTCAGCCTTCATTTCATAATTTAGATATATCATGATTGTGTTTATTCAACTCCTGAGGATTGTTGTTCTGTGTAACTGACCCCGTTGGGAGATGTTGTTTTCAGGTCATGGCAAGGCAAAAGCACGGGAAGAGAACGTGGACGGCGAGGAGTCCCAGTGATACTAGTTGGGGGCCCCAATCCTTTTCAGTCATTCGTGTTTTCTTCATTTTATTTCCACTACAGACTTCCGTTTGAATTACTCATTTTATTCAGTGTTGTATATTTTATCTTCATATAAAATATACATGTATTCTGTATGATTTTGGGTGTGTTGTAATGAAACTCCTCATCGGAGTAATCGATGATATAATATGGTTCGGTACTGCAATTATATTATTTAAGTCATTAATTTTCATTCGCCTGGTGGGTCCCAGTCGGGGGTCCACGGTGCTGTAATATCCGTCTAGTTTGGGGTGTTACAGAGTTGGTATCGGAGCATGGTTTTGAATACTACCTTCAGAGTCATGTCTCATTTGAAATCATCATTCATCAGACTAGTATCGTTGGACTTTCACGTCACGTGTGACCTGTACAAGAGGCAAGCCCCTCAGACCAAAGAATAGTAAGATTTCTGACGCGATGATATAATTTCTGGCAATAAGAATCACTCATTCATCATTCAACAGTCAACAATCCTCATTCACCATTTTCATTTTTGATCAAGTCGATCATGTTAATTCATTAATCACTCAGTTCATTTCATTGTTCAGTTGTTGATCTTGAGGATCATATCATTAATGTTGTTAACTTGTTCAAGATAATCATTTCAAGAATTTCATCAGATAATCACGTCACTTCAATTGATCATTCATGTAATCATTGTGTTTGAGCATGTATGCTCATTTTCATCATTTCATAACGTAATCATAATGTGATATTCATGCGAGATATATAATTATCATATGACTTTCCACTTCAGTATGGAAAGAGCTGGCAGAGGACGTGGGGAAAGAGGCCGTGGTGCGGGCTAAAACCCGAGAGCTCATGTGAATACACGCGCGAATGTGAGAAATAATGCAAATTCATCGAGCAGCCACGCTGCCACTCATTCACCCAGAAATGATCACTCACTATCAGGGAGTCGTACCCGGGACACAGCTCAATCAGAAGGTGTTCGGGTTGATGCACTTGCTTTTTATGCAAGGCATGATGGCCCAGATGACTCAAATGGCACGCCTCATAGAGACGATGCAGAACTCGGCTATTCAAAATCAACAGGCTCCTCCGCCGCCAACTCAGGGGCAGGAGAGGGGTGTAAGCAGTATCATTGGCGACATCTCTCATCAGAGACCACCTACTTTTGAGGGATCATCTGAGCCGGCGGATATTGTTCACTGTCTCGAGCATTTCGAGAAGTTGCTTACTATGGTGGAGTGTCCCGAAGGGCACAAAGTTTCAGTTGTGGCTTACTACCTTGGTAACGGCGCTCATTCATGGTGGTTATCGTTGAAGCCCACCAACGGATCTTGTACTTGGGACCAATTCAAAACTCTCATGATGGAGAGGTATTATCCGGCCCCACTCAGGGAGGCCAAGTTATAGGAATTACTCACTCCTAACCTCTCAGCGGACGATAATGTTCTCGCCATCGCCGAGAAATTCCAGGATCTACTTCCTTTCGCCTCGTCTATTATTCACTCTGAGGCGGACAAAATCAAGTATTTCAACAAGAGGTTGAAGCCTCATATGCGGATGCAGTTACTTAATCACAATTGCCCCACTTTGGCCGAATTCATCCAGAAAGCTCTTACTTTTGAGCTTACTGCTAAGGAGAATGCTAAGCAACAACCTTCATCTGCTGGCAAGAAGTCAAAGAATCGTAATCAGTTTGAAGGCAGTCAGGCCACTTTGAAGAAACCTCGTGTGGGTTCTACTTTTTCTAAGCGACCTCCTATGGCATCTAGACCCGTGGAATCTCAGTCACGAGTGGCCAGTTCGGCCATCACCTATTTCAAATGTGAAGAACAGGGTCATTTCAGCACCAAGTGTCCGAGGCAGACTGTCACGTGCCATAACTATGGGATTGCTGGGCATAAGGCCCATTTTTGCCGAAGAGACTCTACACCTACTCCGGCATCATCTCAGGCCCCAAGACATTCAGCGATGCAGGATCAGGCCACTTAGTATGTGTCGTTCAAGACGACAGGAGCAAACAAAGGCAGAGCAAAGAGCTATCAGATGGAAGCGTCCGGTTCAGGGGCCAGCAAGCCCCGAATTTATGAGATGAAGAGGACTGACGATCCAGAGGCACGGATGATCTCAGGTACAATCGATATTCTATCACAACCCGTGTATAGCCTTTTTGATACTGGTTCACCGCATTCATTCATTTCCGCATCATATTTGAGTAGACTACGTCTGGGTAGTGCTACTAGTTCTGAGCCTTATGTCATTGGTTTACCTGATGGTAGAAGAATTACCGGGAATCGTGAGATTAAGGATTGTCCGATTCAGCTTCATGGCCGTGATTGGTTAGCAGACCAAATCATGGTAGATTTACTGAGAGACGACGTCACCCTGGGTATTGATTGGATGGATAATCACGATGCCGTTATTAGTGTCCGTAAGCGTATGGTCACTATCATTTCAGACGATGGGGTTGAATGTGTATTTCAGGGAGGTAATCCCAGCTGTTCTGGGAGAGTCATCAACTTCATGAAAGTAGTGAAATTACTCAGTCAAGGGTGTGTTGGTTATTGGTGCTATATGATCAAAACCGAGAAATCATCAGTGTCATTGTCAGATATTCCGGTAGTGTGAGAATATACCGACGTATTTCCAAATGAGTTACCGGGTTTACCTCCACAGAGAGATGTGGAATTCACAATAGAGTTGGAGCCTGGTACATCCCCAATATCGAAGGCACTATATCGGATGGCCCTGACTGAATTGCAAGAACTGAAGAATCAATTAGAGGATTTGACCGAGAAGGGTTATATTCGACCGAGTGCATCCCCGTGGGGAGCACCAGTGTTATTTGTCAAGAAGAAGGATGGTTTGTTCCGTTTATGTATTGATTATCGGGAATTGAACCGGGTGACGATCAAGAATAAATATCCCCTACCCCGAATTGATGATATTTTAGATCAACTTCAGGGAGCTTCAGTATTTTCCAAGATCGACTTAAGATCTGGATATCATCAGCTGCGAATTCGAGAGTCGGATATCGCAAGGACGGCGTTCCGAACACGCTATGGTCATTATGAGTTTGTGGTAATGCCATTTGGGTTAACTAATGCACTTGCGGTATTCAAGGAGTTAATGAATCGGGTTTTCATCGACTATTTGGATCAGTTCGTGGTTGTCTTCATTGATGAAATTTTAATTTATTCTCGTGACCGGGAAGAGCACGAGTTTCACCTTCATCAGGTGCTCGATGTGTTATGACGAGAGCAATTTTATGGAAAGTTTTCCAAATGTGAATTCTGGATGTCCGAAGTGACGTTACTTGGACATGTAATTTCATCAGACGGAGTTTGTGTCGAACCTCGGAAGACGGAGGCTATCCGAGATTGGCAACCTCCTAAGAATGCTAAGGAAATCCAAAATTTCCTCGGATTAGCTGGTTATTATCGGCGGTTTGTGGAAGGATTTTCTAAAATCGTTCAACCCATGACGAACCTTTTAAGGAAGGATAAGAAATACATTTGGTCCGACGCGTGTCAATAGAGTTTTGAGGAACTCAAGAGCCGGTTAATTTCAGCACATGTCCTTTCTTTACCGCAAGGGACGGAAGAATTTCTGGTTTATAGTGATGCGTCCGGACAGGGTCTCGGATGTGTACTAATGCAGAACGGGAATGTTATTTCTTATGCTTCATGGAAATTGTGACCTTACGAGGTTAATTATCCGACCCACGACCTGGATCTAGCAGTCGTGGTATTCGCATTGAAGATTTGGTGTCATTATCTTTATGGCGCTACCTGTCAGATATTCATCGATCATAAGAGTTTAAAGTATATATTTACTCAGAAGGAGTTAAATATGCGACAGAGACGGTGGTTGGAACTAATCAAAGATTATGATATTGAGATACTTTACCACTCGGGCAAGGCGAATGTTGTCGCCGATGCCTTGAGTCGTAAGTCCGTTCAGGAGCAGATGCTTGCTCGATTAACAGTTTAGAAGGAACTTCAGCAGGAATTTCTGAGAACCGAGATTGAGGTCTGGTTACAGCGAGTACAAGGGGCAACTTTGTACATTAGAGATTTCATCGCCACTTGAGGAGGCGATCAGGGAGAATCAGGGTTCAGACCCGTTTTTGTTGTGCATCTGCGAGGATGTGGTGCAGGGGAAAGCCCCTGGATTTGTGGTCCACGAGGATGTACTCTTGATATTTAAGAATCGGTTATGTGTACCGGCGAATGACGAGTTGAAAAACTCGATTTTGAGAGAAGCCCATGCTACCCCTTATTCTATTCATTTGGGGTCCAGCAAGATGTACGAAGACTTGAAACAAAATTACTAGTAGAGTAATATGAAGCGTGAAGTCGCCGAGTTTGTTTCGAGATGTCTCACCTGTCAACAAGTCAAGATAGAACATCAGCGACCGGGGGGTATGCTGAAACCGCTCCCCTATTCCAAAGTGGAAGTGGGAGGATATTTCAATGGACTTCATCACGAGTTTGCCGACGATTTGCCGTGGCATGAATGCAATCTGGGTAATCGTGGATTGTTTAACTAACTCAGCTTATTTTATCAATATTAAGGATACGTGGGGTCCCGAGAGACTTGCCCAGTTGTTCAGCAAAGGAATAGTGAGATTGCACGGTACTCCTAAGAGTATCATTTCTGATCGTGACCGGCAATTCATGTCTCATTTTTGGAAATCAGTTCATCGTGCTATGGGAACTCAGCTCAATTTCAGCACAACTTTTCATCCTCAGTCCGACGGACAATCAAAACGAACTATCCTGACATTGGAGGATATGTTGAGAGCTTGTGTTCTCGATTGGAAGGATGATTGGGAAGCCCAACTACTATTGATCGAATTCACGTATAATAATAGTTGCCATGCTTCGATTAAGATGGCACCCTACGAGGCCTTGTACGGTCATCGTTGCTGATCGCATTTGTGTTGGGATGACTTATCAGAATCAATCGGCACTGAGCCCGATATGCTTATAGCCACCCGCGAGAAGGTAGCTTTGATCAGGAGTCATTTGTTGACCGCTCAGAGTCGACAGAAATCAGATGCAGATAATCATCATCGACCATTAGAGTTCGAGATAGGTGACCACGTTTTGGTCAAGGTATCCCCAAGTCGAGGTATCTTTTGTTTCAGAAAACGTGGAAAGTTGAGTCCGAGATTTATTGGACCGTTTGAGATTTTAGATCGAGTAGGCAGTCTGGCTTATCGATTGGCTTTACCTTCGGCGTTGATTCGAATTCATAACGTGTTTCATATCTCTCAGTTGCGGAAATATATTGCCGACCCTAGTCACATACTTCAGTTTGATGAGATCGAGATAGCGGATGATCATACGTATGTGTAGCGTCCTGTACAAATCTTAGAGCGGCGAATCAAATAGTTGAGGAGCAAGACGATTCCTTTGGTTAAGATCCAGTGGTCTATACACGGAGTCGAGGAGGCTTCTTGGGAAACCGAGGATAGCATGCGGGAGAGTTATCCCGAGTTGTTTGACCCTTAGTTTCGGGGACGAAACTCTTTTAAGGAGGGGTGTATGTAATACCCAGTTGAAATTCAGTCATTATCATTCAGTAATTGTCATTCAATAATTTTCACTTGTTAATAATCAGTCATCATCCACATTCACTCATTCGTGTTCACCGTTCGGAATAACTTCGAGTCGTGTATCGATATTGTTCATTGTTTCAACCTTGCTTGGGAATCGAGACAAGAATATTATCTTGATTGTTGTAATTGATTCAGTAGTCGATGTTGACATTCGACTTCATGTCATTTTAAATCTCCTCATTGTTCAAATCGTGCTATTGTTGGGCGAACCCTTGTAATCATTGCTTGGAACCACCGTTTTGGGGTTTTCGCACTCCCAAATATTGAATCCTATTGCTTTTATTCTCTTTCCGGGTCGTTTTTCGTCATTTTAGGACCCGAGGGGTGTGAGCTGCGGCATAAGGGAGTGTGCGCCGCGGCACACACATGTTGCAGAATTGTGGTCGACCCTTCAGTACCGGGGGCCGCGGTACACTGCCGAACCACTGGGCAGATTTCTGGCCCTGTGCGGCGGCACACACGGACGGGCCGCGGCACAGAGTGCAGACTTCATTATATCTGCATTTTGTTGAGGTGAACAAGCCCATTTTTTCATTTCACTTCTCTTCCTTGGGGTGTTTTAACATCATCAAAACTCAGAGATTTTCATCTTTTTCAAGTTGTAGTGTGGATCAACAACATATTTGTGGATTCTTCATCCTAATCTAAGGTAACTTCTTCAACCCTTGATTTCGATTTTGAGTTGGAGCATGATGTTTTGGATGGTATAATCATGAATTGTGATGGATATACATATGATTATGAGTTTTTACGAATTATCATGGGATTGTTGGAAGTTTTTCTCAAGAACACTTTGAAGGTTGACTTGGAGTTGGGTTTTGCAATTTAATGTTATCGTAAACTCAATTTGAGTATTTCGTTTGGATTATCGATTGTATTGATGGTGTTTTGGTGGTTTGGATCATTCAATAGAAGTTGGTTTTCGATACAAATGGGTTTAGTTGTTTAGGATGGGAGTTTGTTTTCAAGGTGTTTGTCGAAATGCCTCAATAAGTTTGGATTTATTGTATCGACATCTTGAGTTGGTTATGTTTGCTTTTGGTTCGTATATTAAGCGAGTTGTTGATAATTGTGTTATTAAAGGTTGTTCGAGCGACCGGTAGTTTCCCTTAGGACGTTGTTCAAGAGAGATCGTATCATCACCGGTGTTAAGGTAAGTTAATTCTTACTCAGTTAAAGGGATATTCATTCCTTTCGTTGTTGTTCATTCATAATCATAACTCATTCATATTGTATTAACCGTATCGAGACTTGTCATTGTCAATTAATCACTTCATTCACGAGGAACGACGGTTCCGATCATTTCATTGAGGTATCATTCGTTTCACTATTGATTCATCTCGGTGAGTCATCCTTAACTTTGTCGAATTGTCATTCATTAATATTCTTCATGGTCATTCTTGTTCATATGACCTTCTGGGTGCATATTGCGCGGCCGGGTGGGGATGTGTGGAATTTTTAGTCGGGCACGTGATGATCATGTGTTGGTTTTACCGACACATTGTGTAACACCCCCAAGTTATTCAGGGTATATTACAGCGCCGTGAGCCCCGCCGTGGGACCCACAAGGCTAAACATACGCGGAACTATAAACTTGACCGAGAAGGTCTACATACAATGGAAAGAAAGACGATACAAATGGTATTCAAAACCATAACCAATGAAACCATATACATCACTGCACAAATCAATACCTCGGCAACACAGGCCGGAACATCAAGGAAACTGAAATACAATACTCGAGTATTTAAAAATCCATTCCAGTACAACAACACTGAATGGAGGAATCCAAGAAAATAACCGGAGACAAGACACAGTATCACACTTGCCCATCATCTTCATGCCGACCCGATACCCACCTGTCCGCTCTCTTGGAACCTGAAATACATGAAACGTATTTCCCCCATAAAGGGGTTAGCCGTCGAATAGCTAGTGCAAGTATAACAATATGAAACATAATACTCCTCGACAATAAAGTAAATGTAATCCGTCAATTCATCAATATCCGACAATTCATCAATTTAAGACTAGTATTCCGGAATAACTAAAATCTCATAAGACGTATGTGAATGCCGTAGAAGCGGTTCGTTCACCTCATACGCCGTTACGTATGTGAATGCCGTAGAAACGGTTCGTTCACCTCATACGCCGATACATGTAGGAATGCCGTCAAAACGGTTCGTTCATTACATGCCAACAATATATCTATGAATGCCGTAAAAACGGTTCGTTCATGATATGCCATCAATATTTCTATGAATGCCGTAAAAACGGTTCGTTCATATCATACCATTAATTCCTCTTACTTTCAAAGTCGAGAACGTACAATCATAAATGTATACTTGCCTTAATAAACGTTACCGAAGATCCCGAAGAACACGGTTCGATCGGGAAGCTTGAACCACGAAGAAGACAACGAACGGAAGGGTTCCGACTTGAGTTCTTCACAAGGATTTCGTCCCTAAGTCATATCAATGATAAATCAACAATCGTACGATGAATAATAATCGTACAACGCACAAACCCCCCCTCTTAGACCTTTTGTCGGACACTTTCAAGGCGTCGACTAATAACTCAACCAAAATGACGAATCAATACAATCCAACCGTGGAATAACGATGGGAATGATAGAATACACTTAAATAATCATCAATCCATCACTAATCTAAATTACTACGGATTAAAAGGATGAAGCCAAACAAAATCCCCCAATTTCCAACATAAAATTCGAAGTGTTCTTGAATAATCTTTCAATAATCCGATGAATACTCAAACATGTCCATATTCATGCATATATCACTTCATACCCCATGATTTTAACATCCAAAACATCATTACCCAATACAAAATCGAAATCCAAGATGTTGAAGAAATTACCTCTTGAAGATCCAAGCACTATGATTCGAAGAGTACGCGATAGATCGATGATCCGAGCTTCACAATCGAAAAGAGATGAAGAGAAATCACACACTCAAGTGATAGGTGAAGAAACTTCTTCCTCTCAAGCCTCCTCTCTCGTGCCCAAGTGAAGAAATGGGGAAAAATGAGGTGATCCGCTCAAGAAAATGCAGATATAGGGTTAACTGTCATGTGTGCCGCGGCTCAGTAGAAGTGTGCCGCGCCTGTGCCCAAAATTTGCTCCTGTGGCTCGGCGGTGCCGCGGCTCAGCCAGTGTGCCGCGGCACCGAGTACAGGCGGTTTTGGCCGAATCTGGAAAATGAGAGTGACTTAGCTATTTCGACCATAACTCCCTCGTCTGGACTCCGATTGACTCACCGTTTGAACCATTGGAAAGCTAACTCGATGCTTTATAATATTGCCAATATTCAAAAATTTTCGAGTTTCCAAGAATTTATGGTGATTTAACAAAGTCGAACTCATACGTGGAAAAGTCGCTAAAGAACACGGAATTCAACAGAACGATACCGAAACGAACTCGGATGACAAAAAGTGTAGAATTAATCATTCTCAGGATGACGAAACGGTCCCAAGCAAGTCGTAAAAATAGACTTCCGCCAAAAATAGAAAATTTCCGGGGAACAAAATTACGGGTATTACATTCTACCCTCCTTAAAAGAAGTTTCGTCCCGAAACTTAAAACAGGTAGGGAGAAGAAATATTTCGCCAGGAAAAACTCAACGAGATACACAAGAACCGAAACTTACGCCCAAACGGCGAATCATCAATATAGAACACAACAATACATTACCCGAAGGTAAACCGAACCAATGCCGAAAAAGATACGAATTCACGATGCCCGAAGGCTCCAACGGAAATACCGATACATCACAATGGCCTGAAAGCCGAACAGCCCAAATCTGTAAATCATCACAAAATAGATCTCAAAGAAACCAACCTGACTGTCGGACATACCCCTCGGTGTATGAACAACCAGTCGCAAATCGTCGGACATATCCAATACAACATGGACTACGAACGATCAATCAATAAAGCTCAAGAGGGACATCATAGTACGCCCGATCCGGAAATGTGTCCGTGCACATGTCCACCCCGTATACGGAATCCAGAATATACGTGTGACAATGTACCTAACTAGCCTCACGAACTACGTCTCGTGTGCACGGTCCAATGCGGAAACATCCACGCATGACCATCGTGTGCCCGGCTAAAAATCCTACACATAACCAATCGGCACGCAGATATGATTCCAGATATGCCACGATACAACATGACAACGAAACTCAAGGGATAAAACATCCAATACGGATCATACGACTCACCAAGTGAACGATGACACACGAATAATGAAAGATCGACACGACCAACGATATTCAAAACAACCATCCTGGGATCAGAATTCCCTAAGGACCGATTAACACGGCAATAATCACAACACCACAATTCGGGAAATCCTCAACCCTCAACGATCACAAGATTATCGAGTTCCCAAGAATAATAGTGTGCTGCCTTGAGTCGGCCAACATGACAATAATAATTCAACGGATGGGAACTCTCCTCGACAGTCCCAATTCAATACTTCGATTACCGTAGAATGGCCAATCGATAACAACGATACAACGGATGAGAATATCTTTGACAACGGATGGGAATTATCTTCGATAATCCCAATTCAATACCTCGATTACCTTAGAACGGTCAATCGATAATAAATGATACGATAGAATAGATGTCCCGGTGTCTTAAACCGACCACCGAAATGGAGATGAAAAAAAAGGATATATCAAACGTCTCCAATCGGTTAATATAATATTAATAGAAAAACACCGATATCAATGACGACGATCACCACAATATCTCAATGGAACATCCATCACAATCACAATCGATACGTCGATACCGCGAACCGGCAATCGACAGCGACTTTACCAACAAGTATCGCAATGCCTCGAATCGGCCTTTAACAAACAACAGTAACATTTGGCATAATTTGCCGACGGGCGTCGTGTCAACCAATCCCCTGATATCAATACAATAATAAAGAGGCCATGTCCCAAAATGATACACACAATCGTACGCCTACACGATAACATTAGTCTCATTGATTAGTACGAGTATAAAATTTGTCTCGATATCAATACAACGTACTGTTACCAATTCAGTTGATTTCGTCTTACGAATTCCCTCAGTCTCGACCAAGTTAATCTACGAACCCTTCAACCTTAACCGCAACACAACAGTCATAATTCACGATCAAACATCATACCTTATTGTAAGACGAAGGATTAATAATCAACAGGTTTGATGACGACCAATATCAACACCACCAAATCACAAACTCAACCGTTTGAACCATATCTCGACTAAACACAGTCTGAACAATCCAACTCAGACACTGACAAACCCTGTCCACAATACGAGTCGAAATATGACGATCATATCCGCAACAAATGAGGACCAATAATAAGGGTCTAAATATTATCGGTTCCAAACTCAATTCTTAAATACGAATTGACAAGGTTCCCTTCTCGTAAATCCGTAGTTAAAATTTTCCGATGATCATCGTTAATTCTAACCATCCAATTAGTTCAACATTATAGATAATCATATTTTAAGGTTATCAAACAATCCAATCATTCGATTTGAATATTTGCTCCGTACGTATGGGCTTCCAAATTCAGAGATGAATAATAGTCTCATCAAGCTCATAATCACATTCGTATTTCCTATACGAATATTATTTCCAACACATAGTTTAGCTCTAGATATGAATATTCCATATTCATATTCAAAACATCAACACTTCTAAAAAAATTTCATCACCTCGGATAATTCAAGAGTTCTGCAAGAACATGAAATATCCGAAATCACGTTCAGAACAACATATCCGAGGTATATGTCTCCATGTTATCATTTCCTTCATCATGTCATTCATACAACCTCAAGAATCACAACAAAACCCTTATCGTCATATGAAGAAGATCTCAATAATCATATCAACATCCGAAATCTCTTATTACGATTCCAATAAATCTCGTATAGCATTATCACATGATACCAAGATTGTAACACCCCATATCCTCCTGGGAATATTACACGCCGTAAACCCTTCTCACAAGGATTTACCAGGCTAAGCACAAATTTCCATGTCATTTCAAAAATGCCAAAAAGACCGATGACGGTAATATTTTTCAAATACTAAAAAAATCATTTTCCAAATACCGTCAAAACGATCAAGGTTAAAATGCCGAAAACTCAGTTTAGGGAATCGGTTTTACAAAATAAAATTCAGTTGGCAAAATACCAAAATCCATTTCAAAAATACTCATGCAACGGATAAAAGTACAGTCCAATTTATGCATTTACATTGGAATAAAAACGAACATCAAAATGCGCGATTCCCAACATACTCCCTCCCAAGTAGTAATCCTTAAAGAAAAAAAAATGAACCACTATCAAAGGGATACGAGGATTACTTTGTATGGACTAACCACGAAGAAGAAGAATTTGAACTCCATTCCAAGAATCATCAAAAACTTCAAGAACAATACTTAAATCCGAGCTCTCCATCTTAATCTTGTTTAAGAGAATCATCTCTCAATGTTTAGGAACTTCAAGTACTTCCCAAGGCTCTCTCTATTGACTGAAAGAAGGAGAATGGACAAAATGCCTCTCAGCACTCGTCTATTCCCTCTATAAAACACATCACTAGCGCGCGCTAGACCTTATATTTAGCGTGCGCTATAGAACTAGCGTGCGCTATCCTTCCTTGATAGCGTGCGCTATCGGGCAGTCCAGAAGCTACTACATTGCTTCGAAATTCATCTAACGTACGTAATGCCCATGCATTAGCGTACGCTAACAGGCGTTGACTTGCTACAGTATCGTGCCCCCACATGCCGAAAGCATCCGCGGTTACCGGGATTCCTTTGACCGATATGGAATTAGCGTGCGCTAATCATACGGTTTTAACGTGCGCTAGCTCTACACGACAACTCTTGCTGACCTTATCTGGACACGCGTCGAACATGGCCGGGTCCGCCCGCCGAAGCTAAGATTCCATTAATGGCGATCTGGTGTTAGCGTGCGCTAACCAACATGCGTTAGCGTGCGCTAACTGAATATAAAAATCAATCTGGGCCTACCTGTCGGCCACCTTTCGGAACTAACCCAGCAAGTTGTTACGCACGTTAGGGGTCCTCCTTAGCGTATGTAACCGAATCTCTCAGCGTGCGCCAAGTATGCACCGTAGCGTACGTTAAGTATATGTCTTAGTGCGCGCTAGGCATATCTTGTAGCGTGCGCTAACGTAGTTGTACTTAGCCATTTTTCGCTATTCTCGACATAAACACATTCAATAATATTATCATACGTTCACATCATCCTCAAGTACAATTGTCCATCAATGACATCCAACATATAAAAGAAAAAAATTATATCCGAAAAATCGGGGTATTACACTCTACCCCCCTTAAAAATAAGTTTTGTCCTCGAAGCTTGCAATCACTCGCACAAACAACATTTCAACGGAAATTTAAATTCACCAAGAATTATCGAATAATCCGAACAACATACTTACAAGTCTGCGAAGTCGAAGATCTCCCGTGATACTAGCATGCGACTCCTAAACAAAGTCTCAACATAATACCGATACACACCACTATCGCAATTAGCAATTTAACAAAATCTCAAGGAAGAGCTCACCTCCATGACCATAGCCACGATTCTTCCTACTTTCAGCCAACATTCTGAAGGGCACATACGTGCGTAAGTATAATCCGAATCGCACATTCTCGAAGTGACCAAATCCCAAGAATACCAAGCTATAAACGAAACGATTAAGAAAAATACAAGAAGAGTGAGAGGACTTACAAGTACCGGTCGCACTGTGATGATGGAAGAGTAGTGATACTGTGGGCAAATGCCGACTCAATCGACCCAAAAGACCGACAGCCTAGGTATCCATAAACCTAAGCTCCGATACCATATTTTGTAACACCCCCAAGGTATTCAGGGTATATTACAGCGCCGTGAGCCCCGCCGTGGGACCCACAAGGCTAAACATACACGGAACTATAAACTTGACCGAGAAGGTCTACATACAATGGAAAGAAAGACGATACAAATGGTATTCAAAACCATAACCAATGAAACCATATACATCACTGCACAAATCAATACCTCGGCAACACAGGCCGGAACATCAAGGAAACTGAAATACAATACCCGATTATTTAAAAATCCATTCCAGTACAACAACACTGAATGGAGGAATCCAAGAAAATAACCGGAGACAAGACACAGTATCACACTTTCCCATCATCTTCATGCCGACCCGATACCCACCTGTCCGCTCTCCTGGAACCTGAAATACATGAAACGTATTTGCCCCATAAAGGGGTTAGCCGTCGAATAGCTAGTGCAAGTATAACAATATGAAACATAATACTCCTCGACAATAAAGTAAATGTAATCCGTCAATTCATCAATATCCGTCAATTTAAGACTAGTATTCCGGAATAACTAAAATCTCATAAGACGTATGTGAATGCCGTAGAAACGATTCGTTCACCTCATACGCCGTTACGTATGTGAATGCCGTAGAAACGGTTCGTTCACCTCATACGCCGATACATGTAGGAATGCCGTCAAAACGGTTCGTTCATTACATGCCAACAATATATCTATGAATGCCGTAAAAACGGTTCGTTCATGATATGCCATCAATATTTCTATGAATGCCGTAAAAACGGTTCGTTCATATCATACCATCAATTCCTCTTACTTTCAAAGTCGAGAACGTACAATCATAAATGTATACTTGCCTTAATAAACGTTACCGAAGATCCCGAAGAACACGGTTCGACCGGGAAGCTTGAACCACGAAGAAGACAACGAACGGAAGGGTTCCGACTTGAGTTCTTCACAAGGATTTCGTCCCTAAGTCATATCAATGATAAATCAACAATCGTACGATGAATAATAATCGTACAACGCACAAAACCCCCCTCTTAGACCTTTTGTCGGACACTTTCAAGGCGTCGACTAATAACTCAACCAAAACGACGAATCAATACAATCCAACCGTGGAATAACGATGGGAATGATAGAATACACTTAAATAATCATCAATCCATCACTAATCTAAATTACTACGGATTAAAAGGATGAAGTCAAACAAAATCCCCAATTTCCAACATAAAATTCGAAGTGTTCTTGAATAATCTTTCAAAAATCCGATGAATACTCAAACATGTCCATAATCATGCGTATATCACTTCATACCCCATGATTTTAACATCCAAAACATCATTACCCAATACAAAATCGAAATCCAAGATGTTGAAGAAATTACCTCTTGAAGATCCAAGCACTATGATTCGAAGAGTACGCGATAGATCGATGATCCGAGCTTCACAATCGAAAAGAGATGAAGAGAAATCACACACTCAAGTGATAGGTGAAGAAACTTCTTCCTCTCAAGCCTCCTCTCTCGTGCCCAAGTGAAGAAATGGGGAAAAATGAGGTGATCCGCTCAAGAAAACGCAGATATAGGGTTAACTGTCATGTGTGCCGTGGCTCAGTAGAAGTGTGCCGCGCAACAGGCCCAAAATTTTCTCCCAGGGATCGGCAGTGTGCCGCGGCTCAGCCCAGGTGTGCCGCGGCACCGGGTACAGGCGGTTTTGGCCGAATCTGGAAAATGAGAGTGACTTAGCTATTTCGACCATAACTCCCTCGTCAGGACTCCGATTGACTCACCGTTTGAACCATTGGAAAGCTAACTCGATGCTTTATAATATTGCCAAGATTCAGAATTTTTGGAGTTTCCAAGAATTTATGGTGATTTAACAAATTCGAACTCATACGTGGAAAAGTCGCTAAAGAACACGGAATTCAACAGAACGATACCGAAACGAACTCGGATAACAAAAAGTGTAGAATTAATCATTCTCAGGATGACGAAACGGTCCCAAGAAAGTCGTAAAAATAGACTTCCGCCAAAAATAGAAAATTTCCGGGGAACAAAATTACGGGTATTACACATTGGACTGTGCACACGGTAATGTACCTCTGTGAGACTAATTAGGTACAAGGGCGGGTGTGTCCGGACACTCGTCTTGTGCACGTGCACATACCATTACGGGCGTACTATGATGCCTCTCTTCAGCCTTCATTTCATAATTTAGATATATCATGATTGTGTTTATTCAACTCCTGAGGATTGTTGTTCTGTGTAACTGACCCCGTTGGGAGATGTTGTTTTCAGGTCATGGCAAGGCAAAAGCACGGGAAGAGAACGTGGACGGCGAGGAGTCCCAGTGATACTAGTTGGGGGCCCCAATCCTTTTCAGTCATTCGTGTTTTCTTCATTTTATTTCCGCTACAGACTTCCGTTTGAATTACTCATTTTATTCAGTGTTGTATATTTTATCTTCATATAAAATATACATGTATTCTGTATGATTTTGGGTGTGTTGTAATGAAACTCCTCATCGGAGTAATCGATGATATAATATGTTCGGTGCTGCAATTATATTATTTAAGTCATTAATTTTCATTCGCCTGGTGGGTCCCAGTCGGGGGTCCATGGCGCTGTAATATCCGCCTACTTTGGGGTGTTACATTACCAACTATAGAAAATGCTCTTTTTGTTGTTGGTCCTTGTCATAATCATCTAAGTGTTTCCCAATTATGTGATACTAGTCTCAAGTTAATTTTTGAAATTACGCATTGCACTGCAATGAGAAAAATTGTTTTTATTGGCTTACGTATGGAAATATTTATATTGTTAATCTTAAAAACGAATCCTCTTTTAATGAAAAATGCTTAATTTCTAATGATGAAAATGCTGTTATTTGACACCGTAAATTGGGTCATGCCTCTTTACCTCTACTTTCAAAATTGGCCAAAAATGATATTTTCCATGGTCTACCAAAATTAAATTTCAGAAAAGAACACATTTGTGAGGCCTGTATTAAAGCAAAACATGTTAGAGGCTCGTTTAAACCCAAAATGGAAATTTCCACTAGCCGCATTCTTGAATTAATTCATATGGATTTGATTGGACCATCTCGACATGCTAGCTTGAATGATAAACTTTACACTTTAGTTCTTGTTGATGATTTCTCTAGATTTACTTGGGTAAAATTCTTAGAAAATAAAAGTGATGCTTTTAATGAGTTTGTTAAGTGGTGTAAGGTTACCCAAAAAGAAAAAGAATTACCAATTATCGCCATCAGATCCGATCACGGTGGAGAATTCGAGTCTAATGATTTTGAAGATTTGCGCGATAAATATGGTATTGGGAACAACTTTTCGGAACCTCAGACACCTCAACAAAATGGAGTTGTCAAGAGGAAGAATCGCTCTTTAGAAGAAATGAGCCGAACAATGCTCAATGAATACGGGCTACCAAAATATTTCTGGGCCGAAGATGTTAATACCGCTTGTTGTGTTATTAATCGAGTCCATCTCCGGAGAAACAAGATGATGACTCCATATGAGATATTCAAAGGTAAAAAGCCTAATTTATCATACTTTCACCCATTTGATTGTAAAGTATTTATTCATAATAATGGTAAAGATAATCTGGGAAAATTTGATTCTAAATCATGCATTGGTATATTCCTCGGATATTTTACTAATAGTAAAGCTTATCGTATTTTTAATTGTAGAAGAGGCTCAGTAGAAGAGTCGATTCATATCAAATTTGATGATACAGTTTTACCCTCGAGAAAGGTTGTTTTTTATGATGATGCAGGTATGGTCCCAGCTAATGAAGTGTCAGAAGCAACGAAGGAATTAGGGAAGCTTGACTTAAGATCGGATAAACAGGAAGATAATTCTTTCAACCTTCCTAAGGAATAGGCTAATGTGAAAGACCATCCTATGGAGCAAATTCTTAGGAAAATCGATGATGGTGTGCGAACTACGAGAAATGTGAATGATTGCCTAAACAATATTGCGTTCATTTCTTATAGAACCAAAGAACATCGACAAATCCATAAATGATGAAAATTGGGCTATTGCTATGAAAGAGGAGCTCAATCAATTCGAGAGAAACAAAGTATGGGAATTGTGTTGGAAGTAGAATGCAGCGGAAGCGAAGTTTGGAAAACTTGATAATTGCGTTTTACGCATCCACGAGCATAAGATCTATTTAGGCATGTTAATTAATTAATTAATAAGACTAATAAGCAATTTAAATATTATTTATTATTTATTAAATAAATATGTTGGTTTTTGAAATATCCTAATCTAGATCTAAAAGATCATAGGATATTACTTTTGAAGCGAATTGGTTGCTTTCATCTTTATCACCTTGTATTTCTACCTTTAGACCTTATAGAGTATGATCCGCCTTTACCCGGATGTTATGTGGGCAACGAGCTACCGGATCTTGCTTGTACACAATGTGGATCGGCCAAAATTCTTTTTTATTTGGTCACTCAATTTTTCTTTACTTTTTAGTATTTTATGAACACTCTTAGCAAATTAATGTGTTATCTAAATTGTAGAATCAAAGACACAAGTCTAGATCTACAATTAAACACAAGAGGAAAAATTTGATCTCACAACCTTGCAAGGGAGTACAAAATTGGCCCCCCCTATTGTCCTATTTATAGGCTCTTGGACTACTACTAGGGTTCTTAAGGAGGATTATGGAAGGACTCCCAATAGATTTCATCTTACCATATTAGGACTCATCCTAATATAATGAATATATTAATATCAACTTAGTCCACTAAAAGGTTGATATTGCACTTCCTACCAAAATCCCAAATTACGAAATTGGGCTCCTTATTAAATATATTATTTCTCGTGTTTAAGATATCAAATGTCCATTAATTAATTATAAGCTACTGACAGCTTTAATTAATTAATATCTTATCCAAGAGTAGTACCACTCGAACCTTATTATTATATCGGAATTAAATCCACCTGCAGGGTTTAATATAATAATCATTATTGATCTCCTCAAGGGGACATCATCAACCCGCACTAGTCGGGACACGATTTCTAGTAATAATAATAACTGTCATAAAAATAATATTACTGCTCAAGATACGAGGCTTATTGAGTCGATCATTTTGACTCTCACCCATGGCAAATCAAATCAATAAGTATTATAAATACATAATTAAATATTATATACTTAGAATTAAGAAATAATAATTATCCGAGATTTACGCTCTTCTTTACAGTCAGTACAGAAGGCACTATCTCACTTCGATCCAGTTAAACGTATGCAAATACGCTAATGTATGCTAATAGTCAAGATCAACTAATCTCAAGCATACACTACAACCTTTCATATAATTTGTCTAATAATTATATAGGTTGTGAACTATTATATTATTTTATAAGGTACCGATAATGTGATCTTCCGTGTGACACCAACACACCACATTATCTACAATATAAAATAATTAGACATTTCATTTGCATAACCATGAAAAACATGTGATTAAATGTAATTAATATTCTCATAGGTAGTTACAGGGAAATAAGGTATACAAGCATAAAGTATGCTTTACAGTATACAACCCTAACAATCTCCCACTTATACTCAAAGCATGCTTTTAAGTATACTACTCTATTACATAGTCTCTCATTTCTCCCACTTATACTCAAAGTAAAGCTATCATACACCGTAATCCCATTCCTTCCACATGCATTTCAAAAAATTTTGAGGGTAGGCCTTTCGTGAAAGGGTCAGCAATATTATCTTCCGATGCAACCCTGGATACAACTACGTCTCCTTCCTTTACGAAGTGTCGTATGATTTGGTACTTGCGGTTGATATGTACACTTGCCTTGTAGGCTCATGGTTCCCTTGAATTTGCGACTGCACCAGTATTATCACAATAAAGTGTAATAGCCTTTGGTAAATCGAGAATCACACCTAAGTCCTGCAAGAAGTACTTGAGCCACACCGCCTCCTTGGCTGCCTCAGAGGCTACCCCGTACTCGGCTTCTATGGTAGAGTCCGAGATGCATTCTACTTCATACTCCTCCAACTAATGGCTCCACCTCCCAGGCTAAACACATAACCCGAAGTAGACTTGGACTTTTCTTGTCCGATGAAAAATCTGAGTCAGTGTAACCCACCGGACACAGGTCGTCTGACTGATATGCAAGCATGTACTTCCTAGTCCTTCTCAGGTACTTGAGTATGTGCTTAAGCATGTCTGATGTCACAGTCACAGGTTTGGTGATATCTAGCAGCCATGCCTACGGCATGACAGATATCTGGTCTAGTGCAAAGCATAGCATACGTGAGGCTTCCCACAGCTGACGCATAAGGGACCATCTTCATGTCATCTATCTCCTTCTGTGTCTTGGGACACATATTCTTAGATAGTTGAATTCCATGTCTTTAAGGTAGAAAAGCTTTCTTAGAATTCTCCATGCTAAACCACTTTAGCACTGTATCGATATAGGATGCCTGGGATAAGCACAACATCCTTTTCTTCCGATCACGAAAGATCCTGATTCCAAGGATGTTTCATGCTTCTCCCAGATCCTTCATATCGAACTGCTCAGACAGTCATACCCGTATGTCCGACAATTCCTTCACATTGTTTCCAATCAGAAGGATATCATCTACATACAGTACAAGAAACACCAACATATTTCCATCGCATTTCTTATACACACAACTCTCACTCGGACATTGGATGAATCCATATGACTGGACAACCTCGTCAAGACGAGTGTTCCAAGATCTAGATGCTTGCTTATGTAATACCCAGTTGTAAATTCATTCATTATCATTCAGTAAATTGTCACTCAGTAATTTTTCACTCATTAATGATCATTCATCATTCACGTTCATTCATTTGTATTTCATCGTTGGCGTTCTTTGAGCCATGTATCAATTACTGATCGTCATTCAACTCCGTTTGAGAATCGAGACAAGAATATTATCATAATCATCGTGATTGGTAGCCTTGTGTTGGAAGTATAATCTATTGCATGTTATTGGACTTAACTACATTCATGCAAGTATTGTATGTCGGATCATTCATCATTGTAACGAGAAGACGGAGTTGTCGGGATTGTTATCATTTCCAGCAGTGAGTTACGGCCGTAACTTATCATGCATTATGCCCTTAACATGCATTCGTGTGATTTAAGATTTCTGGATAAAGACGTCGTACGGTCGTAAGTAATACAAGATATAGCCGTAAGAAGGTAGGTACGGCCGTATGACTTGAAAGTTACGGCCGTAGCATGCATTTGTTGGTTCAGGAGTTGTTGTCAACGAAGACAACTTACGCCGTAAGCTTGGCAGGATACGGCCGTAAGTGTTGGTGGTGGTGTTCAGGAGATTTTTTCGACGAACTGTTGTTACGGCCGTAAGGTAGTTCTCATACGGCCGTAACTCGGTCAGTGCGAGCATTATTGTTTTTTTCGACGAAGTTTTGTTATGGCCATATGTAATGGAGATTACGGCCGTAAGGCCGTTGAATTGGGAAGTTACGGCCGTAAGGTGGCAGAGTTACGGCCGTAACTCTGCGTAGTATTTAAGGACATGAACGGGATTTTTGTGCTCATTTCATCACTTCTTCATTTTGGTTCCGAGAGAGAGATATTTTGGGAGAGGTTTTCATCATCAAACACTTGTGTGTTTGTGATTAATCATCTTTACTTCGTTGTGGAGCTTGGGAAGTCGATTAACACAAGTCTCGACGGATCGAAAAATTTGGATCTTCAAAGGTAATTTTTTTCCAACCCTTAGAATTCGATTTTGAGATGGAATATGATGTTTTGGATGTTATAATCATGATATGTAAAGAGATATACATATGATTATGAGTTTCTACGAATTATCATTGGATTGTTGGAGAATTATTCAACAACACTTTGAATGTTGAATTCTGGAATTGGGGGTTTCGATTAGATGTTGTTGACATCTTGAATTATGTATTCGTATTGGATTATTGATTGTGTTAAGGATGTTTTGTTGGATTGAATCACTCCTTGGAGGTTTGGCATCGTTATAATTGAGATTGGTTGTAAACAATTAAAGATTGGTTACAACGTGTTTGTTATAATGCCCCAATGAATTTGGATATTTTTGTATCGACTTTGAGTTGGTTGTGATCATGCTTTATTCGTATATTAAGCGGATTGTTGGTAATTATGTTATTCAAGGTTGTTCGAGTGACTGATATTTCCACTTAGGACGTTTTTTCGAGAGAGGACTTTTCTTCACCGGTATTTGTGTAAGTTAATTCTTACTCGGTTAAAAGGATACTCATTCCTTTCGTTGTTCATTCATATTCATAATTCATTCATGGTATATAAATCATGTTGAGACTTGTAATTATCTGTAACACCCCAAATGGCGGTTATTACAGTGCCGTGAATCCCACACTGGGACCCACCAGGCGATATCCAAACAGGTTAAATAAATATTATTTGTGATACCGAATCACAACGAAAAGTCATTACTCCGTTTAGGAGTTTATCAAAATATGGCCAACGGCCTTACAATACACAGGATCCATAAACAAGTATAAACCATATGGAGATGGAAAATACTTCAAATACCAAATACAACCAAATAGTAATTTAAATGAAACAGGAAATAACACAACACGGTTTAACATAACCGGACAACAAAGATGAGGGGCCCCCGAACTAGTATCCTCCGAATCCTTCGCCGTCGACATGCTCTTCCCGTGCCTTGCCCTTGCCTCGACCTAAAATACAATACAAGTATTTCGCCCAACACAGGTCGGATATACATGATAATCAATTCTTGACATATACAATTCACATATATAGATTTCAAAGAAATCATTCCGATCACAATCATACCCCTCGGGCGTATGAAACGAGCAAATACAAGCATCCAATACTATGGACGATTTATGGTATGGCTCAAAGATGGACATCACAAGACGCCCGATCCGGAAATGTGTCCGTGCACATGTCCGCCCGTATATGGAATCCGAATATACGTCGGACAATGTACCTAATTAGCCTCACGAAACTACGTCCCGTGTGCATTACCCAACGCGGAATAATATCCGCCGATGACTATATGTGCCACGGCTAAAAATCCTACACAAACCAATCTAACGCAGATATGATTCCGGATATGTCACGATACAACATGACAACGAATTCAACAAATCACATAACCGATTAAGGATCAAGAAAAACTCACCGAAGTGAAAATAAGTCCAACGAGATAAATGATTAAAAACGTCGTACTTTGGAATGCCTCCAATGAAGAATACAGATTAACGTCCAGGACGAATATCAAATCACGAAATTCATTTCATGAACTATTCATACATATGAAAGATATAACCATCGAAGAATCTAATCATCATTATAACCAAGCAAGATAACTTGCCTCAAATCCGTAAGTGAAAGATAGTCCTTCTCCAAATGATCAAACGGACGGTATCCTCGCTAAACACTCAATCGAGCGAGCAACCTTGAATGAAACGTAATTCATTCAATAATATATTCACATAATATTAATATCAATTCAGGAAACGACGCCCGCAACCTACTCGAACAATTCACCCCCCCCGTGAAGAATACCTTAACGATTAATGAAAGGTTTCCAAAACAACTAATTCATCTTCCAAAATCCGATTATCATACCAAAAGTGTCCTGAAATTCTCTTGTTATTCCATGAACAATAACATCTTCAAATTGCCAATAATATTGGTTTAAATCAAATTCTCATGTTCTTCAACATCTCTTATTACAAAAAGGATAGTCATAAAGAATTTGATACTCAATCTACCATGATAGTATCATTCATAACCAGCATCATCTACTTAAGAACACAATCTACTTAGCATGATGATGAACCACACTCTAAGTTATCAACACAATAGATTGATGAAAAGTTATTGTTATAAGATCCTTATCATTCTTCAAAGATTTGCGAAACTGAACAAATATGATCTGTTTAAAGCTTCTAAGGTTTCTGGACTAGATCATCTAATCTCATATTTAACATCATCAAGTTCTTCTCAAGGTAAATAAATACTTAAAATGGTGTTTAATCACTTTATGGTATTAAGTTCTTGATGAAATCCAGTTATGGAGAAGCTAACCGATCCATCAACGTTCTACTAAGCTAAATTCGTCCAGAAGGTGAGTGATGACAACTACAACATGATTAAAATCACTATATCATCAAGAACACCTCCATCTCAAACCCTTATTATCATATTCATCAAAAATGCTTAAAGAGTTTAATTATAACCATGTTTTACTTTCTTAATCTACTCTAGGTGAAGTATATTTCGACATTAATAATCAACATAAGAAAATAATGCAGAGAAGAAAACACACCAACCTCCAGAAATGAAGAATAACTTCAATGATATGAGAGAATATATCCCAAGCTTAAAAACAACTCCAAGGCTCCAAGAAAATGAGCTCCACTCCGAGATTTAAGGCTTGGAAATAAGTTGGTGAAGGTTTATAACGTTTTTAGAGTGCAGAGGGATGATATGCGAAGAGAGAAATTCGGTTTGGTTCGTGGAGAAATGAAAAACAGGCTGGTCCTATAAATAGACTGTGCAGACTTAGCGCACGCTATCAGGACAGTTTAGCGTACGCTAAGGCCCTTACGTACGCTATCCGAACGATATTACGTACGTAACCGGCTTTTAGTGGCTACTGTCTTGAATTATTGCAGGCCGTTAGCGTACGCTAATGAAGAATAGGTTAGCGCACGCTAGAAAAAGTAGATTCTCACCGACATGACAGCTCAGACATAGATCGCATGCATGCTACCGGTTAAAGGGCTCACGTCTTTGAAGTCAATCATTGCCGATTCCCTCTTAGCGTACGCAATGGAGGGAACCTTTACGCACGATAAGTCACATTTTTAGCGTAATTTAATAATACTATGTAGCGTACGCTACATTAAAAAAAATCCGAAAATGCAACACTCTAATAACATCGAATCATCACATATGAAATAACAACGATATGATATTCAAATCTATAATACCTCAACATAAAACTAAATGCAACGATTTCTAAAAATCAGATTATCCAAATAATACAACGACAGGTAAAAATGAAAAGTTACAATGGATATTACATACTCCCCCCCTTAAAAAGAGTTTCGTCCCCGAAACTTAAGGGGTAAATAACTCGGGGTATCTTGCTCGCATACTATCCTCGGTCTCCCACGTAGCCTCCTTGACTCCGTGTCGTGACCACTGAACCTTCAGTAGGGGAATCGTCTTGTTCCGCAACTGCTTGATCCTCCTCTCGAGTATCCGTACAGGACGCTCCTCGTACGAATGATCCTCTGCTAAAACAATATCTTCGAATTGAACAACGTGGCTCGGATCAGCAACATATTTCCTCAGCTGGGAGACATGAAACACGTTGTGAATCTTACTCAAGGTCGGTGGCAAGGCTAGTCGATAGGCCAGATCACCTACACGCTCCAGAACCTCAAACGGCCCAATATACCTTGGGCTCAGCTTGCCCCTCTTCCCGAAACGAAAAACACCTCGAGTAGGAGACACCTTCAATAACACATGATTACCAACCTCGAACTCAAGCGGTCTTCGACGATGGTCAGCATAAGACTTCTGTCTACTTTGAGCCGTTAACAACCGACTCCTAATCAAAGTGATCTTCTCACGGGCGGCTAACAACATATCGGGTTCCGTTCCCAGAGATTCCGACAGTTCGTCCCAACACAAAGGGGACCTACAGCGACGGCCATATAATGCCTCATACGGTGCCATCTGAATCGAAGCGTGCCAACTATTATTATAAGTAAATTCCACCAAAGGCACTGGCTTCCCAATCGTCCTTCCAATCAAGAACACATGCTCTCAACATATCTTCTAGAGTCTCGTATGGTTCTCTCCGATCGACCATCACCGTGGATGGAAAGCCGTCTTGAAATTCAATCTGCGTACCCATCGCACGATGAACCGCCTTCCGAAATGTGACACAAATCGCCCGTCACGGTCGATACAATGCTCTTGGGGTACCGTGTAGTCTCACAATTTCCTTAATAAACAGTGGCCAATCTCTGGGGCCCCATGTGTCCTTAATTTCCAAGAAGTGAGCTGATTTGGTCAGACGGTCCACAATCACCCAAATTGTATTCATTCCTCGACGACTCGTCGGCAAGCTAGTGATAAAGTCCATAGATATGTCTTCCCATTTCCATTCAGGAATCGGGAGCGGTTTCAGCATTCCTGCGGGTCGCTGGTGCTCAATCTTAACCTGTTGACAGGTTAAGCACCTCGAAACGAATTCGGCAATCTCACGCTTCATATTCCCCCACCAATAATTCTGCTTCAAATCCTTATACATCTTGCTAGAGCCCGGGTGAATAGAGTACGGGGTAGCATGGGCTTCTCTCATGATAGAGTTCTTCAACTCTTCGTCAGCGGGTACACACACTCGATTTCTAAAACGTATCAATCCATCCTCGTGGATCAAGAATCCAGGGGCTTTCCCCTGGGTTACCTCATCCCGAATCCGAGATAAGAATGGGTCCGTAATTTGCTTCGATTTGATCATATCATCAAGAGACGAAGAAATATCAAGGGTGCAAAGTTGTCCCTGAACACGCTGTAACCAAACTTCAATTTCTCGGCCTCATAAGGTCCAACCGCAATTCCTCTCGTGTCGTTAAACGATTCAAAGATCTGCTCTGTCTTGTCTTACGGCTCAATGCGTCGGCAACCACCTTTGCTTTACCCGGATGATAGAGGATTTCGATATCATAGTGCATTATTAATTCTAGCCACCTTCTCTGCCTCATGTTCAACTCCTTCTGGGTTAATATGTACTTTAGGCTCTTGTGGTCCTTAAAGATCTCGGGTAACTCCATAAAGATAGTGACGATTTTCAAAGCAAACACCACTACCGCTAACTCCAAGTCGTGGGTCGGATAGTTAGCTTCATAGGGTCGCAATTGTCTCGATGCATAGGCGATTACATTCCCTTCCCGCATTAGTACACATCCTGCACTCGTCTCGACGCGTCACTATACACCACAAATCCTTCCGTTCCTTTGGTAAGACCAAAGCAGTGCGAAATCAATCGACTCTTGAGCTCTTCAAAACTCTTTTGACATGCTTCGACCACAAATACTTCTTGTCCTTCCGCAGTAAGTTAGTCATCGGTTGCGAAATTTTAGAGAATCCCTCCACGAATCGTCGGTAGTAACACTGCTAGGCCGAGGAAACTACGAACTTCCTTCACGTTCTTCGGTGGTAGCCAATCTCGAATGGCTTCCGTCTTTTGTGGGTCCACTCTCACCCCTTCGGCTGATATCACATGCCCGAGAAAGACAACCTCGGGCATCCGAACTCACACTTAGAAAATTTCCCATAAAGTTGTTCTCGCCTCAAAGTATCGAGAACTTGGTGGAGGTGATTCTCGTGTTCCTCGTGGTCGCGAGAGTAAATCGAATGTCGTCAATGAAAACGACTACAAAGCGATCTAGATAGTTAATAAAAACTCGATTCATCAACTCCATGAATACTGCCGGTGCATTAGTCGGTCAAATGGCATCACCACGAACTCGTAATGCCCATAGCGAGTACGGAATGCCGTCTTTGAAATGTCGACTCTCGAATCCTCAATCGATGATAACCGGATCTTAAGTCGATCTTAGAAAACACGGCGGCTCCTCGAAGTTGGTCCAATAAATCGTCAATACGAGGCAAGGGATACTTGTTCTTGATGGTTACCTGCTCACTCACGGTAATCAATACATAAGCGTAGGGATCCGTCTTTCTTCCGCACAAATAACACCGGTGCTCCCCAAGGACGCACTAGGTCGAATATAGCCTTTGTCACCAACTCCTCCACTGGTTCTTCAATTCTTGCATCTCGGTTGGAGCCATACGGCACGGTGCTTTTGAGAGCGGGACGCACTGGTTCTAACTCAATAATAAATTCCACATCACGATGAGGAGGTAAGCCACGGCAACTCGTGCGGAAATACATCGGGGTAATCTCGGACTACCGGAATGTCGGCCAATTCAACTGATCGATCGGCTAATTCGGTCATATAGCACCAATAACCAATACACCCTTGATTAAGCAGTTTCGCTGCTTTCATAGCGCTGATGACTCTCCCAGAACGACTGGGATTATCACCTCGAAAAATACACTCGAATCCATCATCAGAAGTGACGGTAACCATCCGCTTGCGGACACTGAGTATTGCATCGTGACGATCCATCCAATCGATACCCAAGATTATATCATCCTTAGGTAGATCGACTACAATCAGATTTGACAACCACTTACGGTCGTTCAAACAAATCGGACAATCCTGGACTTCACGATTTCCAATAATTCTTCTACCATCAGGTAGACCAATCACGTAGGGCTCACAATTGATAACATGGTCTAGAGGTAAACGGCTTAAACAAGAAGAAGATATAAAGGAGTGTGAAGCACCGGTATCAAAAAGAACACACACAGGCTGGGAGTGGATCTCGAGTATACCTGAAATCATGCTGGCCTCGGGATCATCGCCTTTCTTCATCTCGTAAATCCTGGGTTTCGCAGCACGGCACAGTGTACCACTTTGATTCCCACGGCCCATTCCCTATTCGCCGGTGGTCCGATAGGAAGCGGACGGAGGCGTCCGGTTCGGACAGAGGATTGAATAGGAGTATGAGATGCTACCGGATCATGTCCGGCCCATTCCTGCAAAACGAGCACGGTGACCATTCTTCCCACAAGTATGGCATGTGATGGCGGCTTTGGGCAATCAAATTGATATGCCCTGGCCCCCACGCTTATAGCACACAACAGATGAGGGGACCGCCGAGAGTGCGATCCAGTGCTTCGACGTCATGGGTGGACGATCGGAGGGTTTGGCAATGACCAGGGCTTCTGAATGTCCCCTTACTCTCACGATTCTGGTTCTTGGACCTTTTGTTGTTGGACGTGGTTGTTTCTTGGAAATCTCTTTCGCGGTGAGTTCGTATTCGAGCCTTTTCGATGAACTCGTAAGGTAGTACAGATGGTGATTCAACACCGCATTCTCATTCGGGGTTTAAGCCTCTTGAGAAAGTATTTGATCTTGTCGGCCTCTGTTCGAATAATTGTCGTGGCAAAAGGAAGGAGTGCTGGAATTTCTCAAAGAACAGATAATACATCATCGTCTTCGACGGGTGGGTTCAAAAGTTCCGGCCAGTTTGGCCTCTCGGAGTGGCCCTAGATAGTAACGGTCTAGCATGAGGTTTTTAAATTCCTCCCAAGTGTAAACACCATCAGCTGGCCTTACTGAAAGCCACCAGGTATGAGCGCCTTTGCTAAGATAATACGCGGCTACCGAGACGCGATTCTCTTCCGGGCAGTCCACCATCTGGAAAAGTTTCTCAAAATGCTCGATCCAATGCACAATGTCAGCAGGCTCAGATGAGCCTTCAAAAGTTGGTGGTCGCTGGCGAGAGATGTCGCTGATAATCCGACTCACGGGTCCGCCAATCACAGGAGGAGGGTGAGCCCCTTGCTGCTGGTCAGTAGCGGCCCTCTGCATAGCTTCCATTAGTTGACCCATCTGGGTCATCTGTGTCATCATGCCCTGCATTACGACGTAAGGATCGACACGTGCATCCCCGCGCCCACTGTGGTGCGATTGTTCCCTAGAAGGTGAACCACTGCGGAACTCGATCCGCATTCGCGCGTCTGTTGGCTCGAGGTATTGGGATTCGGCCCCTTCCGCGGCCTCGTCCCCTCTCGCCACGACCTCGCAGTTTCTTTCCATACCGAAAGAGTCAATCATAATGGTAACTATAAGTACGATTCAAGATACCAAAATTTATGCCGAGTTAATAGCAACAAGGAATCACATATTAAAGGGAAAATGGTTATCGATACCACGAATGCCGCACCGAATATCATATCGGTGTCAAGTCGAACAATTTCAATTGTATAATAAATTCGGATTTACCTCGGATTATCAATCGATAAATCCTGTCACAATTCCTCGAAATAACATGATCAACAAAGAGACCCATACCGATATCAATATCATGCCGCAATTAAACCATGGCTCATAAAGTACATACCGCATTTGGCTCGCAGGTCGCGCTTGCACAGTCACACGTGACACGAAGGTTTCTTGATACTAGTTCATTTCTCAATGACTCATGAAAGAAAACGACTCTGATACCATCTTCTCGTAACACCCCAAATGGCGGTTATTACGGGCCGTGAATCCCACACTAGGACCCACCAAAGATATCCAAACAAAGTTAAATAAATATTATTTGTGATACCGAATCACAACGAAAAGTCATTACTCCGTTTAGGAGTTTATCAAAATATGGCCAACGGCCTTACAATACACAGGATCCATAAACAAGTATAAACCATATGGAGATGGAAAATACTTCAAATACCAAATACAACCAAATAGTAATTTAAATGAAACAGAAATAACACAACACGGTTTAACATAACCGGACAACAAAGATGAGGGGCCCCCGAACTAGTATCCTCCGAATCCTTCGCCGTCGACATGCTCTTCCCGTGCCTTGCCCTTGCCTCGACCTAAAATACAATACAAGTATTTCGCCCAACACAGGTCGATATACATGATAATCAATTCTTGACATATACAATTCACATATATAGATTTCAAAGAAATCATTCCGATCACAATCATACCCTCGGGCGTATGAAACGAACGATCACAAGCATCCAATACTATGGACGATTTATGGTATGGCTCAAAGATGGACATCACAAGACGCCCGATCCGAAATGTGTCCGTGCACATGTCCGCCCGTATATGGAATCCGAATATACGTCGGACAATGTACCTAATTAGCCTCACGAAACTACGTCCCGTGTGCAGTCAACGCGGAATAATATCCGCCGATGACTATATGTGCTGGCTAAAAATCCTACACAAGAACCAATCGAACGCAGATATGATTCCGGATATGTCACGATACAACATGACAACGAATTCAACAAATCACATAACCGATTAAGGATCAAGAAAAACTCACCGAAGTGAAAATAAGGCCAACGAGATCAATGATTCAAAGCGACGTACTTGGGAATGCATCCCATGAAGAAGATGAATAACGTCAAGGACGAATATCAAATCACGACAAACATTTCATGAACAATTCATACATATGAAAGATATAACCATCAAGAATCTAATCATCATTATAACCAAGCAAGATAACTTGCCTCAAATCCGTAAGTGAAAGATAGTCCTTCTCCAAATGATCAAACGGACGGTATCCTCGCTAAACACTCAATCGAGCGAGCAACCTTGAATGAAACGTAATTCATTCAATAATATATTCACATAATATTAATATCAATTCGTAGGAAACGACGCCCGCAACCTACTCGAACAATTCACCCCCGTGAAGAATACCTTAACGATTAATGAAAGGTTTCCAAAACAACTAATTCATCTTCCAAAATCCGATTATCATACCAAAAGTGTCCTGAAATTCTCTTGTTATTCCATGAACAATAACATCTTCAAATTGCCAATAATATTGGTTTAAATCAAATTCTCATGTTCTTCAACATCTCTTATTACAAAAAGGATAGTCATAAAGAATTTGATACTCAATCTACCATGATAGTATCATTCATAACCAGCATCATCTACTTAAGAACACAATCTACTTAGCATGATGATGAACCACACTCTAAGTTATCAACACAATAGATTGATGAAAAGTTATTGTTATAAGATCCTTATCATTCTTCAAAGATTTGCGAAACTGAACAAATATGATCTGTTTAAAGCTTCTAAGGTTTCTGGACTAGATCATCTAATCTCATATTTAACATCATCAAGTTCTTCTCAAGGTAAATAAATACTTAAAATGGTGTTTAATCACTTTATGGTATTAAGTTCTTGATGAAATCCAGTTATGAAGAAGCTAACCGATCCATCAACGTTCTACTAAGCTAAATTCGTCCAGAAGGTGAGTGATGACAACTACAACATGATTAAAATCACTATATCATCAAGAACACCTCCATCTCAAACCCTTATTATCATATTCATCAAAAATGCTTAAAGAGTTTAATTATAACCATGTTTTACTTGCTTAATCTACTCTAGGTGAAGTATATTTCGACATTAATAATCAACATAAGAAAATAATGCAGAGAAGAAAACACACCAACCTCCAGAAATGAAGAATAACTTCAATGATATGAGAGAATATATCCCAAGCTTAAAAACAACTCCAAGGCTCCAAGAAAATGAGCTCCACTCCGAGATTTAAGGCTTGGAAATAAGTTGGTGAAGGTTTATAACGTTTTTAGAGTGCAGAGGATGATATGCGAAGAGAGAAATTCGGTTTGGTTCGTGGAGAAATGAAAAGCAGTGGGTCCTATAAATAGATCTGCGAGACTTAGCGCACGCTATCGGGATGATTTAGCGTACGCTAAGGCCCTTACGTCGCTATCCGAACGATATTACGTACGTAAACGGCTTTTAGTAGCTCCGTCTTGAATTATTGCAGGCCGTTAGCGTACGCTAATGAAGAATGGGTTAGCGCACGCTAGAAAAAGTAGATTCTCACCGACATGACAGCTCAGACATAGATCGCATGCATGCTACCGGTTAAAAGGCTCACGTGCTGAAGTCAACTGCTGTCAGATTCCCTCTTAGCGTACGCAACAGAGGGAACCTTTACGCACGCTAAGTCACATGTTTAGCGTACGTTAATAATACTATGTAGCGTACGCTACATTAACAAAAATCCGAAAATGCAACACTCTAATAACATCGAATCATCACATATGAAATAACAACGATATGATATTCAAATCTATAATACCTCAACATAAAACTAAATGCAACGATTTCTAAAAATCAGATTATCCAAATAATACAACGACAGGTAAAAATGAAAAGTTACAGTCGGATATTACATTATCAAACTAATCATTTAATTCACGAGGAACGACGACTCCAATCATTTCAGTAAGCCATCATTCATTTCATTATTATTTCATCTCGGTGAGTCATTCTTTACCCTTGTCGGATTGTTATTCATTAATATTCATCATGGTCACTTTTGTTCTTGTGACCTTTTGAGATCATATTGCGTGGCTGGGTGATTATGTGTGGAATTTTTAGTCGAGCACACGATAGTCATGTGATGCGGGTTCACCGACACACTGAACTGTGCACACGGTAATGTGCCTCTGTGAGACTAATTAGGTACAAGTGCAGGTGTGTCTGGACACTCGTCTTGTGCACTTACAGGTCCCATTACGGGCGTACTATGATGCTCCTCTTCAGCTTGTTTTCATCTAAGATATGTAATGATTGTGCTTGTTCAACTCTTGAGGATTATTGTTCTGTGTAACTGACCCCGTTGGGGATGTTGTTTTTAGGTCATGGCAAGGCAAAAGCACGGCAAGAGAACGTTGACGGCGAGGAGTCCCAGTGATACTAGTAGGGGCGCCAGTCCTTTCAATCATTTATGTTTCTTCATTTGTATTTCCGCTCCAGTTTCCGTTTGGGTGTTCATTTTGTTCTGTGTTGTATATTTCATCTTCATATGAGATATATATATTCTGTATTCTTGGGTGTATTGTACTTAAAACTCCTCATCGGAGTAATTGATAATATAATGTGGTTCGGTACTACAGTTATATTAGTTAATTCATAAATTTTCATTCGCCTGGTGGGTCCCAGTTGGGGGTCCACGGCACTGTAATAGTCGCCTAGTTTGGGGTGTTACATAGTTGGTATCGGAGCGTGGTTTTGAATACTGCCCTTCCGAGTCATGACTCATTGAAATCATCGTTCACCATACTAGTATCATTGGACTTTTGCGTCACGTGTGAACTGTGTAAGCGCCAAGCCCCTCAGACCGAAAGAACTGTAAGATTTCAGACGCCATGATATAATTTCTGGCAATAAGGATAACTCATTCATCATTCATCAGTCAACAATCCTCAATCATCATTTTCATATTGTTCATGTCAATCATGCTAACTCATTAATCACTAAGTTTATTTCATTGCTCAGTTGTTGATCTTGTGGATCGTATTATCAATCTTGTTAACTTGTTCAAGATAATCATTTCAAGAATTTCATCAGATAATCATGTCACCTCAGTTGATCCTTCAAGTAATCATTATGTTAGAGTGTGTATGCTCATTATTATCACTCCATAACATAATCATAATGCGGTACTCATGAGAGATCTATAATTATCATGTGACATTCCTACTTCAGTATGGAGAGAGCTGTCAGAGAACGCAGGGGAAGAGACCGCGGTGCGGGCCGAAACCCCGGAGCTCGTGTGAATACACACGCGAACGCGAGGAATAATGCTAATTCAACAAGCAGCGACGCTGCCACTCATTCACCCGGAGATAATCATTCACCATCAAGGAGTCGTACCCGAGATACAACTCAATTAGAAGGTATCCACTCACTTTTATGCAGGGCATGATGGCCTAGATGACTCAAATGGCACGTCTGATGGAGACGATGCAGAACTCAACCGCTCAGAATCAAAAGGCTCCTCCGCCGCCACCTCAGAGGCAAGAGAGGGGTGTGAGCAGTATTATTGGCGACATATCTCGCCAGAGACCACCTACTTTTGAGGGCTCGTCTGAGCCGGTGGATATTGTTCACTGGCTTGAACACTTTGAGAAACTATTTGCTATGGTGGATTGTCCCGAAGGGCACAAAGTTTCAGTCGCGGCTTACTATCTGGGTAAGAGCGCTCACTCATGGTGGCTACCTTTGAAGACCACCGACGGATCTTGCACTTGGGACCAGTTCAAGACTCTCATGATGGAAAGGTATTATCCGGCCCCACTCAGGGAGGCCAAGTTATCGGAATTACTCATTCACGACCCCTCAACGAAAGATGATGTTCTCACCATTGCCAAGAAGTTTCAGGAGCTACTTCCCTTCGCCTCATCCATTATCTACTCCGAGGCGGATAAGATCAAGTATTTCAGTAAGACGTTGATTTGGTAGTCTTGTGTTGGAAGTATCATTTATTGCATGTTATTGGACTTAACTACATTCATGCAAGTATTGTATGTCGGATCATTCATCATTGTAACGAGAATATGGAGTTGTCGGATTGTTATCATTTCCAGTAGTGAGTTACGGACGTAACTTATCATACATTACGGGCATAACATGCATTCGTGGGATTAGAGATTTCTGGACGAAGACATCGTACGGCCGTAAGTAATACAAGATACGGCCGTAAGAAGGTAGGTATGGCAGTATGACTTGAAGGTTACGGCCGTAGCATGCATTCGTTGGTTCAGGAGTTGTTGTCAACGAAGACAACTTACGGCAGTAAGTTTGGCAGGATATGGCCGTAAGTGTTGGTGTTGGTGTTCAGGAGATTTTTTCGACAAACTGTTGTTACGGCCGTAAGGTGGTTCTGGTACGGCCGTAACTCGGTCAGTGCGGGCATTATTGTTTTTTTCGACGAAGTTTTGTTATAGCCTTATGTAATGGAGATTACGGCCATAAGGCCCTTAACTAGGGAAGTTATTGCCATAAGGTGGCAGAGTTACGGCCGTAACTCTGCGTAGTATTTAAGGACATGAACGGGATTTTTGTGCTCATTTCATCACTTCTTCATTTTGGTTCCGAGAGAGAGATACTTTTGGAGAGGTTTTTCATCATCAAACACTTGTGTGTTTGTGTTTAATCATCTTTACTTCGTTGTGGAGCTTGGGAAGTCGATAAACACAAGTCTCGACGGATCGAAGAGTTTGGATCTTCAAAGGCAATTTTTCTCCAACCCTTAGAATTCGATTTTGAGATGGAATATGATGTTTTCGATGTTATAATCATGATATGTAAAGAGATATATATATATATATATGATTATGAGTTTCTACGAATTATCATTGGATTGTTGGAGAATTATTCAACAACACTTTGAATGTTGAATTTTGGAATTGGGGGTTTCGATTAGATGTTGTTGAAATCTCGAATTGTGTATTCGTATTGGATTATTGATTGTGTTGAGGATGTTTTGTTGGATTGAATCACTCCTTGGAGGTTTGGCATCGATATAATTGAGATTGGTTATAACGTGTTTGTTATAATGCCCTAATGAATTTGGATATTGTTGTATCGACTTTGAGTTGGTTGTGATCATGCTTGTTTCGTATATTAAGCGGATTGTTGGTAATTGTGTTATTCAAGGTTATTCGAGCGAAAGATATTTCCACTTAGGACGTTTGTTCGAGGAAGGACTTTTCTTCACCGGTATTTGTGTAAGTTAATTCTTACTCTGTTAAAAGAATACTCATTGCTTTCGTTGTTGTTCATTCATATTCATAATTCATTCATGGTATATTAATAATGTTGAGATTTGTAATTATCAAACTAATCATTCAATTCACCAGGAACGATGATTCCAATCATTTCAGTAAGCCATCATTCATTTCATTATTATTTCATCTCGGTGAGTCATTCTTTACCCTTGTCGAATTGTTATTCATTAATATTCATCATGGTAACTTTTGTTATTGTGAACTTCTGGGATCATACTGCGTGGCCGGGTGATTATGTGTGGAATTTCTAGTCGGGCACATGATAGTCATGTTATGCGGGTTCACCAACACACTGAACTGTGCACATGGTAACGTGCCTCTGTGAGACTAATTAGGTACAAGTGCGGGTGTGTCTGGACACTCGTCTTGTGCACTTACACGTTCCATTACGGGCGTACTATGATGCTCCTCTTCAGCTTGTTTTCATCTAAGATATGTAATGATTGTGCTTGTTCAACTCTTGAGGATTTTTGTTCTGTGTAACTGACCCCGTTGGGGATGTTTTTTTTAGGTCATGGCAAGGCAAAAGCACGGCAAGAGAACGTTGACGGCGAGAAGTCCCAGTGATACTAGTAGGGGGCCACAGTCCTTTCAGTCATTTATGTTTCTTCATTTGTATTTCCGCTGTAGTTTCCGTTTGGGTGTTCATTTTGTTCAGTGTTGTATATTTCATCTTCATATGAGATGCATATGTTTTCTGTATTCTTGGGTGTATTGTACTTAAAACTCCTCATCGGAGTAATTGATAATATAATGTGGTTCGGTACTACAGTTATATTAGTTAATTCATAAATTTTCATTCGCATGGTGGGTCCCAGTTGGGGTCCACGGCACTGTAATAGCCGCCTAGTTTGGGGTGTTACAGAGTTGGTATCGGAGCGTGGTTTTGAATAATGCCCTTCCGAGTCATGACTCATTGAAATCATCGTTCACCAGACTACTATCATTGGACTTTTTCGTCACGTGTGACCTGTGCAAGCGACAAGACCCTCAGGCCGAAAGAACTGTAAGATTTCTGACTCCATGATATAATTTCTGGCAATAAGGATAACTCATTCATCATTCATCAGTCAACAATCCTCAATCATCATTTTCATTTTGATCATGTCAATCATTCTAACTCATTAATCACTAAGTTCATTTCATTACTCAGTTGTTGATCTTGTGGATCGTATTATCAATCTTGTTAACTTGTTCAACATAATCATTTCAAGAATTTCATCAGATAATCATGTCACCTCAGTTGATCCTTCATGTAATCATTATGTTAGAGTGTGTATGCTCATTATTATCACTTCATAACATAATCATAATGCGGTACTCATGAGAGATCTATAATTATCATGTGACATTCCTACTTCAGTATGGAGAGAGCTGTCAGAGGACGCAGGGGAAGAGGCCGCGGTGCGGGCCGAAACCCCGTAGCTCGTGTGAATACACACGCAAACGTGAGGAATAATGCTAATTCAACAAGCAGCGACGCTGCCACTCATTCACCCGGAGATAATCATTCACCATCAAGGAGTCGTACCCGAGATACAGCTCAATCAGAAGGTATCCACTTACTTTTATGCAGGGCATGATGGCCCAGATGACTCAAATGGCACGTCTGATGGAGACGATGCAGAACTCAACCGCTCAGAATCAACAGGCTCCTCCGCCGCCACCTCAGAGGCAAGAGAGGGGTGTGAGCAGTATTATTGGCGACATCTCTCGCCAGAGACCACCTACTTTTGAGGGCTCGTCTGAGCCGGTGGATATTGTTCACTGGCTTGAACACTTTGAGAAACTATTTGCTATGGTGGATTGTCCCGAAGGGCACAAAGTTTTAGTCGCGGCTTACTATCTGGGTAAGAGCGCTCACTCATGGTGGCTACCTTTGAAGCCCACCGACGGATCTTGCACTTGGGACCAGTTAAAGACTCTCATGATGGAAAGGTATTATTCGGCCCCACTCAGGGAGGCCAAGTTATCGGAATTACTCATTCACGACCCCTCAACGAAATATGATGTTCTCACCATTGCCAAGAAGTTTCAGGAGCTACTTCCCTTCGCCTCATCCATTATCCACTCCGAGGCGGATAAGATCAAGTATTTGAGTAAGACGTTGATTTGGTAGTCTTGTGTTGGAAGTATCATTTATTGCATGTTATTGGACTTAACTACATTCATGCAAGTATTGTATGTTGGATCATTCATCATTGTAACGAGAATATGGAGTTTTCGGATTGTTATCATTTCCAGCAGTGAGTTACGGACGTAACTTATCATACATTAAGGGCGTAACATGCACTCGTGGGATTAGAGATTTCTGGACGAAGACATCGTACGGCCGTAAGTAATACAAGATACGGCCGTAAGAAGGTAGGTATGGCAGTATGACTTGAAGGTTACGGCCGTAGCATGCATTCGTTGGTTCAGGAGTTGTTGTCAACGAAGACAACTTACGGCGGTAAGTTTGGCAGGATATGGCCGTAAGTGTTGGTGTTGGTGTTCAGGAGATTTTTCGACAAACTGTTGTTACGGCCGTAAGGTGGTTCTGGTACGGCCGTAACTCGGTCAGTGTGGGCATTATTGTTTTTTTCGACGAAGTTTTGTTATAGCCTTATGTAATGGAGATTACGGCCATAAGGCCGTTGACTAGGGAAGTTATTGCCATAAGGTGGCAGAGTTACGGCTGTAACTCTGCGTAGTATTTAAGGACATGAACGGGATTTTTGTGCTCATTTCATCACTTCTTCATTTTGGTTCCAAGAGAGAGATATTTTTGGAGAGGTTTTTCATCATCAAACACTTGTGTGTTTGTGTTTAATCATCTTTACTTCGTTGTGGAGCTTGGGAAGTCGATAAACACAAGTCTCGACGGATCGAAGAGCTTGGATCTTCAAAGGCAATTTTTCTCCAACCCTTAGAATTCGATTTTGAGATGGAATATGATGTTTTGGATGTTATAATCATGATATGTAAAGAGATATAGATATGATTATGAGTTTCTACGAATTATCATTGGATTGTTAGAGAATTATTCAAGAACACTTTGAATGTTGAATTTTGGAATTGGGGGTTTCGATTAGATGTTGTCGAAATCTCGAATTGTGTATTCGTATTGGATTATTGATTGTGTTGAGGATGTTTTGTTGGATTGAATCACTCCTTGGAGGTTTGGCATCGATATAATTGAGATTGGTTATAACGTGTTTGTTATAATGCCCTAATGAATTTGGATATTTTTGTATCGACTTTGAGTTGGTTGTGATCATGCTTGTTTCGTATATTAAGCGGATTGTTGGTAATTGTGTTATTCAAGGTTATTCGAGCGACCGATATTTCCACTTAGGACGTTTGTTCGAGGAAGGACTTTTCTTCACCGGTATTTGTGTAAGTTAATTCTTACTCTGTTAAAAGGATACTCATTCCTTTCGTTGTTGTTCATTCATATTCATTATTCATTCCTGGTATATTAATAATGTTGAGATTTGTAATTATCAAACTAATCATTCAATTCACCAGGAACGATGATTCCAATCATTTCAGTAAACCATCATTCATTTCATTATTATTTCATCTCGGTGAGTCATTTTTTACCCTTGTCGGATTGTTATTCATTAATATTCATCATGGTCACTTTTGTTCTTGTGAACTTCTGGGATCATACTGCGTGGCTGGGTGATTATGTGTGGAATTTCTAGTCGGGCACATGATAGTCATGTTATGCGGGTTCACCAACACACTGAACTGTGCACACGGTAACGTGCCTCTATGAGACTAATTAGGTACAAGTGCGGGTGTGTCTGGACACTCGTCTTGTGCACTTACACGTCCCATTACGGGCGTACTATGATGCTCCTCTTCAGCTTGTTCATCTAAGATATCTAATGATTGTGCTTGTTCAACTCTTGAGGATTGTTGTTCTGTGTAACTGACCCTGTTGGGGATACTGTTTTTAGGTCATGGCAAGGCAAAAGCACGGCAAGAGAACGTTGACGGCGAGGAGTCCCAATGATACTAGTAGGGGGCCCTAGTCCTTTCAGTCATTTATGTTTCTTCATTTGTATTTCCGCTGTAGTTTCCGTTTGGGTGTTCATTTTGTTCAGTGTTGTATATTTCATCTTCATATGAGATGCATATGTTTTCTGTATTCTTGGGTGTATTGTACTTAAAACTCCTCATCCGAGTAATTGATAATATAATGTGGTTCGGTACTACAGTTATATTAGTTAATTCATAAATTTTCATTCGCATGGTGGGTCCCAGTTGGGGTCCACAGCACTGTAATAGCCGCCTAGTTTGGGGTGTTACAGAGTTGGTATCGGAGCGTGGTTTTGAATACTGCCCTTCCGAGTCATACCTCATTGAAATCATCGTTCACCAGACTACTATCATTGGACTTTTACGTCACGTGTGACCTGTGTAAGCGACAAGACCCTCAGACCGAAAGAACTGTAAGATTTCTGACGCCATGATATAATTTCTGGCAATAAGGATCACTCATTCATCATTCATCAGTCAACAATCCTCAATCATCATTTTCATTTTGATCATGTCAATCATGTTAACTAATTAATCACTCAGTTCATTTCATTGCTCAGTTGTTGATCTTGTGGATCGTATTATCAATCTTGTTAACTTGTTCAAGATAATCATTTCAAGAATTTCATCAGATAATCATGTCACCTCAGTTGATCCTTCATGTAATAATTGTGTTAGAGTGTGTATGCTCATTATTATCACTTCATAACGTAATCATAATGCGGTACTCATGAGAGATCTATAATTATCATGTGACTTTCCTACTTCAGTATGGAGAGAGCTGTCAGAGGACGCAGGGGAAGAGGCCGCAGTGCGGGCTAAAACCCCGGAGCTCGTGTGAATACACACGCGAACACGAGGAAAAATGCTAATTCAACAAGCAGCGATGCTGCCACTCATTCACCCGGAGATAATCATTCACCGTCAAGGAGTCGTACCCGAGATACAGCTCAATCGGAAGGTATCCACTCACTTTTATGCAGGGCATGATGGCCCAGATGACTCAAATGGCACATCTGCTGGAGACGCTGCAGAACTCAACCGCTCAGAATCAACAGGCTCCTCCTCCGCCACCTCAGAGGCAAGAGAGGGGTGTGAGCAGTATTATTGGCGACAACTCTCGCCAGAGACCACCTACTTTTGAGGGCTCGTCTGAGCCGGCGGATATTGTTCACTGGCTTGAACACTTTGAGAAACAATTTGCTATGGTGGATTGTCCCTAAGGGCACAAAGTTTCAGTCGCGGCTTAATATTTGGGTAAGAGCGCTCACTCATGGTAGCTATCTTTGAAGCCCACCGACGGATCTTGCACTTGGGACCAGTTCAAGACTCTCATGATGGAAAGGTATTATCCGGCCCCACTCAAGGAGGCCAAGTTATCGGAATTACTCATTCCTGACCCCTCAACGAAAGATGATGTTCTCGCCATCTCCGAGAAGTTTCAGGAGCTACTTCCCTTCGCCTCATCTATTATCCACTCCGAGGCGAAAGATCAAGTATTTCAGTAAGAGGTTGAACCCTCATATGCAGATGCAGTTGTTTAATCATCATTGCACCACTCTAGCCAAATTCATCTAGAAAGCTCTTACTTATGAGCTTACTTCTAAGGAAATTGCTAAGCAACAACCTTCATCTTCTAGCAAGAAATCAAAGAATCGTAATCAGTCCGAAGGCAGTCAGGCAACCATCAAGAAACCTCGTGCGGGCCCTACTTTTCTGAGTGACCGCCTATTGCGCCTTAACCTGCGGAGTCTCAGTCCCGAGCATCCAGTTCAGCCATCATCTGTTTCAACTGTGGAGAGCAGGGTCATTTCAGCACTAAGTGTCCGAGGTAGACTATCACGTGTAATAATTGTGGAATTGCCGGGCATAAGGCCCGTTTCTGCCGAAGGGACCTCAAACCTACTCCGACGTCATCTCAGGCCCTGAAGCAGTCAGTAGTTTAGAATCAGGCCACTCAGTCCACGTAATTTAAGACGATGTGAGCAAACAAAGGCGGAGTCCACAGCTATCAGACAGGAGCATCCGGTTTAGGGGTCAGCTATAACACCCCCAATCCACTCAGGGATATTACACGCCATAGACCCTCTCCTCGAGGATCTACCAGGCTGATAACTACAATCAAACATCTAAACATCGCCTTTAAGGCTAAAATGACTCAGTAGACCGACTTGGTCTTTCAATAATAACATACAACTCAATTCCAAACACATACCCACGCATGGGTCAAAATACAATAAACTCCCGTACAACGGGGAAAAGATACTGCAGCGGAAAAGAAAATACAACTAGACCAATACGACATCAACGGATCCTCGTGTGATTAGTATCGTTCATATTTCATCATCCTTCGTGCCGACCCTATGCTATGCTCCAAAACCTGAATGCAAAAATAGACATCCACCCCCTGAATACTCGGGGGTTAGCAAAACTCCACTGTTTTGCTAGTGCAAGTACAAGTGCAAAAATACGAGCCATACAATACAAGTTCCAAGAACAATAATAATCAGGAATCCTCAAAGTTCCAAACGTAATGAAAAGCACTTCCCGAGGCATGAGTTTGGTAAAAGATTCCAAAATCGAAAGATCACAAATCAAGGGAAAACAATTTATAAAACAGTTTAAAATGCCATCGAGAGTTTTAATAGAAAACAATTTAGGATTTCCGAATCCTTATCTTTCCAAAAGTCAACAGGGGTCACAGCCCAAAGGTTTTGTTTTCGCAAATAGAAAACAGACAACAATTCACAGGGCCCGAGCCCAACATCACGTGTCCTCGGCGGAGATAAAAATCAACACAACATAATCACACACGCGCATCGCCTAGGACCGGGACGAAGCCATAAATCCCACTCGAGGCCTCGAAGGACCCTCCCGAGCTGGCTAGCGAAACAAATCACACACATCTCACGGTTGGATCAATCGCTTGTTGCATCCTGGCCACATGATCGCATGCCATGTGCCACCGTAGATTATCTCAGGCTCTCACGGTTGGATCAATCACTTGTTACATCCTGACCACATGATCACGTGCCATGTGTCACTGTAGACCTTCAACCATATCCACACATTCACACAAATAACACAATGCAACAAAGATATCCAAACAATTCACTCAGAGGCATCAAACACTTAGCAAAACACCACGTCAAACCACAACGCACCGAAATGAAATAATATACGTCCACACGCAAATACCAAGTGCATCATCAACACCAAATATATCCATAGGATTTACATAGTCATTTACAAGACACAACATTCACAAAACACACGCGTTTTGAAAGCAAGCCTTTAACAAGGCTAAACCGAATCTTTTGAAAGTTCAATTCAAACGACCAAACAACCACATTTAGACGATCACTAATTATCATATCCATAAAACAAGAATAGTATGGGCAAGGTACTTGCCTCGATATCACGAGCAATGTAAAAATGAACGGATACGGCCAGGTAGCCCTCAAATTCCCGAACACTATCTATAACGCGATAGCACCGAATTTACTACGGGAAAACACCACATGAATCATCAATGACCAACGGAATTCAACATCGGAATCATCGAGCACCTATAATCCTCCGTAAGGAATAATAAAACATGATTACGACGAGAATCAAGGCCAAAAACAACGGAAATCCCAACAAACTATCAAAGGGAACTCATTCGAACATTTAATCGAACATTAAATGTTCAAGACCCTTCAAGAACAAAGAAATCACCCCTCGGGTTGAACGAACCAAAGATACGAGTATCCAATCCGTAGAACAAGTTCAAAACAACGTTTATACAACAATTAATTGATTAAAAACTGATTGGAATCGAAATCAAAAAGGAAAATCCCCAAATCTACAAAAACAAGGGTTCAAGCCAAAATACCTTGATTTGGATGAATGATTCAAGTAGAGGTCGAAAATCTACAACAAGACTTGAGGTGGATGATCTCTACAAGTTTGGGAGCACTCAAATCGCCCAAAATCGCCCTTAGAATCGCCTAGAATGGGAGGAGGAAGAAGAGAGGAGAAAATGAATGTTTCTCCTCGAAAATCTGCTAAAAATGCAGAAAAAGCCCGTGTGCCGCGGCACAGGACATGTGTGCCGTGGCCCAGGGCCAAAAAAAATGCCCAGGAATCAGCTTAGTGCCGCGGCACAGCTGAAGTGTGCCGCGGCACACCGGAAAGCCCCCACCCACACGAAAAAGGCACATCGTGTAGTCTTAGCTATTTCGACCATAACTCCCTCGTCTGGACTCCGATTGACTCACCGTTTGAACCATTGGAAAGCTAACTTGATGCTCTATAATATTGAAAAGATTCAGAATTTTTGGAGTTTCCAAGAATTAATGGTGACTTTACAAAGTCGAACTCCCACGTGAAAAAGTCGATTAAGGACACGGAACTCAACAAAACGACACCGAAACGAACTCGGATGACAAAAAGTGCAGAATTAATCATTCTTGAAATGACGAAACGGTCATGAGCGAGTCATCAAAATGGACTTCCGCCGAATAAAGAAAATTACCGAAATTCGAAATTGCGGATATTACATTCTACCCTCCTTAAAAGAAGTTTCGTCCCGAAACTTAAAACAAGTAGGGGGAGCAATATACCCGCCAGGAAAACTCGACGAGATACACAAAAACAAAACTCGCGCCAACGGCGAAACGCTGCAAGAAACGCAAAGAGACATACGGCGTGAAAACGCGCTCCACGACGACCAACACAACGCCACCGTAGAGACATAATAAAATCAATAAGTGACAAACGTCATCAAATAGATAGTACAATCAGATCGATTATCCGAACAATCACAAAACACAACAAACGAAAATCAATACGATTGACCAACCTAACGGTTCATCAATCCAAACGCGAGTCAAACGCTGAACAAACACGGAATTCCACCGCCCAAGGGTTGGAAGATCGAAACGAGACTGATTTCCCGAACTTAAGGGAATTACGAAGGAGTCTGATTGTTCAACAATCACGAAACGAGATCAACAAAAACCGAACAATCAAACAATCGAACCACAAAGATCGAGACAACAAAAATTGAACGATCATGTTCGGATCACGAAGAACAAGAAGGTTCAACCGACAACTCCGAGGTTCACATCTCGACTCGAGACAAAACATGATCCGGTGAAAACAACAAGATGCACACTCACATAAGATCCACAGGAAAGGGAATAACAATTGAAAAGTCACACGACGAACGAGTAATTCCGAAACAATACCACCCTCGTTCGATTAACAAAAGTAAGAGACTGGGCAAGCTCAGAAAATGTTAACAAACATAAACGAGTCGACAGAGTCGAAAATACAGAAGTTCCAAATCCGATCCACTTCGAATAAAAGAACTAGTAGAACCAAAAGATGCTACTTCCGAACAAGGTTCACAAGAATCGAACCAAACTCGGAAAAGTCACAGCGATAACCGATCGACCCAAAACAAGATCACACTGCTCGAACGATGAAACCGAAATACGTAACAAGCTCGGACGGTATCAACGAACACGCGAATCGATAGATCGAGAAAGAGAAAATATAGAAGCCAAAAATAATACGGGTATTATATTCGACCTCTTCTAAAAGAAAGTCGTCCCGCAACTCACAAACGGAAACAAGGTAACAACACAAAAGCAACCGGCGAAAAATCTCCTATGGGCCTCTCGAGCCGATCTCGATAAGCTGTCTTTGAAGCGCAAACTCCGAAAGTCTCGGTAGCCAATTCGCAAAACCGAATTCGGTGACCTCGAGTCCACACTCGAAATGTGTTCTTGTGAGAAGGACAAATTGCACGTACATTCCCCCGGCACATCACGGTTGAAACACCTCGGCTCGGCATACCGAAAATACAAATGCTAGATACAATGGGGCATAACGTCGCAAAACAACATAGCGGAGATGCCAACTCAGCACAACAAAGAATCATAACACATATCATATACAACGATTACCATCGTAAAGTAATATATACACATACACCACAGCAACGACGGTATCGTTCGACGACCTCAACGGCCCGAACGATAACCAACACGTAATTACAAACATCATGAAACAATCACACATGTACACCAACGTACAAACCCAAGCTTCAACATCTCACACTCGTGTGACACACGCAATCCACCACGAGGCGAGAACCATTAAATACCAGTTCACACCTCTCACAGAGGGCTAGTACAACAAATGCGTGGCAACGCCTCAACGTTCATGCCACCAATTCGATCATACTCGGGATCAAACACCATTACGACAACGCGAACATCATACATACATTCCCAAACGCAAATGGCAATTGATAGGTTTTTAAAAAAAATGAAAACCACCCTTTTGAAAATAATTTAGGAAAAACACCGGTTGATCTTGAGTATCACCTTTCAAAAAAAGTAAAAACGTGAAACATCGTTATCGAGACTTTGGAAAACCATTTCGCATTTGATAAAAATGAGGACACTTTCTTTTAGTGAAAAGCTTTCAGAATATTCGACCCTCGGGTCTAAGTAAAAGTGTTTATAAAACATTGAAAATATCTCAAAACATTTTGGTCCTCGAGGTAGCAGAATTTTGAAACATATTGTGGCACCTTAGAAGTACCGCGAAAACAATTCATTTGAAACGTCGTCTAAATTTATTTCTAAGATACTCAAGTTTTCAAAAATAATTCAATGCCAAAAGGACGATGCCAAAAAGGCTAGAATGCCCGTAAATTTCGTAATTACACAAAACTTTATAGCGACGTGGGTCGGCTGGAACCCACCAGGATAAAACCATTTACAAAAACGCCAAAGGTGATGACGGTAATATTTCAAAAACTTACAAAAGCCATTTATAAAATACTAAATACCGTCATAAGAATTTCGCCAAAGCGATCAAGGCCATAATGCCAAAACTCGGTTAAAGGAATCGGTTTTTGAAATAAAACTCAGTCGGTAAAATACTGAAAGTCATTACAAAAGAACTCACGCAGCGGATAAAAGAAATACGGTCCAACATACACAATCGAGCAACACTACTCCTCATATGAACGAAATATGAGGGTCAAATAACCACATATCAAGAAATCAAAATCCATAAGAGGATTCCATCACTTAACAAATAATCATAAAAATAGCTCGTGTCACACGAGGCACAACACAAAGAAGGGGGACTTACATCCACAAGTCGCACGAAGATGATGATCGCCCACGATACTAATCACGACCAACAAACTCAGACGACGCGTCGCGACACGACTTAGTCAGACTTAATCCGACAAGACAAAACTCAACAGACACCACTGACCCGACAGCCTAGGTTTCCACAACCTAAGCTCCGATACCATTTATGTAACACCCCCAATCCACTCAAGGATATTACACGCCGTAGACCCTCTCCTCGAGGATCTACCAGGCTGATAACTAAAATCAAACATCTAAACATCGCCTTTAAGGCTAAAATGACTCAGTAGACCGACTTGGTCTTTCAATAATAACATACAACTCAATTCCAAACACATACCCACGCATGGGTCAAAATACAATAAACTCCCGTACAACGGGAAAGATCTTGCAGAAAAGAAAATACAACTAGACCAATACGACATCAACGGATCCTCGTGTGATTAGTATCGTTCATCTTTCATCATCCTTTGTGCCGACCCTGTGCTATGCTCCAAAACCTGAATGCAAAAATAGACATCCACCCCCTGAATACTCGGGGGTTAGCAAAACCCCACTGTTTTGCTAGTGCAAGTACAAGTGCAAAAATACGAGCCATACAATACAAGTTCCAAGAACAATAATAATCAGGAATCCTCAATGTTCCAAACGTAATGAAAAGCACTTCTCGAGGCATGAGTTTGGTAAAAGATTCCAAAATCGAAAGATCACAAATCAAGGGAAAACGATTTATAAAACAGTTTAAAATGCCATCGAGAGTTTTAATAGAAAACAATTTAGGATTTCCGAATCCTTCTCTTTCCAAAAATCAACAGGGGTCACAACCCAAAGGTTTTGTTTTCGCAAATAGAAAACAGACAACAATTCACATGGCCCGAGCCCAACATCACGTGTCCTCGGCGGAGATAAAAATCAACACAACGTAATCACACACGCGCATCGTCTAGGACCGGGACGAAGCCACAAATCCCACTCGAGGCCTCGAAGGACCCTCCCGAGCTGGCTAGCGAAACAAATCACACACATCTCATGGTTGGATCAATCGCTTGTTGCATCCTGGCCACATGATCGCATGCCATGTGCCACCGTAGATTATCTCAGGCTCTCACGGTTGGATCAATCACTTGTTGCATCCTGACCACATGATCACGTGCCATGTGTCACCGTAGACCTTCAACCATATCCACACATTCACACAAATAACACAATGCAACAAAGATATCTAAACAATTCACTCAGAGGCATCAAACACTTAGCAAAACACCACGTCAAACCACAACGCACCGAAATGAAATAATATACGTCCACACGCAAATACCAAGTGCATCATCAACACCAAATATATCCATAGGATTTACATAGTCATTTACAAGACACAACATTCACAAAACACACGCGTTTTGAAAGCAAGCCTTTAACAAGGCTAAACCGAATCTTTTGAAAGTTCAATTCAAACGACCAAACAACCACATTTAGACGATCACTAATTATCATATCCATAAAATAAGAATAGTATGGGCAAGGTACTTGCCTCGATATCATGAGCAATGTAAAAATGAACGGATACGGCCGGGTAGCCCTCAAATTCCCGAACACTATCTAGAACGCGATAGCACCGAAATTACTACGGGAAAACACCACATGAATCATCAATCACCAACGGAATTCAATATTGGAATCATCGAGCACCTATAATCCTCCGTAAGGAATAATAAAACATGATTACGACGAGAATCAAGGCCAAAAACAACGGAAATCCCAACAAACTATCAAAGGGAACTCATTCGAACATTTAATCGAACATTAAATGTTCAAGACCCTTCAAGAACAAAGAAATCACCCCTCGGGTTGAACGAACCAAAGATACGAGTATCCAATCCGTAGAACAAGTTCAAAACAACGTTTATACAACAATTAATTGATTAAAAACGGATTGGAATCGAAATCAAAAAGGAAAATCCCCAAATCTACAAAAACAAGGGTTCAAGCCAAAATACCTTGATTTGGATGAATGATTCAAGTAGAGGTCGAAAATATACAACAAGACTTGAGGTGGATGATCTCTACAAGTTTGGGAGCACTCAAATCGCCCAAAATCGCCCTTGGAATCGCCTAGAATGGGAGGAGGAAGAAGAGAGGAGAAAATGAATGTTTCTCCTCGAAAATCTGCTAAAAACGCAGAAAAAGTCCGTGTGCCGCGGCACAGGACAAGTGTGCCGCGGCCCAGGGCCAAAAATAACGCCCAGGAATCAGCTTAGTGCCGCGGCACAGCTGAAGTGTGCCGCGGCACACGGTACAGCCCACTCCAACACGAAAAAGGCACATCGTGTAGTCTTGGCTATTTCGACCATAACTCCCTCGTCTGGACTCCGATTGACTCACCGTTTGAACCATTGGAAAGATAACTTGATGCTCTATAATATTGCAAAGATTCAGAATTTTTGGAGTTTCCAAGAATTAATGGTGACTTTACAAAGTCGAACTCCCACGTGAAAAAGTCGATTAAGGACACGGAACTCAACAAAACGACACCGAAACGAACTCGGATGACAAAAAGTGCAGAATTAATCATTCTTGAAATGACGAAACGGTCATGAGATAGTCATCAAAATGGACTTCCGCCGAAAAAATAAAATTACCGAAATTCGAAATTGCGGATATTACATCAGCAAGCCCCGAATTTATGAGATGAAGAGAACCGACGATCTGGAGGCCCGAATGATCTCAGGTACGCTCGAAATTTTATCTCAACTTATGTGTACCCTTTTTGATACTGGTGCATCGCATTCATTCATTTCCGAGTCATGCTTGAGTAGACTTCATCTGGATAGTGCTACTAGTTGTGAACCTTATGTCATTGGCCTACCAGACGGTAGAAGAATTATCGGGAATCGTGAAGTTAAGAATTTTCCAATTCATCTTAATGGTCGTGTATGGCTGGCAGACCTAATCGTGGTGCATTTACCTAGAGACGACATTATTTTGGGTATTGATTGGATGGATCGTCACGATGCCATCCTTAGTGTCCGTAAGCGTATGGTCACTATTGTTTCAGACGATGGAGTCAAGTATGTATTTCAGGGGGGTAACCCCAGCCGTTTCGGAAAAGTCATTAATATGATGAAGGCAGTGAAATTACTCAATCAGGGGTGTGTTGGTTATTGGTCCTATATGACCAAGACCGAGAAATCATCAGTGATGTTGGTGGATATTCCTATAGTGAGAGAATACGCTGATGTATTTTCAGATGAGTTACCTAGTTTGCCTCCACAGAGAGACGTGGAATTCACGATAGAGTTGAAGCCTCGTACGTCTCCATTATCGAAGGCCCCGACCGAAATGTAGGAATTGAAGAATCAACTGGAGGAATTGACCGAGAAAGGTTATATCTGACCGAGTGCATCCCCGTGGGGAGCTCCAGTGTTATTTGTCAAGAAGAAGCACGATTCATTTCGCTTGTGTATTGATTATAGAGAGTTGAACAGGGTGACGATCAAGAATAAGTATCCCATACCCCATATTGATGATCTCTTAGATCAACTTCAGGGAGCTTCAGTATTTTCCAAGATCGATTTAAGATCTGGGTATCATCAGTTGCGAATTCAAGAGTCGGATATCACAGGGACGGTGTTTCGAACACGATATAGGCACTACGAGTTTGTAGTGATGCCATTTGGGTTAACTAATGCACCTGCTGTATTCATGGAGTTGATGAACCAAGTTTTCATCGACTATTTAGACCAGTTCGTGGTTGTTTACATAGATGACATTTTGATTTATTCTCGTGACCGAGAGCAGCACGAAGTTCACCTTCATCAGGTTCTTGACGTGTTGAGATGAGAGCAACTCCATGGAAAATTTTCCAAATGTGAGTTCTGGATGTCTGAGGTGACGTTTATTGGACATGTGATTTCATCAGATGGAGTACGCATCAACTCTTAGAAGACGGAGTCTATCCGAGATTGGCAACCTCCGAAGAATGTTAAGGAAATCCGAAGCTTTCTCGGATTAGCAGGCTATTACCGGTGATTTGTGGAAAGATTTCTAAAATCGCTCAGCCTATGATGAACCTTTTGCAGAAGGATAAGAAATACACGTGGTCTGATGCGTGTCAACAGAGTTTTGAAGAGCTCAAGAGCCGTTTAATTTCAGCACCTGTCCTTTCTTTACCACAAGGGACAGAAGGATTTTTGGTTTATAGTGACGCATCCGGACACGGTCTCGGATGTGTAATAATGTAGAACGGGAAAGTTATTGCCTATGCTTCGCGGAAACTAAGACCTTACGAGGTCAATTATGTGACCCACGACCTGGAGCTAGCAGTCGTGGTTTTCGCGTTGAATATTTGGTGTCATTATCTTTATGGCATCACCTGTCAGATTTTTACCGATTATAAGAGTTTGAAGTATATATTTACTCAGAAGGAGTTAAATATGCGACAGAGATGGTGGTTGGAACTAATCAAGGATTATGATATTGAGATACTGTACCACCCGGGCAAGGCAAACGTTGTCGTCGATGCCTTGAGTCGTAAGTCTGTTCAGGAGCAAATGCTTGCTCGTTTAACAGTTCAGAAGGAGCTTCAACAGGAATTCCTAATACCCGAGATCGAGGTCTGGTTACAGCGAGGGCAAGGGTAGCTTTGCATGTTAGAGATTTCATCACCACTTGAGGAGACGATCAGAGTGAATCAGGGTTCAGACACGTTTTTGTTGCGCATCCGAGAGGATGTGGCTCAAGGTAAAACCCCTGGATTCGTGGTCCACAAGGATGGACGTTTGCGATTTAAGAACCGGTTATGCGTTCCGGCGGATGACGAGTTGAAAAACTCGATTTTCATAGAGGCCCATGCTACCCCTTATTCTATTCATCCAGGGTCTAGCAAGATGTACAAAGACTTGAAACAAAATTACTGGTAGAGTAATATGAAGCGAGAAGTCGCAGAATTTGTTTCGAGATGTTTAACATGTCAGCAAGTCAAGATAGAACATCAGCGACCGGTGGGTATGCTGAAACCGCTCCCTATTCTAGAGTGGAAGTGGGAGGATATTTCAATGGACTTCATCACGAGTTTGCCGACGAGTCATCGTGGCATGAATGCAATTTGGGTAATTGTGGACTGTTTAACCAAGTCAGCTCAATTCCTTGAGATTAAGGATACGTGGAGTCCTGAGAGACTTGCCCAGTTATTCATTAAAGAGATTGTGAGATTTCACGGTACTCCTAAGAGTATCATTTCTGATCGTGATGGACGATTCGTGTCATATTTTTGGAAAACAGTTCATCGTGCCATGGGAACTCATCTGAATTTCAGCACATCTTTTCATCCTCAGTCCGACGGACAATCAGAGCGAACCATTCAGACGTTGGAGGACATGTTGAGAGCATGTGTTCTCGATTGGAAAGACGATTGGGAAGCCCAAATACCGTTGATTGAGTTCACGTACAATAACAGTTGGCATGCTTCGATTAAGATAGCACCTTACGAGGCCTTATACGGTCTTCGTTGTCAATCTCTCTTATGTTGGGATGACTTATCAGAATCAATCGGCACCGAGCCCGGTATGCTTATAGCCGCCCGCGAGAAGGTAACTTTGATCAGGATTCGTTTGTTGACCGCTCAGAGTCAACAAAAATCATATGCAGATAATCGTCGTCAACCAGCAGGTGACCACGTTTTGGTCAAGGTATCCCCGAGTTGAGGTATCTTCCATTTCGGGAAGCGGGGAAAGTCGAGTCCGAGATTCATTAGACCGTTTGAGATTTTGGATCGAGTAGGCAGTCTGGCTTATTGATTGGCTTTACCTTCGGCGATGAGCTGAATTCATAATGTGTTTTACGTCTCTTAGTTGCGAAAGTAAGTTGCTGACCCGAGTCACATACTTTAGTTCGATGAAATCGAGATCTCAGATGATCATTCGTACGAGGAGCGTCTTGTACGAGTCTTAGAGCGATATATCAAACAGTGGAGGAACAAAACGATTCCTATGGTTAAAATTCAGTGGTCTAGACATGGAGTCGAAGAGGCTACCTAGGAAATCGAGGATAGTATGCAGGAGAGTTATCTCGAATTGTTCGACCCTTAGTTTCGAGAACAAAACTCTTTTTAAGGGAGGGAGTATGTAATACCCGGTTGTAAATTCATTCATTATCATTTAGTAAATTGTCACTCAGTAATTTTTCACTCAATAATGATCATTCATCATTCACGTTCATTTATTTGTATTTCATTGTTGGCATTCTTTGAGTCGTGTTTCAATTACCAATCGTCATTCAACTCCGTTTGAGAATCGAGATGAGAATATTATCATAATCTTCTTGATTGGTAGTCTTGTATTGGAAGTATCATCTATTGCATGTTATTGGACTTAACTACATTCATGCAAGTGTTGTATATCGGATCATTCATCATTGTAACGAGAATACGGAGTTATCGGATTGTCATCGTTTCCAGTAGTGAGTTACGGCCGTAACTTATCATGTATTACGGGCGTAACATGCATTCATGTGATTAGAGATTTCTGGACGAAGACGTCGTACGGCCGTAAGTAATACAAGATACGGCCGTAAGAAGGTAGGTACGGCAGTATGACTTGAAGGTTACGGTCGTAGCATGCATTCGTTGGTTCAGGATTTGTTGTCAACGAAGACAACTTACAGTCGTAAGTTTGGTAGGATATGGCCATAAGTGTTGGTGTTGGTGTTCAGGAGATTTTTTCGACGAACTGTTGTTACGGCCGTAAGGTAGTTCTGGTACGGCCGTAACTCGGTCAGTGCGAGCATTATTTTTTTTCGATGAAGTTTTGTTACATCCGTATGTAATGGAGATTACGGTTGTAAAGCCGTTGACTTGGGAAGTTACGGCCGTAAGGTGGTAGAGTTACGGCCGTAACTCTACGCAGTATTTAAGGACATGAACTGGATTTTTGTGCTCATTTCATCACTTTTTCATTTTGGTTCCAAGAGAGAGAGAGATATTTTGGGAGAGGTTTTTCATCATCAAACACTTGTGTGTTTGTGTTTAATCATCTTTACTTCGTTGTGGATCTTGGGAAGTCGATTAACACAAGTCTCGACGGATCGAAGAGTTTAGATCTTCAAAGGTAATTTTTCTCTAACCCTTAGAATTCGATTTTGAGATGGAATATCATGTTTTGGATGTTATAATTATGATATGTAAAGAGATATAGATATGATTATGAGTTTCTACGAATTATCATTGGATTGTTGGAGAATAATTCAAGAACACTTTAAATGTTGAATTTTGGAATTGGGGGTTTCGATTAGATGTTGTTGAAATCCCGAATTGTGTATTCGTATTGGATTATTGATTGTATTGAGGATGTTTTGTTGGATTGAATCACTCCTTGGAGGTTTGGCAACGATATAATTGAGATTGGTTACAATGTGTTTGTAATAATGCCCCAATGAATTTGTATATTGTTGTATCGACTTTGAGTTGGTTGTGATCATGCTTGATTCGTATATTAAGCGGATTATTGGTAATTGTGTTATTCAAGGTTTTTCGAGCGACCGATATTTCCACTTAGGACGTTTGTTCGAGGAAGGACTTTTATTCACCGGTATTTGTGTAAGTTAATTCTTACTCGGTTAAAAGGATACTCATTCCTTTCGTTGTTGCTCATTCATATTCAGAATTCATTCATGGTATGTTATTCATGTTGAGACTTGTAATTATCAAACAAATCATTCAATTCACGAGGAATGACGGTTCCAATCATTTCAGTAAGCCATCATTCATTTCATTATTATTTCATCTCGGTGAGGCAATCTTTACCCTTGTCGGATTGTTATTCATTAATATTCATCATGGTCACTTTTGTTCTTGTGACCTTCTGGGATCATATTGCGTGGCCGGGTGTTTATGTGTGAAATTTTTAGTCGGGCACACGATAGTCATGTGATGCGGGTTCACCGACACACTGAACTGTGCACACGGTAACGTGCCTCTGTGAGACTAATTAGGTACAAGTGCGGGTGTGTCTGGACACTCGTCTTGTGCACTTACACGTCCCATTACGGGCGTACTATGATGCTCCTCTTCAGCTTGTTTTCATCTAAGATATGTAATGATTGTGCTTGTTCAACTCTTGAGGATTGTTGTTCTGTGTCACTGACCCCGTTGGGGATATTGCTTTTAGGTCATGGCAAGGCAAAAGCACGGTAAGAGAAAGTTGACGGCGAGGAGTCCCAGTGATACTAGTAGGGGGGACAGTCCTTTCAATCATTTATGTTTCTTCATTTGTATTTCCGCTGCAGTTTCTGTTTGGGTGTTCATTTTGTTCAGTGTTGTCATCTTCATATGAGATATATCTGTATTCTGTATTTTTGGGTGTATTTTACTTAAAACTCCTCATCGGAGTAATTGATAATATAATGAGGTTCGGTACTACAGTTATATTAGTTAATTCATAAATTTTCATTCACCTGGTGGGTCCCAGTTGGGAGTCCACGGCACTGTAATAGCCGCCTAGTTTGGAGTGTTACAGAGTTGGTATCGGAGCATGGTTTTGAATACTGCCCTTTCGAGTCATGCCTCATTGAAATCATCGTTCACCACACTAGTATCATTGGACTTTTGCGTCACATGTGACCTGTGCAAACGCCAAGACCCTCCGACCGAAAGAACTGTAAGATTTCTGACGCCATGATATAATTTCTGGCAATAAGGATCACTCATTCATCATTCATCAGTCAACAATCCTCAATCATCATTTTCATATTGATCATGTCAATCATGTTAACTCATTAATCACTCAGTTCATTTCATTGCTCAGTTGTTGATCTTGTGGATCGTATTATCAATCTTGTTAACTTGTTCAAGATAATCATTTCAAGAATTTCATCAGATAATCATGCTATCTCAGTTGATCCTTCATGTAATCATTGTGTTAGAGTGCGTATGCTCATTATTATCACTTCATAACGTAATCAGAATGCGGTACTCATGAGAGATCTATAATTATCATGTGACTTTCCTACTTCAGTATGGAGAGAGCTGTCAGAGGACGCAGGGGAAGAGGCCGCGGTGCGGGCCAAAACCCTGGAGCTCGTGTGAATACACACGCGAACACGAGGAATAATGCTAATTCAACAAGCAGAGACGCTGCCACTCATTCACCCGGAGATAATCATTCACCGTCAAGGAGTCGTACCCGAGATACAGCTCAATCGGAAGGTATCCACTCACTTTTATGCAGGGCATGATGGCCCAGATGACTCAAATGGCACGTCTGATGGAGACGATGCAGAACTCAACCGCTCAGAATCAACAGGCTCCTCCTCCGCCACCTCAGAGGTAAAAGAGGGGTGTGGGCAGTATTATTGGTGACATCTCTCGCCAGAGACCACCTACTTTTGAGGGCTCGTCTGAGCCGGCGGATATTGTTCACTGGCTTGAACACTTTGAGAAACTATTTGCTATGGTGGATTGTCCCGAAGGGCACAAAGTTTCAGTCGCGGCTTAATATCTGGGTAAGAGCGCTCACTCATGGTGGCTATCTTTGAAGCCCACCAACGGATCTTGCACTTGGGACCAGTTCAAGACTCTCATGATGGAAAGGTATTATCCGGCCCCACTCAGGGAGGCCAAGTGATCGGAATTACTCATTCACGACCCCTCAACGAATGATGATGTTCTCGCCATCGCCGAGAAGTTTCATGAGCTACTTCCCTTTGCCTCATCTATTATCCACTCCGAGACAGATACGATCAAGTATTTCAGTAAGAGGTTGAACCCTCGTACGCAGATGTAGTTGTTTAATCATCATTGCACCACTCTGGCCAAATTCATTGAGAAAGCTCTTTCTTATGAGCTTACTTCTAAGGAAATTGCTAAGCAACAACCTTCATCTGCTAGCAAGAAATCAAAGAATCGTAATCAGTCTGAAGGCAGTCAGGCAACCATCAAGAAACCTCGTGCGGGCCCTACTTTTTCTGAGCGACCGCCTATGGCACCTAAACTTGCGGAGTCTCAGTCCCGAGCAGCCAGTTCAGCCATCTCCTATTTCAAGTGTGGAGAGCAGGGTCATTTCAGCACTAAGTGTCCTCAAACCTACTCCGACGCCATCTCAGGCCCCGAAGTAGTTAGCAGTTCAGAATCAGTCCACTCAGTCCACGTCGTTTAAGACGGCGGGAGCAAACAAAGGCGGATCCCATAGCTATCAGATGGGAGCATCCGGTTTAGGGACCGGCAAGCCCCGAATTTATGAGATGAAGAGAACCAACGATCCGGAGGCCCGAATGATCTCAAGTACACTCGAAATTTTATCTCAACTTGTGTGTACCCTTTTTGATACTGGTGCATCGCATTCATTCATTTTCGAGTCATGCTTGAGTAGACTTCATCTGGATAGTGCTACTAGTTGTGAACCTTATGTCATCGGCCTACCAGACGGCAGAAGAATTATCGGAAATCGTGAAGTTAAGAATTTTCCGATTCAGTTTAATGGTCGTGTATGGCTGGCAAACCTAATCATGGTGCATTTACCTAGAGAGGACGTTATTTTGGGTATTGATTGGATGGATCGTCATGATGCCATCCTTACTGTCCGTAAGTATATGGTCACTATTGTTTCAGACGATGGAGTCGAGTGTGTATTTCAGGGGGTAATCCCAGCCATTTCGGAAAAGTCATTAATATGATGAAGGCAGTGAAATTACTCAATCAGGGGTGTGTTGGTTATTGGTCCTATATGACCAAGACCGAGAAATCATCAGTGATGTTGGCGGATATTCCTATAGTGAGAGAATACGCCGATGTATTTTCACATGAGTTACCTAGTTTGCTTCCACAGAGAGATGTGGAATTCATGATAGAGTTGGAGCCTCGTACGTCCCCATTATCGAAGGCACCATATTGGATGGCCCCGACTGAAATGTAGGAATTGAAGAATCAACTAGAGGAATTGACCGAGAAAGGTTATATCCGACTGAGTGCATCCCCGTGGGGAGCTCCAGTGTTATCTGTCAAGAAGAAGGACGATTCATTTCGCTTGTGTATTGATTATAGAGAGTTGAACAGGGTGACGATCAAGAATAAGTATCCCATACCCCGTATTTATGTCTCTTAGATCAACTTCAGGGAGCTTCAGCATTTTCCAAGATCGATTTAATATCTGGGTATCATCAGTTGCGAATTCAAGAGTCGGATATCACAGGGACGGTGTTTCGAGCACACTATGGGCACTACGAGTTTGTAGTGATGCCGTTTGGGTTAACTAATGCACCTGATGTATTCATGGAGTTGATGAACCGAGTTTTCATCAACTATTTAGACCAATTCGTGGTTGTTTTCATAGATGACATTTTGATTTATTCTCATGACCGAGAGGAGCGAGAAGTTCACCTTCATCAGGTTCTCGACGTGTTGAGATGAGAGCAACTCTATGGAAAATTCTCCAAATGTGAGTTCTAGATGTCCGAGGTGACATTTATCGGACATGTGATTTCATCAGACGGAGTACTCATCGACTCTCAGAAGACGGAGGCTATCCAAGATTGGCAACCTCCGAAGAATTCTAAGGAAATCCGAAGCTTTCTCAGATTACCAGGCTATTACCGGCAATTTGTGGAAGGATTTCTAAAATCGCTCAGCCTATGACGAACCTTTTGTGGAAGGATAAGAAATACACGTGGTGTGACGCGTCTCAACAGAGTTTTGAAGAGCTCTAGTGCCGTTTAATTTCAGCGCCTGTCCTTTCTTTATCACAAGGGACGGAAGGATTCATGGTTTATAGTAACGCATCCGGACACGGTCTCGAATATGTACTAATGCAAAACGGGAAAGTTATTGCCTATGCTTCGCGGCAACTGAGACCTTACGTGGTCAATTATCCGACCCACGACCTGGAGCTAGCAGTCGTGGTTTTCGCGTTGAATATTTGGCGTCATTATCTTTATGGCATCACCTGTCTGCTTTTCACCGATCATAAAATTTGAAGTATATATTTACTCAAAAGGAGTTAAATATGCGACAGAGACGGTGGTTGGAACTAATCAAGGATTATGATATTGAGATACTGTACCACCCGAGCAAGGCGAATGTTGTCGTCGATGCCTTGTCCGTTCAGGAGCAAATGCTTGCTCGTTTAATAGTTCAGAAGGAGCTTTAACAGGAATTCCTAAGACCTGAGATCGAGGTCTGGTTACAGCCAGTGCAAGGGTAGCTTTGCATGTTAGAGATTTCATCGCAACTTGAGGAGGCGATCAGAGTGAATCAGGGTTCAGACTTATTTTTGTTGCGCATTCGAGAGGATGTGGCTCGAAGGAAAACCCCTGGATTCGTGGTCCACGAGGATGGACATTTGCAATTTAAGAACCGGTTATGCGTTCTGGTGGATGACGAGTTGAAAAACTCGATTTTGAGAGAGGCCCATGCTACCCCTTATTCTATCCATCCAGGGTCTAGCAAGATGTACAAAGACTTGAAACAAAATTACTGGTAGAGTAGTATGAAGCGAGAAGTCGCAGAATTTGTTTCGAGATGTTTAAAATGTCAGCAAGTCAAGATAGAACATGAGCAACCAGCAGGTATGCTGAAACTGCTCCCTATTCCAGAGTGGAAGTGGGAGGATATTTCAATGGACTTTATCACGAGTTTGCCGACGAGTCGTCGTGGCATGAATGTAATTTGGGTAATTGGGGACCATTTAACCATGTCAGCTCATTTCCTTGAGATTAAGGATACACGGGGTCCTGAGAGACTTGCCCAGTTATTCATTAAAGAGATCGTGAGATTGCACGGTACTCCTAAGAGTATCCTTTCTGATCGTGAGGGACGATTCGTGTCATATTTTTGGAAATCAGTTCATCGTGCCATGGGAACTCATCTGAATTTCAGCACAACTTTTCATCCTCAGTCCGACGGACAATCAGAGCGAACCATTCAGACGTTGGAGGACATGTTGAGAGCATGTGTTCTCGATTGGAAAGATGATTGGGAAGCCCAATTACCGTTGATTGAGTTCACGTACAATAACAGTTAGCATGCTTCGATTAAGATAGCACCTTACGAGGCCTTATATGGTCGTCATTGTCGATCTCCCTTGTGTTGGGATGACTTATCAGAATCAATCGGCACCGAGCCCGATATTCTTATAGCCGCCCGCGAGAAGGTAACTTTGATGAGAAGTCGTTTGTTGACCGCTCAGAGTCAACAAAAATCATATGTAGATAATCATCATTGACCAGCAGGTGACCACGTTTTGGTCAAGGTATCCCCGAGTCGAGGTATCTTCCGTTTCAGGAAGCAGGGAAAGTTGAGTCCGAGATTCATTAAACCGTTTGAGATTTTGGATCGAGTAGGCAGTCTGGCTTATCGATTGGCTTTACCTCCGGCGATTAGCCGAATTCATAATGTGTTTTACGTCTCTCAGTTGCGAAATTATGTTGCCAGCCCGAGTTATATACTTCATTTCGATGAAATGGAGATTTCGGATGATCATTTGTACGAGGAGCATCCTGTACGAGTCTTAGAGCGACGTATCAAACAGTTGAGGAACAAGACGATTCCTTTGGTTAAAATTCAGTGGTCAAGACATGGAGTCGAAGAGGTTACTTGGGAAACCGAGGATAGTATGCGGGAGAGTTATCCCGAATTGTTCGACCCTTAGTTTCGAGAACGAAACTCTTTATAAGGGAGGGAGTATGTAATACCCGGTTGTAAATTCATTCATTATCATTTAGTAAATTGTCACTCAGTAATTTTTCACTCATTAATGATCATTCATCATTCACGTTCATTCATTTGTATTTCATTGTTGGCGTTCTTTGAGCCGTGTATCAATTACCGATCGTCATCCAACTCCGTTTGAGAATCGAGATGAGAATATTATCATAATCATCTTGATTGGTAGTCTTGTATTGGAAGTATCATCTATTGCATGTTATTGGACTTAACTACATTCATGCAAGTATTGTATATCGGATCATTCATCATTGTAACGAGAATACGGAGTTGTCGGATTGTCATCATTTCCAGCAGTGAGTTACGGCCGTAACTTATCATGTATTATGGGCGTAACATGCATTCATTTGATTTGAGATTTCTGGATGAAGACGCCGTACAGCCGTAAGTAATACAAGATACGGCCGTAAGAAGGTAGGTACGGCAGTATGACTTGAAGTTTATGGCCGTAGCATGCATTCGTTGGTTCAGGAGTTGTTGTCAATGAAGAGAACTTACGGCCGTAAGTTTGGCAGGATAGGGCCGTAAGTGTTTGTGTTGGTGTTCAGGAGATTTTTTCGACGAACTATTGTTACGGCCGTAAGGTAGTTCTGGTACGGCCGTAACTCGGTCAGTGCGGGCATTATTTTTTTTTTCGACGAAGTTTTGTTACATCCGTATGTAATGGAGATTACGACTGTAAAGCCGTTGACTTTGGAAGTTACGGCCGTAAGGTGGTAGAGTTACGGCCATAACTCTACGCAGTATTTAAGGACATGAATGGGATTTTTGTGCTCATTTCATCACTTCTTCATTTTGGTTCCGAGAGAGAGAGAGATATTTTGGGAGAGGTTTTTCATAATCAAACATTTGTGTGTTTTTGTTTAATCATCTTTACTTTGTTGTGGACCTTGGGAAGTCGATTAACACAAGTCTCGACGGATCGAAGAGTTTGGATCTTCAAAGGTAATTTTTCTCCAACCCTTAGAATTCGATTTTGAGATGGAATATGATGTTTTGGATGTTATAATCATGATATGTAAAGAGATATACATATGATTATAAATTTCTACGAATTATCATTGGATTGTTGGAGAATTATTCAAGAACACTTTGAATGTTGAATTTTGGAATTGGGGGTTTCGATTAGATGTTGTTGAAATCTCGAATTGTGTATTCGTATTGGATTATTGATTGTGTTGAAGATGTTTTGTTGGATTGAATCACTCCTTGGAGGTTTGGTATCGATATAATTGAGATTGGTAGTAAACAATTGAAGATTGGTTACAACGTGTTTGTTATAATTCCCCAATGAATTTGGATATTGTTGTATCGACTTTTGAGTTGGTTGTGATCATAATTGATTTGTATATTAAGCGGATTGTTGGTAATTGTGTTATTAAGGGTTGTTCGAGCGACCGATATTTCCACTTAGGACGTTTGTTCGAGGAAGGACTTTTCTTTACCGGTATTTGTGTAAGTTAATTCTTACTCGGTTAAAAGGATATTCATTCCTTTCGTTGTTGTTCTTTCATATTCATAATTCATTCATGGTATATTAATCATGTTGAGAGTTGTAATTATCAAACTAATCATTCAATTCACGAGGAACGACGGTTCCAATCATTTCAGTGAGCTATCATTCATTTCATTATTATTTCATCTCGGTGAGTCATTATTGAACCTTGTCGGATTATTATTCATTAATATTCATCATGGTCACTTTTGTTCTTATGACCTTCTGGGATCATATTGCGTGGCCCGGTGATTATGTGTGGAATTTTTAGTCGGGCACACGATAGTCATGTGATGCGGGTTCACCGACACACTGAACTGTACACACGGTAACGTGCCTCCGTGAGACTAATTTGGTACAAGTGTGGGTATGTCCGGACACTCGTCTTGTGCACTTGCACATCCCATTACGGGAGTACTATGATGCTCCTCTTCAGCTTGTTTTCATATAAGATATGTAATAATTGTGCTTGTTCAACTCTTGAGGATTGTTGTTCTGTGTAACTGACCCTGTTGGGGATGTTGTTTTAGGTCATGGCAAGGCAAAAGCACGGGAAGAGAATGTTGACAGCGAGTAGTCCCAATGATACTAGCAGGGGGCCCCAATCCTTTCAGTCATTTATGTTTCTTCATTTGTATTTCCACTGGAGTTTCCGTTTGGGTGTTTATTTTGTTCAGTGTTGTATATTTCATCTTCATATGAGATATATATGTATTCTGTATTCTTGGGTGTATTGTACTTGAAACTCCTCATCGGAGTAATTTATAATATAATGTGGTTCGGTACTACAGTTATATTCATTAATTCATAAATTTTCATTCGCCTGGTAGGTCCTAATTGGGGGTCCACGACACTGTAATAGCCGCCTAGTTTGGGGTGTTACAGCTTAAGTCCATAAATGGATCTCTTAAGCTTGCACACCAAGTGCTCTTCTTCTTCAGCAATGAATCCCTCTTGTTGGCGTATATAGATTTCCTTGTCTAGACTCCCATTCAAGAATGCAGTCTTGACATCCATTTGCCAAATCTCCAGATCCAAATACGCAGCTATATCTAAAAGAATCCGGATTGACTTAAGCATGGCTACCAGCAAAAAGGTTTCATCATAATCGATACCCTCTTTCTGAGTGTAACCTTTTGCAATAAGCCTCGCTTTGAATGTTTCAACCTTCCCGTCACCTCCTTTCTTTCGCTTGTAGACCAATTTACTCCCAATAGCTTGTACACCATTAGGTAGCTCTACTAGCTCCCACACTTTATTGGATTCCATAGATCCCATTTCTGATTCCATTGCTACTTGCCACGAGTCAGCATCTTTATCTTAGATTGCCTCCTTGTAGGTCCAAGGATGTGATTCATCTTCGCCTGGGATTAAGTCCGAAGACTTTCCCATGCCTATGAATCATTTCGGCTGACGAACAACCCTCCCACTACGACGAGGCAAATCCTGAGTTGGTGCAAAAGTCTCAGAATCGATACGTGGTGCGGTGTTAGTTGGCGCTTGTACGATTGGTATAGACGGAGTCTCGCCCCTCAGCTCTTCTAGAATTATCTCGCTCATGGGCTTATGACTAATCATATAATCCTCTTCCAGGAATCGGGCATTGGTACTAACAATGACCTTCTGATCCTGGGGACTATAGAACAAGCCACCCTTCGTTCCCTTAGGATATCCTACAAACACTCGCACTTCTGTACTAGATGCCAACTTATCAGCTTCCTTATTCAGCACATGTGCTGGAGTACCCCAAATCCGAACATATCCTAGACTGGGATTTCGCCCACTCCACATTTCTGTGGGTGTTTTTGGAACTGATTTCGTGTAATACCTGGTTGTAATTCAATCATTATCATTCAGTATTCATCATTCAGTAATTGTCACTCAGTAATTTCACTCATTAATGATCATTTGTCACTCATATTTTGTAACGCCCCCAAAATGAACCGGGACGCCACAGTGCCGTAGATCCCATGAGGGACCCACAAGGCAAGTTTTGGAAAATATTTTCTAAAATATTTTGTTAAAAGTGGTAATATACGGAAGTAATTAAGAAAGTATTCGTACAACCCAAAGTACAAAAGCAAATAGTGTCCGTACATACGGTTATTACACAACGTGGAATGTTCAAATTGATTTAAGAAATTAACAGGCCTTCTTCCAACACACTCATGCACAGCGTAACCTTCGGGGTGTCTGCACAAATTCAACAAATTTACAGCACGACATGTCGTACCCAACCTAGGTCAGAAACAATCCAAACCAAACTCAAAGGTAAAATCTAATAATTTCAAGGAATAAAGTTGTCACCGAATGTTCCATGTTATTCCTTTTATCAGCACATAAACTCCCAAGGTCGCAACCAAGGGTCACGGAAGTATCTACACAGGGATACTCCGGACGTGGGTACCATTCAGGTTTTATCCCGCAACACGGTCCAACAAGAAAACTCCCAAGGTCGTGGCCAAGGGTCACGGTAGTATCTACTCGGGAATACTCCGGACAAGATAATCGTAAGAGCACCATTCCACAATAGTAACATTTACTATGTCTAAAATTATAAGACGTAAAGTCTGAGCAAGATTCACTTGCCTCAAATCCGACGAGAGTTATTTCTTGACAAGGCAACGGCTTGAACGATCGCACTTGGAAATCCGACCTATTACATGTTTGTCGATTAACATCTTATGATAACAATGATGATCAATGACGTTCGTCCCCCTCCCGCCTGTTATAACCCTATCCTAGTTTCTTATGATGTCGGAATCGAATTTCTCCATTTTTAACCATAATGCGTGCCATTAATTTCTTAGGTTCGGCAACATTCTTTATAAGTTATCCTTCCGCTAAACAATAGTGTTCTAACACAACATTCCTAGTTAATTATAACCAACAATCACCAAGATTTCATCATTGTCTTAATATGCAAGTATAGAACGATTAATCCATCATCTTAAAATGTTTCGGTATCTATTCGGCTAGAAATTGTTGGTAAATTCATCAAGGATTCATTAACGGTTTTATTCAACATGATAATACGGTTATACATGAAGTCCTTCAAGATGATTCCGAGAAGTTGGTGATTAGCAATATGATTATGAGTTCTACCATTATTCATTCCAATTTCTAGCTTTGATGGATATCGATTAACAATTGCGATAGTTATATACCGGTTCGATTATTACTGAGGGTTCTAAGCTACCCAAGGCATCCGAGGTTTACTATAACTTACCAAACAATACTGAAATGAGTTCAAGGTTGGATAAACTTACCTTTACTGACAAAAGATGATGAAGAACGACGGTGGACGAAGGAGAACGAGAGGATGACACCTTCAAGACCTTCCCCGAAGCTTGATTAACGTACTCTAATAGGATAGCACTTGAATTGGGAGGTTAGAATTGGTCCAAGGATGGTAGAGAGCAGTGTACAAGGAAGAAGAATGATTTTTGGGACGGAAGAAATGAAAGGCAAAGTGTTCTTTTATAAACTCAGATTGCCCTTACGTACGTTATGCCTGACGGTTTACGTACGTAAGAGACTTTACGTACGTTATGGCAAAATATTAACGTACGTAAGGAACTCGCTGGAACGATTTACACACATCGTTACGTACGTAACGAAAGCGGGTTAACGTACGTAACACCTCGTTGACTTGCCTATCGCAATCACGCCGAAAGTTGGTCGGCATGCGTACTACCTGACGAAGATTCCTATCCGAAGACCGAAGACCGATGTTACGTACGTAAGGGCCGATATTTAACGTACGTAATGACTCAGATATAGCGTGCGTAATAACTCGGAGTATAACGTACGTAAAGGACAGTTTTGTTTGCCAAATTATTATCACATTAATTTCTTATGACACGACTCCCTCTCCATGTCGTCTGGAAATCTCTCGGGGAACAAGACGTTGGCCACCGTCATATTCACACCGATAATTACCTAACGACATCGAGGTATGTCACTGAAAGTTCGTCAATCATCATACCATCACAATACACGAATAATAGATGTGATACAGTACATCCATATTATACAAAATATGTTTTATTGCAATGGAGTACATTTATTTATCAAACAGAAGAAATGGACGTGAGCGCCCAAAGTGAAAAAGCATGTAATACTGGTGGTATTACATACCACCCCCCTTAAAAATAGTTTCGTCCCGAAACTAAGAAAATAACTCGGGATGATTCTCTCTCATGCTCGCCTCGGTCTCCCAAGTCGCTTCTTCCGTACCGTGGTGCGACCACTGAACTTTAACAAGGGGTATGTTCTTGTTCCTTAGTGTCTTTACGCGTCGATCCAAAATCATTTGTTGGAACTTCCCTAAAGGTAGCATCATTGGAAATCTCTACTTCCTCGAAGTTGATCTTGTGGCTAGGATCGTACACGTACTTTCGGTGGGAGACGTGGAAGACATTATGCACTCCGTCTAACGATGGTGGTAATCTTTGGCGATAAGCGAGTCTACCGACTCGGTCGATATTTTGAGCAGGCGATAAATCTCGGGCTTAGTTTGCCCTTACGGCGAAGCGTCGAATGCCCCGCATTGGCGATACTTTAACCCAAACATGATCCCCAACCATAAATTCCAGCAGTCGTTGCGATCCATAGCATAAGACTTTTGGCGACTCTGCCAACATGTGTTTTCGAATAATGGATATCTTCTTAATAGATTCTGGATTAGATCCAACTCGGTGGCGATGACATCGGATGCATCGTCCCAACGTAGGAGACTTGCACTTTCTACCATACAAGGCCTCAAAGGGGCCATGCCTATGCTTGCATGCCACCGGTTGTTGTACGAAAATTCCGCTAAGCGAGAGGTGTTTAGCCTGATCCTTGCCCCAATCGAGTACACATGCTCTCAACATATCTTCGAGTGCATGTAGTGCGTTACTGTTTGTCCATCCGTTTGAGGGTGATAGGCGTGCTGAAATGCGATTGAGTACCCATGGCACAGTGGGCTGACCTTCCAGAAGCGGGACACATATCTAGTGTCTCTATCCGAAATAATCCCCGAGGGAACGCCATGTAATCTCACGATTTCCCGAACAAAGATGGTAGCCAGCCGTTCTGTTCCGATGGCATCCTGAAATGGAATGAAGTGTGCCGACTTTGTTAGTCGGTCTACAATAACCCATATCGTGTCCTTTCCCCCCGCCGTCACTGGTAACTTGGTGACAAAGTCCATTGACATGCTCTCCCATTTCCATTCCGGAATGGGTAAGGGCTGCATGATTCCGGCCGGTCAACGGTGTTCAATCTTCACCTGTTGACATATCATACATCGAGCGACAAACCTCGCTACCTCTTGCTTCATATTCTTCCACCAGAAACTCTTTCGCAGGTCTTTGTACATTTTGCTCGCCCCGGGATGTATCGAATAGGGAGTAGAATGAGCTTCCTTGAGTATAGTTTGCTTAAGCTCGTCATTAGGTGGAATGCAAATCCTGTTCTTGAATCTAACTAAGCCCCCTTGGATCCTGTAGTCTGAAATAACTCCCCCTTCGGCCTTTGCGCCGATCGCACGAAGTTCTGGATCCTCCATCTGTGCTAGGCGTATCTCGTCTAAAATGCGGAAAAGTGCGGAAAAATCATTCTCGAAACTCAAGTGCGGAAAAGTCGCTAAAAAGCACAGAATTCAACGAAACGACACCGAAACGAACTCGGATGTCAAAAAGTGTAGAATTAATCATTCTCAGAATGACGAAACGGTCATGAGCGAGTCGTCAAAACGGACTCCGACCGAAAAAAAAAGAAATTACCGGAAATCGAAAATTGCGGATATTACATTCTACCCTCCTTAAAAGAAGTTTCGTCCCGAAACTTAAAACAAGTAGGGAGAAGAAATATTCCGCCAGGAAAAACTCAACGAGACACACAAGAATGCGTAACTAATGCCCAACGGCGAAATGTTACAAACAACGCAAAGGAATATACGGCGTGTAAACACGCTCCACGGTGACCAACACAACGTCGCCGTTAGGGATATAATAAAACCGACAAGTGACAAGCGTCATCAAACGGATACTATAGTCAAGTCAATTATCCGATAATCACAAATCACAACGAACGAAAATCAACATGATTGACCAACCCAACGGTACCTCAATCAAAACGCGAGTCAACCGCTGAACAAACACGGAATCCCATCGCCTAAGGGATGGAAGATTGAAAACGAAACTAATTTCCCGAACTAAAGGGAATTACGAAGGAGCCTGAACGTTCAACAATCACGAAACGAGAACAAAAACCGAACAAACAAACGATCGAGACAACAAAAATCGAAGAATCATGTTCGAATCACGAAGAACAATAAAGTTCAACAATAACTCCCAGGATGATCTGGTGAGAACTACAAGACATGCATTCCCATAAGATCCACAGGAAAGGGAATAGCGATTGAAAAGTCACAACGACAAATAAGTTATTCCGAAATGATATCACACTCGTTCGATAAACAAAAACAAGGGCAGGACAAGCTCAGAAATGTCAACGAACATAAATGAGTCGACAAAGTAGAAAATACAGAAGTTCAAAATCCGATCCCTTCGAATAAAAGGACTAGTAGAACCAAATGATGTTACTCCCGAACAAAGTTCACAAGAATCGAACCGAACTCGAAAAAAATCACACCGATAACCAGATCGGCCCACAGCAAGATCACAGCTCGTTCGGACGATGAAACTGAAATACCGAACAAGTTCATAAAGTACCAACGAACATGAGCGAATCGATAGACTGGGGAAGAGAAAACACAGAAGTCAAAATAGTACGGGCATTACCTCCGACCTCGTCCACGAAATTCACAAAAACGGGAGCAAGGTAACAAGACATTAAACAATCGACGCATAACGGAACCATCACCGATGCACACGGTCATACCAAATCAAGCTCTAACAGCTCGCACATGCGCGACAACGCAGAAATTGCCATGAGGCGACAACATTCAATACCAACACTCCGCCTCTCACAGGGGCTAGCACAACCAATGTGTGGAAAGCGTCTCAACGCTCACACCGCCAATTCGGTCATACTCGGGAGAAAGTATCAAAAGGACAACGCGAACATCACACATACATACCCAGCCCTCAAACGGGAATGGATAGGTTTTAAAAACGAAAACCTCATTTTGAAAATAATTTAGAAGAACACCGATTGATCTTGAGTATCATCTTTCAAAAAAAAGTACAAACGTGAAACATCGTTATCGAGACATTGGAGAACCATTTCGCATTTGATAAAAATGAAGACACTTTCTCTTAGTGAAAACTTTCAAAATATTCGACCCTCGGGTCTAAATAAAATTGTTGAAAATATCTCAAAATATTTTGGTCCTCGAGGTAGAAAATTTTTGAAATATATTGTGGCACCTTGGATGTACCACAAGAAAATAACTCATTTGAAAAGTATGTCTCGAAGTTTATTTTTTTTTTTAAGATACTCAAGGTTTTCAAAAATCCAATAGGCCAGAATGCCCAAAACTCACACATACCGACGTTCACTAAAACAACTCCTAGCACACGCATCAAAACGTTTAAAATCACGACAATACAAGTCTTTAAACGAAAATAAACGATAAAATACAACATTCAGAACAAAACCCGATAAAATACCCTCCCGCACTGGCTAGTGAACAAGTCGAACGTGTATAAGCACAAAGCTTCCACAAGAGACTTGTAAAACGTGCAAATCGATTCGAAAATCATCAACAACGGAGAAAAACAACAATAAAAAGACATCACAAACGACGACACTCCTTGTATAAATCAAATACGAGAGTCGACTAAATACATATCGTGAAATCAAAATTCACATAAAATTCCACCACTTAACAAATAATCATAAAAATAGCTCGTGTCACACGAGGCACAACACAAAGAAGGGAGACTTACTTCCACAGGTCGCACGAAGATGATGATCGCCCCACGATACTAATCACGACCAACAAACTCAAACGACGCGTCGCGACACGACTCAGTCAGATAAAATCCGACGAAACAAGACTCAAACAACACGACTTGACCCGATAGCCTAGGTTTCCTCAACCTAAGCTCCGATACCATTTATGTAACACCCCCAATCCGCTCAGGGATATTACACGCCGTAGAACCTTTCCTCAAGGATCTACCAGGCTGGTAACGACATTTAACATCTCGACAATGCCTTCGAGGCTACAATGACTCGATGACCGATTTGGTCTTTCCACAAATACATACAACTCAAATACAACTCATGCCCACGCAGGGACAAAATACAACTACACCGTGCATTGGAACAATACAAAGAATGGAAAATAAAGTACAATCGAACCGACACAAGATGTTCGGTTCCTCATGTGATTAGTTTCGATCATCTTTCATCATCCTTCGTGCCGACACTGTGTTATGCTCCAAAACCTGAATGCAAAAACAGACATCCACCCCGAATACTCGGGGTTAGCAAACTCCACCGTTTTGCTAGTGCAAATACAAAGTGCAAATACGAGCCATACAATTCACATTCCACGAATAACAATAACCGAGGATCCTCAAAGATCCAAACGAAAGCGAAAAGTACTTCGAGGCAAGGGTTTGAGAAAACATTTCAAAAACGAAATATCATAAATCAATGGAAGTAATTTATAAAACAGTTTAGAATGCCATCGAGAGTTTTAATAGAAAACAATTTAGGATTATCAAATCCTACTTTTCGAAAACCGAAAGACAAAAGGGGTCACCGCCCCAAAGGTTTACTTTCTGAAAAAATGACATTAACCAACCGTTGGGATTTTAGCCCCAAATCCGTAAAACGACTTTTACAAAACCATTGGGATTTTAGCCCCAAATCTCATCAACTCACAGTACACAAGAACGACCAGGAGGTTCGTATCCCAACATCAAAGTCCACAAATAAAGGATTTAAAACAAACAACAAAATACTCCAGTGCCATCCTAGCCAAGTAAGCCAAACGAACAACTTACCTCTTACACACTTAGTCGATGCATGCAATCATGAAAACCGTTCAAAAGTACTCATTTCCGGAAATGCCAATATCGAATCACATTGTAAAAATGCACCACAATTAACCGCGGACCCACAGCTTCGTGGATCCCTGCCGAGACCCCGTCGGATCTAACCCACAGTGGTTAAAAGCAAGCTCGCGGTCCACAGCTTCGTGGAGCCCTACCGAGACCCCGTCGGATCTAACCCGTAGTGAGCATACACACACACACGTTACTCATGCAATACTAACATGCTAAGAATGTAAGTTCATTAAGAATACTCACTAGAGATGGCCATTAACTCGACACCATTACCAAACTCTTCAAAAATACAATAACAAGCTTAAATACGGAATACACGATTCCATAACTTTAAACAAGAGAGTATCCTCATAAAATCCTTCAACGTTCAAAATAATCAAATCATAATCAATTCTCAAAACACCGTTCACAAAACACACGCGTTTTGAAAGAAAGCCTTTAACGAGGCCAAACCAAAATCCTTTTGAAACTTCATTTCAAATAACCAAACAAACACATCAAGACGACCACCGATCATCATATACATAAAACGAGAAAAGTATGGGCAAGGTACTTGCCTCGATACCGCGAGCACGGAACCACGAACGGATACGGCTCAACCGGGAAGCTTCGGAACGCCCGATGCTAACGAAGAGGAATACGACAACGAACGGAACGGAAGAATCAAGCACGACCGCGAGGAATCGACGAAAATGAACCTAACGATTCGAATAGCACAATCACAACCACTTCTAAACGATTACGGAAAAGGAATACACCCGGAAACCCGCCTACGATTCATGTATATTCATACAAAAATAACAACGAGGGCGGACCACAACCAAACCCTCTCGATTCCATAAAAATCCACAAAATATCCATGAATCCGTAGGAAAACTAAAGATACTAACAATATCAATCGTATACATCATGAATCCACCAAGCGGAACGAATCGGAAGAAAAACCCAAAACCCCCAAATTAATCGAAATAGGGTTTTAGAGCATTACCTTGGAAGATTCAAGTGTTAAGATCCGTAGAACACGCGTTAGATTGATTATCCGAGCCTCACAACCGAAAAGAAATGATGAAAATCGACCCCCGGATGAAGAACTCTCCCCCTCTATACTTTCTCTCTCGCGGCGCAGTGGAAAATGGGGAAGGAAATGAGCTTCACGCTCAAAACAGCACATTTATAGTGTAACACAGCAGACCCTATCGGCCGGCCTATCGGCCGATAGGCTCAACCGATACCCATACGGGATGCCGGCAGTAGAGTCTATCGGCCCCCCCTATCGGCCAAAAGGCTCCTGGAAGTGCTCGGCCAAAAACTGAAACGACCATAACTCTCTCGTCCGGACTCCGATTGACTCACAGTTTGAACCATTGGAAAGCTAACTCGATGTTCTATAATATTGCAAAGATTTATAATTTTTGGAGTTACCAAAAATTAATGGTGATCTAACAAAGACGAACTCATACTTAGAAAAGTCGTTTAGAAATCCTGAATTCAACAAAACGACACCGAAACCCGAACCTGAATACGAACCGAAGATACGGTTACGAAGTACTCACAAAGACGAATCTAAGAGCTAGTAGGACACACGATTCCGACCACGAAGGCTCGAATTCGACAACGGAAGGTAATTACCCCAAACTTTGGGAAATTACGAAAATGGCCCAAAGGCGAAAATCACGATACGTGATCGAATAACCAAACCGAAGTTCACAACACGTCAACAAAGATAAACGGACTTGCGGGAAACTCGAAACAACGATTTCGGATGAGATTCGCAAGAATCGAACTCAAGTGCGGAAAAGTCGCTAAAAGCACAGAATTCAACGAAACGACACCGAAACGAACTCGGATGTCAAAAGTGTAGAATTAATCATTCTCAGAATGACGAAACGGTCATGAGCGAGTCGTCAAAACGGACTCCGACCGAAAAAAAAGAAATTACCGGAAATCGAAAATTGCGGATATTACATTCTACCCTCCTTAAAAGAAGTTTCGTCCCGAAACTTAAAACAAGTAGGGAGAAGAAATATTCCGCCAGGAAAAACTCAACGAGACACACAAGAATGCGTAACTAATGCCCAACGGCGAAATGTTACAAACAACGCAAAGGAATATACGGCGTGTAAACACGCTCCACGGTGACCAACACAACGTCGCCGTTAGGGATATAATAAAACCGACAAGTGACAAGCGTCATCAAACGGATACTATAGTCAAGTCAATTATCCGATAATCACAAATCACAACGAACGAAAATCAACATGATTGACCAACCCAACGGTACCTCAATCAAAACGCGAGTCAACCGAACAAACACGGAATCCCATCGCCTAAGGGATGGAAGATTGAAAACGAAACTAATTTCCCGAACTAAAGGGAATTACGAAGGAGCCTGAACGTTCAACAATCACGAAACGAGAACAAAAACCGAACAAACAAACGATCGAGACAACAAAAATCGAAGAATCATGTTCGAATCACGAAGAACAATAATGTTCAACAATAACTCCCGTGATGATCGGTGAGAACTACAAGACATGCATTCCCATAAGATCCACAGAAAGGGAATAGCGATTGAAAAGTCACAACGACAAATAAGTTATTCGAAATGATATCACACTCGTTCGATAAACAAAAACAAGGGCAGGACAAGCTCGAAATGTCAACGAACATAAATGAGTCGACAAAGTAGAAAATACGAAGTTCAAAATCCGATCCCTTCGAATAAAAGGACTAGTAGAACCAAATGATGTTACTCCCGAACAAAGTTCACAAGAATCGAACCGAACTCGAAAAAATCACACCGATAACCAGATCGGCCCACAAGAAGATCACGGCTCGTTCGGACGATGAAATCAAATACCGAACAAGTTCATAAAGTACCAACGAACATGAGCGAATCGATAGATCGGGAAGAGAAAACACGAAGTCAAAATAGTACGGGCATTACCTCCGACCTCGTCCACGAAATTCACAAAAGCGGAGCAAGGTAACAAGACATTAAACAATCGACGCATAACGGAACCATCACCGATGCACACGGTCATACCAAATCAAGCTCTAACGGCTCGCACATGCGCGACAACGCGAAATTGCCATGAGGCGACAACATTCAATACCAACACTCCGCCTCTCACGAGGCTAGCACAACCAATGTGTGGAAAGCGTCTCAACGCTCACACCGCCAATTCGGTCATACTCGGGAGAAAGTATCAAAGGACAACGCGAACATCACACATACATACCCGGCCCTCAAACGGGAATGGATAGGTTTTAAAACGAAAACCTCATTGTGAAAATAATTTAGAAGAACACCGATTGATCTTGAGTATCATCTTTCAAAAAAAAAGTACAAACGTGAAACATCGTTATCGAGACATTGGAGAACCATTTCGCATTTGATAAAAATGAAGACACTTTCTCTTAGTGAAAACTTTCAAAATATTCGACCCTCGGGTCTAAATAAAATTGTTGAAAATATCTCAAAATATTTTGGTCCTCGAGGTAGAAAATTTTTGAAATATATTGTGGCACCTTGGATGTACCACAAGAAAATAACTCATTTGAAAAGTATGTCTCGAAGTTTATTTTTTTTTTTAAGATACTCAAGGTTTTCAAAAATCCAATAGGCCAGAATGCCCAAAACTCACACATACCGACGTTCACTAAAACAACTCCTAGCACACGCATCAAAACGTTTAAAATCACGACAATACAAGTCTTTAAACGAAAATAAACGATAAAATACCACATTCAGAACAAAACCGCTGATAAAATACCCTCCCGCACTGGCTAGTGAACAAGTCGAACGTGTATAAGCACAAAGCTTCCACAAGAGACTTGTAAAACGTGCAAATCGATTCGAAAATCATCAACAACGGAGAAAAACAACAATAAAAAGACATCACAAACGACGACACTCCTCGTATAAATCAAATACGAGAGTCGACTAAATACATATCGTGAAATCAAAATTCACATAAAATTCCACCACTTAACAAATAATCATAAAAATAGCTCGTGTCACACGAGGCACAACACAAAGAAGGGAGACTTACTTCCACAGGTCGCACGAAGATGATGATCGCCCCACGATACTAATCACGACCAACAAACTCAAACGACGCGTCGCGACACGACTCAGTCAGATAAAATCCGACGAAACAAGACTCAAACAACACGACTTGACCCGACAGCCTAGGTTTCCTCAACCTAAGCTCCGATACCATTTATGTAACACCCCCAATCCGCTCAGGGATATTACACGCCGTAGAACCTTTCCTCAAGGATCTACCAGGCTGGTAACGACATTTAACATCTCGACAATGCCTTCGAGGCTACAATGACTCAGTAGACCGATTTGGTCTTTCCACAAATACATACAACTCAAATACAACTCATGCCCACGCAGGGGACAAAATACAACTACACCCGTACGACGGGAACAATACAGCAGCGGAAAATAAAGTACAACTGAACCGACACACGATGTACGGTTCCTCATGTGATTAGTATCGATCATCTTTCATCATCCTTCGTGCCGACCCTGTGTTATGCTCCAAAACCTGAATGCAAAAACAGACATCCACCCCCCGAATACTCGGGGGTTAGCAAAACTCCACTGTTTTGCTAGTGCAAATACAAAGTGCAAATACGAGCCATACAATTCACATTCCATGAATAACAATAACCGAGGATCCTCAAAGATCCAAACGAAACGAAAAGTACTTCCCGAGGCAAGGGTTTGAGAAAACATTTCAAAAACGAAATATCATAAATCAATGGAAGTAATTTATAAAACAGTTTAGAATGCCATCGAGAGTTTTAATAGAAAACAATTTAGGATTATCAAATCCTACTTTTCGAAAACCGAAAGACAAAAGGGGTCACCGCCCCAAAGGTTTACTTTACGAAAAATGACATTAACCAACCGTTGGGATTTTAGCCCCAAATCCGTAAAACGACTTTTACAAAACCATTGGGATTTTAGCCCCAAATCTCATCAACTCACAAGACACAAGAACGACCGGGAGGTTCGTATCCCAACATCAAAGTCCACAAATAAAGGATTTAAAACAAACAACAAAATACTCCATTGCCATCCTAGCCAAGTAAGCCAAACGAACAACTTACCTCTTACACACTTAGTCGATGCATGCAATCATGAAAACCGTTCAAAAGTACTCATTTCCGAAATGCCAATATCGAATCACATTGTAAAAATGCACCACAATTAACCGCGGACCCACACGTGGATCCTGCCGAGACCGTCGGATCTAACCCACGTGGTTAAAAGCAAGCTCGCGGTCCACGGCCGTGGAGCCCTACCGAGACCCCGTCGGATCTAACCCGTAGTGAGCATACACACACACACGTTACTCATGCAATACTAACATGCTAAGAATGTAAGTTCATTAAGAATACTCACTAGAGATGGCCATTAACTCGACACCATTACCAAACTCTTCAAAAATACAATAACAAGCTTAAATACGGAATACACGATTCCATAACTTTAAACAAGAGAGTATCCTCATAAAATCCTTCAACGTTAAAAATAATCAAATCATAATCAATTCTCAAAACACCGTTCACAAAACACACGCGTTTTGAAAGAAAGCCTTTAACGAGGCCAAACCAAAATCCTTTTGAAACTTCATTTCAAATAACCAAACAAACACATCAAGACGACCACCGATCATCATATACATAAAACGAGAAAAGTATGGGCAAGGTACTTGCCTCGATACCGCGAGCACGGAACCACGAACGGATACGGCTCAACCGGGAAGCTTCGGAACGCCCGATGCTAACGAAGAGGAATACGACAACGAACGGAACGGAAGAATCAAGCACGACCGCGAGGAATCGACGAAAATGAACCTAACGATTCGAATAGCACAATCACAACCACTTCTAAACGATTACGGAAAAGGAATACACCCGGAAACCCGCCTACGATTCATGTATATTCATACAAAAATAACAACGAGGGCGGACCACAACCAAACCCTCTCGATTCCATAAAAATCCACAAAATATCCATGAATCCGTAGGAAAACTAAAGATACTAACAATATCAATCGTATACATCATGAATCCACCAACGAAACGGAACGAATCGGAAGAAAAACCCAAAACCCCCAAATTAATCGAAATAGGGTTTTAGAGCATTACCTTGGAAGATTCAAGTGTTAAGATCCGTAGAACACGCGTTAGATTGATTATCCGAGCCTCACAACCGAAAAGAAATGATGAAAATCGACCCCCGGATGAAGAACTCTCCCCCTCTATACTTTCTCTCTCGCGGCGCAGTGGAAAATGGGGAAGGAAATGAGCTTCACGCTCAAAACAGCACATTTATAGTGTAACACAGCAGACCCTATCGGCCGGCCTATCGGACGATAGGCTCAACCGATACCCATACGGGATGCCGGCAGTAGAGTCTATCGGCCCCCCCTATCGGCCGAAAGGCTCCTGGAAGTGCTCGGCCAAAAACTGAAACGACCATAACTCTCTCGTCCGGACTCCGATTGACTCACCGTTTGAACCATTGGAAAGCTAACTCGATGTTCTATAATATTGCAAAGATTTATAATTTTTGGAGTTACCAAAAATTAATGGTGATCTAACAAAGACGAACTCATACTTAGAAAAGTCGTTTAGAAATCCTGAATTCAACAAAACGACACCGAAACCCGAACCTGAATACGAACCGAAGATACGGTTACGAAGTACTCACAAAGACGAATCTAAGAGCTAGTAGGACACACGATTCCGACCACCCGAAGGCTCGAAATTCGACAACGGAAGGTAATTACCCCAAACTTTGGGAAATTACGAAAATGGCCCAAAGGCCCGAAAATCACGATACGTGATCGAATAACCAAACCGAAGTTCACAACACGTCCAACAAAGATAAACGGACTTGCGGGAAACTCGAAACAACAGTTTCGGATGAGATTCGCAAGAATCGAACTCAAGTGCGGAAAAGTCGCTAAAAAGCACAGAATTCAACGAAACGACACCGAAACGAACTCGGATGTCAAAAAGTGTAGAATTAATCATTCTCAGAATGACGAAACGGTCATGAGCGAGTCGTCAAAACGGACTCCGACCGAAAAAAAAAGAAATTACTGGAAATCGAAAATTGCGGATATTACATGAATATGCAAGATCGCATAACTCACATGATAAATAATTCTGGCGCCTTTATCGCCCTTCCCGGTGGTTTTGGCACCCTTGAGGAACTTTTTCATGTGGTTACCAGAGCCCAGCTAAATGTTCATCAAAAACCAATAGGTGTGCTTAATGTCAATGGTTTGTTTGATGGTTTACTGTCTTTCATCGACTACTCTGCTGAAAAGGGCTTTATTTCCGAGCGTGCAAAACGAATCATAGTCGTTGCAACAACACCAGAAGAACTAATCAAAAAACTCAATGAATTTGTTCCTCAACCAGATCCAGCTCTAGCTAAAATTGTGCAGGTAGAAGATTTTACCGTGAGAAAGCGAAAAGTGGATTCATTCCTCTCCCTTTGATAACCCATGTCGAACCTCTTGTATTTTTACTTTACAGTGTGTAATAATCGTGCTAAATGATGGCGGCTTAAGGAGTTTCTTCTTGATCTCTTGACGTGCATCAATTCGCGATTTATGTATTGTTATTTTATTACCGTAATGTTTATTGTGTGTTTTTATAAAAACTTAGATGGCAGCGTAAGGCGACTCTTCGGACTTTCTTGCTGCGCATCTTAAAAATTGTGTTATACTTACGAGTATATTTTATTTTCTTTTGTTGTGTGCCTCGTATATTTATTCTCTTGCAGATTCTAAAAGGCGTTAGCTCAGACATCAACTTTCTTAACAGGGAGTATTCTGTTTTTCTGCATTGATTTTTATTTTATTTTTTTTTTAAAAACTGAGGACAGTTTTATTTTCAAGTTTGGGGGTGGTTTGTTTTAGTATTTTGTTGTGTTGTAATTTTGGTGTATTTTGATTGATTTGGTTATTTGCCTTAATTTTTTTTTATTTTATATTAAATATATATATATATATTTATAGTATTTTGATTTTTTGAGATTTCTAGATCTGGCCATAACACCAATAAATTAGCTATATACTAGCTTCTAAAATCGTTTTAACCGGTAAAAAAATTTGTATATTCCAAAAATTGTTGAGCCTTAATCTCTCTTTCCAAGCCTTGTAATTATCATATAAAATCGAGTCATTGTTACCTTGAGAAAAGAAGAATCAATTGGTTGATGAAAAATAAATCTGAAATTTACTTAATTTGTGGAGTTTTTATTTTTCATGCTTAACTAAAAATGATTTTACGCAAAAATTCTATTCCCTAAAAAAAAAGGAGTCATTGGTGAAAAGAGCTACACGTTAGCAAATAACGGTGTGGAAGCTATCACCTAAAAAAATGACGAAAAGGAGAAGCGTTGAGCGGAATAAATGCCTAATTTTGGAAGTCTTAAATTTTCGAAAAATAAAGGACTAACCATTGTTGGTGCGTAGGCCGTCTCAGAAAAATTGGTGAAAAGAGCTACACGTTAGCAAATAACGGTGTGAAAGCTATCACCTTTTTACGAAGAAAAATAATGAGATAGAAATTGTGTTAGTGAAAAGAGCTACACGTTAGCAAATAACGGTGTGAAAGCTATCACTAATAGGGATGTAGTTTATGAGCAGATTTGAATTAATTAGCAGCTGAATTTCAATACACTCAATTTTGTGAAAATCACAATATTTGATGACGCCAATAAAATTCTTCTTCATATTGAGTCGAAAAATAAACGAGTGATCGAGAGAAACCATTAAAGGGAGTCGTGTGTATCACGAGTGGGAAAGAAATAATCAACCTATTGGGGGGAAACCTTACATTTTGGAATTACAAAATAAAAACCGTGTTTTAACTTCAAAAACATTAGTAGATTTATTTTGAATCTTAATTCATTTCTATCTACTGTATAAAGCTGGTTGTTGTTTATTAATGGCATTTTGATCTCCTTTTCTCTTTTTATATTTTAATTTATGTGTGTATTAATTTTCTTATTTTTGTTTTATTTTTTTATTTTATTTTTGGAGTGTGAATAATAAAAAGTCTTGCTCGGGACTAGCAAGAATTCAAGTTTGGGGGTGTGATAAGTGTCAGTTTTGTACACTTATCCATGGTTTGTATCGATAAAATTCACCCATAATTGAGCTAGTCTACTCGTTTTTTGCTTTTAATTTATTAGTTTTAATAATTTTATTTTTATCGAATGATTATCGGATTAAATAACTGAATTACTCAAGAAACAACATGTTTAATAAATATTCTCTTTATTGAATTTTGATATATTCATGTTGTAGGGCTTTCCGAGACGAATTCGGCAGTCTTTCCGGATTCAAAATCAGAGTTATATATCAAAAGTTATCATCCGAAGAAGATATGGGGCAAAAACGCAAAGTCTGAGGAATTCTGGGCTGAAAACATAACTTTCAAAGCTTCTAGTAAACAAATTTACGAAGCCAAGTTACGGCCGTAACATTCAGTAGTTACGGCCGTAAGTCACCCTTGTTCTGACCATAACTCCACGAATGTTACGGCCGTAACTCTTGACAGATTACTATGATTTGTCTAATTTTATATACTTTTTGTGTATTATTGAGGGGATGGCTGGCATTGATCCGATCTAATGTAATAATGTTGGAGTTTTGGAGCTATTAGATGACTTTAGGTGTATAAATAGACCCCTTAGATCCTTCATCATTCATCATTCATCTTATAATTTTCCATTTTTTTGTAAACTTTTCTTTTTGTGTGAAGAACACACTTGTGTTTTTGAGTGCTCTTTATAAGTGTGGTATAGTATATGTTGTTCAGAGAGTTTATTGCTTCTATCTCCTTTATCTACTAAGGGAGTTATGATCAATTCTTTCTCTTGATTCAACTAAAAATGACCACAAAAGCTTGTAATATGTGTAATAAACCCTTTATGGGCTAAGTTCCTTAAGTTGGGATTATAAACAAGGTTAGTCATGTTATTTATGTTTGTATAAAAGATCTATTGTGAATTACTTATTATTGTGTGTGATTTTCATTGTTTTAACAATCTTTATTTATTTGGCCAATAAATGAAGATATTTATGGTCTCATATGTTTCGAAAGAAAATATGTTTGATTAAATCAAATGATCTTCACTCTTAGTTGTTATAGGGGATAGAAATATACCCCTAGTCCTTAGATGATTCTTTGAGTTATTTTCATAAATCCTAATGCTATGTATTGAAGCCAATCAACATAGAAATATAGTGGATTGATTCAATATGTAAGAGACGTTTTATAGTTCGAAAGAGAAACCGTCTTTTTAAGGAAAATCGAATCTACACAACATAAAAAGTAAATTCATCTTATGATCTCAATACATCTTTTATAACTAATGACGAACTAAGTTTGTAATCCCAACTATTTCATTTTATCGATAATCAATCTATTATTATTGCTATCTTTTTATTTCCTTATAACATTAGAACTATTATTGTAATTTCTTTGCAATTATTAAACCAAACTTTTTAATTGTGTGTTTCACTCATCTTAAGTATCTATAAAAATAGACTAATAGTGTATAATTCAAATTATAACCAAACTTCCTTGTGGGATCGATAAACCGGACTCAAAAAGTCCACTTTACTACTTGATACGATATCGTGCACTTGCGATAGTTACACTAAAAGCGTGTCAAGTTTTTGGCGCCGTTGCCGGGAAAGTATAAGTTATATTTGAAATCTTACATTGTAAACAATTTTTATAGGTACAAATTTCTCGACGTTGTAACTTAGTACTAAATTGTGTTTGTCCGGTCAAGTGGCGGATAACGGTACTCCGTGACTATTAAAGTCGGATTTTTCAGTTTCCCACAACAACTGATATTTGTAAATATTTTATTCAATTATTTTCATTGTCTTTTTATTTTTGTTTTTTTTTATCATGGACGAAACATTGTTTAAAATTGAAAACAGATTTCCCTTTCTAAGCAAAAATGCAATTTTAAAAATTTACAAGACAAGGCTTGAAAGGATGAGGTTGCTTACGAATAAAAGCATACCTTTTGACATAAGATTCATTATCGAAGCTAAAGTAAGAATAGAAGGTGAATTCACAGAAACACCAACTAGATTTTTACCAGGGCTTGGAAAAAGTTCATATGCCAAGAAACGACGAGCAAAGATGCTAGCCGTTTGCTATAAATGTGCTAGATGGAACTGTAATGCAAAATGTCGATCTTTAGGAATTCCATCTACAAACAGAGAAGATAAAATTCAGTTCATTAATGATGGTCTGAATAAGGAGAATTTAGATAATATCGAAATTTCTCTTGACACGCATCCTAGCGGACTTGTATATTACGGAATTCAATGTTTGTGGAATAAATTCAAACCAGAATATGAACAACATCTTGGGAATCTGACGTTAAAAGACCCTGTTTGCCAATTTGTAAGAAAATTGGATGGGAAGCTTCTCCCCGACTCATAGAAGGCATTTAGGCCGTTTCTGAACGTAAAATCAGAGGAAGATGTGAGCCACAATCACAACTACTGTACATACGCGTAAGTATCTTTTATTTTTGTCGTGTGGTGACATTTTCTGAATAAAAAAATGTGATACGCGATAAAAGCTTTCATTATTCTATTGAGTAGTTGAAGCACAATCAAACGCAATCACAAACTTGTTAAACAATTTTTACCTTCTTTTTCTTCTATAAATAAACATTGTGCTTGTTTCTTTCATTCATCCCTCAAACTTTCACTTTTCTCTGTTTCTCTCTAAAAAAAAAATTTCTTTTCAAAAATGGAGTCATCATCTTCAACAAAAAAATTTAACACAGTATGCATTTTTGGTGGAGCTAATTCTGGAAAAGATGCATGCTTTACTGAAGCAGCCCACAACTTGGGTCGTACCTTAGGAGAAAAATGCATTCATGTAGTTTACGGAGGAGGAAGTCTAGGATTAATGGGACGAAGTGTCATACGCCTATATGGAAGGAGTAAGAGTGTTGGGAATAATCCCAAAACCTCTGGCTGAAAGTAAAATCACCGGGTCAACTATTGGAGATGAGTTTAGATCTGTGAATATGCAAGATCGCATAACTCACATGATAAATAATTCTGGGGCCTTTATCGCCCTTCCCGGTGGTTTTGGCACCCTTGAGGAACTTTTTCATGTGGTTACCAGAGCCCAGCTAAATGTTCATCAAAAACCAATAGGTGTGCTTAATGTCAATGGTTTCTTTGATGGTTTACTGTCTTTCATCGACTACTCTGCTGAAAAGGGCTTTATTTCCGAGCGTGCAAAACAAATCATAGTCGTTGCAACAACACCAAAAGAACTAATCAAAAAACTCAATGAATTTGTTCCTCAACCAGATCCAGCTCTAGCTAAAATTGTCTGGGTAGAAGATTTTACCGTGAGAAAACGAAAAGTGGATTCATTCCTCTCCCTTTGATAACCCATGTCGAACCTCTTGTATTTTTACTTTCTGTCGTGTGTAATAATCGTGCTAAATGATGGCAGCTTAAGGAGTTTCTTCTTGATCTCTTGACGTGCATCAATTCGCGATTTATGTATTGTTATTTTATTACTGTAATGTTTATTGTGTGTTTTTTTATAAAAACTTTGATGGCAGCGTAAGGCGACTCTTCGGACTTTCTTGATGCGCATCTTAAAAATTGTGTTATACTTACGAGTATATTTTATTTTCTTTTGTTGTGTGCCTCGTATATTTATTCTCTTGCAGATTCTAAAAGGCGTTAGCTCGGACATCAACTTTCTTAACAGGAGTATTGTTTTTACGCATTGATTTTTATTTTATTTTTTTTTTAAAAACTGAGGACAGTTTTATTTTCAAGTTTGGGGGTGGTTTGTTTTAGTATTTTGGTGTGTTGTAATTTTGGTGTGTTTTGATTGATTTGGTTATTTGCCTTAATTTTTTTTTATTTTATATTAAATATATATATATATATATATATATTTATAGTATTTTGATTTTTTGAGATTTCTAGATCTGGCCATAACACCAATAAATTAGCTATAGCTTCTAAAATCGTTTTAACCGGTAAAAAAATTTGTATATTCCAAAAATTGTTGAGCCTTAATCTCTCTTTCCAAGCCTTGTAATTATCATATAAAATCGAGTCATTGTTACCTTGAGAAAAGAAGAATCAATTGGTTGATGAAAAATAAATCTGAAATTTACTTAATTTGTGGAGTTTTTTATTTTTCATGCTTAACTAAAAAATGATTTTCTGCAAAAATTCTATTCCCTAAAAAAAAAAGGAGTCATTGGTGAAAAGAGCTACACGTTAGCAAATAACGGTGTGGAAGCTATCACCTAAAAAAAATGACGAAAAGGAGAAGCGTTGAGCAGCAACAGCTGCCTAATTTTGGAAGTCTTAAATTTTGCGAAAAATAAAGGACTAACCATTGTTGGTGCGTAACTGCCGTCTCAGAAAAAATGGTGAAAAGAGCTACACGTTAGCAAATAACGGTGTGAAAGCTATCACCTTTTTACGAAGAAAAATAATGAGATAGAAATTGTGTTAGTGAAAAGAGCTACACGTTAGCAAATAACAGTGTGAAAGCTATCACTAATAGGGATGTAGTTTATGAGCAGATTTGAATTAATTAGCAGCTGAATTTCAATACACTCAATTTTGTGAAAATCACAATATTTGATGACGCCAATAAAATTCTTCTTCATATTGAGTCGAAAAATAAACGAGTGATCGAGAGAAACCATTAAAGGGAGTCGTGTGTATCACGAGTGGGAAAGAAATAATCAACCTATTGGGGGGAAACCTTACATTTTGGAATTACAAAATAAAAACCGTGTTTTAACTTCAAAAACATTAGTAGATTTATTTTGAATCTTAATTCATTTCTATCTACTGTATAAAGCTGGTTGTTGTTTATTAATGGCATTTTGATCTCCTTTTCTCTTTTGATATTTTAATTTATGTGTGTATTAATTTTCTTATTTTTGTTTTATTTTTTTATTTTATTTTTGGAGTGTGAATAATAAAGAGTCTTGCTCGGGACTAGCAAGAATTCAAGTTTGGGGGTGTGATAAGTGTCAGTTTTGTACACTTATCCATGGTTTGTATCGATAAAATTCACCCATAATTGAGCTAGTCTACTCGTTTTTTGCTTTTAATTTATTAGTTTTAATAATTTTATTTTTATCGAATGATTATCGGATTAAATAACTGAATTACTCAAGAAACAACATGTTTAATAAATATTCTCTTTATTGAATTTTGATATATTCATGTTGTAGGGCTTTCCGAGACGAATTCGGCTGTCTTTCCGGATTCAAAATCAGAGTTATATATCAAAAGTTATCATCCGAAGAAGATCTGGGGCAAAAACGCAAAGTCTGAGGAATTCTGGGCTGAAAACATAACTTTCAAAGCTTCTAGTGAACAAATTTACGAAGCCAAGTTACGGCCGTAACATTCAGTAGTTACGGCCGTAAGTCACCCTTGTTACGGCCATAACTCCTGAATGTTACGGCCGTAACTCTTGACAGATTACTATGATTTGTCTAATTTTATATACTTTTTATGTATTATTGAGGGGATGGCTGGCATTGATCCGATCTAATGTAGTAATGTTGGAGTTTTGGAGCTATTAGATGACTTTAGGTGTATAAATAGACCCCTTAGATCCTTCATCATTCATCATTCATCTTATAATTTTCCATTTTTTTGTAAACTTTTCTTTTTGTGTGAAGAACACACTTGTGTTTTTGAGTGCTCTTTATAAGTGTGGTATAGTATATGTTGTTCAGAGAGTTTATTGCTTCTATCTCCTTTATCTACTAAGGGAGTTATGATCAATTCTTTCTCTTGATTCAACTCAAAATGACCACAAAAGCTTGTAATATGTGTAATAAACCCTTTATGGGCTAAGTTCCTTAAGTTGGGATTATAAACAAGGTTAGTCATGTTATTTATGTTTGTATAAAAGATCTATTGTGAATTACTTATTATTGTGTGTGATTTTCATTGTTTTAACAATCTTTATTTATTTGGCCAATAAATGAAGATATTTATGGTCTTCATATGTTTCGAAAGAAAATATGTTTGATTAAATCAAATGATCTTCACTCTTAGTTGTTATAGGGGATAGAAATATACCCCTAGTCCTTAGATGATTCTTTGAGTTATTTTCATAAATCCTAATGCTATGTATTGAAGCCAATCAACATAGAAATATAGTGGATTGATTCAATATGTAAGAGACGTTTTATAGTTCGAAAGAGAAACCGTCTTTTTAAGGAAAATCGAATCTACACAACATAAAAAGTAAATTCATCTTATGATCTCCAATACATCTTTTATAACTAATGACGAACTAAGTTTGTAATCCCAACTATTTCATTTTATCGATAATCAATCTATTATTATTGCTATCTTTTTATTTCCTTATAACATTAGAACTATTATTGTAATTTCTTTGCAATTATTAAACCAAACTTTTTAATTGTGTGTTTCACTCATCTTAAGTATCTATAAAAATAGACTAATAGTGTATAATTCAAATTATAACCAAACTTCCTTGTGGGATCGATAAACCGGACTCAAAAAGTCCACTTTACTACTTGATACGATATCGTGCACTTGCGATAGTTACACTAAAAGCGTGTCAAGTTTTTGGCGCCGTTGCCGGGAAAGTATAAGTTATATTTGAAATCTTACATTGTAAACCATTTTTATAGGTACAAATTTCTCGACGTTGTAACTTAGTACTAAATTGTGTTTGTCCGGTCAAGTGGCGGATAACGGTACTCCGTGACTATTAAAGTCGGATTTTTCAGTTTCCCACAACAACTGATATTTGTAAATATTTTATTCAATTATTTTCATTGTCTTTTTATTTTTGTTTTTTTTATCATGGACGAAACATTGTTTAAAATTGAAAACAGATTTCCCTTTCTAAGCTAAAATGCAATTTTAAAAATTTACAAGACAAGGCTTGAAAGGATGAGGTTGCTTACGAATAAAAGCATACCTTTTGACATAAGATTCATTATCGAAGCTAAAGTAAGAATAGAAGGTGAATTCACGAAACACCAACTAGATTTTTACGGGGCTTGGAAAAGTTCATATGCCAAGAAACGACGAGCAAAGATGCTAGCCGTTTGCTATAAATGTGCTAGATGGAACCGTAATGCAAAATGTCGATCTTTAGGAATTCCATCTACAAACAGAGAAGATAAAATTCTTCATTAATGATGGTCCGAATAAGGAGAATTTAGATAATATCGAAATTTCTCTTGACACGCATCTAGTGGACTTGTATATTACGGAATTCAATGTTTGTGGAATAAATTCAAACCGAGAATATGAACAACATCTTGGGAATCGACGTTAAAAGACCTGTTTGCCAATTTGTAAGAAAATTGGATGGGAAGCTTCTCCCGACTCATAGAAGGCATTTAGGCCGTTTCGAACGTAAAATCAGAGGAAGATGTGAGCCACAATCACAACTACTGTACATACGCGTAAGTATCTTTTATTTTTGTCGTGTGGTGAGATTTTCTGAATAAAAAATGTGATACGCGATAAAAGCTTTCATTATTCTATTGAGTAGTTGAAGCACAATCAAACGCAATCACAAACTTGTTAAACAATTTTTACCTTCTTTTTCTTCTATAAATAAACTTTCTACTGGTTTCTTTCATTCATCCCTCAAACTTGCACTTTTCTCTGTTTCTCTCTAAAAAAAAATTTTCTTTTCAAAAATGGAGTCATCATCTTCAACAAAAAAATTTAACACAGTATGCATTTTTGGTGGAGCTAATTCTGGAAAAGAGGCATGCTTTACTGAAGCAGCCCACAACTTGGGTCGTACCTTAGGAGAAAAATGCATTCATGTAGTTTACGGAGGAGGAAGTCTAGCATTAATGGGACGAGCTGCTGCTTCTGCCTATATGGAAGGAGTAAGAGTGTTGGGAATAATCCCAAAACCTCTGGCTGAAAGTAAAATCACCGGGTCAACTATTGGAGATGAGTTTAGATCTGTGAATATGCAAGATCGCATAACTCACATGATAAATAATTCTGGGGCCTTTATCGCCCTTCCCGGTGGTTTTGGCACCCTTGAGGAACTTTTCATGTGGTTACCAGAGCCCAGCTAAATGTTCATCAAAAACCAATAGGTGTGCTTAATGTCAATGGTTTCTTTGATGGTTTACTGTCTTTCATCGACTACTCTGCTGAAAAGGGCTTTATTTCCGAGCGTGCAAAACGAATCATAGTCGTTGCAACAACACCAAAAGAACTAATCAAAAAACTCAATGAATTTGTTCCTCAACCAGATCCAGCTCTAGCTAAAATTGTCTGGGTAGAAGATTTTACCGTGAGAAAACGAAAAGTGGATTCATTCCTCTCCCTTTGATAACCCATGTCGAACCTCTTGTATTTTTACTTTCTGTCGTGTGTAATAATCGTGCTAAATGATGGCAGCTTAAGGAGTTTCTTCTTGATCTCTTGACGTGCATCAATTCGCGATTTATGTATTGTTATTTTATTACTGTAATGTTTATTGTGTGTTTTTTTATAAAAACTTTGATGGCAGCGTAAGGCGACTCTTCGGACTTTCTTGATGCGCATCTTAAAAATTGTGTTATACTTACGAGTATATTTTATTTTCTTTTGTTGTGTGCCTCGTATATTTATTCTCTTGCAGATTCTAAAAGGCGTTAGCTCAGACATCAACTTTCTTAACAGGGAGTATTCTGTTTTTCTGCATTGATTTTTATTTTATTTTTTTTTAAAAACTGAGGACAGTTTTATTTTCAAGTTTGGGGGTGGTTTGTTTTAGTATTTTGGTGTGTTGTAATTTTGGTGTGTTTTGATTGATTTGGTTATTTGCCTTAATTTTTTTTTTTTATATTAAATATATATATATATTTATAGTATTTTGATTTTTTGAGATTTCTAGATCTGGCCATAACACCAATAAATTAGCTATATACTAGCTTCTAAAATCGTTTTAACCGGTAAAAAAATTTGTATATTCCAAAAATTTTTGAGCCTTAATCTCTCTTTCCAAGCCTTGTAATTATCATATAAAATCGAGTCATTGTTACCTTGAGAAAAGAAGAATCAATTGGTTGATGAAAAATAAATCTGAAATTTACTTAATTTGTGGAGTTTTTGATTTTTCATGCTTAACTAAAAAATGATTTTCTGCAAAAATTCTATTCCCTAAAAAAAAAAAGGAGTCATTGGTGAAAAGAGCTACACGTTAGCAAATAACGGTGTGGAAGCTATCACCTAAAAAAAATGACGAAAAGGAGAAGCGTTGAGCAGCAACAGCTGCCTAATTTTGGAAGTCTTAAATTTTGCGAAAAATAAAGGACTAACCATTGTTGGTGCGTAGCTGCCGTCTCAGAAAAATTGGTGAAAAGAGCTACACGTTAGCAAATAACGGTGTGAAAGCTATCACCTTTTTACGAAGAAAAATAATGAGATAGAAATTGTGTTAGTGAAAAGAGCTACACGTTAGCAAATAACGGTGTGAAAGCTATCACTAATAGGGATGTAGTTTATGAGCAGATTTGAATTAATTAGCAGCTGAATTTCAATACACTCAATTTTGTGAAAATCACAATATTTGATGACGCCAATAAAATTCTTCTTCATATTGAGTCGAAAAATAAACGAGTGATCGAGAGAAACCATTAAAGGTAGTCGTGTGTATCACGAGTGGGAAAGAAATAATCAACCTATTGGGGGGAAACCTTACATTTTGGAATTACAAAATAAAAACCGTGTTTTAACTTCAAAAACATTAGTAGATTTATTTTGAATCTTGATTCATTTCTATCTACTGTATAAAGATGGTTGTTGTTTATTAATGGCATTTTGATCTCCTTTTCTCTCTTTATATTTTAATTTATGTGTGTATTAATTTTCTTATTTTTGTTTTATTTTTTTATTTTATTTTTGGAGTGTGAATAATAAAGAGTCTTGCTCGGGACTAGCAAGAATTCAAGTTTGGGGGTGTGATAAGTGTCAGTTTTGTACACTTATCCATGGTTTGTATCGATAAAATTCACCCATAATTGAGCTAGTCTACTCGTTTTTTGCTTTTAATTTATTAGTTTTAATAATTTTATTTTCATCGAATAATTATCGGATTAAATAACTAAATTACTCAAGAAACAACATGTTTAATAAATATTCTCTTTATGGAATTTTGATATATTCATGTTGTAGGGCTTTCCGAGACGAATTCGGCAGTCTTTCCGGATTCAAAATCAGAGTTATATCAAAAGTTATCATCCGAAGAAGATCTGGGGCAAAAACGCAAAGTCTGAGGAATTCTGGGCTGAAAACATAACTTTCAAAGCTTCTAGTGAACAAATTTACGAAGCCAAGTTACGGCCGTAACATTCAGTAGTTACGACCGTAAGTCACCCTTGTTACGGCCATAACTCCTGAATGTTACGGCCGTAACTCTTGACAGATTACTATGATTTGTCTAATTTTTTATACTTTTTGTGTATTATTGAGGGGATGGCTGGCATTGATCCAATCTAATGTAATAATGCTGGAGTTTTGGAGCTATTAGATGACTTTAGGTGTATAAATAGACCCCTTAGATCCTTCATCATTCATCATTCATCTTATAATTTTCCATTTTTTTGTAAACTTTTCTTTTTGTGTGAAGAACACACTTGTGTTCTTGAGTGCTCTTTGTAAGTGTGGTATAGTATATGTTGTTCAGAGAGTTTATTGCTTCTATCTCCTTTATCTACTAAGGGAGTTAGGATCAATTCTTTCTCTTGATTCAACTAAAAATGACCACAAAAGCTTGTAATATGTGTAATAAACCCTTTATGGGCTAAGTTCCTTAAGTTGGGATTATAAACAAGGTTAGTCATGTTATTTATGTTTGTATAAAAGATCTATTGTGAATTACTTATTATTGTGTGTGATTTTTATTGTTTTAACAATCTTTATTTATTTGGCCAATAAATGAAGATATTTATGGTCTTCATATGTTTCGAAAGAAAATATGTTTGAGTAGATCAAATGATCTTCACTCTAAGTTGTTCTAGGGGATAGAAATATACCCCTAGTCCTTAGATGATTCTTTGAGTTATTTTCATAAATCCTAATGCTATGTATTGAAGCCAATCAACATGGAAATATAGTGGATTGATTCAATATGTAAGGGACGTTTTATAGTTCGAAAGAGAAACCGTCTTTTTAAGGAAAATCGAATCTACACAACATAATAAGTAAATTCATCTTATGATCTCCAATACATCTTTTATAACTAATGACGAACTAAGTTTGTAATCCCAACTATTTCATTTTATCGATAATCAATCTATTATTATTGCTATCTTTTTATTTCCTTATAACATTAGAACTATTATTGTAATTTCTTTGCAATTATTAAACCAAACTTTTTAATTATGTGTTTCACTCATCTTAAGTATCTATAAAAATAGACTAATAGTGTATAATTCAAATTATAACCAAACGTCCTTGTGGGATCGATAAACCGGACTCAAAAAGTCCACTTTACTACTTGATACGATATCGTGCACTTGCGATAGTTACACTAAAAGCGTGTCAACAAGATCAAGTATTTCAGCAAGAGGTTGAAACCTCGTATGCGGATGCAGTTGCTTAATCACAATTGCACCACTCTGGCTGAATTCATTGAGAAAGCACTTACTTATGAGCTTACTGCTAAAGAGATTGCTAAGCAACAACCTTCATATGCTATCAAGAAGTCTAAGAATCGAAATCAGCCTGAAGGCAGTCAGGCAACTTTCAAGAAGCCTCAAGCGGGCTCTACTTTCACAGAGCGACCTCCTATGGTGCCCAAACCCGCGGAATCTCAGTCACGAGCGGCCAGTTCGGCCATTACCTATTTCAACTGTGGAGAACAGGGTCATTACAGCACGAAGTGCTTGAGGCATAGTGTCACGTGCAATAACTGTGGAATGGCGGGGCATAGGGCCCGTTTTTGCCGAAAGGACTCCAAACCTACTCCGGCGTCATCTCAGGCCCCAAAACAGTCAGTGGTTCCGAATCAGGCTACTCAGTCCACGTCGTTTAAGACGACGGGAGCTAACAAAGGCGGAACCCACAGCTATCAGACGGGAGCATCCGGTTCCGGAGCTGGCAAGCTTCGAATTTATGAGATGAAGAAAGCTGATGATACATAAGACCGAATGATCTCAGGTACACCCGAAATTCTATCTCAACCTATGTGTACCCTTTTTGATACTGGTGCATCGCATTCATTCATTTCCGAGTCATGTTTGAGTAGACTATGTCTGGGTAGTGCTGCTAGTTGTGAGTCTTATGTGATTGGTCTACCTGATGGTAGAAGAATTATCGGGAACCGTGAGATTAAGGATTGTCCGATTCAGCTTCATAGCCGTGATTGGTTAGCAGACCTAATCGTGGTAGATTTACCGAGAGATGACGTCATCTTGGGTATTGATTGGATGGATCGTCACGATGCCACCATTAGTGTCCGTAAGCATATGGTCACTATCATTTCAAATGATGGAGTCGAATGTGTTTTTCAGGGAGGTAATCCCAGCTGTTCCGGTAGAATCATCAACTTGATGAAAGCAGTGAAATTACTCAATCAGGGGTGTGTCGGTTATTGGTGCTATATGACCAAGATCGAGAAACCATCAGTAATGTTGACGGATATTCCTATAGTGAGAGAATATGCCGATGTATTTCCAGACGAGTTACCTGGTTTGCCTCCATAGAGAGATGTGGAATTCACGATTGAGTTGGACCTGGTACGATGAGGTGATTAGAGAGAAGGTAAGAGTTGCGTCTATAGAAGACAAGATGATGGCGAATCGATTACGATGGTTTGGTCATGTGAGAAGAAGACCTATTGATGCCCCAATGAGGAGGCTAGAAAGTTGGGGAACAAGTAATGTTGTGTAAGGTAGAGGAAGACCCAAGAAAACTTGGATAAAGATGATTGAAAATGATATGCGGTTTCTTGGAATTGGAGAAAGTATGGCGATGGAGAGGCAAATGTGGCGGGAAAGAATACGGATGGTGGATGAAATCTGATTCCTTTTTTTTTTAATTCCTATTTTCTTTTATTTCATGTTATCTTTTAATTTATTTTTCAGTATTTTTCAATTTTTTTTAACATTCATTCTCTTTTTTTATTTGATTTTTTCTCTACTTTTTCCCTCTTTTTTTCCTTTTATGTTATTTATGTAACGATTATTAACGGTTTCAAAGTTTGATTCATGTTAGCCGACCCCATATCATTTTGGGACTAAGGCTTAGATGTTGTTGCTGTTGTAGTAGTTGGAGCCTGGTACGTCTCTTATATCGAAGGCACCGTACCGGATGGCCCCGACCAAAATGCAGCAGTTGAAGAATCAATTAGAGGATTTGACCGAGAAGGGTTATATTCGACCAAGTGCGTCCCCGTGGGGAGCACCAGTGTTATTTGTCAAGAAGAAGGATGGTTCGTTCCGCTTGTGTATTGATTACCGGGAATTAAACCGGGTGACGATCAAGAATATATATCCTCTACCCCGTATCGATGATCTTTTGGATCAACTTCAGGGAGCTTCAGTATTTTCCAAGATCGACTTAATATCTGGATATCATCAGTTGCGAATTCGAGAGTCAAATATCGCAAGGATGGCGTTCCGAACACGCTATGGTCATTATGAGTTTGTGGTAATGCCGTTCGGGTTAACTAATGCACCTGCGGTGTTCATGGGATTAATGAATCTGGTCTTCATCGACTATTTGGATCCGTTTGTAGTTGTCTTTATTGATGACATTCTAATTTATTCTCGTGACCGGGAGGAACACGAGTTTCACCTTCATCAGGTGCTCGACGTGTTGAGACGAGAGCAACTTTATGGAAAGTTTTCCAAATGTGAGTTCTGGATGTCCGAAGTGACATTTCTCGGACATGTAATTTCATCTGACGGAGTTCGTGTCGACCCTCAGAAGACGGAGGCAATACGATATTGGCAACCTCCGAATAATGTTAAGGAAATCCGGAGTTTCCTCGGATTAGCTGGTTATTATCGGCAATTTGTGGAGGGATTTTCTAAAATTGCTCAACCCATGACGAACCTTTTACGGAAGGATAAGAAATACACGTGGTCCGATGCGTGTGAGCAGAGTTTTGAGGAACTCAAGAGTCGATTAATTTCAGCACCTGTCCTTTCCTTACCGCAAGGGACGGGAGGACTTGTGGTTTATAGTGATGCAGCTGTACAGGGTCTCGGATGTGTACTAATGCAGAACGGGATAGTTATTACTTATGCTTCACGGCAATTGAGAGCTTACGAGGTTAATTATCTGACCCACGACCTGGAGCTAGCATCCATGGTGTTCGCATTGAAGATTTGGCGTCATTATCTTTATGGCGTTACCTGTCAGATATTCACCGATCATAAGAGTTTGAAGTATATATTTACTCAGAAGGAGTTAAATATGCGACAGAGGCGGTGGTTGGAACTAATCAAAGATTATGATATTGAGATACTTTACCACCCGGGCAAGGCGAACGTTGTCGCCGACGCCTTGAGTCGTAAGTCCGTTCAGGAGCAGATGCTTGCTCGATTAACAGTTCAGAAGGAACTTCAGCAGGAATTTCTGAGACCCGAGATCGAGGTCTGGTTACAGCGAGCACAATGGAAACTTTGTAAGTTAGAGATTTCATTGCCACTTGAGGAGGCGATCAGGGAGAATCAGGGTTCGGACCCATTTTTGTTACGCATTCGAGATGATGTGACTCATGGGAAAGCCCCTGTATTTGTGGTCCACGAGGATGGACTTTTGAGATTTAAGAATCGGTTATGCGTACCGGCGAACGATGAGTTGAAAAACTCGATTTTGAAAGAAGCTCATGCTACCCCTTATTCCATTCATCCGGGGTCTAGCAAGATGTACAAAGACTTGAAACAAAATTACTGGTGGATTAATATGAAGTGAGAAGTCGCGGAATTTGTTTCGAGATGTTTAACCTGTCAGCAAGTCAAGATAGAACATCAGCGACCGGCGGGTATGCTGAAACCTCTCCCTATTCCAGAGTGGAAGTGGGAAGATATTTCAATGGACTTCATCACGAGTTTGCCGGCGAATCATCGTGGCATGAATACAATTTGGGTAATTGTGGATCGTCTAACTAAGTCAGCCGATTTCCGTGAGATTAAGAATACGTGGGGTCCAGAGAGACTTGCCCAGTTGTTCATCAAATAGATAGTGAGATTGCACGGTACTCCTAAGAGTATCATTTCTGATCGTGACAGGCGATTCGTGTCACATTTTTGGAAATCAGTTCATCGTGCCATGGGAACTTAGCTTAATCTCAGCACAGCTTTTCATCCTCAGTCCGACTGAGAATCAGAGAGGACTATTCAGACTTTGGAGGACATGTTGAGGGCATGTATTCTCGATTGGAAAGATGATTGGGAAGCCCAACTATCGTTGATCGAGTTCACGTACAACAATAGTTGACATGCTTCGATTAAGGTGGCACCTTACGAGGCCTTGTACGGTCATCGTTGTCGATCTATTTTGTGTTGGGATGACTTATCAGAATCAATCAGCACCGAGCCTGATATGCTTATAGCCGCCCGTGAGAAGGTAGCTTTGATCAGGAGTCATTTGTTGACCACTCGGAGTCGACAGAAATCTTATGCAGATGACCGTCGTTGGCCATTAGAGTTCGAGGAGGGTGACCATGTTTTGGTCAAGGTATCCCCGAGTCGAGGTATCTTCCATTTTGGGAAGAGGGGAAAGTTGAGTCCGAGATTCATTGGACCGTTTGAGATTTTGGATCGAGTAGGCGAGCTAGCTTATCGATTGGCCTTACCTCCGGCGTTGATCCGAATTCATAATGTGTTTCACGTCTCTCAGTTGCAGAAGTATGTTGCCGATCCGAGTCACATACTTCAGTTCGATGAGATCGAAATTGCAGACGATCATTCATATAAGGAGCGTCCCGAACGAGTCTTAGAGCGGCGAATCAAACAGTTGAGGAACAAGAGGATTCCTTTGGTTAAAATTCAGTGGTCTAGACACGGAGTCGAAGAGGCTACTTGGGAAACCTAGGATAGTATGCGGGAGAGTTATCCCGAGTTGTTTGACCCTTAGTTTCGGGGACGAAACTCTTTTAAGGGGGGTGTATGTAATACTCGGTTGTAATTCAGTCATTATCATTCAGTATTTATCATTCAGTAATTGTCACTCAGTAATTTCACTCATTAATGATCATTTGTCACTCATATTCATTTATTATTTTCACCATGTGGAGTAATTTGTATCGTGTATCAGTGGTTATTCATCATTCAACCCGGTTGGATAGTCAGGACGAACATATCATCATTGTCACCTTTGTAGTGGGCTGTGTATGAGGAGTAGCGCACGCTACGTACTCTCTTTAGCGCGCGCTAATTGAGTACAAGTAGTGCACACTACCAATCAGCATTAGCGCACGCTAATGTTGTTCAGGCTGACAGTCCAGAAGGTACTGGACTGCAGTTGAGTTATAAGTAGCGCACGCTACGAACGGTAAGTAGAACGCGCTAGTGGGTTGTAGTAGCGCACGTTATACAATTGGTGTAGCGCACGCTAAGGTCGGACAGGTAGAGTCCAGTAGGTACTGGACTGAATTGGATTAATTCATAGCGCACGCTATGAGTGGTTTTTTGCGTACGCAATTGGTACGCTAAATATTGAATGTGTTGGGTACCAAATCGGATATTTGCGCCGTTTTATGCGGAAGCGAAAATAAATTGCGGAAAATAAAGGACACGAGGATTTATAGAGGTTCGGCTATTAACGAAGCCTACGTCCTCTCTCGATGTATCTTTTTCCTTAGGCTTAAGATCAAAACCTCTACGCCTCTCTTCTATCGGTCGAGGGATTACCGTTACAAGCTCGTCTTCTATCGGTCCGAGTAAAACCGTTTTTCCTTTTCTATTGGATAAGGAATCAACCACTCTAGCTTTCTATCGGTACTAGATAAACCTCACTAAGATAGCGATTGTGATTCTAACAATGCCGGATCCTTGATCCTAATAACACCGAATCAAATCGTATCTTTTCTTTTTATCGCTCGTGTATGATCTTGTGTATAACACTCAATCACTCTTAATTAAGCTCAAGAACAACAACTATAATATTTACAATGATATAACACGTATGTATGCTTTGCTCAATGTTGTTGTATGGAATAATACCAACTCCTTGGTATTTATAGCCTTCTTCCTCCTTACTAGCCGTTCTTTGCCGGTTGACTAGCTAGCGTCGCTAGCCTTCCTTCTTAGCGTGCGCTATCGCACATTTTGCTCTAGCGTACGTAAAGGCTTTCATGTAGCGTCGTTAATCACTTTATATTTCATCCGGTAGCTCGCCGCCTTAGATTAGCGTGCGCTACCACTTCCTTTGTAGCGTGCGCTAATCCAATATATCCGTTGCATGGATTGTCAAAGTGACCGTTTGATATGCCGACTTTGACCGCTTTTCCCAACGTTCGGATTGACTAGATTCAAACATCTTAGCGTGCGCTAATCATCCTTTGTAGCGTGCGCTAATGATGACTTCATTGCATACGTCATTCATTGTTTGAATATCTTCCACAATAACATGGCTCGATAGCGTGCGTTAATAATAGAGGGTAGCGTGCGCTAATAATAGAGTGTAGCGTGCGCTATCCATCTGTGACTTCACTGCAGGCTTACTTCGATACTAGGGAATGCGGTGACTCCTCGTTAGCGTGCGCTAACATATGTCCCTTAGCGTGCGCTAATGCGATCCAGTTGCAATTTTTGCGTCTTAAATGCCTTCGCCGTTTTGCTTCGCCTCGATGTTGTTTTGTAGTTTAGCAACTTTAATCATCAAAACATAAATTAAATAATGTGTGGAATAAATATTCCAACAATCTCCCCCTTTTGATGATTACAAAACAACTCTTGAATTGGATAATCTGTAAAAATAATATCTGTATATTTATACGAATCAAAGTTTTCGGCTTTGATCGTTTCGTTAGTTTCTCCATTTCTTTTCTTTTTCTTCTTTTTCGACTTCTTCATTTTTCAACTCCGTCATTTTTCGTTTTCAATTTTTCCAACTCCCCTATTTGTATGCTTTTCTTTTCTTTTCGACTTCTTCGATTTTTCGCATTTTTATCTCCTCTTCATCTCCTTCTCATTTTTATCATTTTTATCTCAATTCATATCTTTCTCCCCCTTTTTGTTTTCATCAAAAAGTAAAAATATAAAGGATACCAAATGAAATATAAATATGCATGATACCAATTTATGCATTAATAAGGGTATAAACTCCCCCTAAAATATTATTTCCTTCTCCCCCTTTGTAAAATATCATTTGTCAAAATTTATTTTGGGGATCCAACCGATAGTTGGTTTTCTTTTGAAACATAGACGATGTTTGAAAGCGTTTGTTCCTTTAGGAACCCAAATCTTTTAATTTTTATCATCCGTCTTGGGCTTTTGCAATTTGAAATGTGATGCCCAATTTTCAAACATTTTTCACATCGGGGTATTTTGAAATTGTGGATTCATTTTTGAACGTGATTTGAATCCTAACCCCTCTTTATTTAGAGTATATTTTTGAACACATAACATTTGTTCAAATTTATCGTTGCCGCACGAAAATTTCTTTGTCAAAATTTTTAGTTCATCTTGAACTTTTAAAAGATCATTTTTCAAAATATTTTCATTTTCAAGGCATTTCGAATGATCAATTTCGACAAATTTCCCTTTTTCAAGTATTTTAGAATTTTCAATTTCCAAAGTTTTATATTTAGACTTGAGGGACTTAATTTCATTTAAAGCATTTTGATAGTCCGTATGTAGTAACTCGAATGCTTCAAAAAGTTCGTCGTAGGAATTACTTACTTGGCTTTCGACGTCGCTATCGTCGAATGAACTCCGGGCCATGAGCGCGAGATTATTTTGTTCAAGAAAATCTTCATCGGGATCTTCGTCGCTCCATGTTGCGATTAGAACCTCCTTTTGCTTTACTCGGATTCTTAGCAAAGTGGCACAGTTTACCACATAATCGACAAGTGTTGTCGAATTTTTTAGGTTCGCCCGCTTGAATGTCCTTCTTCCTCCGGTTTAATAAGTGTTGGAACTTATTAATATTTTTGGCATAATATGCCATTTCTTCGTCGCTTTCGTCCACCGGGGTTTCTTCTTTCTTTTTCGACATTTTAGCCTTGAAGGCTATCGACCTCTCCTTCGGTTTCGGTTTGGCATTTCGAGATTTTAGAACAATCTCGTAGTTGATAAGAGAACCAACGAGAGCACTAAAATCGAGAGTATTTAAATCTTTGGATTCCATTATTGCCGTAACCGTACCGTCCCATTCTCGAGGTAGTGATCGGAGGATTTTCTTTACTTTCTCACTACTCGAAAGTGGTTTTCCAAAACATGCTAATCCATTAGTGATGACCGAAAATCGGTCGAGCATAATCGAGATGGATTCGTCGTCCTTCATTTGGAATAATTCATAATCGTGAAGGAGCATGTTTATCTTCGTCTCTTTGACTTGAGACGTACCTTCGTGTGTTACCTCAAGCATTTTCCAGATTTCTTTGGCACTATCACACGATGATATCCGGTTGTGTTCTTCCGGATTTAAGGCACAATAAAGAAGTTGAGTTGCCTTACAATTGAAATGGTCATTTTTCCAATCAGAGTCGTCATATTCTTCAAAATTTTTAAGCGTACCGTTGGAATTCATTGGGATTTTTGGACCAAGACAAATCACTTTCCACAGTTCGATGTCGTAAGCTCGAATGAATATCGACATCTTCTTCTTCCAAGTCATGAAGTTCGCGCCATCAAAAAATGGTGGTCGGTTGAGAGCAAGGCCTTCGGCTGGAGAGATTTGAAACGCAATTTTGGATCTTCTCCTCGGATGTTAAGCCGCGTATTGGAGAACCGCTCCGATACCAATTGTTGGGTACCAAATCGGATATTTGCGCCGTTTTATGCGGAAGCGAAAATAAATTGCGGAAAATAAAGGATACGAGGATTTATAGAGGTTCGGCTATTAACGAAGCCTACGTCCTCTCTCGATGTATCTTTTTCCTTAGGCTTAAGATCAAAACCTCTACGCCTCTCTTCTATCGGTCGAGGGATTACCGTTACAAGCTCGTCTTCTATCGGTCCGAGTAAAACCGTTTTTCCTTTTCTATTGGATAAGGAATCAACCACTCTAGCTTTCTATCGGTACTAGATAAACCTCACTAAGATAGCGATTGTGATTCTAACAATGCCGGATCCTTGATCCTAATAACACCGAATCAAATCGTATCTTTTCTTTTTATCGCTCGTGTATGATCTTGTGTATAACACTCAATCACTCTTAATTAAGCTCAAGAACAACAACTATAATGTTTACAATGATATAACACGTATGTATGCTTTGCTCAATGTTGTTGTATGGAATAATACCAACTCCTTGGTATTTATAGCCTTCTTCCTCCTTACTAGCCGTTGCTGCCAGTTGACTAGCTAGCGTGCACTAGCCTTCCTTCTTAGCATGCGCTATCGCACATTTTTGCTCTAGCGTACGTAAAGGCTTTCATGTAGCGTGCGTTAATCACTTTATATTTCATCCGGTAGCTCGCCATGCGATTAGCGTGCGCTACCACTTCCTTTGTAGCGTGCGCTAATCCAATATATCCGTTGCATGGATTGTCAAAGTGACCGTTTGATATGCTGACTTTGACCTGCTTTTCCCAACGTTCGGATTGACTAGATTCAAACATCTTAGCGTGCGCTAATCATCCTTTGTAGCGTGCGCTAATGATGACTTCATTGCATACGTCATTCATTGTTTGAATATCTTCCACAACAGTAACATGGCTCGATAGCGTGCGTTAATAATAGAGGGTAGCATGCGCTAATAATAGAGTGTAGCGTGCGCTATCCATCTGCTGACTTCACTGCGGCTTACTTGATACTAGGCGGAATGCGGTGACTCCTCGTTAGCGTGCGCTAACATATGTCCCTTAGCGTGCGCTAATGCGATCCAGTTGCAATTTTTGCGTCTTAAATGCCTTCGCCGTTTTGCTTCGCCTCGATGTTGTTTTGTAGTTTAGCAACTTTAATCATCAAAACATAAATTAAATAATGTGTGGAATAAATATTCCAACAGAATGTAGCGCACGCTATCGCGAGTAAGTCAGGGGACAGGAGGTTCTGGACCTCAGTACTGGGCATCAGATAAATCGTTAGCGCATGCTAACATTTTGAGTTATCGCACGCTAAGTATACGGTAGCGCACGCTACAAAAGGTACGTAGCGCACGCTACCATTGCGAACAGAGTGTACTGGACTACCCAGTACACCGTTAGCACACACTACGCACAGAAGCTAGCGCACGCTAACTGGGAGTTGCTATATATTGGACGGTGCAGTCCATTTCGTCATTTCATCATCTCACTTCATTCCTTCGGTGATTTTGGGCGATTTCGGGCGATTTGGAGAGTTTCCTTCGAGCTGAATCCACAAATCATCATCTTCAAGCTTATCATTCGGATTAATCATCATTTCATCATCCTCATCACATCAAATCAAGGTAATAATCTCTTGGATCTAGAATTTCGAATTTTTGGGTTTTCCTTCCGATTTCTTCGTGTAAGCTTGGATTGTTGTTGGAATATGTTAGATATGGGTTATATACCTTAGATAAATGTATTCCTACGGATTTAATAACATATATTCTGGATTTCATGTATTGTTGGGGTTTGATTCAAGAACACCTTGGAGTTGACTTTGATATTTGAGGGTTTTCGATTAGATGTTGTCGTTAGCTCATTTTGTGGATTCCTATGTGATTATTAATATCATTGGAGGTGTTTTGTTGGTTTGAAATACTCATTTTGGAGTTGGTTTCGACATATTCGGGATTGGATATTATCAAAGGATGTATGTTTGCTAAGTGTTTGTTTGAATGCCTCAATGAGTTCGGATATTGTTGTATCGACCTTTGAGTTAATCATAATTCATGCTTGATACGTATATTGAGCGGATTATTGATAATTGTGTTATTCAAGGTTGTTCGAGCGACCGGTAGTTTCCCTTAAGATGTTGTTCGAGAGAGGACGTATCATCACCGGTGTTAAGGTAAGTAAATTCTTACTCGGTTAAAAGGATATTCAATTCCTTATGTTGTTGTTCATTCATACATGTAATTCACTCATAATATATCGTTCATGTCGAGACTTGTAATTTTCAACTCATCATGTAACTCACGAGGAACGGCGGTTTCCAAAAATCATTTCATTGAAGCTATCACTCGTTGTATCATTATTTCATCTTGGTGAGTCGTTCTTGATCCTTATCGGATTCTATTCATTACTCCTCACCTTGGTCATTTTGTTCTGGTGATCTTCCGGAATTATATTGCATGGCCAGTTGGCGCATGTGTGGAATTTTATTCGGGCACACTATGGTCATGTGTATATGCGGGACTCTGGACACATTGGACTGTGCGCATGGTAATGTGTATACGCGGGACTCCGAACACATTGAACTGTGAGACTAATTAGGCCAATATCGGGTGTATATGCGGGACTCCAGACACTCGGCTATTTGCTCTATTACTCAGTTCATTCGGGCGTACATTGATGCTCATCATTCAACTTAATTCATTAATTCATTCATGTGATTGTTGTATATTGTTCAACTCTTGAGGATTGTTGTTCTATGTAACTGACCCCGATGGGGGATGTTGTTTTTAGGTCACGGCAAGGCTAAGGCACGGGAAGAGAACGTTGACGGCGAGGAGTCCCAGTGATACTAATAGGGGGGCCCAGTCCTTTCATTCATTCGTGTTTTCTATATTTTATTTCCGCTGCAGACTTCCGTTTGGATATTCATTTCATTCAGTGTTTTAGATTTTATCTTCATATAAAATATACATGTATTCTGTATTATCTTGGGTGTGTTGTAATAAAACTCCTCATCAGAGTGATTGATGATATATTGTGGTTCGGCACTGCAATTATACTATTTAATTCATTAATTTTCATTCGCCTGGTGGGTCCCAGTCGGGGGTCCACGGCACTGTAATATCCGCCTAGTTTGGGGTGTTACATTTCGAAGGCACCAGGTTTAGAATGTACGCCGCTGTTTCTAATGCGTATCCCCAAAATGAAATAGGTAAATCCGAATAACTCATCATTGATCTAACCATTTCTAAAAGAGTTCTATTCCTTCTTTCAGCCACACCATTTTGTTGTGGAGTTCATGGCGCGGTCAGCCGGAACGAAATCCCCTCATTTGCCAAGAATTACAAAAACTCTCCACTAAGGTATTCACCACCACGATCAGATCGTAATGACTTGATACTCTTCCCATGATGCTTCTCCGTTTCAGCCTTGAAGTCTCTGAACTTGTCAAAGGCTTCAGAGTTACGTCGTATCAAATAGATGTATCCATATCTCGAATAATCATCTATAAACGTGATGAAGTATTCGAAACCACCCCTAGCCTGGATATTCATTGGACCACATACATCCGTATGAACCAATTCCAACACATTCTGAGCATGGTTTCCCTTGGTTTTAAAAACCCTTTTGGTCATCTTACCTTCAAGACAGGATTCACAAATTAGAAATTACTCAACTTGGAGATCATCCAATGGGCCATCATCTACCTGTTGGGATTCGGTGCCTAAAATGAAGGCCCAGCGGAAGCGGTAAAACGAAAATTAATTCGATCCGAATCCCTACGAGGATCGATCAAGCTACGTATATACAAATATCAAAACGAATAGCAAGAGTCGTAAGAAACTAACCCTCGAAGTCCGTTGATTAAATGGTAACCTTCTCTTGAGCTATTCCCCATGCTTTGATTGATCTCTACGAATCCAATCTGCTCCAAGCTCTTGAACGATCCAACGCCGAAAGCACCGCGTCTCTACTTGCCACGCGCCGGAAAAACGATCGGAACAACAACACTCTATTAACCTCTAAGGTTTTGGCTAGAAACAAATGATGAAGCTTTTATTATTACACTCTAAGTGTATAATATATCTCTCAACATTTTTTCTCTAAAAAAATGTGAATGATGAAAAACACAAGACCAAGTTTTCTCTCCCACTCTATCCAAAATGAGGCTGCCGTGAGATGTGCAAGGTTGTGAGAATGAGAGTTTTATTTTGGTCTTAAAATCATTCAGAAGATAAGATTCCACCCACAAAATCACCTTTAACCTTATAATAAGAGATATGAAATCTCATATATCAAAAGTCTTCCAACAAGAAAACAAGACAATGATCAAGGTAGGAAATCAAGGTAGGGGCCAGCCTCTAGAAGAAATCGTACGAGTTCGGTTCGTTTCGGACTCCCGAGAGTCCAAACAGATAAACTCCAATTCCGTTCCGATGTATTTATATTGTTTAATTAATCCAATTAATTAAACATATCAAATACAAAATAACATAATTAATTTCTCCAAGAAATAATTATATTCATGAATTAAATTAATCACCCAGTAATTTATTTAATCCATTAGGCCGTAAATCAATTTATCTAATAAATCAATTTAGACATCTAATGTCTCAGATTAGATATCCAATATCTAATATTCATAATGAGATATTAAGCTCGATTCATTCCGTCGTCAATCCTAATGCGTGACTCGATAGGTCCGTCTCAGTCAGCAATGGGAGGAACCAAAGAGTAGTAGCACCACCTAGCCAGCCTGGTGGCCTACATTGTACCCCGACTGAGAACGAATGATTGGTATCATTCAAGAACCATTCTGTCGTGAATACCAGTATACGTATAAACCCTTCTTTCAAATGTCCCAATCAAGTTATAGGGTCACGGTCAGTCAAACCCCATCTGTACTTGACGCTATGCATGCGTTAATGCAAACCGAGATCATCGAGCTCTCATGTATCTAATACAGCTAGCTCCAATGCTTTGGCCAAAGACTTATGATCTCATCTACCAATAACCGCATAGGACATATAACCCGTTCACTAACAGGGGAAAGAATTCTATCTTGGTATTCAGTAGGACCTGCTACTTGCCCGTCAAGATGCACGTCGAGGTTGACCCTCGCCTTCCGGTTTACAGGGTCGAACTACTCTAATGAAAATCTTGACGTCACAAGCACATCCCTACTAAATCCTCAAGTCGAAGGTTCACCAATACCTATCACAACCTTTCGATTCCATCATTGACTGTCCCAGAGTGAAATCCGTGTGATGAATCGAGGGTGAGTCGGTTCGAGTATACTAATCTAATTAGCATACCTATAATGTGTGCTCCCACTAACCACTAGCATTCGACAGGTACTCTCCTTGTCAAAGAACACGTCATACAAGTCTTTACATAAACTTAACGCCCAGTCAAGTTTCATCGACTTGCGAACGATTAAGTATTTAAGCTATAGACCTTTCCAGTGCCGACCCCCTTATCTAATAAGGAGTGGAACATTTTGCTCTCAAATACACGGACTAGTTTCTGTATGTATATTTACGAGTTAGGAATGCCAGTAACTACCAGTAAATAAAGAAAACATCTATTGCCTTATATATTGATGATTTACATAATAACAAGTACAATGCCCTCACTCAACATCCTCTGAGTGGCATTCGAGGGCATACTCCTAACAATCTCCCACTTGCACTCAATGCCACACACTATGGTATCTAATACCCATGTTCTCCAGATGACGCTCCAAGCTAGTCTGAGAAAGTGGCTTGGTCAGTGGATCGGCGACGTTGTCGTCCGAGTCTACTCTATGCAGCACAATGTATCCCTTGCGAACAAATTCTCTTACGAGATGATACTTTCTCTCAATATGTTTGGTGCTGTTGTGAAACCTCGGCTCCTTGGCCTGCGCTACAGCTCTGTCGTTGTCGCGATGCAGAACAGCAAACTCGGACATGGTATCACTTGAAGTTCTCCCGAAACTTCTTAATCAGAACCCTTCCTTGGAAGCCTCCGAGGTTGCTTGATACTCGGCTGACAGTGGAATCGCGATCGCACTTTGCTTGGCACTACACCAAGATACTGTTCCTCCATTAAGAGTAAATATGTAGCCAGAAGTGGACATCGAGTCATCCTTCAGTCCTTGGAAGTCCGAATCAGTGAATCCCACCACATCCAATTCTCCACCGCCATACATCAGAACCATATCTCTAGTCCTTCTTAAGTACTTGAGAACGTTCTTTACGGCAGTCCAATGTTCCCTACCTGGGTTTGCCTGAAACCTACTCATCACGCTTACAGCATGCGCGATGTCAGGTCTTGTACACAACATAGCATACATAAGGCTACCCACGGCCGAAGCATATAGTATATTACTCATTTCCTTTCGTTATTCCTCACTTTGAGGACACCTCTTCAAGGAGAGTTTTATTCCATGTTGCATCGGTAGGAACCCTCTTTTAGAATCATCCATCTTAAATCGCTTTAAGATCTTATCTATATAGAGGGCTTGGGAAAGGCCTATTGTTCTCTTCGCTCTATCCCGGTAGAGTCGAATTCCAAGAATATAGGTTGCTTCTCCTAAGTCTTTCATGGAGAAATTACTCGAAAGCCAAGCTTTTACAGAACTGAGCATTCCCACATCATTTCCTATTAGTAGAATATCATCCACATATAGTACTAAGAATGCGATCTTGCTCCCACTAACCCTCTTGTATACACAAGGTTCCTCTTCATTTTGCACGAAGTCAAACTCTTTGACCGCCTCGTCAAAACGAAGGTTCCAACTACGCGACACTTGCTTCAGTCCATAAATGGAACGCTGAAGCTTGCACACTTTCTGAATATCGACTTCGGACTCAAAGCCTTTAGGCTGCTCCATATAGATTTCCTCCTCGAGGAATCTATTAAGGAAAGCCGTCTTTACGTCCATTTGCCATATCTCATAATCGTGGTAGGCAGCTATAGCAAGCATCATGCGAATAAACTTGATCATGGCTACGGGCGAGAAGGTATCGTGGTAATCGATCCCTTCCTTTTAGGTATAACCCTTTGCCACAAGCCTGGCCTTATAGGCGTCAACCTTGCCATCACCATCAGTCTTTCTCTTGTAGATCCACTTGTTCCCAATAGGCACTATGCTCTTGGGGCGGTCTACTAGAGTCCAGACCTGATTGACATGCATCAAGTCTATCTCAGCTTCCATAGCTTCACGCCATTTCGCGGAGTCTACATCCACCATCGTTTGGTCATAGGTTGTTGGGTCGGTCTCTTGGCTATCACTTGGAACCTCATGGAGACCCAGCTCCTCCAAGTGCACAAGCCCATACCTCTCAGGTAAATGAGACACCCTACTAGACCTACGAGGTGGTTGTACTTGTGTTTCAGAAAGTTCGGTTCCAGTTTCTTGCACAGGTGTCTCTCGAGGAGTTTCATTGTATTCTTCTAAAGAAATACTTCTACTGCTCCGCCTTCTGAATGAACTCATCTTCCAGAAGTGTGCTTGTAAAGTAACAACGATCCTTCGATCTTCGGGCATGTAGAATAGATATCCCATCGTCCCAGGCAGAATCAATGAAACGTCCCTTATGAGACCTAGCTTCTAACTTTTCCACCTTAGTCTTCTTGACATAAGCGGGACATACCCAAATCCTAATATGATTAAGACTTGGTTTCCTTCCTTCCCACATCTCATGTGGAGTTTAGGAAACGGATTTGGAAGGACATCTGCTCAAGATATACGCGGCGATCAGTGCATACCCCCACGGGTAAATCGGCAAGTCGGTATAGCCCGGCATGGAATGGACCATGTTCAGTGGTCGGTTCCTTCTTTCGACACACCATTTAACCGAGAAGTACTGGAGGTGTTATTTGTGAAACTATTCCATGTTCCTTAAGGAACTCGTCAAACTCCGTACTCATATACTCGCCACCTCGGTCCGACCAAGTGCTTTGATATGATTACCGGTTTGTTTCTCGACTAGGGCCTTGAATTCTGGAATTTCTCAAAGGCCTCGGATTTATGTTACAATAAGTATACATAAACAAACCTAGTAAGATCATCTGTAAACTTAAACAAATATAGATATCCGTCATGTCTTTGCTTCAAAGCACCACAAACGTCAGTATGGATTAATCCCAGTTTATCAGCGGCTCTTTCAAAAGTCCCTGTGAAGGGGGACTTAGTCATTTTGCCTTTAAGTCAAGATTCACAAGTAGGAAAGGGATCCGATCCCAATGGACCCATAAGTCCATCTTTTTCCATCTTTTAAACCTTGGTCTGACCAACATGGCCAAGTCTAAGATGCCATTTCAAAACTTGATTGGTTTCATCCCTATCACGTTTTCTAGTCATAGTATTCACAACTACTTTGTTGCTGAGATTTAGATGATACAATCCATTCAACAATGTAGCAGTACCCACTAGTTTATTTCTAAAATAAATTTTGCAGGAACCATCACCAATGAAAAATGAAAAGCCTTTTCGGTCCATGACCGGAATGGATACAATGTTTTTGTGCCCCTTGGGCAAAACAAGTACATCTTTTAAAGTCAAAACAAAGCCGGATTCTAAACCCAAAAGAAGTGATCCTATGTCGGTTGCCTCGACACTATGCCCGCTTCCGACTGTGATCATAATTTCTCCAGCTCGAAGCTTCCTACTTTGTTCCAGATCCTGATTCACGGTACAATTATGAGAACTAGCACCAGAATCTAGTATCCAGGAAGTAGAAAATACAGTAGCAGAACAATTTGTTTCCAAAACTAAAAGTTCTGTACCTGAAGTGCCATGAAGAATCGGACAGTCTCTAGCCCAGTGGCCCAGCTCACCGCACTTGAGACAAGCATCCTTCTTCTTCTTGTTCTTTGGAACCATTGGGGCCTTGCCCTTACCCTTAAGGTCCTTAACTTGTGGTCCAGTTTGTTTCTTGGTCTTTTTCTTCTTGTTCTTAGACCTCCGAGGTCCACAAGAAATCACAAGAGCAGACTCCTTCATCCGCGGAGTCTTCATCTGTGACTGAGCGGTCACAAGTTTGTTCATTAGCCCAGCTAAATTGCATGCAATCTCATTGCAGTTGAAGTTCATAACAAACTGTGAGAAGGAATCAGAGAGAGACTGTAGGATAAGGTCGGTTTGGAGAGAAGTATTCATTTTTAAATCAAGAGCCGCGAATCTCTCGATCATGGATATCATTTTGAGGACGTGTTCCCCAACCTTCTCACCTTCCTTCATCCTTGCACTGAACAGTTGCTTGGATATCTCATATCTAGCAGTTCTGATGTGCTCACCATAAAGTTCGGTTAAGTGAGATAGAATATGCCTAGCATAAGTCATTTTCTCATGAGCTCTCTGAAGCTCATTAGACATGGAAGCCATCATATAAGCAAGGACTTTCACGTCATCCTTAACCCACTTTTCGTGGTTTTCAATCTCTTCCTGATTGGCTCGGGTCCGCACAGGAGGCGTCGGAATGTCCGTCTCCAAGACGTATCCCAGTGCCTCTATACTGAGGACAATCATCAGATTGCGGAGCCAATCCACAAAGTTAGGTCCTATTAAGGTGCTCTTTTCGAGTAGAATTGCGAGTGGATTCATTGTCATATTGAGATTTGTCTGCATTAAGTATAACAGATTAATTAATGACTCATTCAATTATGTTCTGAGTATAGAATTAAGGTCTTTTCTATTCTTGTTACCTAGATCCCACTATTTTATCGGAATAACACACTCCTATGTGAAATCCGGAAGTATCGTCGCTCTACTTCATAGTGGTGATCGAGTTCTTTATAAATCTTAATAGAGGGCAACCGAATAGGTTTCTAGTCTATTAATTTTCATAAAGTGATGTCCAACACCAACCCATCTAATGGATGATTCGATCTTCTTTTTCCCCTTGTTCACTCCCCTCAACCTATACGGTTTCTATGGTTCATGAACAAGTTAAGTTTATACCATCGACGCAAATCAGTTTCACAATTGAATCTTATCCGGCAACCTATCAGGTTTCTAGGGATAAAATTTGCTCCAACCGAAGGCATCCAATGCGCTCCCAGTAATTTATCTGTCTTCCCCGAACGACTACCCCGATAACTCGGAAGCATAGCACATTCGGTTTGGATTTCAATTTTCTGAAAACTCGATGGTGGGAAGGAAAACCTTGAAACCTTATAAACGTAATAATTTATCGTGGGAGAATTTTCGCGATTTACGTTGCACTTTGCACATTAATCGTTTAAGCGCGTTTGTGGCATTCATACAATATGAAACAACCATTCACAACCTATTTGCTACCAACATGTGATTCATGGACCGTTCCTAGAAAACAAAAACTCCGTAATCTAATTACAAGTCTTCGTCTTGAATCTTCGTCTTCTCGAAATGGATCTTCCTCCGGTCTTCGTCATTACATATAAATTTTACATCGAAAATTGCATCCTAGATACAAACATTTCTAGTAAAATAAATAGGCTCAAAATGGCCTTTACAACCTAATCGAATAAAACGGACAATTCAAAACTAAGTCCACGAACCACATCCCCATTCAAACGCATTCATCCAATAAATACTATATAAATGAAAAGCGTAGAGATACATTGATCCAATCAACAATACGAACCGATCCAATCGATTCACACAATCGGTAATATGATAACGTTCAAAATAATTCGGTCGACCATAAATATTCCAATTAATCAAATTTCCCTTATAAAATGAAATACCATAAATTATTTTAATCATATTAAATCCAATTTAACATGTGGGAGATTAATTTTCAAGAATACACGGAAAAATCGAGCTGGGGTGAAAACAGGCCTGCCTGACTGAGTCACCCTCGGCAGCCTTCCGGTAGACAGGCCTGGCATGGCCGAGTCACGCTCGGAAGCTGCCGGCCAGGACACGGCCAGCGGCCTTGGGCCGCGGCCCCTTGAGCCTGGGTCGCGCCCCCCAGTACAGTGCCGACCCAGGCCGGCTGAAACAGCCCTGGGCCGCGGCCCCCGAGCCCTGGGCCATGGCCCCCTGCTCCCGGACCCCTCCTGGACCTTCCAACGGCATTTCGGGGCTAGTTTTTCGACCGGATATCTAATATCTATATTCTCCAACATTCATATCTTCAATATAAATCATATTTCCAATAAATTAAGAGGATCGATCGAGCTACGTATATACGAATATCAAAACGAATAGCATGAGTCGTAAGAAACTAACCCTCGAAGTCCGTTACTTAAATGGTAACCTTCTCTTGAGCTATTCCCCAAGCTTTTATTGATCTCTACAAATCCAATCCGCTCCAAGCTCTTGAACGATCCAACGCCGAAAGCATCGCGTCTCTACTTGCCACGCGCCGGAAAAATGATCGGAACAACAACACTCGATTAACCTCTAAGGTTACGGCTAGAATCAAGTGATGAAGCTTTTATTATTACACTCTAAGTGTATAATATATCTCTCAACAATTTTTCTCTAAGAAAATGTGAATGATGAAAAACACAAGACTAAGATAAGATTCCACCCACAAAATCACCTTTAACCTTATAATAAGAGATATGGAATCTCATATGTCAAAAGTCTTCCAACAAGAAAACAAGACAATGATCAAGGTAGGAAATCAAGGTGGGGGCTGGCCTCTAGAAGAAATCGGACGAGTTCGGTTCGTTTCGGACTCTCGAGAGTCCAAACAGATAAACTCTAATTCCGTTCTGATGTATTTATATTGTTTAATTAATCCAATTAATTAAACATATCAAATACAAAATAACATAATTAATTTCTCCAAGAAATAATTATATTCATGAATTAAATTAATCACCCAGTAATTTATTTAATCCATTAGGCCGTAAATCAATTTATCCAATAAATCGATTTAGACATCTAATGTCTCAAATTAGATATCCAATATCTAATATTCATAATGAGAGATTAAGCTCGATTCATTCCGTCGTCAATCCTAATGCGCGACTCGGTAGGTCCGTCTCAGTCAGCAATGGGAGGAACCAAAGAGTAGTAGCACCACCTAGCCAGCCTGGTGGCCTACACTGTACCCCGACTGAGAACGAATGATTGGGATCATTCAAGAACCATTCTATTGTGAATACCAGTATACGTATAAACCCTTCTTCAAATGTCCCGATCAAGTTATAGGGTCACGGTCAGTCAAACCCCATCTGTACTTGACGCTATGCATGCGTTAATGCAAACCGAGATCATCGAGCTCTCGTGTATCTAATACAGCTAGCTCCAACGCGTTGGCCAAAGACTTATGATCTCATCTACCAATAACTGCATAGGACATATAACCCATTCACTAACAGGAGAAATAATTCTATCTTGGTATTCAGTAGGACTTGCTACTTGCCCGTCAAGATGCTCGTCGAGGTTGACCCCCGCCTTCCGGTTTACAGGGTCGAACTACTCTAATGAAAATCTTGACGTCACAAGCACATCCCTACTAAATCCTCAAGTCGAAGGTTCACGAATACCTATCACAACCTTTCGATTCCATCATTGACTGTCCCGGAGTGAAATCCGTGTGACGAATCGAGGGTGAGTCGGTTCGAGTATACTAATCTAATTAGCATACCTATAACGTGTGCTCCCACTAACCATTAGCGTTCGACAGGCACTCTCCTTGTCAAAGAACACGTCATACAAGTCTTTACATAAACTTAACGCCCAGTCAAGTTTCATCGACTTGCGAACGATTAAGTATTTGAGCTATAGACCTTTCCAGTGCCGACCCCCTTATCTAATAAGGAGTGGAACATTTTGCTCTAAAATACACGTACTAGTTTCTGTATATATATTTACGAGTTAGGAATGCCTGTAACTACCAGTAAATAAAGAAAACATTAATTGCCTTATATATTGATGATTTACATAATAACAAATACAATGCCCTCACTCAACATCCTCTGAGTAGCATTCGAGGGCATACTCCTAACAATCCAATCTTTGAATCCTCCCAAGGTTTACATGCCCTGACCATAAATGCCACAGATGTGTTTGGTTTATGCTTGAAGATTTTTTTTCTCTTTTTAGGTAATTTAGACAGAGTTAAGTGATTTATGCATAGGAGTTTGTGCAGTATTAAAGACATATAGTCCATCATTAAAAATACCTTTGCAAATATATTCACCGTTTCTTTTCCAAATAATGGAATCATCATCAAAAGAAACTGAATAACCATCGCATTTTAATTTAGAAACTGGAATTAAATTCATTCTAAAATCCGGTACTGATAATACATTATTGAGGACTAATAATTTATCATTAATCTTCAACTGCACGACTTCCACTGCAACAGCCATAAGTCTGGAATAATCGCCCCAGTTGATGGTAATTTCGCCCGCATTAAGCTGCTTAGTTACCTGAAAACCATGCGAGTCAAAGCAAACATGATCAGTGGAGCCTGAATCAAGTATCCACGAAGTGGAAGAACAAGCTGCCAAATATGTTTTGACTACTAGTGCACGAGACATACCTTTCTTAAGAGCAGGGCAGTCCGCTTAAAATGTCCTTTCTGACCGCACTTGTAGCACTTTCCCTTTGGCTTTTTGTTCGCCTAGGGGTGAGGAGCCTTGCTTTTCACCTTGAGAGTTGCCACTTGCTTCTGGCCAACCTGCTTTTTCTTCTTTCCCCATTTGGGTTTCGAAGAAGTAGCACCGGTTGCCGCAAGAATCTGATGATAACCTTGTTTGAAGAGACCTTCAGTATATTGAAGCTCTGTCAGAAGTTCCGCCAAAGTATATGTCTTACGGTTCATATTGTAGTCAAGGCGGAACTGCTCAAAGTTTTTTGGTAAGCTACCCAAGATAATATCGACATGCGACTCCGCATCGATAGTAGCCCCCAGTATGCTCAGTTCGTTCAAATGAGATATCATTTTCAGAACATGATCCCTTACTGGGGTCCCTTTAGACATTTGGGTTGTCATCAACAACCCTCATTGCATTTTGTCTAGTCACCCGGTACTGATGACCAAACATCTCGGTGAGATTTTTCATCATTTCCGCAGCTGAGCCCATCGTCTGATGCTGATGCTGCAATACATTTGTCAGTGAAGCCAAAATGTAACAGCGAGCCATCTCATCAGACGTCTTCCATTTTCGGAATTCATCCAACTCTCCAGGAGTGGCATCCGGTTCTGGATCCAGAGGGCTCTCCTCAGTTAAGACAAATTTATGCCCCTCAGCAGTCAGGACAATGTCAAGATTTATTTTTCAATCGGCAAAGTTAGTGCCATCAAGTTTATTTCTTTGAGAAATACAGCTAGTGGATTGAAAGACATCTGAGATAAAAATTAAAAAAAAAAACATCCATCACATAATGCATAGCAAAATATATCGAAAAACCTCAAAACACAATATGTATGCTAGCAACCAACACCTTGAAAAATCCGCATATGCAAGCCATGATCGTGTGGACGTTTACACACACATTTTTTACGTCTTTAATTTACTATCTAGTCAACTTATGTTATGACAAGTAAAATTAATAGTTGGTTCCTCTTAGCCATGTATTAATTAACATAGATTCCGACGGGGAGCCTATTAATTAATACACCTAAGTGAGTATCATAATTTAACATCCTTAAAATATTATCTTTTAAATAATAGTCCTACAGATGGAGAGGTCCTATCATAAAAAATAATATTTACCTTATGTTATTATTTTGAAATTTAAAACTAGTGAACCTATAATTAGTACATCCAATATGGAGGAGGACCCTAATGTCAATGTGCATGCTAATTACTTCACAATTTAAATTAATTATGGAGGCCAATTTGATTATATTTTAAAACTAAATCAATTTAATCACTTAGTTATTTTAGCCTTAAGGTTTTTAATTTTCTCGTCCTAACATGCAGAAAACATATCACGCATACATTCATACTGTAATATCCGTGTTTTCTATTTTCGGTAATTTCTATTTTGGTGTATGTTCGTTTCAGACAACTCGCTTAGCACTGTTTTGGAATTCTGAATCTATATTTTTCTTGGAGTTTTAAAATGCAGTCGAGTTTCGAGGATGTTTTTGCATAATTTCATCTTGAATTATATCTTGCCGCATGTGCGTTCGATTCTCGTAAAACTTGTTCGTTTTCGTTGTTTCTCGATTCGTATAAGTTTGTATGGTTGAGTTGGTCGTGTTGGAACTTTCGGTTTGTTAATCCGACGTTGTATCGCGATTTTTCGGGCACTTGGGCCGTTTTTGTAATTTTCATAAGTTTGGGGAATTTCGCTTTATTTGCTTCGTTTCAAACTCTCTAGTGATCGAGATTATATTCTCTTTCAACGATCAACTTTGTCATCTTGATTATTACGTGTTTATGATTACGGATTACGGTCTTGCTTCGTTTTTTCGGCACTTTTGCGGTTGGCGGCGGTGTATGCGGTCTTGAAGCTTTGCTGAGTAGCGCACGCTACTCAGGACTTACTTGCGTGCGCTATCATGGTGTGGTTAGCGTACGCTAACCTAGGGTTCGTAGCGTGCGCTAACGATTTCGACGATGCAGGACGGTAGGTTCGTGCTTGATCTTGGACCGAGCGTACGCTAATCAGCGTTAACGCACGCTAATCCTTAGTACTAGCGCACGCTAACCATGTTAGCTTGCATACGCTAACGGGAGGACAGTAGGCAGACTGTTCTGCCATGCCCCGCTAGCGCACGCTAATGCTTGTGCGTAGCGTGCGCTAAGTCTGTTAAATATAAATAGGGACGGCCGATCAACTTCGTCATTTTTCCTTCATTTCCTATCCTTCTCGGCTTTGGCGATTCCAGCGGGGTTAGGGCGATTCCATTGTAGATCATCATTCACTACCACCGTGCATTCCTTGCGTGAATTCTTCAAGTTCCTAATCACTTTCCACCATCCGAATCAAGGTAAATATTCCCAAAACCCTTGTTTTGAGATTTTGGGGGAATTTTGGGGATTTCTTGGGATTTGACTCTTTTAGTCCGAAATATTACTGGGTTATCGCTAGACTTCGATCGTGTACTTGTAACCCTTCATTTTATTGATGATTTGTGGTTTTAAACTCCAAGTTCTCCATTGTTCGTCACTTATAGTCGACGATACCCAAGTTATGTTCGACTAAGGGTTTCAGCGGGTAGAACTAGGATGTATTCCATCATTTACGTAGTTTTAAGATTGTTGTTCATCGTTATTGTGTTAGGATCGGATTTGTGAAGGTTATTCGGGCCAAAACCTTTCCGTGCGCCATTTTCCTTCACGTAGTATTAATCAGGCAAGTACATGTATTACATTCCGTTATGTGCGTTTGATTTTGATGCGAATGATGTAAATGGTATTATTGAACGAATGTGATTGTTTCTCTTCCACCTGGGGATGGCATGTGGCCTCTGGGGGCCGATACTAATGGGTACGGCCACGGAAGTGGACTTGGGTGCGTGCGTTGATGTTCTTCCACCTGGGGACGGTTCGACGGGACCTCTGGGTGCTGATACTGATGGGTACGGCCGTGGAAGTGGTTTCTCACCTGGGGATGGTCCGACGGGACCTCTGGGGACCGTTACTAATGGGTACGGTCGCGAGTTACCAAGCGTGGATAATTGTGATGTGGAGAACTTGTTGACATACCGTTTTGGTGTTAATGTGATATTCCGGAATATTGATTTTCAAAATGATTTTTCTAACGATTTGTTTGCGTTGAATCGTGTATGTATATAATGTTGTGTAATGGTGTACTTGCACTAGCTATTCGAATGCTAACCCCTTAAATGGGGGAAATGCGTCTTATGCATTTAGTCTTGGTCAGTGAGAGGAGCTGGCACGGGATGCGCATACAAAGGATGGGTTGGCATGATGATGTGGCTCGAGTCTGTATTCTTATGTTTTGTCATTGCATTTGTCGAGTATCGGAGTTAGACTGTTTACTTTGAAACTTGGTTTAAGTCCCCTGCGTGGGCAATAAATTGGTATTTGTCTTATATTCATGTACTCCGTTAAAATGTTTTGGCCGAGGCCACGGCCTTACTTACTTTTTGAATGCATCATTTGGGATTATATTGTGGTTTATGTGTCAAGTGTCAGCCTGGTAGACCCCATAATGGTTCTACGGCGTGTAATGTCCCATTTGTGAATTGGGGTGTTACATTTATGGTATCAGAGCTTAGGTTTTGAATACCTAGGCTGTCGGTGAAATTTGGGTCTGTCAGTTGCGTCATTAGGGTCAGTCGTTGAGCCTAATATCATCATGCTACCGTCTTTTCGTGCGACCCGTGGCTGTAAGTCTCCTCGAACTCTTATATTTCTGTAATTCGTTTTCTTGCGCTGTTCGGAATCGTAACTTGTGTTACCAACTTTGTGAATTGTGAATCTTTCTGATCTTGTTCTTTTTTTATTTTCCTCCAGTATGTTGAGAGGTCGTGGTAGACCGGCTAGGGGACGCGGCCGAGGCCGTGGTCGTGGTGCTGATAATGAGGAGGGCTCACTTTCTCAGTCCTCGGCGGACTCAGCCTCTCACTCAGTGCCGTCGGGTAATAATGTCGGCCAGGGCTCTTGCCGTACTTGGCGATTAGTAGCCCAGCTTGCTCGAATAGCTCGGGGTGGACGCCAGAATCCGCCCCGACACCGGAAGAGGAAGCTAGTAAGTGGCTTGAGACGGTGACTAAGATGCACCCACCTCGTTTCTCGGATCTTGACCCTCTCGGTTGGGAGAATTGGCTCTTTCATTGTCCAGACCTTTGATGCCGTAGCTTGTCCACGAAGACAGGAGGTACATATTGCCCAGTACCTCCTAGATAAGGAAGGCTGCGGAATGGTGGGAGGCCGTTGCGCCCGAGACCGTCGGGCCACTTGGGATGAGTTCGGGGCTGCTATGGAAGCGAGAATATTGTCCGCCGCCCGATCGAGCGCGAGTGTGGAGTTCTTCACCGCTACACCCCGGGATGTGCCTATTTCTCGTGCCATCATTTCTTACAATCGGCCGGATTGGGTTTCGTGAGAGATCAAGTGAGAACGGAGGTGATAAGATCTGTTACTTCAATATGCGCATGAAGCCGCATATTAGGCGAGTATGGCGCCGCTCATGTGTGCCACTTTGAAGGAATACCGTGCTCGCTGCAGCGATCGAGATGGTCATCCGGAATCAGAGTCGGTTTCGGAAGCTAAGAAGCAGAAGACTATTGGTGGGTTCTCGGCCGGAAAAGGTGGTCAGTTTTCGAGGTCTCGTTCTGCTCCGACACCTGGGAAGAGGCCATTTCATCAGGCCGGTGGATCTCAGGGTAACCATTCAGTCCAGTCTGTTACACCTGGCGGGAGAGTTTGTTTTAATTGCAGTCAGCCCGAGCACGTTGTGAAGGATTGCCCATTTCCGTTAGTTGCTTGCTTTACTTGCGGACATACCAGGCATCGGGCAACTCATTGTGAGAGGGACACCAGGGCCGCTAGGTTCACGACTACCACTGCCGATCAGAGGGATCACAGCTCTCCAGCTACCCATGTTCCGCAGGGTTCGAGTCGTGGTGGAGGTCGGAGTCAGCCGGATCGCCACGCAGCGTCGAGTTCGGGCTCAGTCCATCCCCGGTTATATCAGATGAGGCGCACGGAGTAGGCAGACGTTCCGGTGGCGTCAGGTACCACTCAGATCCTTTCTCACCCAGTTTCAGTGCTTTTTGATTCGGGTGCGACCCATTCCTTTATAGCTTCGGATTGTGTGAGTCGTATTGGTTTTGACTGCTTGTTTGAGTGTGAGCCGTTTGTAGTGGGTACGCCCAGCGGGGATCGTATGGTTGGGGACCGGGAAGTTAGGGATTGCCCAGTGAGGATCGGGAGCCGGGATTGGCCCTTGAATCTCATTGTTATAGACCTTAAGGGTGAGGATTTGATCCTCGGGGACGATTGGTTGGATCGTCACGGTGCTATCATGAACTATCGGACTCGTACCATCTCGATAGTTGCCGAGGACGGCACCGAGCATACTCTCGTCGGCTGTAAGCCGGGTAGATCGGGGAGTGTGATTAGCGCCTTGAAGGCGATGAAACTTCTAAACCAGGGTTGTGTCGGCTACTGGTGTTTCGCTCTGCAGGCGGAAGATGGTGGGGTTGACATATCGTCGATTCCAGTCGTTAGCGAGTATCCCGATGTATTTCCGGATGACTTGCCGGGATTACCACCACATCGAGAGGTGGAGTTTCCTATTGATCTTGAGCCGAATGCGGCCCCTATTTCTCGAGCACCGTACCGTATGGCACCGTCGGAGATGCTAGAGTTGAAGAATCAGTTGGGAGAGTTGTTAGATAAAGGGTATATTCGACCGAGCGCATCGCCTTGGGGTGCGCCTGTACTTTTTGTTAAGAAGAAGGATGGATCGCTTCGTTTATGCATCGACTATCGAGAATTAAACAAGCTAACCATCAAAAATAAATACCCTTTGCCGGGATTGACGATTTGTTTGATCACCTTGGGGCGGCCTTTTTCAAGATTGATTTGCGATCGGGCTACTACCAGTTGAGGATTCGGGACGTCGATGTTCCGAAAGCTGCCTTTCGGACGAGATATGGCCATTACGAGTTTGTGGTTATGCCTTTCGGGCTAACCAATGCCCCAGCAGTGTTCATGCAGTTGATGAACAAATTTTTTATTGAGTATCTGGACAAATTCGTAGTCGTTTTTATCGACGACATTCTTATCTATTCACGGAGTCGGGAGGAGCACACCTTACATCTCCGGATTGTATTAGACACTTAGAGGGTCGAGCAGTTGTACGCGAAGTTCTCTAAGTGTGAGTTTTGGCTCGAGGAAGTGACGTTCCTCGGGCATGTGATTTCAGCAGAGGGAGTTCGGGTAGATCCGCAGAAGATAGAGGCAGTGATGGCTTGGGAGCCGCCTAAGAATGTGAAGGAGGTGAGGAGTTTTCTGGGTCTTGCCGGCTATTACCGTAGATTCGTTGAGGGATTTTCTAAGATCGCTAGACCACTCACTCAGTTGCTCTAGAAAACTCAGAAGTTCGAGTGGACTGCAGACAGGCAGGACAGTTTTGACGAGTTAAAGAGACGTTTGACTACCGCACCCGTGTTAGCGTTGCCTCAGGGGAACGAGGACTTTGTAGTGTACAGTGATGCTTCGGGCCTTGGCTAGGATGTGTTTTGATGCAGAGAGACAGAGTGATTGCGTATGTGTCCCGCCAATTGAAACCTTATGAGGTAAATTACCCCACGCACGATTTGGAGTTAGCTGCGGTCGTTTTCGCCTTAAAAATCTGGAGGCATTATCTCTATGGGTCATCGTGTAGAATTTTTACGGATCACAAGAGCCTGAAGTACATCTTCAGCCAGAAAGAGTTGAATATGAGGCAGCGTAGGTGGTTAGAGCTAATTAAAGATTACGACATCGAGATACTTTACCATCCGGGTAAGGCCAATGTAGTGGCTGATGCGTTGAGCCGAAAACCGATGGCTTTATAGGTGTTAGAGGTACTTACACCGCAGAGTAGGATCCAGCGAGATTTCATCTGTAAGAATATTGAGGTTTGGGTTCAGAGTGTTCAGGGCCAGTTATGTGCGTTAGAGATCACTTCGTCCTTGACTGATGATATCAAGGCGAAGCAGTATGACGATCCATTTTTGGTCCAGTTGAGGGAGGATGTGATGAAGGGGAAAGCCCCTGGATTTGTGGTTCAGGATGATGGCGTTCTGAGATTTCGTGGCAGGTTATGTGTACCGAATGTTGTTGAGCTGAGACAGAAGATCTTGAGTGAAGCTCATACCACACCTTACTCCGTACATCCTGGTACGAGTAAAATGTACAAGGACGTGAGGAGTAACTACTGGTGGAGTAATTTGAAGACAGACGTTAGCGAGTTTGTGTCGAGATGTTTGACCTGTCAGCAGGTTAAGATCGAGCATCAGCGACCCGCGGGGTTCTTGCGACCACTTCCTATCCCGGAGTGGAAATGGGAGGATATTTCTATGGATTTCATTACCAGTATGCCTAGGACTCGGACTGGAATGAACATGATTTGGGTTATTGTCGATCGACTGACCAAATCAGCTCATTTCCTGGGTATTAAGGACACTTGGGGTCCAGAGAGACTGGCACGAGTGTTTATTGCAGAGATCGTGAGATTGCATGGGACTCCTAAGAGTATTATTTCGGATCGTGATGGCCGGTTCGTGTCACACTTTTGGCAGGCTGTTCATCGAGCTTTGGGTACTGAGTTAAGACTCAGTACATCTTACCACCCTCAGACTGACGGGCAGTCAGAGCGGACGATCCAGACGTTGGAGGATATGTTGAGAGCCTGTGCCCTAGATTGGAAGGATGATTGGGAGTCGCACTTGCCGTTGATCGAGTTCACGTACAACAATAGTTGGCACGCCTCGATCAAAATGGCACCATTTGAGGCATTGTATGGGAGGAAGTGCAGATCGCCGTTGTGTTAGGACGATGCGTCCGAGCTGATTGGTACCGAGCCCGATATGGTAGTTGAGACGAGAGAGAAGATCACTCTGATTCGTGATAGGTTGTTGACGGCCCAGAGTCGGCAGAAGTCTTATGCCGACACGCGTCGCCGGCCGTTGGAGTTTGAGGTGGGAGATCATGTTTTGCTTAAGGTGTCGCCGACACGGGGAGTTTACCGCTTCGGCCGGAAGGGTAAACTTAGTCCGAGGTTTATTGGGCCGTTTGAGATTTTAGAGAGAGTGGGAGAGCTTGCCTATCGGCTAGGCTTACCGTCGTCCCTGGGCCACGTTCATAATGTATTTCATGTTTCCCAGCTTAGGAAGTACGTATCGGACCCTAGCCATATTATCGACTTTGGAGAGATCGAGTTGGGACCCGACATCACCATCGAGGAGAAGCCGATTCAGATTTTAGAGCGTCGGGTGAAACAGCTTCGTCATAAAACCATTCCTCTGGTGAAAGTTCAATGGTCGAGACATGGGTCCGAGGAAGCCACATGGGAGACGGAAGAGAGTATGTGGTCGAGATACCCCGAGTTGTTCGCGTTGTAAGTTTCGGGACGAAACTTATTTTTAGGGGGAGATAATGTAATATCCGTGTTTTCTATTTTCGGTAATTTCTATTTTGGTGTATGTTCGTTTCAGACAACTCGCTTAGCACTGTTTTGGAATTCTGAATCTATATTGTTCTTGGAGTTTTTCCGTCTGGTCGAGTTTCGAGGATGTTTTTGCATAATTTCATCTTGAATTATATCTTGCCGCATGTGCGTTCGATTCTCGTAAAACTTGTTCGTTTTCGTTGTTTCTCGATTCGTATAAGTTTGTATGGTTGAGTTGGTCGTGTTGGAACTTTCGGTTTGTTAATCCGACGTTGTATCGCAATTTTTCGGGCACTTGGGCCGTTTTTGTAATTTTCATAAGTTTGGGGAATTTCGCTTTATTTGCTTCGTTTCAAACTCTCTAGTGATCGAGATTATATTCTCTTTCAACGATCAACTTTGTCATCTTGATTATTACGTGTTTATGATTAAGATTACGGTCTTGCTTCGTTTTTCGGCACTTTTTTGCGGCTGTTGGCGGCGGTGTACGGTGCGAAGCTGCTTTGCTGAGTAGCGCACGCTACTCGGGACTTACTGCGTGCGCTATCATGGTGTGGTTAGCGTCGCTAACACGGGTTCGTAGCGTGCGCTAACGATTTCGCGATGCAGGGACGATAGGTTCGATGCCTTGATGCTTGGACCGACAGACGCTAATCGGCGTTAACGCACGCTAATCCTTAGTACTAGCGCACGCTAACCATGTTAGCTTGCGTCGCTAACGGAGGGACAGTGGCGGGCATTACGCCATGCCCCACTAGCGCACGCTAATGCTTGTGCGTAGCGTGCGCTAAGTCATTAAATATAAATAGGGCAATGTGATCAACTTCGTCATTTTTCCTTCATTTCCTATCCTTCTCGGCTTTGAGCGATTCCAGGCGGGGGTTAGGGCTGATTCCGACTGTAGATCATCATTCACTACCACCGTGCATTCCTTGCATGAATTCTTCAAGTTCCTAATCACTTTCCACCATCCGAATCAAGGTAAATATTCCCAAAACCCTTGTTTTGAGATTTTGGGGGAATTTTGGGGATTTCTTGGGATTTGACTCTTTTAGTCCGAATTATTACTGGGTTATCACTAGACTTCGATCGTGTACTTGTAACCCTTCATTTTATTGATGATTTGTGGTTTTAAACTCCAAGTTCTCCATTGTTCGTCACTTATAGTCGACGATACCCAATTTATGTTCGACTAAGGGTTTCAGCGGGTAGAACTAGGATGTATTCCATCATTTACGTAGTTTTAAGATTGTTGTTCATCGTTATTGTGTTAGGATCGGATTTGTGAAGGTTATTCGGGCCAAAACCTTTCCGTTCGCCGTTTTCCTTCACGTAGTATTAATCAGGCAAGTACATGTATTACATTCCGTTATGTGCGTATGATTTTGATGCGAATGATGTAAATGGTATTATTGAACGAATGTGATTGTTTCTCTTCCACCTGGGGATGGCATGTGGCCTTTGGGGGCCGATACTAATGGGTACGGCCACGGAAGTGGACTTGGGTGCGTTCGTTGATGTTCTTCCACCTGGGGACGGTTCGACGGGACCTATGGGGGCCGATACTAATGGGTACGGCCGCGGAAGTGGTTTCTCACCTGGGGACGGTCCGACGGGACCTCTGGGGACCGTTACTAATGTAACACCCCCAAGATATTCGAGGTGTATTACAGCGCCGTGGACCCCTACATGGGACCCACCAGGCTAACACAAGAAAAACACCTCTCGACTAACCATCTCGGTTAGCAAGGAAACAATTGTTAACAACAAGAACATAAAACAACACGTCATACAACCGCATAATAAACATCAACCGACAAATACAAGAACTCAACAAGGACCAATTACAATCGAGAGGAAAAGCTAAGTACTCGCGAGTACAATCTATAAGTTTACAATTTGGAAAACATCCATATCAAAAGAGACGGTAGGAAATAACAAGACTCAATTGCACATGTCAACAACCTTGGCCGACATCCTCGTACCATCCAGTAGCCGCTAAATGCAGTGAACATAACACGAAATCCATAACAAGAATTTCCCGACAACGGGTCCCCAAAGGGGTTAGCAATTACGCTAGTACAAGTATTCAAGGCAAACCAATCGCTTACACATTTCATAGTACATGCACCAATATCATTTTCAAAAGTCAAAACCGGACATGTCTTTTAGGAAACAAATAGTCAAACAATTTGCCTTGGGAACGAGTAATATCATAGATTCCCTTGAGGCCTCTAAGGACCCTCCGCTGGCTATATTATAAAACAAAACACGCACATGCATCGCCTTGGGAAGCAGTAATATCATAGATTCCCTTACGAGGCCTCTAAGGACCCTCCCGCATTGGCTAGCTAAACAAACTCGTGAAATCCGGGCGGCGGCATAGATTTCCCTTCTTGACCCCGTCAGTCAACACGAGGTGAGTTACACACAAGTAATATACATCACCATTTCATGTTAAGCTTAAAGGTTTACAAAAATACTTGCCTTGAATTAATGACGACGCGAAGAACGAAAGGAAAGTCACCGACGGATGCTACGAACCAATGAAACCGAACCTAACGATTCGAAGAATACAATTACAACCATTTCTAAACGAATACGGAATTGGAATACACCGAAAACCCGCCTACGATTCATGTATATTCGTATATAAACAACAACGAGGCGGACCACAACCAAACCCTCTCGATTCCGTAAAAATCACGAAATATACCATGAATCCGTAGGGAAACTAAGAATACCAACAAGATTAATCATATTCATCATGAATTAATCGACAAAAGCGAACGAATCGGACAAAAACACAAAAACCCCAAATCCACCCAAAAGTAGGGTTCTAAAGATCTAACCTTGATTATTTGGATCGAAGGATGTTATAGGACGATTGATCAACTATATAACCTCAAGAACTTCATGGATTTGTTGTTCAACAACATGGTTTCGTCTCCTCAGAAACCCCACCATGACCGAAGAGAAATGAAATGAAAAATGACGGAGAAAGTCGCCGTCATCATTTATATCTTGGGCGGAACTAGCGTCGCTAGCCTTCCCGACCTAGCGTGCGCTTATCGGCGATGTCGGCCGAGCACACTCGGCCATGACCGCCGCGACCCGGCACCACCGACCAATTTCGCCGTGGTGACTCGACCGCGACTCCCGCTAGCGTGCGCTACGGCCGGAAGCTGCGCGCGCTAGCCGACTGTCCGGTAGCCCTTTGGGTGACAACTCGTCCGTGCGTCGCTAGTCGGCGGCGGCGTCGCTACCCCTGTCGGTTAGCGCTACGCTGACAAGCGATGGCGTCGCTACCGCCCGATCTGGCCAGAGTCGAGAACCTCGAATACCTCTGCCCGGGCCGATAGCGTCTGTTGGTGACTCGGCAGCGTGCGCTACTGCCCGAGCTAGCGCGCCCCCGGCCGTGGCGTGCGCTCGCGGTTCTGCCGTGCTGCTCGGCGATGTCAAGACTCGTCGGCCCGATCCATAGCCGTCCGGCCGGTACTTTCGGCCGCCACGACGACCTCGATTTAAACGCGCAGGCGGACACGACGAAAAGTTCGCGGACGACGTCAACGACTCGAGATGAAAACGTAATGCAATAATTAATCATACACGACCAAGAAAAGGGTCAAGACGACAAATACAGATATAGATACCCCTAACTTTCAAGAAATTACAAAATGGCCCAAAACGCCCGGAAATCACGATACGTGATCGAATAACCAAACCGAAGTTCACAACACGTCTAACAAAGTTAAACGGACTTGCGGGAAACTCGAAACAGCAGTTTCGAACGAGATTCACAAGAATCGAACTCAAGTGCGGAAAAGTCGCTAAAAAGCACGGAACTCAACAAAACAACACCGAAACGAACTCGGATGACAAAAAGTGTAGAATTAATCATTCTCAGAATGACGAAACGGTCATGAGCGAGCCGTCAAAATGGACTCCGACCGAAAAAAAGAAATTTACCAAAAATCGAAAATTGCGGATATTACATTCTACCCTCCTTAAAAGAAGTTTCGTCCCGAAACTTAAAATAAGTAGGGAGAAGCAATATCCCTTGCCAAGAAAACTCGACGAGATACACAAAACCGAAGACTCGCGCCCGACGGCGAAACGCTGCAAGGAACGCAAAGAGACATACGGCGAGAAAATAAGCTCTAGGGCGACTAACACAACGTCACCGGTAGAGACATAATAAAATCAACGAGTGACAAGCGTCATCAAATAGGCAATACAATCGAGTCGATTATCCGAACAATCACAAACTCAACGAACGAAAATCAATACGATTGACCAACCCAACGGTTTATCAACCCAAAACGCGAGTCGGCCGAACAAATACGAATTCCACCGCCCAAGGGTTGGAAGATCGAAAACGAGACTAATTTCCCGAACTTAAGGGAATTACGAAGGAGCCTGAACGCTCAACAATCACGAAACGAGAACAAAAACCGAACAAACAAACGATTGAGACAACAAAAATCGAACAATCATGTCCGAAACACGTAGAATAATAAAATTCAAACAACAACTCCCAGGATGACCTGGTGAGAACAGCAAGACGTGCATTCCCACAATATCCACAGGAAAGGGAATAGCGATTGAAAAGTCACAACGACAAACGAGTCATTCCGAAATAATACCACCCTCGTTCGATCAACAAAAGCAAGGGATAGGGAAAGTTCAGAAATGTTAACGAGCATAAACGAGTTGATAGAGCCGAAAATACATAAGTTCAAAATCCGATCCACTTTGAATAAAAGAACTATTAGAACCAAAAGATGTTACTTCCGAACAAGATTCACAATAGTCGAACCGAATTCGAAAAAGTCACAGCGATAACCAGATCGACTCAAAACCCAGTTACGGCTCGTTCGAATGATGAAACCAAGGTATAGATCAAGTTCGGAAGGTATCAATGAACACGAGCGAATCGATAGGCGGAGAAAGAGAAGATATAGAAGTCAAAATAGTACGGGTATTACTTTTGACCTCGCCCCCGAAACTTACAACAACGGAACCAAGGTAACAATATAACAAGCAATCGACACAACGCGGAACAATCACCGATGCACATAATCATACCAACCCGATCTCTAACAGCTCGCATATATGCGATAACGCATAAACCGCCACGAGGCGACAACATCCAATACCAATCTCACACCCCTCGCAGAGCTACCCACATTTGTGTGGCAAACGACTCAACGCTCACACCACCAATTCAAAAACAACTCGGGGTTAACACCCTAACGAGAGCACGGACATCACACATATATTCCCAGACCACAAATAGGAATGATAGGTTTTGAAAACGAAAACCATCTTTTGAAAATAACTTGCAAGCACCAGTTGATCTTGAGTATCATATATCAAAAAGTAGTACAAACATCGTCATCGAGACTTTTTAAAAAAATCATCTTGCGTTTAATAAAATAAAAAAAAATGAAGACACCTTTCGTTAAATTAAAACTTTTCAGCTATTTTCGACCTTCGGGTCTAAGCGAATGCGTTTCTAAATCATTAGAAATATTTCAAAATATTTTGATCCTCAAAGTAGAATAATTTTGAAACATAGCGTGGCACTAGTAGGCACCTTGAGAACCTTTGTGAGAAAATAATTCATTTTAAAAGTACGTCTCGAGTTTTATTTTCTAAGATACTCGAGGTTTTTCAGAAGTACAATAGGCCAAAATGCCCAAAATTCGCACGTATCAACATTAACTTAAACACATCATGTCACATGCATCAAATCGCTCAAAATCACGGATAATATACAATCCTCGGGATATGTTTAACAACATCGTTAAAACAACAATCGGTTTATCAAGCTGGATGGAAAAGCGATATCAAGAACAAAACTCCAAAAAGTCAACTCTAGGGATTCAAGAAAATACCTAGATTCGGCGAAGAACAATGGATTAGATGATGTTAAAAATCATCTAGGATACTCCAAAACACCTTTGGATGGAAGAAAAATCAGCCCAGATGCGAAACCGAGTCGCTACGTCTCAAACTCATGGAGGAAGAAGAAGAAATGAAGAAAATGCAACTTCTAGACTGGTGTCCAGTATTTATACTGGACACAATTAGCGTGCGCTAATCATTAAGGTTAGCGTGCGCTATCACGGCACCAAACAAAACTCCCGACCAAAAATACACTGTTAGCGTGCGCTAACCCCAAGTGTTAGCGTGCGCTAACGAGAACTTCAGACTCAGTCCAGTAGCTCCTGGACTGCCCTGAACTACCAGGTAGCGTGCGCTATCCTCCCCTTAGCGTGCTACCAACGCACTCTTGCGCGCGCTAGCCGCAAAGCGTAGCGTGCGCTAATGACCCACAGAGACAACAACAGAACATATCCGAAAAGTTACATGCCGTAAACCTTTCTCACACGGGTTTACCAGGCTAAGCACAATTTCCCATCTCATTTCGAAAATGCTAAAAAGACCAATGACGGTAATATTTTTCCAAAGCTCACAAAATCATTTGTCAAACCATCATGAAATATTCAAGGCCAAAATGCCAAAACTTGATTCAAGGAATCAGTTTTACGAAATAAAACTCGGTTGCAAAATACCGAAAGCCGTTTGAAAGAACTCACGCAGCGGATAAAATACGGTTCGAAAATACATCAAGCGATGTTACACTCCTCGTATAAACCAAATACGAGAGTCTAATAAACACATATCGTGAAATTAAAATCCAGAAAGATTCCATCATTTAACAACTAATCAAACAAATAACTCGTGTCACACGAGGCACAACACAAAGAAGGAGTTTAACATCCATAGGTCGCACGTAAGTGGACCACCCCTCGATACTAACCACGACCAATGATCTCAAGCGACGCGTCGCGATGTGACTACGTCGGACAAAATCCGACAAGACAAAACTCAACAAACACAACTTGACTCGTGACCTAGGTTTCCCTGTGCTAATCGATTTTAAAAATCGTATACTCTAGTTATTCGAAAATAAAACCGATAAGTTAAAAATCGTTTTCAAGACCCTTTCAAACGCGACAAGGGCTTAATAGCGGTAGCATTTTATAAAATGTCCTAAACACTTTTAAACACGACCTTTAAATATGACACAAGGTTTTATTTGAAAATACAAGGCTGGCTCGCCCAAATTCATGTCACTTTTCAAAAACCCACAATACGATCAAGTCTCAGAGATTTTCAAGCATGCACGCCGCATGTATTATTATTAATAGAAACACATTGGTTGTAAATAACAATAATTAGCCAAGTACCAACAATTTCCGAACACACGCATATACGTCATTCAAAAATCACCAGTTAAAAAAGCGCAACTCGGAAATACTAATTCCAAGCATATGTCAAACTATCTCTTCAAGTTTAACAGCGTAACCAAAGATCACTGATTTGGACGTATGTCGAAACCAGCTATGTGAGTTTCTCAACAAACTATGCCATCAATACCTATCGGAACATATCAATGTTCAAAACTTCTACATCATCTTTGCACCCTTCGGTGTCGACCCATCAGTACATTCGGCTCAACATACATTTAGTATATCGCAATTACCAAACACGATTCCATCATACAACAAAGACTAGAGCGTCAAGCCCTCTCACAATATACCACGGAGCAAAATTTGGATCTTTCGATCACCAACGATCCCACCAATGCTAGGAAGTTTAGCGATGGAAGGCTCGCAAAGCGACAAGCGGTCAAGCCCGAGCGGCGCACATACTCCGAGAGAGATAAAGGATCGCAATACTAGAATCAAAAGTACACAACCGGATGGATCGAGAAACAACTCGGCGATAAGTACGAGAGAGGCAATCACGGTTCAAGAAGTGGAATTTCAATACGAGAAAACAAGAGAATTGAGTAAGGAAAACTTACGAGCCTTTGGATGTCTTGAGATGCCGGCGGTGTGACAATGTGCAAAACAAAACACAACTAGACCCGAATAACCAACAAGCCTAGGTATCCATAAACCTAGAGCTCGATACCATTTTACGTAACACCCCAAGATATTCGAGGTGTATTACAGCGCCGTGGACCCTTACATGGGACCCACCAGGCTAACACAAGAAAAACACCTCTCGACTAACCATCTCGGTTAGCAAGGAAACAATTGTTAACAACAAGAACATAAAACAACACGTCCGGTACAACCGGCATAATAAACATCAACCGACAAATACAGTAACTCCAACAAGGACCAATTACAATCTGAGAGGAAAAAGCCTAAGTACTCGCGAGTACAATCTATAAGTTTACAATTTGGAAAACATCCATATCAAAAGAGACAGTAGGAAATAACAAGACTCAATTGCACATGTCAACAACCTTGGCCGACATCCTCGTACCATCCAGTAGCAGCTCAAATGCATTTGAACATAACACGAAATCCATAACAAGAATTTCCCCGACAACGGGTCCCCAAAGGGGTTAGCAATTACGCTAGTACAAGTATTCAAGGCAAACCAATCGCTTACACATTTCATAGTACATGCACCAATATCATTTTCAAAAGTCAAAACCAGACATGTCTTTTCCGGAAACAAATAGTCAAACAATTTGCCTTGGGAACAGAGTAATATCATAGATTCCCGCACGAGGCCTCTAAGGACCCTCCCGCGCTGGCTATATTATAAAACAAAACACGCACATGCATCGCCTTGGGAACAGAGTAATATCATAGATTCCCGCACGAGGCCTCTAAGGACCCTCCCGCACTGGCTAGCTAAACAAACTCGTGAAATCCAGGGCGGCAGCATAGATTTCCCTCCTTGACCCCGTCGGGCCAACACGAGGTGAGTTACACACAAGTAATATACATCACCATTTCATGTTAAGCTTAAAGGTTTACAAAAAATACTTGCCTTGAATTAATGACGACGCGAAGTACGAAAGGAAAGTCACCGACGAATGCTACGAACTAATGAAACCGAACCTAACGATTCGAAGAATATAATTACAACCATTTCTAAACGAATACGGAATTGGAATACACCCGAAAACCCGCCTACGATTCATGTATATTCGTATATAAACAACAACGAGGGCGGACCACAACCAAACCCTCTCGATTCCGTAAAAATCACGAAATATACCATGAATCCGTAGGGAAACTAAGAATACCAACAAGATTAATCATATTCATCATGAATTAATCGACAAAACGGAACGAATCGGACAAAAACACAAAAACCCCCAAATCTACCCAAAAGTAGGGTTCTAAAGATCTAACCTTGATTCGCTGGATCGAAGGATGTTATAGGACGATTGATCAACGATATAACCTCAAGAACTTCATGGATTTGTTGTTCAACAACATGGTTTCGTCTCTCCGAAACCCGGCCATGGACGAAGAGAAATGAAATGAAAAATGACGGAGAAAGTCGATACATCATTTATATCTTGGCGGAACTAGCGTGCGCTAGCCTTCCCGGCTAGCGTGCGCTATCGGCCGATGTCGGCGAGCACACTCGGCCATGGCCCGCACGACCCGGCACCACCGACCAGTCCGCCGACCGTGACTCGGCCGCGACTCCGCTAGCGTGCGCTACGGCCGGAAGCTTCTGCGCGCGCTAGCCGACTGTCGAGTAGCCCGGGTGACAACTCGTCCCGTGCGTCGCTAGTCGGCCGGCGGCGTCGCTACCCTGCCCGGTTAGCGCGCGCTACGGCCGGCGATGGCGTGCGCTACCCGCCGATCTGGCCGAGTCGAGAACCTCGTAATACCTCTGCCCGGGCCGATAGCGTCTGCTGGCGACTCGGCAGCGTGCGCTACAACTGCGAGCTAGTGCGCGCAGCGTCTGGCCGTAGCGTGCGCTCGCCGGTTCTGCCGTGCTGCTTTCGGCGATGTCGGCTTTCGTCCGGCAGATCCATAGCCGTCGGCCACACCTTTCGGCCGCCACGACCCGACCTCGATTTCCGAAAACGCACAGAACGGACACGACGAAAAGTTCGCGGACGACGTCAACGACTCGAGATGAAAACGTAATGCAATAATTAATCATACGCGACCAAGAAAAGGGTCAAGACGACAAATACAGATATGGATACCCCTAACTTTCAAGAAATTACAAAATGGCCCAAAACGCCCGGAAATCACGATACGTGATCGAATAACCAAACCGAAGTTCACAACACGTCTAACAAAGTTAAACGGACTTGCAGGAAACTCGAAACAGCAGTTTCGGACGAGATTCACAAGAATCGAACTCAAGTGCGGAAAAGTCGCTAAAAAGCACGGAACTCAACAAAACAACACCGAAACGAACTCGGATGACAAAAAGTGTAGAATTAATCATTCTCAGAATGACGAAACGGTCATGAGCGAGCCGTCAAAACGGACTCCGGCCGAAAAAAAGAAATTTACCAAAAATCGAAAATTGCGGATATTACAACTAATGGGTACGGTCGCGAGTTACCAAGCGTGGATAATTGTGATGTGGAAAACTTGTTGACATACCATTTTGGTGTTAATGTGATATTCCGGAATATTGATTTTCAAAATGATTTTTCTAACGATTTGTTTGCGTTGAATCGTGTATGTATATAATGTTGTGTAATGGTGTACTTGCACTAGCTATTCGAATGCTAACCCCTTAAATGGAGGAAATGCGTCTTATGCATTTCAGATACTGGTCGAGCTGAGGAGCTGGCACGGGATGCGCATACAAAGGATGGGTTGGCATGATGATGTGGCTCGAGTCTGTATTCTTATGTTTTGTCATTGCATTTGTCGAGTATCGGAGTTAGACTGTTTACTTTGAAACTTGGTTTAGTCCCCTGCGTGGGCAATGAATTGGTATTTGTCTTATATTCATGTACTCCGTTAAAATGTTTTGGCCGAGGCCACGGCCTTACTTACTTTTTGAATGCATCATTTGGGATTATATTGTGGTTTATGTGTCAAGTGTCAGCCTGGTAGACCCCATAAGGGTTCTACGGCGTGTAATGTCCCATTTGTGAATTGGGGTGTTACACATACATGCCATACATCAAAACAATAAAAACCAAAAATAAAGCATGGATAATTAAATTATCCAATTATCATGGTCTTCTTCCTTGAGTTGAATCCGAGAAAATCTTCGACTCGATCTCTCCCACTGAATCAAGCATCTCGTCGCTCCTCCCTGGCCGGGCCATAGATTTCCAAAATTAAAATTTTACTTTTATGCAAAATTAATTACATAAAAAAATAATTTTAAATCCCGACTCTCCAGCAGATGCAACGAACGGCGGAGAAATGGACCGGACCAAAAATCGGACGACCGGAATCGTGGCGTCGAACAGTGCCGCGGCTCTGGCAAGATGCTCAGCCTTTCAGTGACGGCCGTGTCTTGCTTAGCGGCCTTTGCTTCTTGTCGGCATCTGCCCGCAATCCCTGCGATCCGGTTCTGCTCTATTTCTTCATGATCCCGTCTTTTCCGAATTCAATTACAATTTTATACAAAATAAATATACCAAAATTACAGCAAGATTACACGAAAAAGAAAATACCTAGAACTATCCGCGGATTTTCTCACAGGAAAAACCATTACATGCCTCAAAATCGGGACAAACCAACAATTGCATAAATAATAAAAATAGATAAATAAATAAACCATTCACATAACCATGATAATTGGATCATATCACCTGCAAGAACACATCTAGCCAAATATTCCAACATCAAATTATATAAATATTTAAATTGCTATCAATTAATCACCAAAATTAATTAAAATAGCATAAAGCCTAAAAATCCGACTCCGATACTGATTGTTGGAAGTAAAACGCAGTGAAAGCGAAGTTTAGAAAAGTTGATAATTGCGTTTTACGCATCCACGAGCATAAGATCTATTTAGGCATGCTAATTAATTAATTACTAAGACTAATAAGCAATTTAATTATTATTTATTATTTAGATCTAAAAGATAATAGGATATTACCTTTGAAGCGAATTGGTTGCTTTCGTCTTGATCACCTTTTATTTCTACCTTTAGACCTTCTAGAGTATGATCCGCCTTAACCCGGACGTTGTGTGGGCAACGAGCTACCGGATCTTCCTTAGACACAATATGGATCGGCCGAAATTCCTTTTGTATGTGGTCACTCAATTTTTCGTTGCTTTCTAGTATTTTATGAATACTAGTAGCAAATTAATGTGTTATCTAAATTATAGAATCAAAGACACAAGTCTAGATCTACAATTAAACACAAGAGGAAAAAGTTGATCTCACAACCTTGCAAAGGAGTACAAAATCCCCCCCCCCCCCCTATTGTCCTATTTATAGGCTCTTGGACTACTATTAGGGATCTTAAGGATGATTCCCAATAGATTTCATCTTACCATATTAGGACTCTTCCTAATATAATGAATCTATTAATATCAACTTAGTCCACTAAAAGGTTGATATTGCACTTCCTACCAAAATTCCAAATTACGAAATTGGGCTCCTTATTAAATATATTATTTCTCGTGTTTAAGATATCGAATGTCCATTAATTAATTATAAGCTACTGACAGTTTTAATTAATTAATATCTTATCCAAGAGTAGTACCACTCGAACCTTATTGTTATATCGGAATTAAATCTACCTGCAGAATTTAATATAATAATCATTATCGAGCTCCTCAAGGGGCCATCATCAACCCGCACGAGTCGGGATATGATTTCTAGTAATAATAATAACTATCATATAAATAATGTTATTGCCCAAGATACGAGGCTTATTGAGTCGATCACTTTGACTCCACCCATGGTAAATCAAAGCAATAAGTATTATAAATACATAATTAAATATTATATACTTAGAATTAAGAAATAATAATTATCTGAGATTTACGCTCTTCTTTACAGTCAGTACAGAAGACACCATCTCACCTCGATTCAGTTCAACGTATACAAATACGCTAATGTATGCTAATAGTCAAGACCAACTAATCTCAAGCATACACTACAACCTTTCATATAATTTGTCTAATAATTATATAGGTTGTGAACTATTATATTATTTTATAAGGTACCGATAATGTGATCTTCCGTGTGACACCAACACACCACATTATCTACAATATAAAATAATTAGACATTTCATTTGCATAACCATAATGTGAATAAATATGCAAAACATTTGATTAAATGTAATTATTATTCTCATAGGTAGTTACAGGGAAATAAGGTATATAAGCATAAAGTATGCTTTGCAGTATACAACCCTAACAAATTGATTCTGGCACCGGTGGATAAAACAATCATCCGTACAAAATGGGTTCATAAAGTAAAAACCGACGATAATGGTCTCCCAGTGAAAAATAAATCAAGATTAGTTGCTCAAGGATACAATCAAGAGGAAGGGTTGTATTATGAAGAAACCTTCGCTCCTATATGAAGAAACCTTCGCTCCTGTTCATCATCCCCTTCATTATCGCTCCATGTAGCAACATAGACTTCTTTCTTTTTGAATTTCTCATGAGGTGGTTTTGATGAACTCATAGGCGCAGCAGCATGACAATCTTTAGCAAAGTGCCCTGGAACACCGCACCTTCGACAAGTATTGTCGAACTTCTTATTTTGTGGGAAGTGAATCTTTTTGGATTCATCCCTCGGTTCCTGTTTGATATCTCTCTAGCGCCTTTGTAAGAGATTTTTGAATTTCTTTAGGATATCCTCTTCCTTCGCTCATGTTGCCCGATTCATGGAAGAGGATTATATGACTAGTCACCAACCCCCTTATATGTCCTATTTATATGCTCTTGGACTACTCTAGGGATACTCCTAGTGCAACCCAACTTTCCATATTAATCCCTTTCCTAATATGGTTGAGTTCACTAATATCAACTCAGTCCACTAAAGAGTTAATATTGCATTTCCTACCCAAATCCTAATTTATGAAATCGGGCTCCTTATTTAAATATATTATTTTCCGTATTTAAGATATCGAATATCCATTAATTAATTATAAGCTACTGCTTTAGTTAATTAATATCTCATCCGAGAGTAGTACCACTCGAACCATATTATTATATCAAAATTAAATCTACATGCAGGGTTTAATATAATAATCATTATCGAGCTACTCAAGGGAATATCATCAACCCGCATGAGTCGGGACACGATTTTTAGTAATAATAATAACTATCATGTAAATAATATTATTACAAGATACGAAGCTTATTGAGTCGATTATTTTGACTCTCACCCATGGTATATCAAAGCAATAAGTATTATAAATACACAATTAAATATTATATACTTAGAATTAAGAAATAATAATTATCCGAGATTTACGTTCTTCTTACAGTCATTATAGAAGACACTATCTCACCTCGATCCCGTTCAACGTATGCAAATACGCTAATGTATGCTAATAGTCAAGACTAACTATTCTCAAGCATACACTACAACCTTTCACATAATTTGTCTAATAATTATATAGGTTGTGAATTATTATATTATTTTATAAGGCACCGATAATGTGATCTTCCGTGTGATACCAACACACCACATTATCTACAATATAAAATAATTAAAAATTTCATTTGCATAATCATAAGGTGAATAAATATGCAAAACACGTGATTAAATGTAATTAATATTCTCATAGGTAGTTACAGGGAAATAAGGTAATACAAGCATAAAGTATGCTTTGCAGTATACAACCCTAACATATCCTCATTGTACCAACCCAAGTCTTTTCTAGCGTGCTTTATCCTCACTCAAGCGCACCTTGAGAAAATTCCGAGGGGGTCACCCATCTCATAACTACTTCAAGCCAAGCACGCTTAACTTTGGAGTTTCTATAAGACGGCTATCAGAAAAGCTAAAGCATCTTATTGGTATATGTAGTCCAAATCAATTCATTTAACCATTACCTAGTAGAGATCTCATGGGTCGAATCATAGGCTGCACTGCACATCTTAAGCCCACACATGCAGGATGCTGGGCCGTGGCCCAACAATCCTTTCCCCCAGCACCTGCCAGCATTCGCTCCAGTACTTGGAAATCTCCGCTCACGCCAATTTTTAGTTCCATCCTCGTTTACCTCCACCACGCCAGCATCTTAGTTCTGGCTATAGATAACCTTTAGTTCCATCCCCGTTTAACTCCACTGCGCCAGCATCTCAGTTCCGGCTATATGGACAACTCCATTGTACGCCAAGCCTCTTAGTTCCACCGCTCCTGGCAACCTTTGGTACAGCATAATCCCAAGGGAATTCGAACCCATGAACAGTTCCGATACCAGTTGTTGGTCCCCTCTGAAGATATTTGTCCTCGGTTTTAGCTCTGTCATAATAATGAGGACTATCCTTACTATACCAACATGAGTCTTTTCTAGCGTGCTTTGCCCTCACTCGCGCGCACCTTAAGAAACTTTCCAGGGGTCACCCATCCCATAACTACTCCAAGCCAAACACACTGAACTTTGGAGTTTCTATGAGATGGCTATCCAAAAACAAGATGCATCTTGTTGGTATGGGTAGTCCAAATCAATTCATTTAACCACTTCCTAGTAGAGATCTCACTGGTCGAATCGCAGGCTGCGCCGCACATCTTAATCCCATGCAGGTAAGATGCTGGGCCGTAGAACACACTCCACTGTATTTAACACGTTTAAACACACCTACGATTGTCATTGCATGTTTTTGCATCAATACTAATGCCTTCGAGATGGCTTCAACCTTGCTCTATCACTAAAAAAAAGGGAAATACCAAAAGAGCAACTTGAAACGAGCATTGTGATTTGAGTTTAATAATCTACAAAAGTGCATGACCTATGAATTCAAACATACATAATTCTAGTTTCCAAAACAATTAAATTCATACATAGCCTTCTTAACAAAGGAGTTATTGCTGTTTTAGTGAACAAAGGTCAAGCTGCACAAAAATTATATTCAGCGATTGTGCTAACTTTGATTCTGACCAACTTGGTCAAAATTTCCCAAACTAAGATAATGAGTTTTGGATATGTATTTGAACACAAGACTAGTCGAGTTTCATGTCTTATGTAGATGTCTCATGGCGAAATTTAGTGCCTTGCTAATAATGGAACTACCTACACCATTCTTTAGAAGATGTAATTATTCATGGATAGTATGCCATGTGTATCCTCTGTGACAACAATGATTGGTTCCTCTCAAGTAATTCAAGGGGGGACCTGATCATTTCTTGCTGCCTAATGATACGGATATCAATATCCTAAACTCTCTCCATGCCTCAAGAGCAAACCGAACTTTGCTAAGTTTTAGGGATATCCGTGTCAATGGTTATCACCTTGATACATATTGTGAGAGCAGAAAGGACTTTTTGTGTGTTACTCTGGCAGAATACCGAATATGAAGCATTTTTCAGAAACTAATGAGTTTAGTAGTGGTTTATACCAAACTAAAGTAATGGTTATTGAATCATATGTTGTGAGTCACGAGCTTTGTGATTCCGAAGAATACTAATTGTGGCATGACCGTCTTGGTCACCCTAGACGGGACATGGTGATTCAAATTTTATAAAACTCACATGGTCATCCATTTTTCAAGTCCAAAAAATAATTGGAAGCACCACTCTACATCAACATTGATGTGAGTGAGTCAGATACAGCATGACTAGGATTATAGATTGTGCACCCTGATGAGATTGCTGGTGCATCTTCTGCAAGTCCTGAAACTTCCACGGTGATTTCCAATGCCCACAAATCATTTTGTAAGGCTTGTTCACTAAAAAAGTTGATACCTTATCCATCATTTGCTAGAGACTCGACACAAAATATTCGCTTCTTACAAAGAATTCAAGGGTATATTTGTGAACCTATTCAGCCAAGATGCATACTATTCATATATTTTATGATTTTGGTTGATGCATCAATGCGATGGTCACACGTCATTTTGCTATCCACAAAAAATGCTGCATTTGTTAGCTACTAGCAAAAATTATCAAGTTATAGACTAACCACTATGCCTTTCTGGTCTCGTCATTAAGATTAGACAATGCTGGTTAGTTTACATCGAAGTCTTTCGGCGACTACTACATATCAATCGGGATTGAATTTGAACAGTATGTCCCTCATGTTCATTTGCATAATCGCCTTGATGAGGCAATGATTAAGCGGTTACAACTTATTGCCCGAGCATTGGTATTGTGCACCAATTTACCGATTTTTGCCTGAGGTTTTGCAATTTTGCATGCAGGTATACTTATTTGCTTTCAACTCGCTGCCAATCAACTGGTTAGTGCATACCAGTTGGTAACTGGATGTGAGCCTGATATTTCACACTTATGCATTTTTTATTGTGCAATATATGTGCCAATTATGCCTCCATAACATACTTAAATGGGTCCACAAAGACGATTAGATATATCGCCAAAAATTATCCGCTATTTGGAACCTATGGCAGGAGATCTTTTTATTGCAAGATTTGCAGATTGTCACTTTATTGAGACAAACTTCTCATCGTCAGTGGGAGAGAGGAATTGAACGATTCTGGTTGAATGCCGGGAAATTATCTGGTGTGCTCCCCCTTTATCTCATCAAGATCCCCTACTGCTTAATCCTAGAGGAAGTGCAACATACTCAGTCTTCACAAACTTGCAGATTTGATGTCCGACAACTTTGTTGATACTACAAAAGTGACAAGATCTACCATTCCGCTGAAAATATTCCTGTGAGATTAGAAGTCCTAGTAATAAGGCAAAGTTCAGCCTTCCAAATGAATGATGCCCCAGCAACAGCCTTAGTGGTGGAACGGTTGCTCTGGCTGCTCTTATCCCTGCTCGAAAGAGGGGGGCCCAGTGAGTATAAAAGATACCGAACCTCAAAAGAGAAGAGGAATGAAGCCACAAAATCCTCTCATTATCGACACAATTTTTGGAATTTAGTGCCTAAAATGAAAACGCAATGGAAGAAAAATAATTTAATCAAACCCCTAAAGAGAACCAATCATGCATCATATATACAAATATAAAAGGACAAGAGTTAAGATATGAAAATATACCCTTGAAGTCCTTTTATTGAATGTTGAAGTTGACGCTGGTGACCGAAAATCCGATTTGATAAGTCCTCGATGATCCAAACGCCGAAAGCACCGCATCTCTACTAGCCACGCGCTGGAAGATAACTGGAAAAATTCTATATTTTCTTGTTCTCTTAGAACACGGCTAGAAGAAAATAAATTTAGCTTTCTTATTATTTTACAAACACTCTAGGTGATGTAAAATATTTTTCTCTAAATTTTTTTCTTCACTTTTCTCTTAGAAATGATGAAGAATATGAAGAATAAAACTCTCTCTCTCCTTCTTACTTGTTGTAGTTGTAAGTCACCAAGGTGGTAAGATAATGAAGTCTTTTATCTTCAAAGTCTCCTCACTAAGTAGCAAAAGCCTTCCATCAAATTATACACCAAGTGTATAATTCTCTTCCCCATATTATCTTATCATAACTAATAAAACCAAAATATTATGATGAATAATGGGGGGCTACAAGGAATAATGGAGGAGTTGATTCATTTCGGTCCGTGAAATGGACCGTCGTGTATCTGATCTGACAGATACACCTTGGTACGTTTCAAATAAAATTAATAAATTAATTAATCTAATTAATTAATTATATTCTAATATTATTTCTCCAGGAAATAATTATTTATGAATTAAATTAACTACTTAGCAATTTATTTAATACACCGAACCGATTTAATTTATCCAATAAGTTAAATTAGACATCTAATGTCTAAAAATTAATTAAGAGAGGATATGCTCAAATTAATCCGTCGTCTCCCTAATGCGCGACTCGGTAGGTCCGTCTCAGTAAGCAATGGGTGGAACCAAAGAGTTATAACACTACCTGGCTAGCCTGGCAGCCAACACTGTAACCTTACTCAGAACAAATGATAAGGATCCTTTAAGAACCATTCTGTCGTGAATAGCAGTAAACATAAAAACCCTTTTTTTCAAATGTCCCGATCAAGTTATAGGATCACGATCTGTCAAACCTTATATGTACTTAATGTTATGCCTAAGTTAATGCAAATCGAGATCATCGAGCTCTCGTGTATCCAATACAACTAGCTCCAATGTTTTGGCTAAAGACTTATGATCTCATCTGCCAATAACCACATAGGACATATACCTGTTCACTTATAGGAGGAAAAAAAATCCTATCTTAGTACTTAATAGAACCTGCTACTTGTCCGTCAAGACGCACGTCGAGGTTGACCCCCACCTCTTGATTTTCTAGGTCGAACTACTCTAGTGAAAATCTTAACATCACAAGCACATCCCTACTAAATCCTCAAGTTGAAGGTTCACGAATACTTATCACAACCTTTCGATTCCATCAATGACTGTCCCGGAGTGAAATCCATGTGACAAATCGAAGGTGAGTCGGTTCGAGTATACTAATCCCATTAGCATACCTACGACGTGTGCTCCCACTAACCATTAGTGACGACAGACACTCTCCAAGTCAAAGAACACATCATACAAGTCTTTACATAAACTTAACGCCGAATCAAGTTTCATCGACCTGCGAACGATTAAGTATTTGAGTCATAAACTTTTCCAATGCCGATCCCCTTATCTACTAAGGAGTGGAATATTTTCTCTCAAATACATAGACTGGTTTCTTTTTATATATTTACGAGTCTGGAATGCCAATGACTTCTAGTAAATGAAGAAACAGAGAATTGCCTTCTGATAAGAATTTACATAATAACAAGTACAATGCTCTCTCTCATACATCCTCTGAGTGGCATTTGAGGGCATAGTCCCAGTAATAAGGCAAAGTTCAGCCTTCGAAATGAATAATGACCCCATCATCGACTTTAGTGGTGGAACGGCTGCTTTGGCTGCTCTTATCCCTGCTCGAAAGAGGGGGAAGCCAGTGAGTAGAAAAGATACCGAACCTCAAAAGAGAAGAGGAATAGAGGCACAAAATCCTCTCATTATCGACATAGTGACTCCATTACACGAGATTCTCTATGATTACAGATATGTCCTCGATTCAACAATAGAACGATCGACTGACACGCTGGAAACTTTGTTGATGTTGGAGAATAAAGAAATCTCGATGCAATGTATGAGCATATATGTACTATTGGATAGGTCGTCCACGCTAGTCGATGATGTTTTTGCCTACTCCACTACTCAAGAAATTATTAAAGAAGCTGATGTTGAGCCATGCTCGATTGCTGAATGTCAACGGCGAGCCGATTGGTCGAAATAGAAAGATGCAATGCAGGCTAAGCTAGACTCAATGGCTAAACGTGAGGTGTTTGGCCGTATCAAGCCAATACCCATGGGCATTAAACCAGTTGGACCTAAATAAGTCTTTGTTCGAAAATGCAATGATAAGAATGAGGTCATGTGTTACAAAGCGAGGATAGTTGCTGAAGGCTTCTCCCAGCATCCTGGAATAAATTACAAGGAGACGTATTTTCCCGTTATCGACATCACTATTTTCCGCTACTTAGTTTAGTAGTGTCCAAAAAATAGAACATGTAGCTTATGGATGTAGTTACAACGTACTTTTATGCGAATATAGGTACATAAATTTATATGAAAGTCCCCGGAGGGATTTCATCGCCCAAATCAAGTAGCTCTAAACTAGGGAGCGCTTACGTAGTGAAGTTATGTCGTTCACTATATGGGTTGAAGCAATCTGGAAGGATGTCGTTCAACTGCTTACGTGAATATTTGACTGGGAATGGATGTAAGAATAGTGATATATGTCCATGCATTTTCATGAGAGGAGCAGATGCCGGATTCGTGATTCTAGCCATCTATGTAGATGCGATGAATGTCATCGGTACGATAGATGAGGTCGATGAAGTGTCCCACTACCTTAATGTAATGCCCCCAAATCCCATTGGGTTATTATAGTGCCGTGGACCCCACACCAGGAGATCCACCAGGCGAACACGACTAAAACACAACAAACTGACCAAAAAAGGAAATCACAGTCCCTACTATGATATCCAACATAATATTCTGATATGGAATTTCAACGACATGAATGGGCCTACATGGCCAAAATAAAAATACAACAACATCCACGAGCCTCGCTCGGATAATACAAAAATGACAACAACTGACGAAACTGGAGTACTCCAAACTGTCCGACCGACATGAACACCAAAACAACTTGGACTAGTATCGCTCGAATGCCTCGTCGCCATCGTCATGGCCCTGTGTCTTAACTCTCTCCTCGCGAACACCTGAAACATGAGAACATGTTCCGCCCCCACAGGATCAGTCATCCAGATAATGAATATCAAATGTATATACAACATGATATGCATCCAAAGGCAAAATAAACGGTACAGCAATGATAATACGAGATGCTCATAAACCAAGGTAAGAACCGAGCATTTGTGAAATACTATGCCCACGGCATACGATCAATACCTGCTCAACAGGTTAGAGCACAAGTGCCCAACAGCGAATCATCAATATAGAACACAATCAATGAATTACCCGAAGGTAAATCAAACTAAAGCTGAAATAGATACGAATCATAATGCCCGAAGGCTCAAACGGAAACACCAATACATCACAATGACCTGAAAGCCCTCAGCCGAAGCTGTAAAATATCACAATGGCCTAAAAGCCACTCAGGTGAAGCTGCCAATCATCACAATGGCTCGAAGCCAAACAGCCCGAAGCTGTATCACATGAGGGCCGAAGCCACGACATGAAGCCGTATCACAATGAGCACCGAAGCCACGGCACGAAGCCGTATCACAATGAGGGCCGAAGCCACGGAACGAAGCCATATCACAATGAGATCATCCAATGATCGTAACCTGCTGAATTGCAGGTGCTAGGAAACCAACCGCAAAGGCTCAAGCCCCAGACTTACCCATAATGAGATTACCCAGTGACCGTGACCTACTGAACTGTAGGTGTTGGAAAACCAACCGCAAAGGTTCAACCCCCAAACTTACCCATAATGAGATCATCAACATGACCGTGACCTACTGAACTGTAGGTGTTGGGAAGCCAACCGCGAAGGTTGAAGCCCCAAACTTACCCATCGAGCACTAGCCGAGATTACCCTCCAAAACACAATTAATCACAAACGGCAACGATACCAAGATTACTGAATTCACAAGAATAATAGTGTGCTGCCTTGAGTCGGCCAACACGACAACAATAACTCACGGATGGGCACCGTCCTCGGCGGTCCCAATTCAAATACCTCGACTGCCTTAGAATGGCCAATCGATCACAACGACTCAACGGATGGGAACTATCCTCGACAGTCCCAATTCAATACCTCGATTGTCTTAGAATGACCAATCGATAATAACGACTCAACGGATGGGAACTATCCTCGACAGTCCCAATTCAATACATCGATTACCTTAGAACGGTCAATCGATAACAACGACTCAACGGATGGGAAATGTCTTCGACAGTCCCAATTCAATACATCGATTACTGTAGAACGGCCAATCGATAACAATGATGCAACAGATGGGAAATGCCTTCGACAGTCCCAATTCAATACATCGATTACCTTAGAATGGCCAATCGATAACAACGATACAACGGATGGGAGATGCCTTCGACATTCCCAATTCAATACATCGATTATCTTAGAACGTCCAATCGATAACAACGATATAACGAATGGGAAATGCCTTCGACATTCCCAATTCGATACATCGATTACCTTAGAACGGCCAATCGATAACAACGATACAACAGATGGGAAATTCCTTCGACAGTCCCAATTCAATACATCGATTACCTTAGAATGGCCAATCGATAACAATGATACAATGGATGCCTCGACACCTATAATCGGTTACCAACGACGGAGATGATAATCGAACACGTCAATGCCTTCAATCGGCCAACACAACATCAATAGCAAAACACCAACATCAATAACAATAATCACAACAATGTCTTAAATCGACATCAATACCAACAACAACAATCGATACATCGATACCGCAAACCGGCTATCGACAATAAAATCAACAACGAGTATCTCACTGCCTTGAACGACTTTTGCCGAACAACAATAACATTTGGCACAATTTGCCGAAGGGTATCGTGTCAAACAATCTCCTGATATCAACAAAATCATAGAGAGACCAAGTCTCGAAATGATACACACATTCATACATATACATGATAACATTAATCTCATTGACTAGTACAAGTATAAAACTCGCCTCAAACCAAATGCGACGAAAACGAACGACGAACAGTGTCCTCAACAATCACAAGAACTCGAACAACCTTGAATGAAATACAATTCATTCAATAACATCATAGAAATTGAAAAAAGCACAAAAGACAACCCTGATTCTACACGAATTGATCAAACCACACAAACGAATATCATAGTCTCCAACTATGAATTCTAACGTCCTCCGACATCTCAATGATCAAATGTTCTTAACACTTGTGAAAAACAATTCAACAAGGATTATCAAGAACAACATCAAATCAAACATCTCAAAATGATAATATCACCAATATCATCATCAATACCTCAAGAACATCATCTTCACAACAAACATGATGTCTCCACCAAAATCAATCACCAATTCCTCAAGAATTTTGGATTAATCAACAAGATTACCTTAACCATTTCAAAATTGTGATAATCACCTCCTAATTCATCATAAATCCTTACTAAAATGGTTATAATCTCTCAAGAACACAACCAACAACAATAATCATCTCAATGCTATGTTAATCATCTAAAAATCTTAAAATAACTCTTCCGAGACATGATTATAACCTCCAAGTATTCTTAAACATCAAGAACACAATCAAACTCAAGCTAATATCATCATGTTCTTCATCATAAGTTCATAAAAACTATGAAGAACAATATTATACTCCAACAAATCATCATTACACGAACTACACGACTGTAACACCCCGAGATATTCGGAATAATTACAGCGCCGTAAACCCTTTAAGTAAGGATTTACAAGGCTAATTAAAAAGAAAGTAAATCTAAGACATCAAAACTGCGGAAATTCAAGGTTGTGAAAACGTACAACTGGTTCAACGAGTAATTAATACAACCATATCGAATTAATATCAATAAGACACGCGTACTTGAGTACAGAAACCAAACCAAGAAAACAAATCTCCAATAACAATAAACATCACCAACCTTCGTCACGTCGATCTTGTGGTCATTGCTTCCTCGGCTACTCGAACATCAAAACAAATGTCCACTCCCGAAGGTTAGCAAAACGATGCTAGTACAAGTATCATATTAAACAATTCGAATATGCATCAACAATACATAACAAGATACACCACACGGACTTCCGCTACCTAATCCGACAATGCGAATCTACAAGATTTCCATTACACAAAGATGGGTATTCCAATAATCCAGCGCCTCAAGATAGATCCCAAGATGATCCCGTCGGACCAACACGAGGTGAAAATAACCCGTCCAATGATCCAGCGCCCTCAGCCTAGATCCCAAGATGATCCCGTCGGACCAACACGAGGTGGACATCCGATCCAGCGCCCTCAGCATAGATCGTACAACGTATACAAACACAACTCATGCATACACATATGCCAAATCATTATGTTCATCAACATGAACATATAAACACTATATAACGAATATCATGGCAAATCAACGAAGTAAATATCATGTTCAACAACATGAATAATCATACGCATGCTCCAAAAAAATACCGATATTAACATATCACGATACTTGCCTCGAAGATGGCAAGAACGATATACTTCAATGATCTCAACACTCTCGAAAGTCGCCTCCTTCGATCAACGTAGCAAGCTTGAACCTTAACAAAAGGGATGATATACAAATCATCTCAAGTCGAACAATGGCCTAACAATTCGGCCTATGGCCGAAAAGCTCAAAATAAACAATCTGTCTGGATTGCTTAGCGTGCGCTACGTACTCTACGTAACGTGCGCTAAGCCGGACTGTTAGCGTACGATATCGTATAAGACTAGCGTGCGCTAGCCACGGACTGGCAGTCTGACTCGGCTCGTCTCATAACGTACGCTACGTACGTTTCGTGCGTTAACTGAACCCCGATAGCGCACGTTAACTCACACATGTTAGCGTGCGCTAATCTTGCATGGCAGAATACTGCAAACCGAAAACTGGGTTGAATGGTGAAGAACTCATGAATTCTACCGTGATAATACAAGTTATCCTCGGGCATATCATGCTAATAAGGTTTGCGGATGTTTTATGATTATGAAATACAAATATACGGATAGTCATCTCAATATCATAATCCATCTACGATCTTCAAGAAATAATCTAAGTTCCGATCGTCTTACGTTCCAAAACACATGATTCCAATGTGTACAACGTAGCAACTGGGTAATATCCGATTACAGATCATAAATCGATTTGAACATGCTTAGGAGTCCTTATAATAAGATGGTTCAAAGGTTCATACGATATATAGTGCCGATACGTCAAAAGTATCCTTCTAACATGTGATGACCGATTATAACGAAATACTTGCTATCCAAACATGATTCAAACTTCCTTAGGAACATTACTAACATCGGTGAAGAATCACCTACCTCAAAGTAGTGAAGAACACGGAGGAAAATAAAGCAATCCAACACCGAAGGCTTGAACACCAATCTCCAATGATATGTGATCTTCAATCTCGAACTAGGAGGTTGATACGAAGTGTTTAGGACGAAGGGAGTTATGTTCTAAGTGTAAGAGTTCGGGTTATGGGAGGAGAAAGAATCAAATCACGAATAGGATGTCATCTCTATTTATAATAAATGGCTATTAGCGCGCTAGTCCTCGCTCGTAGCGTGCGCTAACGGCCTCGACTTAATCAAGTCAAGACTTAGCGTGCGCTACGCATATGCTCAGTAGCGTGCGCTAAGGCGTTGACTCGCTTTTCCCAAAGCCGTCCGGGTTCATCCCGACACGATCCGACAGGGTCCCGGCCAGATCTCACCTACCGCACGTCTCAATCAATTTGACCACTCATAGCGTGCGCTAATGATCCCCTGTAGTGTGCGCTATGAATCCCTGTTAGCGTACGCTACACGCAACTGTAGCGTGCGCTACATGCACAATTTCAATCTGTATATCACATATATGAAATAATACTCTCGACAACATCGGATTATGAAATACGGAGAATAGTACTCAGACAAAAGTACAATCATTACAATATCACAAGTTCCGATTACATAATGTAAATCTCGGTATTACATCCTTCCTCCCTAAAAAGAAGTTTCGTCCCGAAACTTAGGATGAAAACAACTCCGGATATTTAGCCTTCATACCGTCCTCCGTTTCCCAAGTGGCCTCTTCGACTCCATGTCGTGACCATTGTACTTTAACCAAATGTATTGGTTTATTCCTCAATTGTTTGATCCGGCTCTCAAGTATCTTGATTGGTCTCTATTCGAAGGTGCCATCATTAGCTATCTCGATCTCGTCGAAATCAATGACGTGACTGGGGTCCGGTACATACTTCCGCAGTTGGGATACGTGAAACACATTGTGAACATGACTCAGCGATGGCGGTAAGGCCAACCTGTATGCTAAATCCCCAACTCTCTCTAGGATCTCAAATGGTCCGATATATCTCGGACTAAGCTTGCCTCTTCTCCCAAAACAGAAAATCCCTCGTGTAGGAGACACCTTCAATAGTACGTGGTCCCCAGCGTCGAACTCTAGAGGGCGACGACGTACATCGGCATAAGACTTCTGTCGACTCTGGGCAGTCAACAGTCTCTCTCGAATCAAGGCTATCTTCTCTTGCGTCTGAATAATCAATTCCGGTTCCGTCCCAATCAAATCCGAAGAATGATCCCAACTCAGGGGTGATCGGCATCTTCTCCCGTACAAAGCTTCAAATGGTGCCATCTTAGTTGAAGCATGCCAACTATTATTGTAGGTGAATTCAACTAATGGCAAATGAACTTCCCAATCAGTTGACCAATCCAAAGCACAAGCTCTAAGCATGTCTTCTACAGTTTGAATAGTCCTTTCGGACTGACCGTCTGTTTGGGGATGATAAGCTGTGCTAAAGTTGAGTTCAGTCCCCAAATCCTTGTGAACTGCTTTCCAGAAGTGCGACACAAAACGACCATCTCGATCCGAAATAATGGTCTTCGGCGTCCCATGCAATCTGACTATCTCCGCAATAAATACTCGCGCCAATCTCTCGGGTCCCCATGTATCTTTGATCCCTAGGAAATGAGCCGACTTGGTTAGTCGATCAACTACAACCCAAATCGTGTTCATTCCTGTTCTAGTCCTAGGCATATTGGTGATGAAATCCATCGAAATGTCCTCCCACTTCCATTCAGGGATCGGAAGCGGCTTTAACATCCCGGCAGGTCGCTGATGTTCAATCTTAACCTGCTGACAAGTCAAACACTTCGAAACGTACTCCGCTACGTCCTTCTTCATATTCCCCCACCAGAAGTTTTGCTTTAAATCCTTATACATCTTACTGCTGCCTGGGTGAATAGAATAGGGCGTGCTATGAGCTTCCTTCAAAATTGTCCGCCTCAAATCATCATCCTCGGGAACGCAAAGTCGACTCTGAAATCTCAGAACTCCATCATCTTGTATCACGAATCCTGGGGCTTTTCCTTTCTTTACTTCATCACATAATCGAAGGATTAAAGAATCGTCCAACTGCTTAGATTTGATCTCCTCGACTAGTGATGAAGTCAGTTCCATCACATACAGTTGCCCTTGGATTCCTGGTGCCCATACTTCAATCCCTTCGGATCGGTTCGTTGAATCTTTGATCAGGGACGTAAGAGCTTCCAACACTCGAAGAGAAACAGGTTTACGGCTCAATGCATCGGCTACTATATTTGCTTTCCCCGGATGATAGAGAATCTCTAAGTCGTAATCTTTGATCAATTCCAGCCACCTTCTCTGTCTCATGTTTAATTCTTTCTGACTGAAAATGTATTTGAGGCTCTTATGATCTGTAAAGATCTGACAATGAGTGCCGTACAAATAATGTCGCCAAATTTTCAAGGCAAAGACCACAGCTGCTAGCTCCAGATCATGAGTCGGATAATTAACTTCGTACGGTTTCAATTGCCGAGAAGCATAAGCAATCACTTTATCCTTCTGCATCAACACACAACCCAAACCCTGATTTGAAGCGTCGATGTATACCATGAATCCATCAGTTCCCTCGCGGTGCTAATATAGGTGCTGTCGTCAGTCTCCTCTTAAGTTCACAAACCACTGGCATTTCTCATTCCACGTGAACTTTTGAGTTTTCAGAATAAATGAGTGAGCGGACGAGCAATTTTGGAAAATCCCTCTACAAAGCGGCGATAATATCCAGCAAGTCCTAAGAAGCTTCGGACTTCTTTCACGTTTTAGGAGCTTCCCACTCCAAGATTGCTTCGACTTTCTTCGGGTCCACCTGAACTCCGTTTGCTGATATCACATGCCCAAGGAAGGTTACTTCCTTAAGCCAGAACTCGCATTTTGAAAACTTTGCATACAGCTGTTCCTTCCTCAAGGTGCTCAAAACCACATGCAAATGTTCGGCATGCTCCTCTGCGTCCTTTGAATATATCAAGATGTCATCAATGAAGACGACCACAAATTTATCCAAATATTCCAAGAATACCCGATTCATCAATTGCATGAATACTGCAGGAGCATTGGTAAGTCCAAATGGCATCACTACAAATTCATAATGTCTGCATCGGATCCAAAGCAGATTTCGGTATATCCGATCCCTTAATTCTCAACTGATGGTATCCTGATCGCAAGTCAATCTTCGAGAATACCCTTGCCCCTTGCAGTTGATCAAACAAGTCGTCGATCCGAGGTATAGGATACTTATTCTTGATCGTCATTTTGTTAAGCTCCCTGTAATCAATACACAGTCGGAGGGATCCGTCTTTCTTCCGGACAAAGAGAACGGGCGCTCCCCAAGGAGAAACGCTAGGTTGAATATAGCCCTTCTGTAACAATTCCTCCAGTTGCTTCTTGAGTTCATACATCTCGGTTGGCGCCATGCGGTATGGTGCCCTGGAAATAGGGCCGCTCCGGGCTCTAATTCGATGGTGAATTCCACTTCTCTTTGCGGAGGTAACCCTGGTAGTTCGTCAGAAATACATCGAGAACTCACTCACAATGAAATAGACGAGAGCTCTACTCCTTCCTCTTTCCTCATGGCATAACACCAAAGTCCATGACATCCCTGTTCGATCAAAATTTTACGGCTTTCATTGCTTTGATCAATTTTCCCGAGCTTCCCGGTCTCCATCCTCGGAATAAGTGTTCAGACCCGTCATCAGCAATGATGGAAATGACTCTCTCTCGGTAATTCAGGATAGCTCCATAACGGTTGAGCCAATCGTCTCCGAGAATTAAATCGTCACCGTAGATGTCAACAACAATGAGATTCGACGGCCAATCTTTCCCTCCTATAGATACTGGAAAATCTCTAGCCTCTAGGGTTCCCATAATTCTCTCTCCACTCGGCAATCCCACAACATATGGTTCACAATCAATTAAGCACGAGATTCTTAAACGATTTACACAGTTCAATGATACAAAAGAATGTGTAGCTCCGGAATCGAATAAAACACTAACTGGTTGCAAAAGGATCTGAATCGTACCTGATGCAACAGCGGTGTTCTGATCGTCAGATCTCCTCATTTCGTACAGGCGCGGAGGAACGGACCCAGCACTGGATGTCTCTCTCTTCCCAACGTTCTGCTGCTGAAATCCACTCTGCTGTGTCTGGTTCACACTTATCTCCTTAGGAACTGGTGCTGGAGTGCGGGTACCAAAAGATCTAGTAGCGGCTCCACAGAAAGCCTCACGGTGCCCTTCTTGCCCACAATCGTAACAAGTCACAGAAGGTGTGGGGCAATCACGTCGAATATGCCCTGCTCGACCACAATTGTAGCATTTCTTTGCTGCGTCTGAAACTGCTGATGTTGTCCGGAACTTCTTTCCGCCTTTAGAAGGATGTGGAGGTTTCCTAGCCGAATAAAAGGAAGACTGGCCCTTGCGGGCCCCACCACTCTTGTTTTCTACAAAGCTGCCGGTCACCTTCTGCTTCTTTGCCTCTACTGATTTCTCCACCGCCGCCTCTTTCATGTCGTAGGCCAGCGCTTTGTCTTGATACTGTCGCAACGTAGTACACTCGAATCCGGACATGTACTGCTGAATCTCCGGCTTCATCCGCATATCAAAATGAAAAATCTTTTCGCCTCCGTTCGACCAAGTGTCGCACACAAGTCGGTGATGATTAAAAGTTTTAATTACATCATCACGGATGCCTCCGAACTCGTGGTGAGAAAAACTCTCGGATCTTTGCCTCTCTAATCGGACGAGGACAATCGTGCTTCCATCATTAGTTTGAATTCCGTCGATCCGCATTATGATTCTCGGGTCGAATAGCTTCCCACCAATCAAAGGCCTCCCGGTCGTAAAATACCGGGCAATGGGAACCTTCCGGTCCTCGGGACGCTTAAGACTGCGAATATCTTCTCCAACTCCTTAAGCCGGTGATCCCAAGTAAGTGCCTCACAGATCCGTCAAATTTTGGCGGGTGCAATTTAACCACCTCGGCAAGCCATCTGTCTCCCGGTTATCCTCGTGGTGCTGCTTTGTCCCATCGCCGTCTGCATGCGATCAACGACTGAGCGAATCCGGTTTATCTGCGCCACCACTGTTGAAGCACTACCGCATGTTAGGATTTGCGTCATCATTCGCCGATCCTTGCCGCCTCCGAATGGGAATCGGTTCGACTAGCCGATATTTCGGGGTAGTTGCGGAATCCTCATGTCTCATGTTACCACGTCCGCATCCACGACCAAGGCCCGCGTCCACATCCTCCTCTCAACATATCAGAAACGCAATTTCTCAATATCCAGAACAAAATTTTTCGAAATAAAGTCCGTCAATACTCACAAAACAGTACTTAAGTAAAACGGTAGTATAAGAGATTAAGAGACTTACAACCACGGTCCACATGACGACTTCGGCTGAACAATGATGTTACAAACGACCCGTAAATCAAATAACGTAAACAGACCCAACTAAAACCCGACTGCCAAGATATCCATGAATCTTAGCTCCGATACCATAATCTGTAACACCCCGAGATATTCGGAATAATTACAGCGCCGTAAACCCTTTAAGTAAGGATTTACAAGGCTAATTAAAAAGAAAGTAAATCTAAGACATCAAAACTGCGGAAATTCAAGTTTGTGAAAACGTACAACTGGTTCAACGAGTAATTAATACAACCATATCGAATTAATATCAATAAGACACGCGTACTCGAGTACAGAAACCAAACCAAGAAAACAAATCTCCAATAACAATAAACATCACTGAACCCCTTCGTCGTCACGCTTGCATCGGTCGCTTTCCCTGCTCCTCGGCTACCTGAACATCAAAACAAATGTCCACCCCCGAAGGGGTTAGCAAAACGATGCTAGTACAAGTATCATATTAAACATTTCGAATATGCATCAACAATACATAACAAGATACACCACACGGACTTCCGCTACCGGAATCCAACAATGCGAATCTACAAGATTTCCATTACACAGCATGGGTATTCCAATGATCCAGCGCCCTCAGCATAGATCCCAAGATGATCCCGTCGGACCAACACGAGGTGGAAATAACCCGTCCAATGATCCAGCGCCCTCAGCCTAGATCCCAAGATGATCCCGTCGGACCAACACGAGGTGGACATCCGATCCAGGCGCCTCAAGATAGATCGTACAACGTATACAAACACAACTCATGCATACACATATGCCAAATCATTATGTTCATCAACATGAACATATAAACACTATATAACGAATATCATGGCAAATCAACGAAGTAAATATCATGTTCAACAACATGAATAATCATACGCATGCTCCAAAAAAAATACCGATATTAACATATCACGATACTTGCCTCGAAGATGGCAAGAACGATATACTTCAATGATCTCAACACTCTCGAAAGTCCCCTCCTTCGATCAACGTAGCAAGCTTGAACCTTAACAAAAGGAATGATATACAAATCATCTCAAGTCGAACAATGGCCTAACAATTCGGCCTATGGCCGAAAAGCTCAAAATAAACAATGCATGCGGATTTCTTAGCGCGCTACGTACTCTACGTAACGCGGCGCTTAAGCTGATCGTTAGCGTACACTATCGTATAAGACTAGCGTGCGCTAGCCACGGACTGGCAGTCTGACTCGGCTGGTCTCATAACGTACGCTACGTACGTTTCGTGCGTTAACTGAACCCCGATAGCGCACGTTAACTCACACATGTTAGCGTGCGCTAATCTTGCATGGCAGAATACTGCAAACCGAAAACTGGGTTGAATGGTGAAGAACTCATGAATTCTACCGTGATAATACAAGTTATCCTCGGGCATATCATGCTAATAAGGTTTGCGGATGTTTTATGATTATGAAATACAAATATACGGATAGTCATCTCAATATCATAATCCATCTACGATCTTCAAGAAATAATCTAAGTTCCGATCGTCTTACGTTCCAAAACACATGATTCCAACGTGTACAACGTAGCAACTGGGTAATATCCGATTACAGATCATAAATCGATTTGAACATGCTTAGGAGTCCTTATAATAAGATGGTTTAAAGGTTCATACGATATATAGTGCCGATACGTCAAAAGTATCCTTCTAACATGTGATGACCGATTATAACGAAATACTTGCTATCCAAACATGATTCAAACTTCCTTAGGAACATTACTAACATCGGTGAAGAATCACCTACCTCAAAGTAGTGAAGAACACGGAGGAAAATAAAGCAATCCAACACCGAAGGCTTGAACACCAATCTCCAATGATATGCGATCTTCAATCTCGAACTAGGAGGTTGATACGAAGTGTTTAGGACGAAGGGAGTTATGTTCTAAGTGTAAGAGTTCGGGTTATGGGAGGAGAAAGAACTGAAATCACGAATAGGATGTCATCTCTATTTATAATAAATGGCTATTAGCGCGCGCTAGTCCTCGCTCGTAGCGTGCGCTAACGGTATCGACTTAATCAAGTCAGCACTTAGCGTGCGCTACGCATATGCCTGTAGCGTGCGCTAAGGCGTTGACTTGGCTTTTCCCGAAAGCCGTCCAGGTTCATCCCGACACGATCCGACAGGGGTCCCCCGGCCAGATCTCACCTACCGCACGTCTCAATCAATTTGACCACTCATAGCGTGCGCTAATGATCCCCTGTAGCGTGCGCTATGAATCCCTGTTAGCGTACGCTACACGCAGCCTGTAGCGTGCGCTACATGCACAGAATTTCAATCTCTATATCACATATACGAAATTATACGCTCGACAACATCGGATTATGAAATACGGAGAATAGTACTCAGATAAAAGTACAATCATTACAATATCACAAGTTCCAATTACATAACAGAAATCTCGGGTATTACAACGACAACAATATCAACATAATCTCGAGTTAAACACAAGATTAACCAACATACATCTAGAAAAATGAAGAACAACCTCAAACCATCAAGAATCCACTCCAATCTTCAAGTTCTTAAGCTCCAATCCAAGTTATGAAGCTCCAAAACAAGTTGGAAGAGGCTAAGTATCAAGAACAGGTCCAGAGGGACGATTCTAGGGAGAGGAAATCTATTTTGGTTTGTGAAGAAATGAAATATGAAACCAAAATATATAATGTGACAAGCTCATTACGGCCGCTATAGCACCACCTTAACGTACGTTATGCCCCTTAACGTACGTTATCGCCTCTACGTAGCGTACGCTACGTAGTCCAAAACTCACTGCCTCAAAACGGAGTACCCATTACGTACGTTAAATAAATTACATACGTAACAAACTTCACCATTACGTACGTTAACCTCAAGGTATAGCGTACGTAATGTGCGTTGACCTGCCTGTCCCAATCCAACTCCGAATCCAACCTAGCCCGGTCCCACATGCCGAAAGTCAGATGCGATCTAATACCCATCGTTACGTACGTAACCCTCTAGTTTTAACGTACGTAAACCTTAGCTCATAGCGTACGTAATGTTAAACATATAGCGTACGTTATGGCTAGTATACTTAACCAAAATTCCAAACTCACCAAGCAACATCCAAACGACGAAACAAAATCGACGACAAGTATAAATATTTTGATTCCGAAATATCCCAATACAATATACATTGTATCAGTCAAATACAACAATACTTGTACAATTTCAAATGAATACGTACAACACAACAGTAAAACGAAAAAGAAATTACCCCCGGATATTACACTTAAATCCGAATTCGAGATGAAAGACCTAGGAAGGGCTGAATTCTGCATGGGCTTAGAGCTGGAGCATTGAGATAATGTCATTCATTAATCTGCCTATGTCCACCAAATGCCCAGGCATTTTAGCATGGACAAGGAACATCATCTTGCTATCCCATGGTTGGTCGAAGTCTAGAAATGAACAAGGATCTGTTTTGTCCTAAAGAGGAGGAAGAAGAGGTCCTTGGAGCAGAAATACTGTACCTTAGTGCAATTGGTGCGTTGCTGTGTCTGGCTAAATGTACTCGCCCAAAAATCACATTCTCTGTAAATCTAGTAGCGAGATTCAGCTCCGGTTCCACTATAAGAAGGAATTGGAATGGAGTAAAACACATCTTTCTCTATTTGAATGGCTCCAGTGATCTAGGATTGTTCTTTCCCTACACTAAAGAGAGTGATATTCCAAAATAAATTGTAGAGGTTAAGATGATGCATACCGACCGTCGATATTCCTCTGATATTCCAGCTAAGCATGGTAGATCGACTACCAAAAGTGCTAATGTTAGCAAGCCTGTCCACTATATAGAGAATTTCAACATGTTAGTTGGATTTATTGATACCGTTTATCTCTCTGACTTGCATAACGGACGTTCCCAAACTAGTTATGTGGTCGTCATTGGGAATACGGCGATATCTTGGAGATTTACCAAACTGGCCCTAATTGCTACTTCCTCGAACCATACAGAGATATTGTTTTCATGTGTGGATGTGATATGTTGTTTATTTTGCACATCTGTATTGGGTATGCATCCAAAGAACTAGGGGTGACAAAAAACACAGAAATGCCGAAATACCGAATTTACCTATAAAAAATTTATCAAAAATGCCGAAATTTCAGAATATCAAACTTTCGGTACCGTACCGAAAATTTCGGTACGCTAACGGTATTTTTTATTTTTGTTATTTTAGTATATACTGAAATATAAAAAAAAAATCGGTATTTCAATATATATCGGTATATTGATTTTCCGGTATTTTGGTTCGGTATCTCGGTATATATCGACATATAAATTATGTTTAATATTTATGTAATTTGGTAACTTCGGTATATATCGATACCGAAATAAAATTCAGTACTGCCGAAATTTCATTACGATAACAATTTGAATCGAAAACCATATTGAAATTTCAGTGTATCGACCGTATCGATATAAATTTTTTTGTATCAACAATTTCATATAGTATACAATATCAATTAATAGTTTCGGTACGGCGTGGTGTACCAGCCCTACATTTAAAATATACCAGCCCTACATTTGAAATATATGGAAGTCGTCGGTGCTAATAGAAAGTGCAAATAAGAGTTGAAGGAAAACGATACAGTCGATATTCAACAAAGGAAAGCATCCAATTCTTTCCATTATTCGTTCTCAAGAAACCCTGTCAAAACCCCAAGCCATCTGTGTAATCCAAAACCCTACGTAGAACAGGAGAAAACTGATAATGTGCGCATTAGTCCGATCTGGCTCGCGTCTGTTATCTCTCGTCTCGAGGAATAATCGTAAATTTTCCTCGACCGTCAGCTCAGAACCACCGAAAGAAACAATCATCTCTTCCTCTCTCCTCGGTGATCAGCCTCTGCCGCCACCAACTCGTCCGCCGCCTCCAACGCCTGCCTCAGAGGTAGATCAAAGTTCATGGAATTTTCTTAAGTACGGTCTCATCACAGCCTTCACGGGCAGTGCTGCTACTGCAGGCTATGCTACCTACGGTATTACCTTTTTCATTGCAAATTGATATCACCAATTTCAATTTTAATGGATCAAGTTATACTCTCTGAAGAGAGTTTTGAATTTACGTAGAAATATATGTCCATGATTTTGAAAGTGCGTATTTCTCATGTAAATATGTATGTACCAGCTAATCACCACTGGTGGCCACGTGGATGTGATAACGGTGGCTGTATATAATGACATTTTGTTGTTCTATTTCAGATTGCTGCTTTTATACTAAGTTTTGTATCTTTTGACCAAAGTAGTTGAAAAGTTACTTTTTAATGATTTGTTTCTGTACTTTTTTGGATGTTGGAGCTGACATCCTGTTCCCAGATTTTCTGCTGTGTATACTTGTTATTTTTGCGCAAGTTATCATCTTTTTTGGTTTATGTTTACAAAATTTTATGAACTGTTGTACATGAGTTATTCTTCTCTGTTTTTCTTAGAAGTCCTTAGATCTTTGAGATGTTGGATGTGTCAATATGATAAATTATGCGCGCCCTATGATTGAAGTGTCTGAAGTAAATAAAAACTCTATCTAATTGGTGCAGTAAATAGTGAGTTGGGTGTGGACTGCCTAGATAAAAAAATTCTCTGCTAATTGTTCATTCTTTTTTATGTGCTCTTGTTCATGAGTTTTCTTCTTACTTGATGCATTAGATTAGAGCTCCTCTTATTGAGTGTTTAAGTTTATTGTTTTTGTTATGATGTGGTTCTTTCTCTACCTAATCTTTGTTTTTAGGTACATACACATCATGAATGTAGTTGCATGGTACCTGGTTGGTGGAGGTTACTTGAGTGGATATTCTTAATGTCAGAAATGATATGAACTGTGCTCTTACTTTTAAATGACAGTCTAACAAAGCCAATGACTTATCATATTGTAGCACTCATTGTATGTTTAGGTTGAAGTCTTTGATTGATAGATTATAGAAGTTGATGTTTATGTTTATTGCAGCATACTCATTGGATGAAATTGATCAGAAGACTAAGTCCCTTCGTGCATCTGCAAATTTCGGTGTCGGGGATGATGGATCTTCTTTTGATGTGCGTCTGATAGCACCCTTGTTCTTTATTTTGTGTTTATGTTAATTCTCGTTATTTATACAGCTTGGTAAAGTTCCATTTTAGGACGGCTCTCTGTAAGGTCAAATAAGTATTTATATTAATATACTCCCATTTGTACTAGCTCGTTTCCTTTTTAGTTATCCATCTGGGGCTGGGGTTAGTTTCAGGGAGAGGAATGGTGACATAATAATGAGTGAAAATAACAAGGAACTAAGAACTTCTATGTAATAGAAAGTACAACATCTTTTTATGACGAGTACGTTGTGATTGACCTCATGACATTTTCTTATTTGTATTTTTCAACGGTTGGAGCTTGTCCTAAGCATGTCATATAGATATTGATTGAAACTGTGATGCAGTTGTGCTATGATGTAGCCCTTTGAATAATGTGGCGTAGTTGTCCAATACTTAAGAATTTAAGATCACTCTGAATTACATGATGTGGATCCCCCAAATTTATCCTCAATTAAAACTGGGTTATTTGGCATATGAGTTGTGGTAGGAGAGAGGTTGGGTAGAATAAAAAAGGCATCTGATACCATGTGTATTATGATATTCTCTGGGTTATTTGGCATATGAGTTGTGTAGGAGAGAGGTTGGGTAGAATAAAAAAGGCATCTGATACCATGTGTATTATGATATTCCTTAAGGTTGAGTAACACGCCAGTCTCTCGAAAATGACTGGCTGAGTATTGTGTATTAAAAGGTAAATATACGTAAATATACACCCATCCTTCATAATCCAGTAGTTTATTGGTAAAACGCAAGAGCTAACTGTTTGGAGTCCTTTGTATGTGACAGAAACTTAAAGCTTATCTACATGCAGCGGCAATGACAGGTTAAGTTATTCTACTCGTGTTGTTTTTATCAAGACTTCTTTAACTGGATGACCATAACATTTCTCTTTGCTCCCTACTCATATGATTCTTTTCAAGCACGCCCTTAAAATCACCTCATTGTTTCATGGATGTTTCCTTCGTGTTTATACGTTGCAGTCCCTGCTAAGTTAGTTGAAGTGTACATTGATTTGAGGAGGTTAACTGAAGAACAAGTTCGGGTAAGCTATTATTACATTTTCACTAGATTCACTGTTTAAGATGCTTAATGTCGTGATTGTTTTTATTCATATTAATCTGTGTAGTCATTTCAAAATTCTTACTCCATCTCAGGGTTTTACTGAGCCAACATCAGATAAGCTCCTTCCGGACTTGGATCCTTTGGAGCAGCATGTTTTTACCATTGTTCTTGATTTAAATGAAACATTGATATATTCTGATTGGAAGGTATATCTTATTCGTTTAAATCGGGTTTTGTTTCTAATGCTTGTATGTAATACTAATATGTATTTTTTCTCTTAGTTGGTATGTCATACTAATACGTATTTTTTCTCTTCTTAGTTGGTATGTGTCTGTTTTCTTTCCTCTTCTCTTCTTTCCCTTCCTCTATGTTGTGCAAGTCAGGTTGGCTAATATTAACCTTTTATTTTCATTTTCTATTCATCTTTTCTAAGCGTGACAGAGGATGGAGAACATTCAAAAGACCGGGTGTGGATGCTTTCCTCGAGCATTTAGCTCAATTTTATGAAATCATAGTATATTCTGACCAACCACCTATGGTTAGTTTCCACCTTCCAAAAGAAAAATGGGTGGGGAGGAGGGTGTTGACTTCTTCCCCCCATAATTTCGTTCTTTTATTCCATTTTTGATGTTTGTAAATGTCTATCTTGAAATCACAGTATGTAGATCCTGTTGTTGAAAGATTGGATCAAAAGCATTGTATCCGAGCTAGGCTCTCAAGGGGGGCAACACGATATATAGATGGCAAGCATTTGAGGGTACATCCATTCACCTGTTTCAAGATTGCATCGACTCTTTTCTAGTTCATATTTCTGTACAAGAGCCCTTGCTTGTCAAATTCAAGATTTCAAGATTGTGCTTTTTCATTTATGATGCTGTCTGATTTTATTTTTTTTATTGCCTCTCTTTTTTAACTGCTAAATGCTAATTCATGGGTAAACGAGGACTCAACTCCAGCTGGCCGTCAAATTTGAATATATTTACCTAGCATCTGAGACTTTAAGCATATATTTCGACTAGTTCGAAGGCTTGAAGGAAAGTGATGACTACCCATCTATGTAGCACGGATGCTCCGGTTTTTTTCCCCAGAGTGTCAGACATGGCTTGGATACGACACAGTACGGGTATTATATGCGTATATGCGTGTCCGATAAGCGAAAATGCCGTGTCCTTGATTTTAACTGTTTGACTGATAGGACAGGGCTTGGACACAGCCTAGAGGATCATGACGGGGCAAAATTGAGAAAAAAAAATTCTGAGGGCTTAAATTAAAAAAAAAGCTGATTTTTTTGGCGAATAAATCCCACAAACCTTCAATTTGAACCTCTTTTCCTCGCTTGCAAGTTGCATTGACATTCAGACTCTGAACTTTCTCTATATCATGCCTTCTCTATTCCGCCGAATGCCAAGACCTGTTTCTCTCTTTCTACCACAGGTGGAACCCTCTATTACTATCTTTCACCCGCAGACGCGTCCCTCTGTCCAGAATTTAGGTTCAAGCCTCTCCTCCAGAAATTAGGGTTCGAACAGAAGTCTAAAGTTAGTGATATTTTCTCCAATTTATTTGCTCCGAAGCACGGACACGAGAATAGAAGCCAGTCGCTTCCGGCTTGTCTTGTAGTCGTAGTCTTTTAGCTTATGTAGTCGTCGGCCTTCTCCCAGACAGGGAGAGTGTCCGAGTCCAGTTCGTTTTGGACTCCGACTCGCTCCCGACGCGGTCGGACCGCATCCTGATGATGTGGCTATGTGGACGCGGCGACGGACTCGGTTTTAGGATGCAGTCTTCCTTTCCTTTTTTTTTTTTAAAAAACAAAGAGTCAGAGAGAGAGAGTCACTGTTAGGCTGAGTTCCCGAGTTAACTTAACGAGAGAAGAGGGGAAATGGATGCAAAAAATATTTGGTGTTCCTGAGTTTTCTAATGAAAAGAAACGGAAGGAAATGGGAGAAAAACTTTCCCTCCTAACTTTCCTTCCGATTTGGAAGGATTTCGAGAGAAAAGAACAAAATGGTTAATTTTCCTTTCACTTCCTTCCAACTCGAGAACACAAAATACACTTTCCTTCCACTTTCCCTTCTCTTCTTTTCTCTCCTAATTTTCTTTCCCTTTCTTTTCTTTTCTTTACTAAAACTCGGGAACTAAGCGTTAGTGATGCCGGGAAGATGGAAACATCGGCAGGGGAACACGAGGATGACGGACTTATGTATAGTGGAATTAGGGTTTTTGTATGCGGCTCTTCGCTTTATATAGAAACACAACGGAATTAGGGTTTGTCGGTAGCTCTACTTTGTTGGGCTTTATTATTTAGGATTTTGAATTGATGGCCCACTCAGTTTTTGGTTGAAATTGGAAGGGCAATTTACATTGTCCAAAATTGTTACAAAAATAGCTACAACAACTACGTCTGAAATATAAATAATCCCACTTAAAATATATCTTTTTTCCACTCAAAAATACATCTTTCTTCTTTCTTTCACTGAAATATATATATCTCTCCTCTCATTTCTTAAAACTCGTGCTACTCTCTTTGAACCATATCTTTTGTGGAGGGACGGAGTACAAAAATAGTACAATAATAAAATAATTATAACAATTACGTTTGAAATGGTATCCGAGTATAATATTTAGATAATCAAACCACCACTTACAAATATTCAAGTATAGAATATTTCACCAGATTTTGTATTATTAGGTCACCGAATAATTTGAATCCAAATACAATATAGATTATTGAATTTCAAGTATCACATACGTTAATTTTGTAATTATTTTCTATAACTAAAATTCTTTATTTAGGTGAGAATTCATTATGTAAGTAAAATTCTTTATTATGCACTTTTAAAAAAGATATTTATTATATAATTCAATCAACTAACTCTACTATTATATATATTTTTTATATTATTTAATTTGTCGAGTCCTATGCCGTGTCCGAGTCCTACTTTTTTGGAGTTTTTCTCTGTCCCTGTGTCCGTGTCAGTGTCAGTGCCAGCGTCCGTGCCACGTAGTTTATTTGTGAACTGATTAATATTATGTCATGGTGCATATTTTTCTGTAGCTACTTGTCCTGGTTTAATCATATGTATGAAAGATTTATCTTTTGAAATATTAGTTTTGATACTAAATTCTTATATTGATCGCTCTACCAACTAGCCTACTGGCGTGTTGGCGTGTGGTGCCCTATGCTTTACCAAATGAGGATCTTCCTAGCTGACGGCTTGCAACTCTTCTGTTCCAAGTACAGTAAGTGAACACAGGGTCAGTAATAGATATGTATTGTAAGGCGAAAGGAGGTACCCACGTGGTTAATTAATTTATCAGGAACTTATTTCTGATAGATATTAAATAGTCGGCATCCTATTCAGCTGGCATTGCTCAAATTAGATTTTCTAGCTTGTCGTCTGAAAATTATATTCTCAGTGTCAAGCTAAGTAACTTTGGACACTTTTAGTAGCCCTGTTCCTATAAGAAACAAAGATTGTAAACTTTTATGTCATACACAAGGTTTTAGAATTCACTAGGTGGGTCTGGGCATTTGAGGTACCACCTAGCGGTTAATCGGATAATCGGGGATTAATCGGAGTATTAATCAGATGTATCTCAATATTATATTAATATCATAGTATACTAAAATAAATATATACTTAAATAATGACATCTATATGATTACTATATTTTATATTTTATTTTTTAAGTATTAAAATATTATTGTAGTATAGATATGATAGTAATTTATATTTAATTTAAATAATTTAACCTTGTACTGTAAGTATATTAATATGTTTCAATATTCTTACTCCAGTGGATATAGGTGGGATTTTGACAAAATCGGTTGAATCGGATCGGTATTCGGTAGAGGACCTTCTAGGGATTAATCGGTCTAGGCGGGGACTTTTAAAACACTAGTCATACCATACAAATGCTATGATTGTTTTTTTTTTTGTAGTTTGTCGACATTTCTATCAATTGATCATGCCATAGCAAGTCGATGTTTTCGCGAATATTAAGCTTGTGGATTGGCAACCCCAAATAAGAAATGTCCGTAAGAAAAATTCTTGCCAGATGGATACTTGTGTTTTCGTTGCAGATAACCGTTTAAGCTTGCTGGAGATTAAATTTTTTGAGGACATAGGGCAACCGTGGCTTGTTTATGCTACATCTGCTTCTTGTTTGATTGTGAGATCTACTTGAGAAAAAGCATTCATTTCACTTATCCCTACATGTATTGGCATATATAACTCGAAATTCCTTTTCCAGCAGCTACTAATTCGTATATCAAATATCTATTAATCATGTCACTCCTTCCGCAGGACCTCTCGACACTGAACAGGGATCCTGCAAAGGTTCTATATATTAGTGGCCATGCTCTAGAAAGTAGTCTTCAGTCTGAAAACTGTTTGCCAATAAAAGCATGGCAAGGGGAAGCAGAGGACACTGCACTTTTAGATCTTATTCCATTCCTTGAATGTAAGCATTCAACTTGTACTGCAATGCTGGAACTCACTGATCTACTTGTTGATTTTGAGATTTATGTTCGAAAGTTCATCTGTTTAAATATATTGGGGTGACCTTGTTTGATTGCAGATGTTGCCAGAAACCGACCGTCAGATATTCGGACTGTTCTAGCTTCATATGAAGGTCGTGATATTGCAAAAGAGTTTATTGAACGATCCAAAGAACATCAGAGGTTTGGGATGCATTTTTTTTTTTGGGAAAAAATGTTTAATTTCTCCTGTGCTCTCTATCTGTGTGTGTGTGTGTGTGTGGATGGGTGGGTGTGTCAATCTTTCACCTTCATACTCTCTTTTCTTTTGTGTTATGTCATTTATGTGAGGAAGATATATTATGCCAATATAATTCTGCACGATTGAAGGATAGTTCCCATTTTTGCACTGTGCCTTAAGGATATTTGGGACCTTGAATTGAGAATATACAACTTTAGGGTTACATCATTTAAGCGGATATATCATTTGCCCGGTATTTTTCCTCATCAAGATTGTGTTGATAATGTATCTGAATTGGTAGATTGGAAAGTATATTTCTAAATTATATTATTCATCGTTCAGGCATTGTTGATTAACTTTGTGATATTCCAATTGTTTGCTTGGATTCTGAAAATGTTTTCCCATGATGCAGGAGGATGCAAAAGCCACACGGTCGTCTCTGGAAACGTTAAGAGGAATATCAATTGTCCAAGTTCATTTTTCACGAGAAAAATGGATCGTTAGGTTGCATGTTTTTGTTTGGGGCTCTCAGCTTGATAAGCAAAGTCTATTTCCTTCTTTGTAGTTTTATTTTTCCGCGCATGTAGTAGTTTTCCCCCAATTAGCAATGTTCCTCGAAGCATCTTGCAGCTGAATAAGACGGATATAATTTTCTTCCCTGCGGAAGTGACGCCAAAATGATGTTTCCTTTTTCCTCCTGATGTACTGAGGTGAACTGTCGTTGGTCCCTGGTTTATGCTGGGTTTCTGGGAAGATTTTGTACTCGACTCTATTGTTGTGATTCTTTCGTGCGTTTCGTCGTGGATAATTCACCTTTCAATTGCAAACTTTATTTGTTTCGTTATAATTTAGACAAGTCTCCTTTGGAACTACATGGCGGGAGATGCTGCTAGAAGCATGTGATAACATTGGTTGATTCTGTGGGCATCGCTTTTGGCATGGGGAGTAATTCTCGCCATCTAGTCCTTTTCTGAAGAAAAATCTCTTTTTATAGGTTTTACACCTAACTATGTCAGAGGATTGATAGTTCTGCCTCTTCGTTACGGTTTTCAAGGTAAATCGCGGGATGTACACGAACTGACCAGTGTCTTGTCGAGTTTTGCTGACGTAAAACCAGGTTCTTCCGGGTAACGAGAACGTGAAATCCTCCCAAATCGAGCCCACGCGGATGACATTTAGTGTGAAGTCTATCTAAAGTTTTAATTGAATGCATACAGAGGAGCATGAATGATGCGGTGGCCAATTGGGCTATAGCCCAGTGGGTTAAAAATCTCCTTTCCTTGTTTGCAAAAATGCTGGCTATTACTTATTTATGGAGAAGAAAATTTCAGCTATTATTCATTTTTGTTCCATTTGGTCAAAGACACCGGTTCTGATTTTAGAGAAATGCTTTCGGTGTTTCTGCACAAAAGATTGTTTGACATCGTTAACTTTTTTGTCGTAATTATATCCCCCCCAAAAAAAATACTCGTGCCATTATATATATATGGTGGGAGTTATTAAGACCCCAATATGACAAAACAAACCTTCCCTAGTGTGATGTTTTTTTAGTGTTTATTTGTTATGTGTTTTTTGTGTAATATTTTTTAGTGTTTATTTCTTATGTTTTTTGTGTTATGTTTTTTGTGTTCGTCTAATGTATTTCTATTTAATTAAACAACACCAATAACACGTTAAATATTAACACATTAAACAACTACAACAACTGTTATTATTCAACTAAACAACAACATTAACACATTATTTAAAAACACCATCAAATATAGTGCATTTATTATGTTTGTGCTCTTATATTTACAACATAAATCAGTAATCATTTACTATGTTTGTGCTCTTATATTCTCAATAATTTCAGTATACATGCGTTGTCGATTGGATATAAAGTTTCCCATGCGGATGCATTGGAAAGTCTGTACGCTCCCCATTGTGGGTAAGTATTGGGGAGTGGTGAATTTTCATCTAGCGTCACATAAATGTAGTGAGCACAGTCGTCGTCCCCCACACGGGCAATCACGAGGGGGCCACTAATAAAAAAACCGATTCCTCGAGCTATATTTTGCACCCAATCAGTTAGTTGCTCGGGAGAACTGAACACCTGAAAATACATTACAACTTTTATAAAAAATTAATCGAACCAAACTGTGACCACCCGTACTAAATATAACAAAAAAGTAATTGAACTAAATAAAAAAATATTTTTATTTGTTACAACTTTTTTAAAATAACTTTTTGTTACAACTTTTTTAAAAAAAAATACTTTTTTGTTACAACTTTTTTTTCAACTTTTTTTTGTCTTTGAAATTATATATATATATATATATGGGGGGCAACGACATGCTGTGCACGTCGTACGCTTTTATTGTGTGTTTGTCTGCGTGGTTAGTGATGTAAGAAAATTGCCAAAAATAAAGAACTAACAAAAAAGTAAAAAAAAAGTAACTAACAAAGTGAGAGATACTAAAATAAAAAACAGCTGGGAACCGAACTATAGTCATATCAAAAATCAGCTCCTTCAAAATTACCCACAAAACATCTAAAGAAGCACTTAGCAATATGATTGGTCCAATGATTTTTAACATCTCAAGTAACAAGATTGAAGTAAACATACATGACTATACACTAAAAATGTCAAACCCACATTAAATAGTAAACATACAAAGCACCATTACTTCAGCACCATAATTTCAACAGGCAGACAAAATAACAAGGTAATAGAATCCCAATAAACACACAAACTTGAAAACGTGAGGTAAATAAACAGAAATAAAATCCATTTCACAAACAACTGAATCATAATCACCAAACAAACAAACTAAGAGGATGAAATACAAGAATTTTTATGGAGATCAATAAAACAACACAAAAAATTATACCAGAATCATAATCACCAAACAAGCATAAACTGAAATCTATTTTATAAACAATTGGAAGAATACGTATACGGTAAAAATAAAATTGTAGAATGATGGTTATCCAAGAGAGCAAAGAGAGAGGAAAGTGAGATTAAGAAGCAACTGTAGAAGAACATGTATCCTGTAGAATAAAGAAAGAAAAAAGAAAGAAACACCAAAATGTTGAGAAGGATTTTCACACACCTGTGTTGTAAAGAAGAGAAAGAAATAAACGCGGGTTATGGAGAAGAAGGCGCGGTGGCAGTACCCTGAGAAATAGAAAGAAGAGACATTGCCGTGTGCATATTCAAGAGAAACACGGTGAGAGAAAAAGTTGAAATCGTAAACCATATAGAAAACGTTCAACCTAGGAGTAACACTTTCGACCAAACCCTCCTTCACTCTTTATGAATAAAATCACTATTAAAGTAAGGTCAATCTGACGGATCAAGAAGTCAAACCTACTAAATTGGAATTCAATAAAAAACCGCGAACCCAATAAATCCAGACCTAAACCACTATAAATTTGATCCACATACAAAACCATCAAAATTGAACGCCCAATAATACCACCCCAAACAAGCGGGTAGCGGCGAAATCAAGCAATCTCCAATTGAAGTTCTCACCGACAATATCAATGTGCGTCTATGTCCACGGGAAATGAGCAATACTGATGAACAATTGAAATAATTTAGAGCAAGTCAAGGAGAAATATTAGTTAAATCAACAAATTAAACAAAAAAGACAGATTAACAATTTTGACAACCTGAGGATACAATTGAAAAGAAAATAAATCCAATATGAGACCAGTTGTGTTGTTCGATGGCAATGTCAAATCCCATGTAAATAAATCTACAAGATAGATAGAATCTTAAAGAGTGTGGATGGAAAAATAACAAAGACAACACATAAAATAAACAACTACATGGTTACTCACACAAAAGATTCTGGCAATGATGATATCAGATGAAAAAATGAAGAAACAAAATTCTGAAAACTGTCCGACAAGTTTGAGATACAGTAACCAAATGTTTCTCTGAAGGTAAAGCACACACAAATAACCAAATATTTTTCTGAAGGTAAAGCAGACAAATATGAAGAAGAGGGAGAGAAGAAGACAGAAAAAAGAGCGTATAATGAGAAACACATTTTCGACCAGAACTTCCTTCCCTCGTTTATAGTAAGAACCGTGCAAAAAACACAACAAAATATATCAAGATAATATAGATATTGAAATGGAACCTCATTACAACTGGAAATCGAACTGCCAATAATTGTGAAAAGCAATATTGAGGTCAAAGGTACCTAACGATGCTGAAAAAAAATCAGACTAAGAGCACAAGACTAATCATAAAGAGGCCAAAAAGTTGATAATATTTTTAGAATGACTGAATCAATTTTAGCATCTTCTTACCTCATATTTAATCCTAAAAAATCACAAATGACTCAATAACATTTAACTCTCTGTGGCGGTTAATCTTCTAACCAAATTAGTAATAATAATAACAATAATAAAGGCTAATGAATAGATAGATAGAGGGATAGCGGGTTGGGGTTAGTAGGGATATACTACAAATAAAATCTAGACGAATTTCACAGTTTACGTTCCTTATACGTGTTCTCAGTTGATTATGTATATACTATGTAGATGAGTACCATCATAGCATTACATAATCTGAACCTAATTTCCTTTATTTTCTCAGAAATGGAGTAGAATAACTGAAAGAATAGCAACACTTGTAATATTGGCATGCACCATTTGTTGCATTACTGGTAAAATATTGACAAAACCAAATACAGGCAATATTCGATATCTTACAATTTAGTGACTGCTTTACTATTATAATAAATAATGAAAGAGTTTCAAAAGTAAGAATTAATTATATGGAGAAGAAATGAACACAAGTAAATAAGCCATTGCTTTTTGTATCAAGAAATTTAAGCATTTAAATTAAAAAAATGGTTTCGTCAAATATATTGAGTGATATAATCTTCAAAAAAAAAAACCTCAATGTCTTCATAAGTTACTCCATAATGCAAATTGGAAATCAAAAGCTTAATCCCGTTTCAATTTCCGAAACCCTAGCGCCCCCTGGGAAAAGCCGCCTCCGACGCGAACATACGGTGGTCCCACTGACTCTTCGAGGCTCGTGCCTGAAAAATAAGTATTCCAAAATTCAGCATAAGAAATGAATGCACGAAAACGATTAGTAACACACACTAAAACAGTAGAACCTCAAAGCGCTGAAAGAGTAAGGTGCGGCGTGAGCGACGGAGCGGCCAGGGTATCGATGGGTTGGGCCCAGGCCGAACTGTCTGCAAACCTTGATGAGTTGATGAAGATGATGAATTGATGTGGATGTAGAGAAGAAGACACGTAATTGAAGCAGCAGAAGAAGGTGAGGCAGGGAGGTGAGAAAACCAGGGATATACTACTCGTTTCATCTTGAATCTCTTTTACAGACCTTGCATACGCAATTCCTCGATTCATTAACCTCCCTTAAAAATAATAAATATAAAAAGACAAAGATGTGTTAGGATAGGACTAATTCACCAGTGCTGACTATGAGGCACTCCCCCGGACCGGTCAGGGCGTCGACCTGTCTCCCCGGAAAGAAAGATTCATCCAGTTGGGAATTTCCACAACAGGATCTTTAGTGTCCCCTTTAGAATACCAGCGGGAGAACCAGAGCAGGAATAAATTCTGGAATAATGGCCTAAACAATTTTAATATTTACTCAAAGACGAAAACAAGACAAGAAATAATCTGAGTTACAAAAATGATTATCGATACGTGGTTGGCCGAGAAAAAGAAACTAAGATGAAATGATATAACCGGCACAAAGCTCCATATAAAGACATAGAAAGAACAATCCATTCGTTTCCCAGAGCCTCTCTTTGTCCGTCACGCATATTAAACATAAAGTAATTCCAACAACAACATATAGCAGAAAGCAAGGAAAAAATGTCCGCCTTTGTACGAGGAAAAAAAAGAAATTGATATTTGGAAAACCAGAGCTTACAAGGGAAAAAAGAAATGGTGGAGAGAAATTGGGTCGAAAACTTGGACGATAAAACACCAAAGCGAGCTCGTCGAGGACGGCGTACCGATATACGGGAGACGACGTTGATGGCGGCGTAAGGAGGGGAGGAAGAAGACTCTGACCTCTAAAAATACCGCCTCTAAGAACAAAGAAAGCAGCCTTGAAGAAATCAAAGAGTCATCGAACTCGCACAATCTACGCAGAAAATAAACGCGGGTTATGGAGGAGAATGCGCAGTGGCAGTACCCTAATAAATAGAAAGAAGAGACATTGACGCGTGTATATTCAATAGAAACACGGTGCGAGAAAAAGCTGAAATCGTAAACCATATAGAAAATGTTCAACCTAGGAGTAACACTTTCGACCAAACACTCCTTCACTCTTTATGAATAACATTACTATTAAAGTAAGGGTAATCTGACAGATCTAGAAGTCAAACCCACTAAATTAGAATTCAATGAAAAAACAAGAACCCAATAAATCCAGACCCAAACCATTATAAATTTCATCCGCATACAAAACCATCAAAATTGAACGCCCAATAGTACCACCCCAAACAAGCGGGTAGCGTCGAAAACAAGCAATCTCCAATTTAAGTTCTCACCGACAATATCAATGTGTGTCTATTGTAATATTCGTACCTTTCCATTTTTAGCAGTTTCCATTTTTGATGTATGTCTATTTCTATTGACTCGCTTGTAACTGTTTCGACATTTTGAAGCTATTTTATTCTTGGAGTTTTTCCATTTGGACGAGTTTTGGTGATGTTTTCACGTAATTTCATTTTATGACATGTTTTGCCGTATGAACGTCCGATTCTCGTAAAACTCATTCGTTTTTATTGTTTCTTGGTTTGTGCAAGTTCGTATAGTTGAGTTGGTCGTGTTGAGACTTTTGGTTTGTAAATCCGACGTCGTTTCGTGATTTTCGGGTACTTGGGCCATTTTTGTAATTTCCTATAAGTTTAGGGAATTTCATCTTCTTTGTCGTATTTCAGATTCCCCAGTAGTCGGAATTATATTTTCTTTCAGCGCTTAGCTCTACCATCTTGTATATTTCGTGTTTATGTTTCTGGATTCTAGCCTTGTCGTTCGTTTCGAGTTTCGTACCTTCGGCAGCAGCGTACTGATCTGAGCTGTACTGAACTGCTGCGTGAGTAGCGCACGCTATTCCTTATCTCCTTGCGTGCGTTATCGGTGTGCAGTTAGCGTACGCTAACTTGTTGCTATTAGCGTACGCTATCGAGTAGCATTTAGCGTGCGCTAAGTATGTCTAGCGCACGCTAGCGACGCCGGGCAGCAGCTTCTGGACCGTTTGCAAACCCCGTTAGCGCGCGCTACCTTCTGATTGTTAGCGTGCGCTAACTATGCATTTTAAATAGAACAGCGGACAGGTCAGAACAACACTCTTTTCATTCTTTCTCTCGTTTTCTTCTTCGGGCGACGCAGAGGGCGATTCCCTTCAACTTCTATCCAAGGATTATTCGTATTCCACCACTGTAGAGTCGAGCTAACATATCATCATTAGCGTAATCATCCTTCATCGTCCGAATCCGAGGTATTTCTTCAGGAACCCTAAACTTGTCCAATTTGGGGTTTTTTCGGGTTTTTCTTGATTAATTCCGATTGTCCATATACGTTGTATATTTCTTCATCGATTGTTGTTATCAGATGAATCCCAATCTATTTCACCTAGTTAAATTCGTGAATTATAGATTCGGGGAGGTTTTGCGTAAACCCTCGCCCGTATCGATTGATCGTTCATTGTTGTGGTTTGTAATCGGGGTTATGGGTGTATTCCATCCGATTATTGTTGTCCATTGGGACTGAGTTATGTTGATCCTTTGTTTAGGAACCATCGTTTTCCATCCGGATCGTTCGTAGTCGTGTTTCATTCCCGATTCTTCAAAGATGTCTCAAAGGCAAGTACTTTATATTTGTTTACGCGTTCTAGTATTTGAATTATGGCTATTCGTGGTTGTGTGGATGTATATGTGTATGTTCACCTAGGGATGGTCCGACGGGGCCTCTAGGGATACGTTGCCGTGAGTTTCGTATCACGAATTATGGTTAATCACCCAGGGATGTCCGACGGGGCTCTGCAGGGTACGGTGGCCGTGAGTCTCGTACCAAGGTTAACTTTGAATTGTTTTGTTGGAGAAAATGTGTTTTGTGCTTGTGCACCATAAAATATTCCGGAATATAAATGATTTCTAAAATGATTTTTGGCGCATATTTTCATATGTTTAGAATGGTAGTTCAAATGGATTGTACTTGCACTAGCAGTTGTAGCTAACCCCTTAAATGGGGAATTACTTTTTGTATTTAAGGTTCAGGTCTTGGAGACAAGCGAGCACACGATCCGTATGAGAATGATGGGCAAGCATGATACTGTTCAGTAGTCATTTGTTGATGTTCGGTTCTGTCGTTTATTATTGATGTCTTGTTTGGGATTTCTGTATTATGAAAATGGTTTAAGTACTCGAGTACTTCCTTTTTGAATTTATTAATGTTGTGTTCCCATTTTGGGAAATGGATTTGATGTCAGATTGTATTTGTCGGATTTTTGTCCTTTATTTGAATGTCGTGGTTTGAGTAATTGTTCGATTACTAGTGATGTATGTCCTTATTGTTTGTCGGGTCGGTTGGGTAGCCTGGTGGATTCCAAAATGTGGGGTCCACGGTGCTGTAATACACCCTGAACGTCTTGGGGGTGTTACAGAATATGGTATCGGAGCTTAGGTTTATGGATACCTAGGTTGTCGGTTATTTGGGTCTAGTCGAGTGTCGTTTTTGAACAGTATCGCTGCCATGCCATCATCTTAATACGCCGGTGCTCGTAAGTTTTCCTAACTTGACTCGTTACGTTGTTCTGTTCTATTCGTTTCTCGGTATCTTGTTGCGTTTTACGTTTGAATTGTACTCACCCGCTATTTCTTCAGAATTCCTACTCGTAGAGGACGCGGACGCGGTAGGGGACGTGGCGCAGCCGGTGGGGTGGCCATGTCCGATAACTCGGGAACCGATTCGGCGATGCCTTCCTTGTCGAACAGTGTTCCACCAAGTTCCGGAGGTCAGCAGGATCAGTCTGCTAGCTCCGGTAATGCGCATGAGAATGTTGGAGTGGCGAACATTTTACAGCAAGTAGCGAACCAGATGACGCTACTGACCCAGGCCGTTTTGGTCGGCCAGGCTAATGCTAACCCGGTTCCGCCTACTGGATCCGGTAATGATAAGTTACTTCAAGACGTGATTCGTATGCGCCCTCCGTAGTTTGATGGCGCTTCCCACCCTTCCGGTTGGGAGAGTTGGTTATTTGAGATGGAGAAGGTATTTGAGGCTGTTAACTGCTCTGAGGAGAGGAAGGTACCCATCGCTCAGTACTTCCTCGCCAAAGAGGCGGCAACATGGTGGCAATCGGTGAAACCGCGTGACCGGGCAGCCACATGGGCAGAGTTTCGAGAGCTGATGGAAGACGAGTTTTGTCCATGGCCAGTGAAGGAGGGGAGGATTCGAGCCTTGTTTGAGGATAAGCCCCAAGATGTTCCTATTTCTCAAGCTATCAAGGACTACAACCAACAACTTCATTATGTGAGAAACCAAGTCCGAGATGAGCTTGATAAGATCCGCCACTTTGATATGCGGATGAAACCGAGGGTGCGCCACTACATGTCTGGTTTGGGGTGCGACTTTGAAGGAGTATCAGAATAAGGCGATGGCTTATGAGATGTCATTTTCTGCGACAGAGACGGCAGCCTAGGGAAAGAGGCAGAAGACCTACGACCAGTTTTCGGGAGGCATGTCTGGAGGGTATCAGAAGACTCAGTCTGGTTCGCTAGTTTTCGGGAGTCAGTCCCCGTCGTTTGGACGAGGAAACGGTTCTAATTCTGCTCCTACTAGTTCAGTGTGTGGTCCCAATTGCTTTAACTGTGGTCGCCCTGGACACATTATGAGTGAGTGTGACAGGCCCTCGATTCAGTGTCATTCCTACGGTCAGATGGGGCATCGTGCCAAGTTTTGTACAGATGCTGTTCGGGCACCGGTTACTCAGATATCAGCCCCAGCGGCGGGAGAACTTAGTGTAAATCAGGCACCGATAGCTTCTCAGCTACAGCAGAGTTTTGGTAGAGGTCGAGGACGTGGACAACCTTCTAGAGGAGGAGATTCTAGTGCGGGGTCTGTTCCGCCCCGAGTATATGAGATGAGACGAGCGGGAGACCCAGACGCGACGGTGGCTACAGGTACCGTTCACATCCTTGACCATCCTGTTTCTGTATTATTCGATTCTGGTACTACACATTCTTTCATATCTCTGGATTGTGTGCACCGTCTGCATGTTGATTGCCTAGTTGCGTGTGAACCATTTGTTGTTAAACTGCCTACTGGGGATAGCATCGTGGGGGATCGTGAGATTAGAGATTTTCCAGTGAGTATCGCGGGGAGGGTTTGGCCTTGTAATCTGATTGCGGTAGATATTAGAGATGAAGATTTGATTATGGGCGAGGATTGGATGGACCGTCATGGGGCAATCATCAATTATAGAACGAGAACCATTTCGATGTTAGCCTCTTACGGCACTGAACATTCTTTTGTGGGGCGGAAGCGGAGTAGTCAGAGATTCTTGATCAGCGATTTGAAAGCGGTGAGACTTCTTCGAGGAGGTTATATGGGGTATTGGTGTTATGCTTTGAGATCGGGAGAAGGGAGAGTCGAGCTCTCGTCTATTCCAGTAGTATGTGAGTATCCTGACGTCTTTCCGGATGAGTTTCCCGGCTTGCCGCCAGACCGAGAGGTTGAGTTTACTGTGGATTTAGAGCCGTGCGGCACCGATTTATAAGACGCCATATCGTATGGCGCCTGCTGAGATGCTGGAGTTGAAGAAACAGTTGGGAGAGTTGCTATACATGGGGTATATTCGACCGAGCGCTTTGCCTTGGGGCGCACCGGTCCTGTTTGTGAAGAAGAAGGATGGGTCACTTCGTTTGTGCATCGACTATCGTGAGTTGAACAAAGTGACTATTAAAAACAAGTATCCGCTCCCGAGGATTGACGATTTGTTCGACCAGTTGCAAGGGGCGACCATGTTTTCGAAATTTGATTTAAGATCGGGGTATTATCAGCTCCGAGTGAAGGATACCGATATTCCGAAGACGGTCTTTCGGACGAGATACGGTCACTACGAGTTTGTGGTTATGCCTTTTGGGCTAACCAACACCCCAACCGTGTTCATGCAGCTTATGAACAAATTCTTTATCGAGTACCTCGATAAGTGTGTAGTCGTTTTTATTGATGACATCCTGATTTACTCGAGGAACAAGGAGGAGCATGCCCGTCATTTGCATATCCTGTTAGATATTTTGAGAACTCAGCATCTTTTTGCGAAGTTCTCAAAGTGTGAGTTTTGTTTGCGGGAGGTTATGTTTCTCGGTCACGTAATCTCGGCCGAGGGTGTTCGTGTGGACCCACATAAGATAGAGGCAGTGTTGGATTGGGCACCACCCAAGAACGTGAAAGAGGTCCATAGTTTTCTGGGTTTGGCCGAATATTACTGTAGATTTGTCGAGGAGTTCTCTAAGCTCGCTCGACCACTGACTCAGTTGTTACAGAAGTCAGAGAAGTTTTTGTGGACCGATGAGAGGCAGAATAGTTTTGAGGAGTTGAAGAAGCGGTTGACGACCGCTCCTGTTTTGGCTTTACCGAGTGGTAATGAGGGTTTCTCAGTCTTTAGTGATGCTTCGGGCCAAGGGCTCGGATGTGTACTCATGCAGCACGGGAGGACGATTGCCTATGCTTCCCGTCAATTGAAACCGTACGAGTTGAATTACCCTATGCACGATCTTGAGTTGGCCGCAGTTGTGTTTGTGTTGAAGATCTGGCGTCATTACTTGTATGGCTCGTCGTGTCAGATTTTCACCGATCACAAGAGCCTGAAGTACATTTTTACGCAGAAAGAGCTTAATATGAGGCAGAGGAGATGGTTGGAGTTGATTAAGGATTACGACCTCGAGATTCTCTATCATCCGGGCAAGGCAAATGTAATACCCGGTTTTAATTCAGTCATTATCATTCAGTATTTATCACTCAGTAATTTCACTCATTAATGATCATTTGTCACTCATATTCAATCATTGTATTCACCGTTCAGAGTAATTGTATCGTGTATCAATCGTCATTCATCATCAATCTAGTTGGAGAATCGTGCCGTGTTTATCATCGTTGTCATCTTCATAGTGTGCTGTGTGTGAGGAGTAGCGCACGCTACGTACTCTCTTTAGCGTGCGTTAATTGAGTACGGGTAGCGCACACTACCTCTCAACACTAGCGCACGCTAGTGTAGTTCAAGCAGGCAGTCCAGAAGGCACTGGACTGCAGTTGGGTTGTAAGTAGCGCATGCTACGAATGGTAAGTAGCGCGCGCTAGTAGGTCAGAGTAGTGCACGCTATGCAGTCGGTGTAGCGCGCGCTAAGGTCGGATCAGGTAGAGTCCAGTGGCTACTGGACTAAATTGGATTAATTCCTAGCGCACGCTACGAGTAGTTATTAGCGAACGCTAATCGGGGTCAGTAGCGCACGCTGAATCTTGTGCGTAGCCTGCGCTACCGCGAACAGATCATAGAACAGGGGGTTTTGGACTCCAGTATTGGGCATCAGATAATTCATTAGCGCACGCTAACATTTTGTGTTAACGCACGCTAAGTATATGGTTGTAGCGCACGCTACAAAAGGTGCATAGTACATGCTACCGTTGCTAACAGAGGGTACTGGACTACCCAGCACACCCGTTAACGCACGCTACGCACAAGAGCTAGCGCACGCTAATTGGGATTTGCTATATATTGGACAGTGCAGTCCATTTCGTCATTTCATCATCCCACTTCATTCCTTCGGCGGTTTTGGGCGATTCCGGGTGATTTGGAGAGTTTTCTTTGAGATGAATCCACAAATCATCATCTTCAAGCTTATCATTCGGAGTAATCATCATTTCATCATCCCCATCACATTAAATCAAGGTAATAACTTCTTGGATCTAGAATTTCAGATTTTTGGGTTTTTCCTTCCATTTTCTTCGTGTAAGCTTGGATTGTTGTTGGAATATGTTAGATATGGATTATCTACCTTGGATAAATGTATTCCTACGGATTTATTGTCGTATATTTTGGATTTCATGAATATTGGGGTTGAATCAAGAACACTTTGGAGTTGACTTTGATATTTTTGGGGTTTTTCAATTAGATGTTGTCGTTAACTCAGTTTGTGTTTTCCTATGGGATTATTGATATCATTGAAGGTGTTTTGTTGGTTTGAAATACTCATTTTTGAGTTGGTTTTGATATATTCGGGATTGGATATTATCAAAGGATGTGTGTTTGCTAAGTGTTCGCTAGAATGCCTCTATGAGATTGGATATTGTTGTATCGACGTTTGAGTTGGTTATAATCATGTTTGATACGTATATTGAGCATTGTTGGTAATTGTCATTCAAGGTTGTTCGAGCGACCGACATCCCTTTTTGGACGTTGTTCGAGGAAGGACATTCTTCACCGGTGTTATGTAAGTTAATTCTTACTCGGTTAAAAAGATATTCATTCCTTTTATTGTTGTTCATTCATAATCATAATTCATTCATAATGTATTAACCGTATTGAGACTTGTAATTGTCAATTAATCACTTCATTCACGAGGAACGACGGTTCCAATCATTTCATTGAGCTATCATTCATTTCACTATCATTTCATTTCGGTGAGTCATTCTTGACTTTGTCGGATTGTTATTCATTATTATTCTTCATGGTCATTTCTTGTCCATATGACCATCTAGGTTCATATTGCACGGCCGGGTGGGGATGTGTGGAATTTTTAGTCGGGCACGTGATGGTCATGTGTTGGGTTCACCGACGCATTGGACTGTGCACACGGTAATGTACCTCCGTGAGACTAATTAGGTACAAGGGCGGGTGTGTCCGGACACTCATCTTGTGCACTTGCACATACCATTACGAGCGTACTATGATGCCTCTCTTCAGTGTCGTTTCATAATTAAGATATATCATGATTGTGTTTATTCAACTCTTGAGGATTGTTGTTCTGTGTAACTGACCCCGTTAGGGGATGTTGTTTTCAGGTCATGGCAAGGCTAAGGCACGGGAAGAGAATGCTGACGGCGAGGAGTCTCAATGATACTAGTAGGGGGCCCAAGTCCTTTCATTCACTCGTGTTTTCTTTATTTTATTTCCGCTGCAGACTTCCATTTGGATATTCATTTCCTTCAGTGCTGTATATTTTATCTTCATATAAAATATACATGTATTCGGTATTATCTTGGGTGTGTTGTAATGAAACTCCTCATCGGAGTAATTAATGATATACTGTGGTTCGGTACTACAATTACTCGCTAAATTCATTCATTTTCACTCGTTTGGTGGGTCCCAGTCGGGGGTCCACGACACTGTAATATCCGCCTGGTTTGGGGGTGTTACAGCAAATGTGGTGGCAGATGCCTTGAGACGGAAATCGTTATCGCTTCGGGCGCTTGAGTTACTTACGGTCCAGCCAGGACTCCAGCGAGAGTTGATGAGGTTGAGCGTTGAGATTGTACTACCAGAGAGTTCCGGGCAGTTGCGTACACTTGAGATTTCGTCGTCTCTAGTCGACGACATTAAATCGGGACAGTTAGAGGACCCGATGTTTATTCAGCTTCGAGAGAATGGGAAAGCCCCGGGATTCGTGATACATGAGGATGGTGTGTTGAGATTCCAAGGTCGGATTTGTGTTCCGAACGACTTGGAACTAAGGTAGAGTATTATGCGAGAGGCTCACGCGTCACCTTACTCGGTCCATCTGGGCTCGAGTAAAATGTATAAAGATTTGAGAAAGAATTTCTGGTGGAATGACATGAAGAATGAGGTGGTTCAGTTTGTGGCTAAGTGTTTGACATGTCAATAAGTCAAAATCGAGCATCAGTGGCCAGCCGGTTTGTTGAAACCACTTCCCATCCCGGAATGGAAGTGAGAAGATGTCTCCATGGATTTTGTCACGAACTTGCCGAGGACGAAGACTGGAATGAATATGGTGTGGGTGATCGTGGACCGACTGACTAAGTCGGCATATTTTCTGGGCATCAAGGATACTTGGGGTCCGGAAAAATTGGCTCGTATTTTTATCGCGCATATAGTGAGACTTCATGGTATGCCGAAGTCTATTATTTCGGATAGAGATGGCTGGTTTGTATCGCAATTTTGGTAGGCGGTACATAAGGCATTGGGGACACGTTTGCATTTGAGTACATCTTTCCATCTTCAGACCGATGGACAGTCCGAACGTACCATTCAGACGTTCGAGGATATGTTGCGCGCGTGTGCGTTAGACTGGAGTAGTGACTGGGAGGAGCATCTTGTAACACCCCAAACTAGGCGGATATTACAGTGCCGTGTACCCCTGTCTGGGACCCACCAGGCGAGTGAAAATGAATGAAATACACAGGGTAAATGTAGTACCGAACCACATTACATCATTAATTACTTCGACGAGGAGTTTCATACAACACACCCAAGATAATACAGAATACATGTATATTTTATATGGAGATAAAACATACGACACTGAATAAAATGAGTATTCAAACGGAAGTCTGCAGCAGAAATAAAATAAAGAAAACATGAGTGAATGAAAAGGACTGGGGCCCCCTACTAGTATCACTGGGACTCCTCGCCGTCAACGTTCTCTTCTCGTGCCTTAGCCTTTCCATGACACGAAAACAAAATCCCAACGGCCGGGCCATACGTAACAACAATCCTCAAGAGTTGAATAAACACAATCATATATGCTGTATAAACCACAAGTTCGATCAAAAATCTCAAACCGTCGAACACATGCGATCAAAAGTGAATCGGTCAGATTAAAACCCAATCCTGTTGAAAACATTGACACGTTTTTAGTGTAACTATCGCAAGTGCACGATATCGTATCAAGTAGTAAAGTGGACTTTTTGAGTCCGGTTTATCGATCCCACAAGGAAGCTTGGTTATAATTTGAATTATACACTATTAGTCTATTTTTATAGATACTAAGATGAGTGAAACACACAATTAAAAAGTTTGGTTTAATAATTGCAAAGAAAATACAATATTAGTTTTAATATTATAAGGAAATAAAAAGATAGCAATAATAATAGATTGATTAACGATAAAATGAAATAGTTGGGATTACAAACTTAGTTCGTCATTAGTTATAAAAGATGTATAGGAGATCATAAAATGAATTTACTTATTATGTTGTGTAGATTCGATTTTCCTTAAAAAGACGGTTTCTCTTTCGAACTATAAAACGCCCCTTACATATTGAATCAATCCACTATATTTCTATGTTGATTGGCTTCAATACATAGCATTAGGATTTATGAAAATAACTCAAAGAATCATCTATGGACTAGAGGTATATTTCTATCCCCTAGAACAACTTAGAGTGAAGATCATTTGATCTAATCAAACATATTTTCTTTCGAAATATATGAAGACCATAAATATCATCATTTATTGGCCAAATAAATAAAGATTGTTAAAACAATGAAAATCACACACAACAATAAGTAATTCACAATAGATCTTTTATACAAACATAAATAACATGACTAACCTTGTTTATAATCCCAACTAAAGGTTACTTAGCCCATGAAGGGTTTATTACACATATTACAAGCTTTTATGGTCATTATTAGTTGAATCAAGAGAAAGAATTGATCCTAACTCCCTTAGTAGATAAAGGAGATAGAAGCAATAAACTCTCTGAACAACATATGCTATGCCACACTTACAAAGATCACTCTAGAACACAAGTGTGTTCTTCACACAAAAAGAAAAGTTTACAAAAAATGGAAAATTATAAGATGAATGATGATTGATGAAGGACCTAAGGGGTCTATTTATACACCTAAAGTCATCTAATAGCTTCAAAACTCCAGCATTATTACATTAGATCGGATCAATGCCAGCCATCCCCTCAATAATACACAAAAAGTATAAAAAATCAGACAAATCATAACAATGTCAAGAGTTACTACGTAACATCTGGGAGTTACGGCCAGAATTAGGTGACTTACGGCCGTAACTCCTAAATGTTACGGCCGTAACGTGGCTTCGTAAATTTGCTCACTCGAAGCTTTGATAGTTACGTTTTCAGCCCAGAATTTCTCAGACTTTGCGTTTTTGCCCCAGATCTTCTTCGGATGATAACTTTTGATATATAACTCTGATTTCGAATCCAGAAAGACTGCCGAATTCGTCTCGGAAAGCCCTACAACATGAATATATCAAAATTCAACAAAGAGAATATTTAATAAACATGTTATTTCTTGATTAAATCAGTTATTTAATCCGATCATCATCCGATAAGAATAAAATTTATTAAAACTAATTAATTAAAAGCAAAAAACGAGAAGACTAGCTCAATTATGGGTGAATTTTATCGATACAAACCATGGATAAGTGTACAAAACTGACACTTATCACACCCCCAAACTTGAATTCATGCTAGTCCCGAGCAAGACTCTTTATTAATCACACTCCAAAAGTAAAAATAAGACACAAAACTAATAATACACACAAAAATTAATATATAAAAAAGAGAAAAGGAGATCAAAATGCCATTAATACACAACAACCAGCTTATACAGTAGATATAAATGAATCAAGATTCAAAATAAATCTACAAATGATTTCGAAGTTAAAACACGGTTTTTATTTTATAATTCCAAAATGCAAGGTTTTCCCCCCACAAGGCTGATTATTACTTTCCCACTCGTGATACACACGACTCCCTTCAATGGTTTCTCTCGATCACTCGTTTATTTTTCGACTCAATATGAAGAAGAATTTTATTGGCGTCATCAAATATTGTGATTTTCACAAAATTAAGTGTATTAAAATTCAGCTGCTAATTAATTCAAATCTGCTCATAAACTACATCCCTTTTAGTGATAGCTTTCACACCGTTATTTGCTAACGTGTAGCTCTTTTCACTAACACAATTTCTATCTCATTATTTTTTTTCGTAAAAAGGTGATAGCTTTCACACCGTTATTTGCTAACGTGTAGCTCTTTTCACCAATTTTTCTCGAGACTAGCCTACGCACCAACAATGGTTAGTCCTTTATTTTTCGCAAAATTTAAGACTTCCAAAATTAGGCAAATTGTCGCTCAACACTTCTCCTTTTCGTCATTTTTTTAGGTGATAGCTTTCACACCGTTATTTGCTAACGTGTATCTCTTTTCACCAATGACTCCTCTTTTTTTTTTTTTTTAGGGAATAGAATTTTTGCAGAAAATCATTTCTTAGTTTAAGCATGAAAAATAAAAAACTCCACAAATTAAGTAAATTTCAGTTCTATTTTTCATCAACCGATTGATTCTTCTTTTCTCAAGGTAACGAATGACTCGATTTTATATGATAATTACAAGGCTTGGAAAGAGAGATTAAGGCTCAAATTTTTTTTTGGAATATATAATTTTTTTAACCGGTTAAAACGATTTTAGAAACTTGTATATAGCTAATTTATTGGTGTTATGGCCAGATCTAGAAATCTCATAAATCAAAATACTATAAATATATATATATATATATGTATATAATATAAAAATTTAAGGCAAATAACCAAATCAATCAAAACACACCAAAATTACAACACACCAAAATACTAAAACAAACCACCCCCAAACTTGAAAATAAAACTGTCCTCAGTTTTTTTTAAAAAAAATAAAATAAAATAAAAATCAATGCAGAAAAACAGAATACTCCCTGTTAAGAAAGTTGATGTCTGAGCTAACGCCTTTTAGAATCTGCAAGAGAATAAATATACGAGGCACACAACAAAATAAAATAAAATATACTCGTGGTGTTGTTGCAACGACTATGATTCGTTTAGCACGCTTGGAAAATAAAACCCTTTTCAGCAGAGTAGTCGATGAAAGACAGTAAACCATCAAAGAAACCATTGACATTAAGCACACCTATTGGTTTTTGATGAACATTTAGCTGGGCTCTGGTAACCACATGAAAAAGTTCTTCAAGGGTGCCAAAACCACCAGGAAGGCTGATAAAGGCACCAGAATTATTTATCATGTGAGTTATGCGATCTTGCATATTTACAGATCTAAACTCATCTCCAATAGTTGACCCGGTGATTTTACTTTCAGCCAGAGGTTTTGGGATTATTCCCAACACTCTTACTCCTTCCATATAGGCGTATGCCACTCGTCCCATTAATCCTAGACTTTCTCCTCCGTAAACTACCTGAATGCATTTTTCTCCTAAGGTACGACCCAAGTTGTGGGCTGCTTCAGTAAAGCATGCCTCTTTTCCAGAACTAGCTCCACCAAAAATGCATACTGTGTTAAATTTTTTTGTGGAAGATGATGACTCCATTTTTGAAAAGAAATTATTTAGAGAGAAACAGAGAAAAGTGCAAGTTTGAGGGATGAATGAAAGAAACAAGCACAATGTTTATTTATAGAAGAAAAAGAAGGTAAAAATTGTTTAACAAGTTTGTGATTGCGTTGATTGCGCTTCAACTACTCAATAGAATAATGAAAGCATTTATCGCGTATCACATTTTTTATTCAGAAAATCTCACCTTACGACAAAAATAAAAGATACTTACGCGTATGTACAGTAGTTGTGATTGTGGCTCACATCTTCCTCTGATTTTACGTTCAGAAACGGCCTAAACGCCTTCTATGAGTCGGGGAGAAGCTTCCCATCCAATTTTCTTACAAATTGGCAAACAGGTCTTTTAACGTTAGATTCCCAAGACGTTCATATTCTGGTTGGAATTTATTCCACAAACATCGAATTCCGTAATGTACGAGTCCACTAGGATGCGTGTCAAGAGAAATTTCGATATCATCTAAATTCTCCTTATTCAGACCATCTTTAATGAACTGAATTTTATCTTCTCTGTTTGTAGATGGAATTCCTAAAGATCGACATTTTAAATTACAGTTCCATCTAGCACATTTATAGCAAACGGCTATCATCTTTGCTCGTCGTTTCTTGGCATATGAACTTTTTCCTAGCCCTGGTAAAAATCTAGTCGGTGTTTCTGTGAATTCACCCTCTATTCTTACTTTGGCTTCAATTATGAATCTGATGTCAAAAGGTATGCTTTTATTCATAAGCAACCTCATCCTTTCAAGCGTTGCCTTGTAAATTTTTAAAATTGCATTTTTGCTTAGAAAGGGAAATCTTTTTTCATTTTTATACAATGTTTCTTCCATGATAAAAAAAATAAAAAGACAATGAAAATAACTGAAGGAAATATCTACAAATATCAGTTGTTGTGGGAAACTGAAAAATCCGACTTTAATAGTCACGGAGTACCGTTATCCGCCACTTGACCGGACAAACACAATTTAGTACTTAAGTTATAATGTCGAGAAATTTGTACCTATAAAAATAGTTTACAATGTAAGATTTCAAATATAACTTATACTTCCCCGGCAACGGCGCCAAAAACTTGACACGTTTTTAGTGTAACTATCGCAAGTGCACGATATCGTATCAAGTAGTAAAGTGGACTTTTTGAGTCCAGTTTATCGATCCCACAAGGAAGATTGGTTATAATTTGAATTATACACTATTAGTCTATTTTTATAGATACTAAGATGAGTGAAACACACAATTAAAAAGTTTGGTTTAATAATTGCAAAGAAAATGCAATATTAGTTTTAATATTATAAGGAAATAAAAAGATAGCAATAATAATAGATTGATTAACGATAAAATGAAATAGTTGGGATTACAAACTTAGTTCGTCATTAGTTATAAAAGATGTATAGGAGATCATAAAATGAATTTACTTATTATGTTGTGTAGATTCGATTTTCCTTAAAAAGACGGTTTCTCTTTCGAACTATAAAACGCCCCTTACATATTGAATCAATCCACTATATTTCTATGTTGATTGGCTTCAATACATAGCATTAGGATTATGAAAATAACTCAAAGAATCATCTAAGGACTAGAGGTATATTTCTATCCCCTAGAACAACTTAGAGTGAAGATCATTTGATCTAATCAAATATATTTTCTTTCGAAACATATGAAGACCATAAATATCGTCATTTATTGGCCACATAAATAAAGATTGTTAAAACAATGAAAATCACACACAATAATAAGTAATTCACAATAGATCTTTTATACAAACATAAATAACATGACTAACCTTGTTTGTAATCCCAACTAAAGGTTACTTAGCCCATGAAGGGTTTATTACACATATTACAAGCTTTTGTGGTCATTATTAGTTGAATCAAGAGAAAGAATTGATCCTAACTCCCTTAGTAGATAAAGGAGATAGAAGCAATAAACTCTCTGAACAACATATGTTATACCACACTTACAAATATCACTCTAGAACACAAGTGTGTTCTTCACACAAAAAGAAAAGTTTACAAAAAATGGAAAATTATAAGATGAATGATGATTGATGAAGGATCTAAGGGGTCTATTTATACACCTAAAGTCATCTAATAGCTACAAAACTCCAGCATTATTACATTAGATCGGATCAATGCCAGCCATCCCCTCAATAATACACAAAAAGTATAAAAAATTAGACAAATCATAACAATCTGTCAAGAGTTACGGCCGTAACATTCAGGAGTTACGTCCGTAACTAGGGTGACTTACGGCCGTAACTCCTGAATGTTACGGCCGTAACGTGGCTTCGTAAATTTGCTCACTTGAAGCTTTGATAGTTACGTTTTCAGCCCAGAATTTCTCAGACTTTGCGTTTTTTCCCAGATCTTCTTCGGATGATAACTTTTGATATATAACTCTGATTTTGAATCCGGAAAGACTGCCGAATTCGTCTCGGAAAGCCCTACAACATGAATATATCAAAATTAAACAAAGAGAATATTTAATAAACATGTTATTTCTTGAGTAAATCAGTTATTTAATCCGATCATCATCCGATAAAAATAAAATTATTAAAACTAATTAATTAAAAGCAAAAAACGAGAAGACTAGCTCAATTATGGGTGAATTTTATCGATACAAACCATGGATAAGTGTACAAAACTGACACTTATCAAACATACGCAATCAAACATGCTGTATGAATCAACTAACGGTACGGCTCAAAGGGTGGCGCCACACTACGCCCAGGATGGAAATGTGTCCATGCACAAGCCACCATCGAGTATCGATCGAATACACGTGTGATCTTGTACCTAATCAGTCTTACGAAGTGATCTTCTCATGTGCACAGTCCAATGTGAGGCCAACAACCAACACACGACTTAATATGTGCCCGACATGAAAATCCTACACATACCAACCGGCACGCCAGTATGACCCGGAATGCCACGGGATAACAAAAGTGACATCGAAATCAATAATGACTCACCGAGATGAAACGATAGTGAAATGAATGATAGCTCAATGAAATGATTGGAACCATCGTTCCTCATGACTGAAGTGATTAATTGACAATGACAAGTCTGGATACGGTTAATACAATATGAATGAGTTATGATTATGAATGAACAACAACGAAAGGAATGAATATCCCTTTAACTGAGTAAGAATTAACTTACCTTAACACCGGTGATGATACGATCTCTCTCGAACAACGTCCTAAGGAAACTACCGGTCGCTCGAACAACCTTGAATAACACAATTACCAACAATCCGTTCAACATACGAATCAAACACGAATATAACTAACTCAAAACGTCAATACGACTAAACCAAGTTCATTGGGGCATTATATGGAACACGTTGAGGCCAAACTTCGATTGTTTACAACCAAACCTCAATAATAGCAATATCAAATCCCCAAGAAGTGTTTCAAACCAACAAAACATCTTCAATACGATCAATAATCCAATATAAATATCCAAATTCGTGATTTCAACAACAATTAATCGAAAACCCCCAAAGCCAACTCAATATTCAAAGTGTTCTTGACTAACCTTTCAATAATCCGATGAATATTCATACATACTCATAATCATATGCATATCTGTTCATACAACATGATTATAACGTCCAAAACATCATATCTCAACACAAATCGAAATCCAAGAGGTTTGAGAATATTACCTTTGAAGATCCAAACACTTTGATTCGATGAACACGCGTTAGATCGACGATCCGAGCTTCACAATCGAATGAAAATGATGAAAAATCAAGTATTCAAGTGATTGATGATGAAAATTTCTCCCACAAACCCTCTCTCTCGGAAGTAGGATGAAGAAATGAATTTTTCTTTTCAAAAAATGAAATTATAGTGCAGCCTGCACTGTGTGCTGCGGCCCGGCCGAGTGTGCCACGGCAGTGACTCGGTAGTGTGCTGCGGCCCTGCCGGCAGGAGTCGCGGCCCCCGACACAGGCTGGTCGGCCAAAAACTGAAAAATGTGTGTGCCGCGGCGCACACTCCCTTGTGCCGCGGCCCACACCCCTTGGGTCCTAAAATGATGAAAAATGACCCGGGAAGAGAATAAAAGCAATAGGAATCAATATTAGGGAAACAATAACACGAAATGGAAGTGCGGAAACCCCAAAACGGTGGTTCCAAGCAATGATTACAAGGGTTTGCCCAACAAAAACACAATTTGAACAATGAGGATATTTGAAATGACATGAACTCCAACGTCAACATCGACTAAGGAATCAATTACAACAATCAAGATAATACTCTTGTCTCGATTCCCAAGCAAGGTTGAAACAATGAACAATATCGATACACGACTCGAAGTTATTCCGAACGGTGAACAGAGATGAATGAATGTGGATGATGAATGATTATTAACAAGTGAAAAATTACATAGTGACAATTACTGAATGAAATTACTGAATGATAATGACTGAATTACAACCGGGTATTACATACTCCCCCCTTAAAAATAGTTTCGTCCTCGAAACTAAGGGTCAAACAACTCGGGATAACTCTCCCGCATACTATCCTCGGTTTCCCAAGTAGCCTCTTCGACTCCGTGTCTAGACCACTGAATTTTAACCAAAGGAATCACCTTATTCCTCAACTGTTTGATTCGCCGCTCTAAGACTCGTATGGGACGCTCCTCATACGAATGATCATTTGCGATCTCGATTTCGCCGAACTGAAGTATGTGACTCAGGTCGGCAACATACTTCCGTAGCTGAGAGACGTGAAACACATTATGAATTTGGCTCAACGCCGGAGGTAAGGCCAATCGATAAGCTAGCTCGCCTACTCGATCCAAAATCTCAAACGGTCCAATGAATCTCGGACTCAACTTTCCCCGCTTCCCAAAACAGAAAGTACCTCGACTCAGAGATACCTTGACCAACACGTGGTCACCTGTCTCGAACTCTAATGGTCGGCGAAGATTGTCTGCATAAGATTTCTGTCGACTCTGAGTGGTCAACAAACGACTCTTGGTCAAAGCAACCTTCTCACGGGCGGCTATAAGCATATCGGGCTCGGTGCCGATTGATTCTGATAAGTCATCCCAACATAAAGGAGATCGACAACGACGACCGTACAAGGCCTCGTAAGGTGCCATCTTAATGGAAGCATGCCAACTATTATTATACGTGAACTCGATCAATGGTAGTTGGGCTTCCCAATCATCTTTCCAATCGAGGATGCATGCTCTCAACATGTCCTCCAATGTCTGATTAGTCCTCTCTGATTGTCCGTCGGACTGAGGATGAAAAGCTGTGCTAAAATTAAGCTGAGTTACCATGGCACGATGAACTGATTTCCAAAAATGAGACACGAATCGCCCGTCACGATCAGAAACAATACTCTTAGGAGTACCGTGCAATCTCACTATTTCTTTGATGAACAACTGGGAAAGTCTCTCGGGACCCCAAGTATCCTTAATCTCGAGAAAATGAGCTAACTTAGTTAGACGATCCACAATTACCCAGATTGTATTCATGCCACGGCGACTCGTCGGCAAACTCGTGATGAAGTCCATTGAAATATCCTCCCACTTCCACTCCGGAATAGGGAGGCGATTTAAAGATACCCGCCGGTCGCTGATGTTCTATCTTGACTTGTTGACAGGTGAGACATCTCCAAACAAACTCGGCGACTTCACGCTTCATATTACTCCACCAGTAATTTTGTTTTAAGTCTTTGTACATCTTGCAGGACCCCGGATGAATAGAATAAGGGGTAGCATGGGCTTCTCTCAAAACCGAGTTTTTGAACTCGTCATTCGCCGGTACACATAACCGATTCTTAAATCTCACGAGTCCATCCTCGTGGACCACAAAGCCAGGGGCTTTCCCCTATGCCACATCCTCGCAGATGCGCAACAAAAACGGGTCCGAACCCTGATTCACTCTGATCGCCTCTTCAAGTGGCGATGAAATCTCCAGCATACAAAGTTGTCCCTGAACACGCTGTAACCAAACCTCGATATTATGCCTAAGTAATTCTTGCTGAAGTTCCTTCTGAACTGTTAATCGAGCAAGCATCTGCTCCTGAATGGACTTACGACTCAAGGCATCGGCGACAACGTTCGCCTTGCCCGAGTGGTAAAGTATCTCAATATCATAATCTTTGATTAGTTCCAACCACCGTCTCTGTCGCATATTTAACTCCTTCTGAGTAAATATATATTTTAAACTCTTATGATCGGTGAATATCTGACACGTAACACCATAAAGATAATGACGCCAAATCTTCAATGCAAATACCACGGCTGCTAGCTCCAGGTCGTGGGTTGGATAATTAACCTCGTAAGGTCTCAATTGTCGTGAAGCATAAGCAATAACTTTCCCGTTCTGCATTAGTACACATCCGAGACCCTGTCCGGATGCATCACTATAGACCACAAATCCTTCCGTTCCTTGCGGTAAAGAAAGGACAGGTGCTGAAATTAACCGGCTCTTGATTTCCTCAAAACTCTGTTGACACGCGTCGGACCACGTGCATTTCTTATCTTTCCTTAAAAGGTTCGTCATGGGTTGAGCGATTTTAGAAAATCCTTCCACAAATCGCCGATAATAACCAGCTAATCCGAGGAAACTTCGGATTTCCTTAACATTCTTTGTAGGTTGCCAATCTCGGATAGCCTCCGTCTTCTGAGGATCAACACGAACTCCGTCTGTTGAAATTACATGTCCGAGAAACGTCACTTCGGACATCCAAAATTCACATTTGGAAAACTTCCCATAAAGTTGCTCTCGTCTCAACACGTCGAGCACCTGATGAAGGTGAAACTCATGTTCCTCCCGGTTACGAGAATAAATTAAAATGTCATCAATGAAGACAACCACGAACCGATCTAAATAGTCGATGAAAACCTGATTCATTAACTCCATGAATACCGCAGGTGCATTAGTTAACCCAAACGGCATTACCACAAACTCATAATGACCATAGCGTGTTTGGAACGCCGTCGTAGCAATATCCGACTCTCGGATTCGCAACTGATGATACCCAGATCTTAAATCGATCTTGGAAAATACTGAAACTCCCTGAAGTTGATCCAAAAGATCATCAATACGGGGTAAGGGGATATTTATTCTTGATCGTCACCATGTTCAGCTCTCGATAATCAATACACAAACGAAAAGAACCGTCCTTTTTCTTGACAAATAATACCGGTGCTCCCTATGGAGACGCACTCGGCCGGATATAACCCTTCTCGGTCAAATCCTCCAATTGATTCTTTAGTTCCATCATTTCGGTCGGGGCCATCCGATACGGTGCCTTCGATATTTGAGATGTACCAGGCTCCAACTCAATCGTGAATTCCACATCTCTCTGTGGAGGCAAACCAGGTAACTCATCTGGAAATACGTCGGAATAATCTCTCACTACCGGAATATCCGCCAACATTATTGATGATTTCTCGGTCTTAGTCATATAGCACCAATAACCGACACACCCCTGATTGAGTAATTTCACTGCTTTCATCAAGTTGATGACTCTCCCGGAACAGCTGGGATTACCTCCCTGAAAAACACATTCGACCCCATCGTCTGAAATGATAGTGACCAAAAGCTTACAGACGCTAATGACGGCATCATGACGATCCATCCAATCCATACCCAGAATGATGTCGTCTCTCGGAAAATCTACCACGATTAGGTCTGCTAACTAATCACGGCCATGAAGCTGAATCGGACAATCCTTAATCTCACGATTCCTAATAATTCTTCTACCATCAGGTAGACCGATGACATAAGGCTCACAACTAGTAGCACTACCCAGACGTAGTTTACTCAAACATGATTCGGAAATAAAAGAATGTGATGCACCAGTATCAAAAAGGGTACACACAGGTTGAGATAGAATATCGAGTGTACCTGAGATCATCCGGGCCTCTGGATCGTCGGTCTTCTTCATCTCGTAAATTCGGGGCTTTCTGGACCCCGAACCAGACGCTCCCATCTGATAGCTCTTGGCTCCGCCTTTGTTACCTCCTGTCGTCTTAAACGACGCGGACTGAGTGGCCTGATTCGGAACCGCTGACTGGTTTGGGGCCTGAGATGTCGCCAGAGTGGGTTTGGAGTCCCTTCGGCAAAAACGGGCCCTATGCCCCGCAATTCCACAGTTATGGCATGTGACTGTCTGCCTCGGAAACAGGTGATGGCCGAACTGGCCGCTCGGGACTGAGATTCCGCGGGTTTAGGCGCCATAGGAGGTCGCTCAGAAAAAGTAGAGCCCGCACGAGGTTTCTTGAAAGTGGCCTGACTGCCGTCAGACTTATTACGATTCTTTAACTTCTTGCCAGCAGATGAAGGTTGCTGCTTCGCAATCTCCTTAGCAGTAAGCTCATAAGTAAGAACTTTCTCGATGAATTCGGCCAGGGTAGTGCAATGATGATTAAGCAACTGTAGTCGCATACGAGGTTTCAACCTCTTGCTGAAATATTTGATCTTGTCCGCCTCAGAATGAATAATGGACGAGGCGAAAGGAAGTAGCTCCTGAAATTTCTCGGCGATGGTGAGAACATCATCGTCCGCTGATGGGTTGAGAGTGAGTAATTCTGATAACTTGGCCTCTCTGAGTGGGGCCGGATAATACCTCTCCATCATGAGAGTCTTGAATTGTTCCCAAGTACAAAATCCGTCGGTGGGCTTCAACGATAACCACCATGAATGAGCGCTCTTACCCAGATAGTAAGCCGCGATTGAAACTTTGTGTCCCTCAGGACAGTCCACCATAGCAAACAGTTTCTCGAAATTCTCAAGCCAATGAATGATATCCGCCGGTTCAGATGAACCCTCAAAAGTTAGTGGTCTTTGGCGGGAGATGTCGCCAATGATACTGCTCACACCCCTCGCTTGCCTCTGAGGTGGCGGCGGAGGAGCCTGTTGATTCTGAGTAGCTGAGTTATGCATCATTTCCATCAGTTGTGTCATCTGGGTCATTTGGGCCATCATGCCCTGCATAAAACCGAGTGGATCAACCCGAACACCTTCTGACTGAGCTGTGTACCGGGTACGACTCCCTGATAGTGAATGATTATGCCCAGGTGAATGAGTGGCAGCATCACTGCTCGATGAATTAGCATTATTCCTAGCATTCGCACGTGTATTCACACGAGCTCTCGGGTTTCGGCCTGCACCGCGGCCTCTTCCCCTGCGTCCTCTGCCAGCTCTTTCCATACGAAAGTGGGAAAGTCACGAAATGATTATATATCTCGCATGAATATCATATTATGATTACGTTATGAAATGATGAAAATGAGCATACGCGCTCAAACACAATGATTACATGAATGATCAACTGAAGTGACGTGATTATCCGATGAAATTCTTGAAATGATTATCTTGAACAAGTTAACAAGATCAATGATATGATCCTCAAGATCAACAACTGAACAAAGAAATGAATTGAGTGATTAATGAATTAACATGATCGACTTGATTACTAATGAAAATGATCATTGAGGAAATCTTACTGTTCTTTGGTCTGAAGGGATCGACTCTTGCACGGGTCACATGTGACGCGAAAGTCCAATGATACTAGTATGATGAACGATGATTTCAAATGAGACATGACTCGGAAGGTAGTATTCAAAACCACGCTCCGATACCAACTCTGTAACACCCCAAACTAGGCGGATATTATAGTGCCGTGGACCCCCGTGTGGGACCCACCAGGCGAGTGAAAATGAATGAAATATACAGGGTAAATGTAGTACCGAACCACATTACATCATTAATTACTCCGATGAGAAGTTTCATACAACACACCCAAGATAGTACAGAATACATGTATATTTTATATGGAGATAAAACATACGACACTGAATAAAATGAGTATTCAAACGGAAGTCTGCAGCAGAAATAAAATAAAGAAAACACGAGTGAATGAAAAGGACTGGGGCCCCCTACTAGTATCACTGGGACTCCTCGCCGTCAACACTCTCTTCTCGTGCCTTAGCCTTGCCATGACCTGAAAAACAAAATCCCCCAACGGGGTCAGTTACACATAACAACAATCCTCAAGAGTTGAATAAACACAATCATATATGCTGTATAAACCACAAGTTCGATCAAGAATCTCAAACCGTCGAACACATGCGATCAAAAGTGAATCGGTCAGATTAAAACCCAATCCTGTTGAAAACATACGCAATCAAACATGCTGTATGAATCAACTAACGGTACGGCTCAAAGGGTGGCGCCACACTACGCCGGGGATGGAAATGTGTCCGTGCACAAGCCACCATCGAGTATCGATCGAATACACGTGTGGTCTTGTACCTAATCAGTCTTACGAAGTGATCTTCTCATGTGCACAATCCAATGTGAGGCCAACAACCAACACACGACTTAATATGTGCCCGACATGAAAATCCTACACATACCAACCGGCACACCAGTATGACCCGGAATGCCACGAAATAACAAAAGTGACATCGAAATCAATAATGACTCATCGAGATGAAATGATAGTGAAATGAATGATAGCTCAATGAAATGATTGGAACCGTCGTTCCTCGTGACTGAAGTGATTAATTGACAATGACAAGTCTCGATACGGTTAATACAATATGAATGAGTTATGATTATGAATGAACAACAACGAAACGAATGAATATCCCTTTAACTGAGTAAGAATTAACTTACCTTAACACCGGTGATGATACGATCTCTCTCGAACAACATCCTAAGGAAACTACCGGCCGCTCGAACAACCTTGAATAACACAATTACCAACAATCCGTTCAACATACGAATCAAACACGAATATAACTAACTCAAAACGTCTATACGAATAAACCAAGTTCATTGGGACATTATATCGAACACGTTGAGGCCAAACTTCGATTGTTTACAACCAAACCTCAATAATACCAATATCAAATGTAATACCCGGTTGTAATTCAGTCATTATCATTCAGTAATTTCATTCGGTGATTGTCACTCAGTGGATTTTCACTCAATTATAATCATTCATCAATCATGTTCATTCACCGTGTTCACCGTTCGGAAAAACTTCGAGTTGTGTATCGTTATTGTTCATTGTTTCAACTTTCCTCATATGAGTTCGACTTTGTTAGATCACCATTAATTTTTGGTAATTCCAAAAATTCTAAATCTTTGCAATATTATAGATCATCGAGTTAGATTTCCAATGGTTCAAACGGTGAGTCAATCGGAGTCCGGACGAGAGAGTTATGGTCGTTTTAGCTCAACCGCTCATTTTTCAGTTTTGGCCGATCACTGCCGAACGAACTCGGCCGTGTCGTCCGACACGGCCGTACTCGTCCGGAAAGTGCCGAAGTGTACGCCTCGGGACCCGACCGTGTCGTGCAGCACGGCCGAGTCGAACCCTTCCGGATAAGCGAAGCTTGCGCCGACACGCCCGACCGTGTCGTGCAGCGCAGCCGAGTCATCTTGAGTCAGCCGGACGGGTCATCGTCGGGAGGCCCTCCACGCCGCGACCGTGTCAAGCGAGGACACGGTCGAGTCCTGTCGGCAAGCGCCGGCCCGGTGTGCTGACCGACCGTGCCGATCGGCACGGCCGTGTCCGTGACGATCAACTCCCTTAAATTCATTTTTTTCGAGATTTGACCATTTTTTCCCCTTTTCTTCACCTTCAACCGAGAGAGTTATCTTGAGGAGGGTTTTCCTTCACAAATCATTTGGGTGTTTGATTTTCTTCATCTCCTTTCGATCGTGAAGCCCGGATAATCAATCTAACGCGTGTTCTTCGGATTAAAGTACTTGGATCATCAAGAGGTAATTCCTTCAACACTTTGGACTTCGATTTTGTGTTGAGATATGATGTTTTGGACGTTATAATCATGTTATATGAAGGGATATGTATATGATTATGAGTTTGTATAAGGATTCATTGGATTATTGAGGAATTATTCGAGAACACCTTGTAAATCGAGTTGGAATTGGGGATTTTCGACTAATTGTTGTTATAATCACGTTTTTGGATATTCATAACGGATTATTGATCGTATTGGAGATGTTTTGTTGGTTTGAAACACTTCTTGGAGATTTTGATATTGGTATATTGAGGTTTGATTGTAAACAATCGGAGTTTGGTAACGTGTTTGATTTAATGCCTCTATGGACTTAGTTTAATCGTATCGACGTTTTGAGTTCGTTATATTCGTGTTTGATTCGTATATTGATCGGATTGTCGGTAATTGTATTGAATTAAGGTTGTTCGTGCGACCGACACTTCATTTAGGACATTTGTTCGTGGAAGGACTTTCTTCATCGGTATTTTGTAAGTTAATTCTTACTCGGTTAAAAGGATATTCATACCTTTTGTTGTTGATCATTCATAATCATAACTCATTCATCATTGTATTAATCATATTAAAACTTGTTATTGTCAATTAATCACTTGATCATAAGGAGCAGCGGTTCCAATCTTTTCGTTGAGCTATCATTCATTTCATTATTACCCTCATCTCGGTGAGTCATTCTTGACTTTGTCAGATTATTATTTATTCATTGATATTCATTACGGTCATTCTCGTTCATATGACCTTCTGGGTTCATATTGCGTAGCCGGGTGTGTGTGTGGAATTTTTAGTCGGGCACACGATGGTTATTGTATTGGGTTCACCGATACATTAGGCGTGCACACGGGAAAGCGTTACACCGTGAGACTAATTAGGTACACGGACGGGTGTTGTACACTTACGAGAACATTACGGGCGTACTATGATACTCCTCTTCAATAAATTCATAACTAAGAATATTTCATAACTTGATTAATCATAATTGTGTATTTTCAACCCTTGAGGATTGTTGTTCTTTGTAATCGACCCGTTTGGGGATTTTGTTTTTCGTGTCATGGCAAGGCAAACGCACGGAATAGCATGTTGATGTCGAGGAGTCCTAGTGATACTAGTAGGGGCCCCGATCTTTCGATTATTCATGTTATTGTCCTTTATTTTCATGAGACTTTCATTTGAATACTCCGTTTCATTCAGTGTTGTGTATTTTATCTTCATATAAAATACACTAGTATTCGGTATTATCCTGGTGTGTTGTAACTAAACTCCTCATCGGAGTAATTATTGTTATAATGTAGTTCGGTACTACATTTATCTTGTGTAATTCATTCATTTTCAATTGCCTGGTGGGTCCCAGTTGGGGATCTACGGCACTGTAATATCCGCCTAGTTTGGGGTGTTACAGAGTTGGTATCGGAGCGTGGTTTTGAATACTACCTTCCGAGTCATGTCTCATTTGAAATCATCGTCATCAGACTAGTATCATTGGACTTTCGCATCACGTGTGACCTGTGCAAATGCCGAGCCAATCAGACCGGAAGAACTGTAAGATTTCTATCGCCATGGTATAATTTCTGGCAATAGTCATTCATTCATCATTCATCAATTAACAATCCTCAAACATCATCATTCATTGTGATTAGGACGATCATGTTAACACATTAATCACTTAATTCATTTCATTACTCAGTTAATAATCAGGACGATCATGTTAACTCATTAATTACTCAATTCATTTCAATATCCAGTTGTCAATCTGGATGATCATATTATCAATCTTGTTAAGTTATCCAAGATAATCATTTCAAGAATTTCATCAGATAATCATGTAACTTCAGTAAATCATTCATATAATCACTAAGTTAGAGCATGTATACTCATTTTCATCATCTCATGACATAATCATAACGTGCTAATCATGCGGGAAATATAATCATTATGCGACCTTCCTACTTCAGTATGGAGAGAGCTGTCAGGGGATGCACGGGGAGAGGCCGCGGTGCGGACCGAAACCCGAGAAATAATCACTCGCTGCCGGGAAATTGTGCCCAGGACTCGGCTCGACCAGAAGATGTTCGGGTTGATCCACTCACTTTTATGCAGGCCATGATGACCCATGTGCAATTGCTCAATCATCATTGCGCCACTCTGACCGGATTAATCGAGAGAACTCTCCCGTATGAGACGGCTGCTAAGGAAAGTGCTGAACAACAACCTTCATCTTTCAGCAAGAAATCAACGAAGCGTAATCAACCCAAAGGCGGTCAGTCAACCTTCAAGAAGCCTCGTGTGAGCCCTATCGTTTCTGAGCGACCTTCTACGGCGCATAATCGTGCGGGATCTCATTCCCGAGCGGCCAGTTCGGCCATCACCTGTTTCAATTGTAGAACGCCGGGTCATTTCAGCACTGAGTGTCTGAAACCGTCTATCACGTGCTATAATTGTGGGAATTTTGGGCATAAGGCCCGTTTTTGCCGAAAGGACTCCAAGTCGGCTCCGGTGGCATCTCAGGCCCCGAAGCAACCAGCGTTTGAATCGTTGCTTTGTCATCGTCGTTTAAGGCAATGGAAGCAAATAGAGTTGGAGCTCGTATTTATCAGACGGGAGCGTCCGGTTCGGGGACCGGCAAGTCCCAGATTCATATGATGAGGAGGATCGACGATCCGATGGCCCGAATGATTTCAGGTATACTCGTAATTTTATTTCAACTTGTGTGTACCTTTTGATGCTGGTACACCGCATTCATTCATTTTCGAATCATGCTTGAATAGACTTATTTCGGGATAGTCCTATTGCTTGTGGACCTCATACCATCGGTCTACCTGACGATGGAATAATTTTCGGAATCATACCTAAGTAAGCTTAGTAACCGCGATTGGTTGGTGGACCTAATCGTGGTGAATTTATCTTAGGACGATGTAATTTCGGTATTAGTTGGTTTAACCGTCTTAATACTACCCTCAGTGTTTGTTAGCATTTGGTCGCTATTTTCCGTCGTTGGTTGTTGAATGTGTGCTTCAGGGAAGTAATCCCCGTTGTTCGTAAGAAGTATTATTATGACGAAAGCGGAGAAATTCCAATCGAACTATCCAATCATTCATTGTATCATTTTCATCGATTGACCTTTCTAAGGCAATCGAGTTATTCAATCATTTCTTGTATCATTTCCATCGATTGGCTTTTCTAAGACAATCGAGTCATTCAATCATTCATTGTATCATTTTCATCGATTGACCTTTCTAAGGCAATCGAGTTATTCAATCATTCCTTGTATCATTTCCATCGATTGGCTTTTCTAAGACAATCGAGTCATTCAATCATTCATTGTATCATTTTCATCGATTGGCCTTTCTAGGGCAATCGAGTTATTCAATCATTCATTGTATCATCTTCATCGATTGACCTTTCTAAGGCAATCGAGTTGTTCAATCATTATTGGTATCTCTTTTTATCGATTGACCATTCTAGGGCAATCAAAATGTTCAATCATTCGTGGTATCATTGTCATCGATTGACGATGTATTTCCAGACGAGTTATCTGGTTGCCTTCACATAGAGTAAGGGAATTCAGGAGTGAGTTGGAGCCGGTACGTCCCCTTTATCGAAGGCACCGTATCGGATGGCCCCGACCAGAATGCAGGAGTTGAAGATTCAACTTGAGGAATAGTTCGAGAAAGGTTATCTCCGACCGATTGCGTCCCCGTGAGGAGCACCAGTGTGATATGTCAAGGAGAAGGATGGCTCGTCTCGTGCGTGTATTAATTACCAGGAGTTGAACAGGGTAATGATCAAGAGTAGTATCCTTTACCTCGTATTGATGATCTTTTAGATCAACTTGAAGCTTGATATTTTCCAAGATCGACTTAAGATCTGGATATCACCGATTCTTGGATTCGAGAGTCGGATATCGAGGACAGCGTTTCGTACACGCTATGGTCATTATGAGTTCGTAGTTATGCCGTTCGAGCTAACTATTGCACCTGCGGTGTTCATGGAGTTAATGAATCGGGTTTTCATCGACTTTTTAGATCAGTTTGTTGTTGTCTTCATCGATGACATTTTGATTTATTCTCGTAGCCAAGAGCAACACGAGGTACGTCTTCATCAGGTTCTCGACGTGTTGAGACGAGAACAACTTTATGGAAAGTTTTCCAAATGTGAGTTCTGGAGGTCCGAGGTGACTTTCTCGGACATGTAATTTCATCTGGCAGAGTTCGTGTCGACCCTCAGAAGACGGAGACTATCCGAGATTGGCAACCTCCGAAAGATATTAAGTAAATCCGATGTTTCCTCGGAATAGTTGGTCAATTATCCAACCCACGACACGGAGCTAGCGTAGTGGTTTTCGCGTTGGGATTTGGCGTCGTTACCTTTATGGCGTCACCTTTCAGTTATTCACCAATCACAAGAGTTGAAGGATATATTTACTCACAAGGAGTTAAATATGCGACAGAGGCGGTGGTTGGAACTAATCAAAGATTTTGATATCGAGATCCTTTACCACCTGGGCAAGGCGAGCATTGTCGCCGACGCCTTGAGTCGTAAGTCCGTTCAGGAGCAGATGCTTGCTCGTTTAACAATTCAGAAGGAGCTCCAACAGGAATTCCTTAGACCCGAGATCGAGTGCAGCTTGGCGAATTCAGGGACAACTTTGTATGTTAGAGATTTCATCATCTCTTGAGGATGCAATCAGGGAGAATCAGGGTTCAGACCCAGCATTGTTGCGCATTCTTGAGGATGTGGCTCAGGGGAAAGCCCCTGGATTCGTGATCCACGAGGATGGACTTTTGAGATTTAAGAATCGGATGTATGTACCGGCGAATGACGAGTTGAAAAACTCTATTTTGAGAGAAGCTCATGCTACCCCTTATTCTGTTCATCTGGGGTCCAGCAAGATGTACAAAGACTTGAAACAAAATTACTGGTGGAGTAATATGAAGCGAGAAGTCGCAGAATTTGTTTCGAGATGCTTAACCTGTCAACAAGTGAAGATGGAACCTCAGCGACCGGCGAGTATGCTGATACCGCTCCCTATTCCAGAATGGAAGTGGGAAGACATTTCTATGGAATTCATCACGATTTGCCGACGAGTCGTCGGGGCATAAATACGATCTGAGTGATCGCGGACTGCTTTACTAATTTAGCTCATTTCCGTGAAATCAAGGATATGTGGAGTCCCAAGAGACTGGCCCAGTTGTTCATCAAAGAGATAGTGAGACTGCACGGTACTCCTAAAAGTATCGTTTCCGATCGTGACGGACGAGTTGTGTCACATTTTTGGAAATCAGTTCATCGTGCTATGGGAACTCAGCTTAATCTCAGTACTGCCTTTCATCCTCAGTCCGACGGACAATCAGAGAGAACTATTCAGACATTAGAGGACATGTTGAGGGCATGCGTCCTCGATTGGAAGGACGATTGGGAAGCCCAACTACCACTGATCGAGTTCACGTACAGTATAGTTGGCATGCCTCCATTAAGATGGCACCTTACGAGGATTTGTACGGTCGTCGTTGTCGATCTCCTTTGTGTTGGGATGACTTGTCAGAATCAATCGGCACCGAACCCGACATGCTTATAGCCGCCCGGGAGAAGGTAGCTTTGATCAAGAGTCGTATGTTGACAGCTCAGAGTCGACAGAAATCATATGCAGTAAATCGTCGTCGACCACTAGAATTCGAGACGGGTGACCATGTTTTGGTCAAGGTATCCCAGAGTCGAGGTATTTTCCGTTTCGGAAAACGGGGGAAGTTGAGTCCGAGATTCATTAGACCGTTTGAAATTTTGGATCAAGTAGGCGAGTTAGCTTATCGACTGGCTTTACCTCCGGCTTTGAGCAGGATTCATAATGTGTTTCACGTCTCTCAGTTGCGGAAGTATGATGCCGACCCGAGACACATACTTGATTCGGAAATCGAGATCGCAGATGATCATTCGTACGAGGAGCGTCTGTGCAGTGTTAGAGCGGCGAATCAAACAGCTTGAGGAACAAGACGATCCCTTTGGTCAAGATTAATTGGACTAGACACTGACTCTAAGAGGCCACAGTGTAAACCGAGGAGAATAAGCGGTAGAGTTATCCCGAGTTCTTTGACCCTTAGTTTCGGGGACGAAACTCTTTTTAAGGGGAGTATGTAATACCCGGTTGTAATTCAGTCATTATCATTCAAATTTCATTCGGTGATTGTCACTCAGTGGATTTTCACTCAATTATAATCATTCATCAATCATGTTCATTCACCGTGTTCACCGCTCGGAAAAACTTGAGTTGTGTATCGTTATTGTTCATTGTTTCAACTTTCCTCATATGAGTTCGACTTTGTTAGATCACCATTAATTTTTGGTAACTCCAAAAATTCTAAATCTTGCAATATTATAGAGCATCGAGTTAGCTTTCCAATGGTTCAAACGGTGAGTCAATCGGAGTCCTGACGAGAGAGTTATGGTCGTTTTAGCTCAACCGCTCATTTTGATTTTGGCGATCAACGCCGAACGAACTTCGGCCGTGTCGTCCGACACGGCCGTGCCGTACTCGTCCGGAAAGTACCGAAGTGTTCGCCTCAGACCCGGACCGTGTCGTCAGCACGGCGAGTCGAACCCTTCCGGATAAGCGAAACAATCGCCGACACGCCCGGCCGTGTGCCGTGCAGCCTGAAGTCATGCCGAGTCGCCGTCGGACGGGTCCTTTGTCGGGAGGCCCTCCACGCCGCGACCGTGTCAAGCGGGACACGGCCGAGTCCTGTCGCCAGCCAATCGGCCCGGTATGCGACACGACCGTCTTGATCGGCGCACGGGCCGTGTCCGGCACGATCAACTCCTTAAATTCATTTTTTTCAGAGATTTCACCATTTTTTCCCCTTTTCTTCACCTTCAACCGAGAGAGTTAGCTTGAGGGAGGGTTTTTCCTTCACAAATCATTTGGGTGTTTGATTTTCTTCATCTCCTTTCGATCGTGAAGCCCGGATAATCAATCTAACGCGTGTTCTTCGGATTAAAGTACTTGGATCATCAAGAGGTAATTCCTTCAACACTTTGGACTTCGATTTTGTGTTGAGATATGATGTTTTGGACGTTATAATCATGTTATATGAAGGGATATGTATATGATTATGAGTTTGTATAAGGATTCATTGGATTATTGAGGAATTATTCGAGAACACCTTGTAAATCGAGTTGGAATTGGGGATTTTCGACTAATTGTTGTTATAATCACGTTTTTGGATATTCATAACGGATTATTGATCGTATTGGAGATGTTTTGTTGGTTTGAAACACTTCTTGGGGGATTTGATATTGGTATATTGAGGTTTGATTGTAACAATCGGAGTTTGGTCGCAACGTGTTTGATTTAATGCCTCTATGGACTTAGTTTAATCGTATCGACGTTTTGAGTTCGTTATATTCGTGTTTGATTCGTATATTGATCGGATTGTCGGTAATTGTATTGAATTAAGGTTGTTCGTGCGACCGACACTTCATTTAGGACATTTGTTCGTGGAAGGACTTTCTTCATCGGTATTTTGTAAGTTAATTCTTACTCGGTTAAAAGGATATTCATACCTTTTGTTGTTGATCATTCATAATCATAACTCATTCATCATTGTATTAATCATATTAAAACTTGTTATTGTCAATTAATCACTTCAGTCATAAGGAACGACGGTTCCAATCTTTTCGTTGAGCTATCATTCATTTCATTATTACCCTCATCTCGGTGAGTCATTCTTGACTTTGTCAGATTATTATTTATTCATTGATATTCATTACGGTCATTCTCGTTCATATGACCTTCTGGGTTCATATTGCGTGGCCGGGTGTGGCTGTGTGGAATTTTTAGTCGGGCACACGATGGTTATTGTATTGGGTTCACCGATACATTAGACCGTGCACACGGGAAAGCGTTACACCGTGAGACTAATTAGGTACACGGACGGGTGTTGTACACTTACACAGAACATTACGGGCGTACTATGATACTCCTCTTCAAATAAATTCATAACTAAGAATATTTCATAACTTGATTAATCATAATTGTGTATTTTCAACCCTTGAGGATTGTTGTTCTTTGTAATCGACCCGTTTGGGGATTTTGTTTTTCGTGTCATGGCAAGGCAAACGCACGGAATAGCATGTTGATGTCGAGGAGTCCTAGTGATACTAGTAGGGGCCCCGATCTTTCGATTATTCATGTTATTGTCCTTTATTTTCCGCTGCAGACTTTCATTTGAATACTCCGTTTCATTCAGTGTTGTGTATTTTATCTTCATATAAAATACACTAGTATTCGGTATTATCCTGGTGTGTTGTAACTAAACTCCTCATCGGAGTAATTATTGTTATAATGTAGTTCGGTACTACATTTATCTTGTGTAATTCATTCATTTTCAATTGCCTGGTGGGTCCCAGTTGGGGATCTACGGCACTGTAATATCCGCCTAGTTTGGGGTGTTACAGAGTTGGTATCGGAGCGTGGTTTTGAATACTACCTTCCGAGTCATGTCTCATTTGAAATCATCGTCATCAGACTAGTATCATTGGACTTTCGCATCACGTGTGACCTGTGCAAATGCCGAGCCAATCAGACCGGAAGAACTGTAAGATTTCTATCGCCATGGTATAATTTCTGGCAATAGTCATTCATTCATCATTCATCAATTAACAATCCTCAAACATCATCATTCATTGTGATTAGGACGATCATGTTAACACATTAATCACTTAATTCATTTCATTACTCAGTTAATAATCAGGACGATCATGTTAACTCATTAATTACTCAATTCATTTCAATATCCAGTTGTCAATCTGGATGATCATATTATCAATCTTGTTAAGTTATCCAAGATAATCATTTCAAGAATTTCATCAGATAATCATGTAACTTCAGTAAATCATTCATATAATCACTAAGTTAGAGCATGTATACTCATTTTCATCATCTCATGACATAATCATAACGTGCTAATCATGCGGGAAATATAATCATTATGCGACCTTCCTACTTCCGTATGGAGAGAGCTGTCAGGGGATGCACGGGGAGAGGCCGCGGTGCGGACCGAAGCCCGAGAAATAATCACTCACTGCCGGGAAATCGTGCCCAGGACTCGGCTCGACCAGAAGATGTTCGGGTTGATCCACTCACTTTTATGCAGGCCATGATGACCCATGTGCAATTGCTCAATCATCATTGCGCCACTCTGACCGGATTAATCGAGAGAACTCTCCCGTATGAGGCAGTGCTAAGGAAAGTCTTTGAACAACAACCTTCATCTTTGACAAGAAATCAACGGCGTAATCAACCCAAAGGCGGTCACCAACCTTCAAGAAGCCTCGTGTGAGCCCTATCGTTTCGAGCGACCTTCTACGGCGCATAATCGTGCGGGATCTCATTCCCGAGCGGCCTTCGGCCATCACCTGTTTCAATTGTAGAACGCCGGGTCATTTCAGCACCGAGTGTCTCAAACCGTCTATCACGTGCTATAATTGTGGGAATTTTGGGCATAAGGCCCGTTTTTGCGAAAGGACTCCAAGTCGGCTCGGTGGCATCTCGGGCCCGAAGCAACCAAGCGTTTGAATCGATCGCTTTGTCATCGTCGTTTAAGGCAATGGAAGCAAATAGAGTTGGAGCTCGTATTTATCGACGGAGCGTCCGGTTCGGGACCGCAAGTCCTGCATTCATATGATGAGGAGGATCGACGATCCGATGGCCCGAATGATTTCAGGTATACTCGTAATTTTATTTCAACTTGTGTGTACCTTTTGATGCTGGTACACCGCATTCATTCATTTTCGAATCATGCTTGAATAGACTTATTTCGGGATAGTCCTATTGCTTGTGGACCTCATACCATCGGTCTACCTGACGATGGAATAATTTTCGGAATCATACCTAAGTAAGCTTAGTAACCGCGATTGGTTGGTGGACCTAATCGTGGTGAATTTATCTTAGGACGATGTAATTTCGGTATTAGTTGGTTTAACCGTCTTAATACTACCCTCAGTGTTTGTTAGCATTTGGTCGCTATTTTCCGTCGTTGGTTGTTGAATGTGTGCTTCAGGGAAGTAATCCCCGTTGTTCCAGAAGAAGTATTATTATGACGAAAGCAGAGAAATTCCGCAATCGAACTATCCAATCATTCATTGTATCATTTTCATCGATTGACCTTTCTAAGGCAATCGAGTTATTCAATCATTTCTTGTATCATTTCCATCGATTGGCTTTTCTAAGACAATCGAGTCATTCAATCATTCATTGTATCATTTTCATCGATTGACCTTTCTAAGGCAATCGAGTTATTCAATCATTCCTTGTATCATTTCCATCGATTGGCTTTTCTAAGACAATCGAGTCATTCAATCATTCATTGTATCATTTTCATCGATTGGCCTTTCTAGGGCAATCGAGTTATTCAATCATTCATTGTATCATCTTCATCGATTGACCTTTCTAAGGCAATCGAGTTGTTCAATCATTATTGGTATCTCTTTTTATCGATTGACCATTCTAGGGCAATCAAAATGTTCAATCATTCGTGGTATCATTGTCATCGATTGACGATGTATTTCCAGACGAGTTATCTGGTTGCCTTCACATAGAGTAAGGGAATTCAGAGTGAGTTGGAGCCAGTCGTCCCCTTTATCGAAGGCACCGTATCGGATGGCCCCGACCAGAATGCAGGAGTTGAAGATTCAACTTGAGGAATAGTTCGAGAAAGGTTATCTCCGACCGATTGCGTCCCCGTGAGGAGCACCAGTGTGATATGTCAAGGAGAAGGATGGCTCGTCTCGTGCGTGTATTAATTACCAGGAGTTGAACAGGGTAATGATCAAGAGTAGTATCCTTTACCTCGTATTGATGATCTTTTAGATCAACTTCAGGAAGCTTCAGTATTTTCCAAGATCGACTTAAGATCTGGATATCACCAGTTGCGGATTCGAGAGTCGGATATCGAGGACAGCGTTTCGTACACGCTATGGTCATTATGAGTTCGTAGTTATGCCGTTCGAGCTAACTATTGCACCTGCGGTGTTCATGGAGTTAATGAATCGGGTTTTCATCGACTTTTTAGATCAGTTTGTTGTTGTCTTCATCGATGACATTTTGATTTATTCTCGTAGCCAAGAGCAACACGAGGTACGTCTTCATCAGGTTCTCGACGTGTTGAGACGAGAACAACTTTATGGAAAGTTTTCCAAATGTGAGTTCTGGAGGTCCGAGGTGACTTTCTCGGACATGTAATTTCATCTGGCAGAGTTCGTGTCGACCCTCAGAAGACGGAGACTATCCGAGATTGGCAACCTCCGAAAGATATTAAGTAAATCCGATGTTTCCTCGGAATAGTTGGTCAATTATCCAACCCACGACCTGGAGCTAGCGTAGTGGTTTTCGCGTTGGGGATTTGGCGTCGTTACCTTTATGGCGTCACCTTTCGGTTATTCACCAATCACAAGAGTTGAAGGATATATTTACTCACAAGGAGTTAAATATGCGACGAGGCGGTGGTTGGAACTAATCAAAGATTTTGATATCGAGATCCTTTACCACAGGCAAGGCGAGCATTGTCGCCGACGCCTTGAGTCGTAAGTCCGTTCAGGAGCATATGCTTGCTCGTTTAACAATTCGAAGGAGCTCCAACAGAATTCCTTAGACCCGAGATCGAGTCGGCCGGCGAGTCGGGGACGGCTTTGTATGTTAGAGATTTCATCATCTCTTGAGGATGCAATCGGGGAGAATCGGGGTTCGGACCCGGCATTGTTGCGCATTCTTGAGGATGTGGCTCAGGAAAGCCCTGGATTCGTGATCCACGAGGATGGACTTTTGAGATTTAAGAATCGGATGTATGTACCGCGAATGACGAGTTGAAAAACTCTATTTTGAGAGAAGCTCATGCTACCCCTTATTCTCGTTCATCGGGGTCGAGAAGATGTACAAAGACTTGAAACAAAATTACTGGTGGAGTAATATGAGCGAGAAGTCGCGAAATTTGTTTCGAGATGCTTAACTGTCAACAAGTGAAGATGGAACCTCGGCCGTGAGTATGCGATACCGCTCCTATTCCGTAATGGAAGTGGGAAGATATTTCTATGGAATTCATCACGATTTGCCGACGAGTCGTCGGGCATAAATACGATCTGAGTGATCGCGGATCGCTTTACTAATTTAGCTCATTTCCGTGAAATCAAGGATATGTGGAGTCCCAAGAGATCGCCCATTGTTCATCAAAGAGATAGTGAGACCGCACGGTACTCCTAAAAGTATCGTTTCCGATCGTGACGGACGAGTTGTGTCACATTTTTGGAAATCGATTCATCGTGCTATGGGAACTCGGCTTAATCTCGATCGCCTTTCATCCTCGGTCAGACGGACAATCGAGAGAACTATTCAGACATTAGAGGACATGTTGAGGGCATGCGTCCTCGATTGGAAGGACGATTGGGAAGCCCAACTACCACTGATCGAGTTCACGTACAGTATAGTTGGCATGCCTCCATTAAGATGGCACCTTACGAGGATTTGTACGGTCGTCGTTGTCGATCTCCTTTGTGTTGGGATGACTTGTCAGAATCAATCGGCACCGAACCCGACATGCTTATAGCCGCCCGGGAGAAGGTAGCTTTGATCAAGAGTCGTATGTTGACATTTCGAGTCGGCGAAATCATATGCAGTAAATCGTCGTCGACCACTAGAATTCGAGACGGGTGACCATGTTTTGGTCAAGGTATCCCAGAGTCGAGGTATTTTCCGTTTCGGAAAACGGGGGAAGTTGAGTCCGAGATTCATTAGACCGTTTGAAATTTTGGATCAAGTAGGCGAGTTAGCTTATCGACTGGCTTTACCTCCGGCTTTGAGCAGATTCATAATGTGTTTCACGTCTCTCGATTGCGGAAGTATGTTGCCGACCGAGTCACATACTTGATTCGGAAATCGAGATCGCAGATGATCATTCGTACGAGGAGCGTCTGTCACGAGTGTTAGAGCGGCGAATCAAACGGTTGAGGAACAAGACGATCCCTTTGGTCAAGATTCGGTGGTCTAGACACGGAGTCGAAGAGGCCACCTGGGAAACCGAGGAGAATATGCGGGAGAGTTATCCCAGTTCTTTGACCCTTAGTTTCGGGACGAAACTCTTTTTAAGGGGAGTATGTAATACCCGGTTGTAATTCGATCATTATCATTCAAGAATTTCATTCATTGATTGTCACTCAGTGGATTTTCACTCAATTATAATCATTCATCAATCATGTTCATTCACCGTGTTCACCGTTCGGAAAAACTTCGAGGTGTGTATCGTTATTGTTCATTGTTTCAACTTTCCTCATATGAGTTCGACTTTGTTAGATCACCATTAATTTTTGGTAACTCCAAAAATTCTAAATCTTTGCACTATTATCGTGCATCGAGTTAGCTTTCCAATGGTTCAAAGCGGTGAGTCAATCGGAGTCCTGACGAGAGAGTTATGGTCGTTTAGCTCAACCGCTCATTTTTCGATTTTGGCGATCATCGCCGAACGAACTCGGCCGTGTCGTCCGACACGGCCCGTGCCGTACTCGTCCGGAAAGTGCCGAAGTGTGCGCCTCGAGGACCCGACCGTGTGTAAATGCAGCGCGGCAGTCGAACCCTTCCGGATAAGCCAGAAACAACTGCCGACACGCCCGACCGTGTCGTCTGGCACGGTCGAGTCATGCCGAGTCGCTGTCGGACGGGTCACTGTCGGGAGGCCCTCCACGCCGCGACCGTGTCAAGCAGGACACGGTCGAGTCCCTGTCGGCCAACTGTCGGCCAGCTGTGCGACACGACCATGCTGATCGGCACGGGCCGTGTCCGGCAGGCAGTCAACTCCCTTAAATTCATTTTTTTTTCAGCATTTCAGCCATTTTTTCCCCTTTTCTTCACCTTCAACCGAGAGAGTTAGCTTGAGGGAGGGTTTTTCCTTCACAAATCATTTGGGTGTTTGATTTTCTTCATCTCCTTTCGATCGTGAAGCCCGGATAATCAATCTAACGCGTGTTCTTCGGATTAAAGTACTTGGATCATCAAGAGGTAATTCCTTCAACACTTTGGACTTCGATTTTATGTTGAGATATGATGTTTTGGACGTTATAATCATGTTATATGAAGGGATATGTATATGATTATGAGTTTGTATAAGGATTCATTGGATTATTGAGGAATTATTCGAGAACACCTTGTAAATCGAGTTGGAATTGGGGATTTTCGACTAATTGTTGTTATAATCACGTTTTTGGATATTCATAACGGATTATTGATCGTATTGGAGATGTTTTGTTGGTTTGAAACACTTCTTGGGGGATTTGATATTGGTATATTGAGGTTTGATTGTAACAATCGGAGTTTGGTCGCAACGTGTTTGATTTAATGCCTCTATGGACTTAGTTTAATCGTATCGACGTTTTGAGTTCGTTATATTCGTGTTTGATTCGTATATTGATCGGATTGTCGGTAATTGTATTGAATTAAGGTTGTTCGTGCGACCGACACTTCATTTAGGACATTTGTTTGTGGAAGGACTTTCTTCATCGGTATTTTGTAAGTTAATTCTTACTCGGTTAAAAGGATATTCATACCTTTTGTTGTTGATCATTCATAATCATAACTCATTCATCATTGTATTAATCATATTAAAACTTGTTATTGTCAATTAATCACTTGATCATAAGGAGCAGCGGTTCCAATCTTTTCGTTGAGCTATCATTCATTTCATTATTACCCTCATCTCGGTGAGTCATTCTTGACTTTGTCGATTATTATTTATTCATTGATATTCATTACGGTCATTCTCGTTCATATGACCTTCGGGTTCATATTGCGTAGCGGGTGTGGTGTGTGGAATTTTTAGTCGGGCACACGATGGTTATTGTATTGGGTTCACCGATACATTAGACCGTGCACACGGGAAAGCGTTACACCGTGAGACTAATTAGGTACGGACGGGTGTTGTACACTTACGAGAACATTACGGGCGTACTATGATACTCCTCTTCAAATAAATTCATAACTAAGAATATTTCATAACTTCGATTAATCATAATTGTGTATTTTCAACCCTTGAGGATTGTTGTTCTTTATGGCGACCCGTTTGGGGATTTTGTTTTTCAGGTCATGGCAAGGCAAACGCACGGGAATAGCATGTTGATGTCGAGGAGTCCTAGTGATACTAGTAGGGGGCCCCGATCTTTCAGTTATTCATGTTATTGTCCTTTATTTTCCGCTGCAGACTTTCATTTGAATACTCCGTTTCATTCAGTGTTGTGTATTTTATCTTCATATAAAATACACTAGTATTCGGTATTATCCTGGTGTGTTGTAACTAAACTCCTCATCGGAGTAATTATTGTTATAATGTAGTTCGGTACTACATTTATCTTGTGTAATTCATTCATTTTCAATTGCCTGGTGGGTCCCAGTTGGGGATCTACGGCACTGTAATATCCGCCTAGTTTGGGGTGTTACATCAAATCCCCAAGAAGTGTTTCAAACCAACAAAACATCTTCAATACGATCAATAATCCAATATGAATATCCAAATTCGTGATTTCAACAACAATTAATCGAAAACCCCCAAATCCAACTCAATATTCAAAGTGTTCTTGAATAACCTTTCAATAATCCGATGAATATTCATACATACTCTAATCATATGCATATCTCTTCATACAACATGATTATAACGTCCAAAACATCATATCGCAACACAAATCGAAATCTAAGAGGTTTGAGAATATTACCTTTGAAGATCCAAACACTTTGATTCGATGAACACACGTTAGATCGACGATCCGGGCTTCACAATCGAATGAAAATGATGAAAAATCAAGTATTCAAGTGACTGATGATGAAAATTTCTCCCACAAACCCTCTCTCTCGGAAGTAGGATGAAGAAATGAATTTTTCTTCTCAAAAAACGAAATTATAGTGCAGCCTGCACTGTGTGCCGCGGCCCGGCCGAGTGTGCCGCGGCACAGGGCCAAAATCTACCCCCAGTGCTCAGAAGTGTGCCGCGGTCCGGCCGAGTGTGCTGCGGCAGTGACTCGGCAGTGTGCCGCGGCCCTGCTGGCAGGAGCCGCGGTCCCCGGTACAGGCTGGTCGGCCAAAAACTGAAAAATGTGTGTGCCGTGGCGCACACTCCCTTGTGCCGCGGCCCACACCCCTTGGGTCCTAAAATGATGAAAAATGACCCGGGAAGAGAATAAAAGCAATAGGAATCAATATTAGGGAAATGATAATATGAAATAGAAGTGCGGAAACCCCAAAACGGTGGTTCCAAGCAATGATTACAGGGGTTCGCCCAACAAAAACACAATTTGAACAATGAGGAGATTTGAAATGACATGAAATCCAACGTCAACATCGACTAATGAATCAATTACAACAACCAAGATAATACTCTTGTCTCGATTCCCAAGCAAGGTTGAAACAATGAACAATATCGATACACGACTCGAAGTTATTCCGAACGGTGAACACGGATGAATGAATGTGGATGATGAATGATTATTAACAAGTGAAAAATTACATAGTGACCATTACTGAATGAAATTACTGAATGATAATGACTGGATTACAACCGGGTATTACACATCTGGCCTTGATTGAGTTTACTTATAATAATAGATGGCACGCATCGATTAAGATGGCACCGTATGAGGCGCTTTATGGCCGACGTTGCCGATCATCGATATGTTGATATGAACCGTCCGAATTAGTTGGCACCAATCCGGACCTTGTGTTGGAGACGAGGGAGAAAGTTGAGTTGATTAAAAAGAGAATGTTGGCAGCACAGAGTCGGCAAAAGTCTTATGCGGATGTTAGGCGTCGACCTTTGGAGTTTGAGGTGGGAGATCATGTTCTATTGAGAGTGTCTCCGTCGAAGGGAGTTTTCCGTTTTGGGAAAAAGGGGGAAGCTCAGCCCGAGGTATATTGGACCTTTCGAGATATTGGAGAGAGTTGGCGAGTTAGCGTACCGTTTGGCATTACCTCCGTTGTTGAGTCATGTACATAGTGTGTTTCACGTCTCCCAGTTGAGAAAGTATGTTCCGAACCCGTCCCACATTATTGATTTTGGAGACATGGAGATCGAGAAGGATGTTACGTTTGAGGAGAGGCCCGTCAGGATTTTGGAGCGTCGAGACAAGCAGTTAAGGAACAAAACGATTCCTTTGGTTAAGGTGCATTGGTCGAGGCACAGAGTAGAAGAAGCGACGTGGGAGTTAGAGGGGGATATGCGTTCGAGGCACCCCGAGCTTTTTGATTCTTAAGTTTCAGGACGAAACTTTATTTTAGAGGGGGAGAATGTAATATCCGCACCTTTCCATTTTTAGCAGTTTCCATTTTGGTGTATGTCTATTTTTATGGACTCTCTTCTAACCGTTTCGACATTTTGAAGCTATTTTATTCTTGGAGTTTTTCCATTTGGGTGAGTTTTGGTGATGTTTTCATGTAATTTCATTTTATGACATGTTTTGCTGTATGAACGTTCGATTCTCGTAAAACTCGTTCGTTTTCGTTGTTTCTTGGTTTGTGCAAGTTCGTCTGGTTGAGTTGGTCGTGTTGAGACTTTCAGTTTGTAAATCCGACGTCGTTTCGTGATTTTCGGGCACTTGGGCCATTTTTGTAATTTCTTATAAGTTTAGGGAATTTCATCTTCTTTGTCGTATTTCGGATTCCCCGGTAGTCGGAATTATATTTTCTTTCAGCGCTTAGCTCTGCCGTCATTTATATTTCGTGTTTATGTTTCTGGATTCTGGCCTTGTCGTGCGTTTCGAGTTTCGTACCTTCGGCAGCAGCGTACTGATCGGAGCAGTACTGAACTGTTGCGTGAGTAGCGCACGCTATTCCTTGTCTCCTTGCGTGCGTTATCGGTGTGCCGTTAGCGTACGCTAACTTGTTGTTATTAGCGTACGCTATTGAGTAGCATTTAGCGCGCGCTAAACATGTCTAGCGCACGCTAGCGACGCCGGGCAGCAGCTTCTGGACGTTTGCAAACCCCGTTAGCGCGCGCTACCTTTTGATAGTTAGCGTGCGCTAACTATGCATTTTAAATAGAACAGCGGGCAGGTCGGAACAACACTCTTTTCATTCTTTCTCTCGTTTTCTTCTTCGGGCGACGCAGAGGGCGATTCCCTTCAACTTCTATCCGATAATTATTCGTATTCCACCACTGTAGAGTCGAGCTAACATATCATCATCAGCGTAATCATCCTTCATCGTCCGAATCCGAGGTATTTCTTCAGGAACCCTAAACTTGTCCAATTTGGGGGTTTTTCGGGTTTTTTCTTGATTAATTCCGATTGTCCATATACATTATATATTTCTTCATCGATTGTTGTTATCAGATGAATCCCAATCCATTTCACCTAGTTAAATTCGTGATTTATCGATTCGGGGAGGTTTTGCGTAAACCCTCGCCCGTATCGATTGATCGTTCATTGTTGTGGTTTGTAATCGGGGTTATGGGTGTATTCCATTCGATTATTGTTGTCCGTTGGGACGGAGTTATGTTGATCCTTCATTTAGGAACCGTCGTTTTCCATCTGGACCGTTCGTAGTCGTGTTTCATTCTCGATTCTTCAAAGATGTCTCAAAGGCAAGTACTTTACATTTTTTTACGTGTTCTAGTATTTGAATTATGGCTATTCGTGGTTGTGTGGATGTATATGTGTATGTTCACCTAAGCATGGTCCCACGAGGCCTCTAGGGATACGTTGCCGTGAGTTTCGTATCGCGAACTATGATTAACCACCCAGGGATGTCCGAAGGGGCTCTGCCGGGTACGGTGGCCGTGAGTCTCGTACCAAGGATAACTTTGAATTGTTTTGTTGGAGAAAATGTGTTTTGTGCTTGTGCACCGTAAAATATTCCGGAATATAAATGATTTCTAAATTGATTTTTGGCGCATATTTTCATCTGATTAGAATGGTAGTTCAAATGGATTGTACTTGCACTAGCAGTTGTCGCTAACCCCTTAAATGGGGGAAATACTTTTTGTATTTCAGGTTCAGGTCTTGGAGACAAGCGAGCACACGAGCCATATGAGAATGATGGGCAAGCATGATACTGTTCAGTAGTCATTTGTTGATGTTCGGTTCTCTCGTTTATTATTGATGTCTTGTTTGGAATTTCTGTATTATGAAAATGGTTTAAGTACTCGAGTACTTCCTTTTTGAATTTATTAATATTGTGTTCCCATTTTGGGAAATAGATTTGATGTCAGATTGTATTTGTCGGATTTTAGTCTTTTATTTGAATGTCGTGGTTTGAGTAATTGTTCGATTACTAGTGATGTATGTCCTTGTTGTTTGTCGGGTCAGTTTGTTAGCCTGGTAGATTCCAAAGTGTGGGGTCCACGACGCTGTAATACACCCTGAACATCTTGGGGGTGTTACATCTATCTCCATGGGAAATGAGCAATACCGATGAACAATTGGAATATAGAGCAAGTCAAGGAGAAATATTAGTTAAATCAACAAATTAAACCAAAAAGACATTTCTGGGCTAATAAATCTTTAACTCGACAAACCACATAGGGACACGGGCCAAAGAATTGTTTTTGCTCAAAGATACCAATCTGGTCACAAACACATGGTCCACGACCCAAATCATCCATATCCCATACTCGAGTGAATAACACAACGGTCACACTCGATACATAACCAAACCACAATGTACGCCCGTATCCTTATGCCAAAAATATCGCAACCATGAAACAAATAATATACGACGCTTATACCGGTGCCAGTTTAGCCAAGTACCAAGACCTTACATATGATGTATCTCACTTTGGGAATTTGCATATGTGATACTCCGGACATATCACAATTATCGAAAACAACATCGTGCCATATTCATCATCACAAAACAACCTCCCGAGCTATACTGGCCCTGTACCTCTCAAGCAAGATACACACCCCAGAGGCCCCTCGTCAGGCCCTCCCTGGTGTATAGCCCACCGAGTGATACGTAGGGATACGCAGCCTACCGGACCCCAGGGGACCCTCACTGGTTTTAACTCGGTTCACACACTCTCAGTAACCACATGGCACAAACCACATTTTCTGAAATTACCACTTTCACAAAATCACGATTCAAAAACATATTCCCCCGAAGTACTTCAAATGTAAATCAAGGTACTTGCTAGGAATGGCCACAACATCCGACACATACTCACATCACACATCATCACAAACTCATCAATAGTACACACGTCCACACACATATACACACTTCTTGTCAGAAAGACATAACCTTAAGTCCACTATCAACATAATCACGCACAACAATACCAAACGTAAAGAAGATATTCCAAAGAACACCACTAGTACATATTCTCAGAACCACACAATCGTTCACAAACACATAAGTAGATTTTATAGAGGACCTTTATCGAGAATATACCGATTCTTTTATAAGTTCATTAAAAATAATTCAATTGCACACCTAGTCAATTACTGACTATAACCACTACGAAATATGAAGTGTATAGGCAAGATACTTGCCTCAATAATTGATACTGGACACTCCGACGAACATCTCTTAACCGGAAGACTTCGAATGCTCACAACTCTCCGGCGGAAACGACGGTAACACCACCGATCGGAAAACGGCGAACGGAAGGGTTCCGACTCGAGTTCTTCGCAAGGAACCTGACCCCAACATCATACCATGAATAAACTGACGATCGAACGAGGAAGAATAATCGTAGAACGCCCGGATCCCCTTTGTGACATTTTATCGAACACTTTCAAGGTGTCGATTAGAAACTCAATAAAACGACGAATCCTCGGCAATCCAACCGTGTAAAAACAAGGGATTCGATATAAAACAACTTAATAATCATCAACCCCTCACTATTCTAAGTTATAACGAATCAAACGGACGAAATCAACAAAATCCCCAATTTTTCCCAAAACTAGGATTTTAGAAAAACTAACCTTGATTCGCTGGATTGAAGGATGTTATGGAGTGATTAATCGATGTTATAAGCTCCCAAACTTCATGGATTAGTTGTATAACAACATGCCTTCGTCACCTCCAAGACTCCAGCGGCGTACACGAAAGGAAGGAAATGAAAAATGAGTGCAAACAGGACTGCTCGGTCATATTTATACTGGTGCAGCCTAGCGTGCGCTAGACTGCAGAGCTAGCGTGCGCTAGCGGGCGGTCATGGTCGATAATGTTCGGCCGGGGCCCGCCATCATGCGCTGAACACGTGCGATGTCGGCCCGGCCACAATCCAGAGACTTCCTGGCAAGGCCAGGTAGCGTCTTGCGACTTTCCGCCATAGCGTGCGCTCTGCGGCGGTCGTAGCGTCTTGCGATGTCGGCGATGGCGTGCGCTACGTGCCGATCTCCCGATCGAGAACCTTCGCGCCTTACGCCTCGGCCGACTAGCGCGCGCATCGGCCGGCCATAGCGTGCGGCGCCTCTGGCCGTGGCGTGCGCTACTTTCCGGCCAGTGGCGTGCGCTCGCCGGTTCTGTCGCAACCGCCCGGCGATTACGCACTCGTCCGGCCAAGCAGCAGCCGTCCGGCCGCCGTCCCCAACCGTCCGGCCGGTGTCTGACCACCAAGATCCGACGACTCGATTTTCCGAAATCGCACGGAACGAACACGACAAAATACTCGGGGACAACATCATCGGTCCGAAATGAAAACAACGGATAACAAATCATCACGTACGGTCTTAAACGCCAAAATCAGTTGTCGAGAAAATAATACCGGAACTCGACAACCGGGAAATATCCGAAAAAAAATCCAAAATAACCAGAACGGAAATCGTGGGTATTACATTCTACCCCCCTAAAATAAGTTTCGTCCCGAAACTTAAAACAAAAGCAAGGCGACTCTCGACAACACACCAGAACTCCAGGCAGTATAAAGCCACTACGATCCGATTCAATACGCAATAATTCTTACGAAAAGCAACGAGCATGAATCGCTGCGTTTGATAAAACCGAGCAATACAAAAATCGAATCACGATTCCAACACTGAAAGGTATGAAATTCCAATAACTCACAGATTTGGAAGATCAAATTCGAAGACAATTTCCCAACCCTTATGGAAATCGCAAAATGGCCCAGATGTTCAATAATCACGGTTTCGAGGTCAAACGATAATGATTGGACAACGACGAACGAATAGCAATGATCGAACAACAACGATAACCTTTGAAGTTCATACCTCAAATCAAGACATCAATAACTTGTAGGAAGCACGAGGTGTTAGTTTCGAACACGGTTCACCAGAAATCGATCCGAACTTGGAAAGATCACAACGATATGCACATCAATTTGGAACAATATCAGAACTCGCTCGAATGACAAATGTGAGAAACAACACAAGGTCAGAAGCATTAACGAACACAATCGCCTCAATACGATCGAACGAAACGGAAACGAGAAAAAAAATGTGGGTATTACATCATATCACCTTTAAAAGAGGTTTCGTCCCCGAAACCTAAACAACGAAAACGAAGTGTTTGAATATCAACCTTCCCGGCCATATCCTCTTGGTCCCGCATCTAGTCTCCATAACCAACTGTACCGCGGTCACGGTCGCGTCCGCTGTCCCTCGGCATACTAAGCGGATTCTCACTCAATACGATTGCACCACTTCGCAAAAACAAATATGCTAAAGTACCAACTTAGCATGACATATCACATAAGGTAACCAATAACAACTCGGAAAGAAAATCCACGAGGTATCCCTTTAAAGAAAATCTTTTGAAAATCATTGGATTTGTATGTTATTCAAAATAAACTTTAAAAGTACTTTTGGTACCTCGGGTTATTTCATCAAAACTTGTAATCAACATACTCTAACCGTCTCATTGGAAATCATTTGCCAAAATAATATTTCCTTGAAACCGGCGTTATCAAAATCATCATGCCTCTACGCATCATCATCACCGTTAACAACTAACAAGTTAACCATGCAAGATCATCAAACCATTCTTACATACTCTAATATTTCCAAATCCGAGTTTGAACTTTACATCGAGTAAGATTTTTCATCTTTCACTATATATATTTTTGAAAAAAAAAAAAATTGTATTGGTTTTTGAAAAAAATTTATTTTATGATGTGAAAGATTTTTGAAAATCATGTACTCGAATTATTCGAAAATACAATAGTACGTTAAAGTCATTTCTGAAAATTCTCCCAACACTACACAAGAATCAACGACGGTAACATTTTATAAAATGATCAAGGTATTTTAAAACAACTCTTTCAATACCGTCGATGTTTTATTTTGAGAATCCTAGGCCGGCTCGCAAATTTCAAACAATTTCCAAAGTTCATACAAAGCCGCCGGCTTAATCGCAACGTCAAATTAGTTTCAAAAATTGATTTCCGCAACTTGCACAAACTTATGAAAGTTTTAGGAAAACATTTCGAACACACACACACAGCAGACATAATTTATCAACTCACCGAACAAAATCAATTATCACTTAGCGCGAATGAAAGGTCACAACACTCGTCCACATAAAACGGTTGTCATCACTAGACAACGCACATAGAATACTGATCACGAGGCAGTAGAAAGTTAGACCTAACGGCTAAAATGCAGTTCCACATCCTCTGTCCCAGCTAATTAACGCACACTAGAACAATTATTTAGCGTGCGCTATTCATGCTGCATTAGCGCGCGTTACAACAACATTAGCGTGCGCTACTCATGCCACATTAGCGCGCGCTAGCCTTGTACTTAGCGTGCGCTAACAGCTCAAATTCAACACGTGATTGCGAACATATATACGACATTACTAAAATCAATGGTCACAAATGAACAACAACACGTTCGAGTCCCAAAGCCATTGATTCGACACTTCATGAGAAACCATCAAAAGACAATTGTTATTCAAAAACTGAAATCTCACCTCTTATTAAAGAGATCTATCACAATGCCCACAAATCGAACGACCCAGCATTCACATCATAGTTTTAATTTAAAACTGGCAACACTGCCCGAAAAACAAGAACATCATCACATATTTGCCGACCCACAGTCATAAAACCGATAAATTGAAAACGAGAGTTACGTCTTGTCTACATTCTGTAGACTTCACTTGAGTTCAAAAATCGTGTTTTGAAAACTTATAATACAAGATGAAAATAAAATATCGGTAGTTTGAATTCTAAAAAAAAAATTTCGGCCCTCAGTTCATTATACAAAAATCAACTTTTTTTTTCTCCCTTTGGAGGATGTTTTAAAACAAAATATACGTGACTCTCCAAAAACATGTAAAGTTTTAAAATATCACATTGATGAATCTTTCTTTGCGTAACCACACCAAGGCTATTACTCTTGTAAAAACGACTTATATCAGGATGTGTGTATAACTACATATATGTTGGCACCACTTCCATTCTAGCATCATACGAGGATCAAACAACATAGGCCACATAATCACAAATCACCTTTAAACTCCACGTCATAACACAAAATCATACAAGCTCGTATATCACAAGGCACAATATAGTAGGGAGACTTACATCCACAGGTCGCACGAAGATGATGGCTGCACCTCGATACTAATCACGGCCGACATCACAGACGACGCGTCGCGACACGACTTAGACAGACACAATCTGACAGAACAAGACACGACAATACCCGACTGGACCCGATAGCCTAGGTTTCCGCAACCTAAGCTCTGATACCATATTCTGTAACACCCCCAAACCACTAGGAAATATTACAGCGCCGCAGACCCTCTCCATGAGGATCTACCAGGCTAAATACAAAAACAATACATCACATTTTAAGCCGATATGGCTAAATAATGAACCATTAGACCGATTTGGTCTTTTACCAAAAATTTTTACATCGAACATACAAAACTCCTTTTTCTAACTCGTACCCACGCAGGGGTTAGGATACATTAATACTTCCCGAAAATTGGAAAATACCCCAACAAAAAGACAAAACAATAAGACTTCACCAAATACCCAACACGGCCTTCATGTGATTAGCATCGTCGTCTTCCATCATCCTTAGTACCGATCCTGTGATTCGCTCCCCAGCAACCTACAAGTACCTGGACGCAATACAGACATCCACCCCCCGAATACTCGAGGGTTAGCAAAACTCCACTGTTTTGCTTGTAATATCCGCAATTTCGGATTTCCGGAAATTTTATTTTTTCGGCGGAAGTCCGTTTTAACGACTCGCTTGGGACCGTCTCATCATTTTGAGAATGATTAATTCTGCACTTTTTGTCATCCGAGTTCGTTTCGGTGTCGTTTTGTTGAGTTCCGTGCTTTTTGGCGACTTTTCCGCACTTGAGTTCGATTCTTGCGAATCTCGTTGGAAATTACTGTTTTGAGTTTCTCGTAAGTACGTTTAACTTTTTTAGACGTGTTGTGAACTTCAGTTTGGTTATTCGATCACGTATCGTGATTTTCGAACGTTTTGGGCCATTTTCGTAATTTCCCAAAGTTTGGGGTAATTACTTTCCGTTGTCGAATTTCGAGCCTTTGGGTGGTCAGAATCATGTGTTCTCTCAGTGTTCGGATTCGTCTTTACGAGTACTTCGTAACCGTGCTTTCGGTTTACGTTGTGTCCGAGTTTCGGATTTTTGGACCGTCGGAACAATAGGAGTCTGGTGGCCGGACCTATGCGAAACGGCTCGAAACGGCGCTGCCAGCGCCGTGTCTTGCGCCGGGTCGGCCAGGACCAGCAGCCTGCCGAGACACGGCCGAGACACCCGGCGATGATCTGGGCCGTTTCTTTGCGCCGTGTCCGTGAGGCTATAAATATGGCAGAGCGATCGGGTTTTCTTCATTTTCTCACTCGTTTCTTCCTCTTCCGCGGTGGAGCTTTGATGATCATGGAGGGATGTTGTTAGGGTTAAATCCATGAAGTTTTGAAGTTCATAACATCGATTAATCCTTCCATAACTTGCTCCGATCGACCGAATCAAGGCAAGTTTTCTTAAAATATAGTTTTGGGGATTTTGTTCGATTTGTCCGTTTAATCCGTTTTAACTCAGAATATTGATGGATTGATGATTGTTAAGCTATATTATATCTAATTCCTTGTTATTCCATGGTTGGATTACCACGGATTTGTCGTTTTATTGCGTATTTTATCGACGCCTTGAAGGTGTTCGATAAAATGTCACAAAGAGAATTCGAGCGTTCTACCATTATTCTTCCTCGTACGATCGATGATTTATTGATTATATGTTGTTAGGGTCGAATTCTTGTGAAGAACTCGAGTCGGAACCCTTCCGTTCGTTGTCTTCTTCGGGGTCCGAGCTTCCCGGTCGAACCGTGTTCTTCGGAGCGTTTGGTAGCGGTTATTAAGGCAAGTATCTTACTATACGACTTGTATCTTGCGACTAGTAATTATGTATGAGATGTGTGATGATTTTGCTTGCCTTCGTAATTATGTTCCGTTTGAGTTGGTTGTGTTTTCCGTAATTTGAAGGCTTTGCGATAATATTGTTATATTAGTATACGTGTTAGGCGTTGTGACATTTGTGCTGGATTGCGCCGTTCGTATGGGACGGTCGTACTCTTGGTTTTGTAATGTTTTGTGTACCGAAGGTGTGTTCTGTTGGTTATGTTTCGTTGATTGACGTTTGTCGTTGCGAGTGTTGAGATTGTGTTATGTGCAGTGATGTACGATTTTGTGGTGATCAATGTGATTGATCAATTGTGCTCATTGTTGTATGTAATGTGAATGAGAATATGAATATGTCAGTGACCGCTAACTTCACTCGTGTTGGTCCGCGGGACCTACGAGGATTCGTGGCGGTGGACTACGGGGTCGAACTTAGTGAGGTCTTCGAGGTCCAATCGTCTTTGATGCAGCGAGGCCTACGATAACGCATGGCGATGGACCATGAGTTTCGAACACGGTATGTCCAACCGGGTGAGCTCGACGGGCTTACGGTGACACGTGGCGGTGGACTACGGTGTCGGATCGTGTGTGTGGTTGTTGAGATTGATATAGTCCGTGCGGGTTGTTAAGCCTACGGAGACACGTGACAGTGGATCACGGTGTCGGAATTGGTTATGTCTGGTTAATAGTCCGTGCGGGTTGTTGAACCTACGAAGACACGTGACAGTGGATCACGGTGTCAGAATTGATTATGTTTGTTTAATTGTGCGTGGTGTAGTCCGTGCGGGTTGTTGAACCTACGGAGACACGTGACAGTGGATCACGGTGTCATGAGCATGATTGTTTTCAAATCAAAGTTTTGAAAAGAAAGTTTTAAGAAAGGAATGTTGGGCCGAGCCCCACGAGATTTCTGAAATGTTTTCGTACTGTGAATTATTGAAATACAATTTGTGATTTGGGTTAAGACCCTAAGATTTTCGAAAGGTTTGAAATTCTAAAAATTCCCGAGATGATAATCTTATTTTCGAATGCTTCATAGTTTACCCTCCCTTGTGAAAACCTCCCGGGAATATTTTGATACTTGATTATTATATTGGATTCACGATTATTATTTGCTTGTTACATTTCGTATGATTTGATACTTGCACTAGTAAAACAGTGGAGTTTTACTAACCCCCGAGTAATCGGGGGTGGATGTCTGTTTTGCGTCCAGGTACATGCAGATTCAGGGGAGCAGTCACAGGATTGGCACAAGAGGATGACGAGCTGTGATACTAATCATGAGTCGAGAGTTGTCTTGATTTTTGTTGTGTTGTCAGAGTTGATTTCAGTCTTCCGCTGTATTGTATTTCGACCCCTGTGTGGGTAATGTTATTTAAGTCAGTTTTATCGATTGGGTTGTGTGACCTCATCGGTCTGTGTATTCACGTGTAAGTGACCATATCGATCTGTATCATTTTATTGTTTGACCCTGGCTGGGCAAGCATTTGGTTGTTTATGGATGTTTAGCCTGGTAGATCCTTGTGGAAAGGGTCTACGGCGTGTAATATTCCCATATGGTTTTGGGGGTGTTACATTTATGGTATCGGAGCTTAGGTTGCGGAAACCTAGGCTGTCGGGTCGAGTCGAGTCGTGGTTTGTCGAGTAATGTGTGGTCTTGTCGTTCGAGTCGTCAGGTGACAAGTTGAGTTGTGCGTAGTCACAACGTGTCGGTTATGTTGTCGGACGAGATTAGTATCGTGGGCGACCGTCACCTCCGTGCGACTGTTTTTGGAATGTTGTAATTTTTGTCCGCTATGGGTAAGTTTGAGAATGTTTCCTGAAGGACTTTACAGTTTGAGAATTTTGTAGAAATCGATTTTTGGAAAATATTTTGGTGGTGCGGTCAAACCATGGTTTATATGGATTTTTAAAATTTGTTAAATTTTGACAAATGGGCCGTGTATTTTCAAATGACACAATCAAAGTGTATTTGAAAAATGTGTTTTGAAATACTTGACATTGTAAAATATTACCGTCATCGACCTTTTGGCGTTTTGTAAATGGTTTTTAGCTGGTGGGTTCCTACGGGACCCACGGCGCTATAATGTTCCGTGTAATTATCTGAAATTTGTGGGCATTCTAGCCCATTGAATTATCTTTGAAAACTTTGAGTACCTTAGAAAATAAATTTCGAGACGTTGTTTTAAAATGAATTATTTTCTTGTGGTACATCCAAGGTGCCACAATATGTTTCAAGATTCTTCTACCTCGAGGACCAAAATGTTTTGAGATATTTTCCAATGTTTTAGAAACACTTTTACTTAGACCCGAGGGTCGAATACTTCCGAAAGTTTTTCACGAAAAGAAATTGTCCTCATTTTTATCGAATGCGAAATAGTTTCCAAAGTCTCGATAACGATGTTTCACGATTGTATTTTTATTGAAGGGTGATACACAAGATCAATCGGTGTTTCCAAATTTATTTTCAAAAGGAGGTTTTCGTTTTTAAAACCTATCCATTCCCGTTTGAGGGCTGGGTATGTATGTATGATGTTCGCGTTGTCGTTATGATGTTTGCTCCCGAGTATGATCGAATTGGTGGCATGAACGTCGAGGCGTTGCCACGCATTTGTTGTACTAGCCCTCTGTGAGAGGTGTGAACTGGTGTTTACTGTTTATCGCCTCGTGGTGATTTGCGTGTTGTCGCACGAGTGTGAGCTGTTGAAGCTTGGGTTTGTACGTTTGTGTACATGTGTGATTGTTTCATAATGTTTGTAATTAGGTGCTGGTTATCGTTCGGGCCGTTGAGGTCGCCGAACGATACCGTCGTGATTCTTTGTTGTGCTGAGTTGGCATCTCCGCTATATTGTTTTGCGACTTTATGCCCCATTGTATCTAGCATTTGTATTTTCGGTATGCCGAGCCGAGGTATTTCAACCGTGATGTGCCGGGGCATGCACGTGTAAATTGTCCTTCTCGTCAGTGACGCGTTTCGAGGACACCAATTCGATTTGCGAATTGGCTATTGAGACTTTCGAGTTCGCGTCAAAGACGTATATCGTGATCAACTCGAGAGACCCATGGGAGATTTTCCTGTCGGATGCTTTTTGTGTTGTTACCTTGTTTCCGTTGTTGTGAGTTGCGACGACATTTCTTTATAAGAGGTCGGATGTAATACCCGTACTATATTCGACTTCGCAGCTTTCTCCTTCTAAATTCTATCGACTTGCACGTGTTCGTCGATACTTTTGAACTTGTTTGATGTCTCAGTTGGCATCATTCTAATTGGTTGTGACCTTGTTTTAGATCGACCTGTTTGTCATCGTGACCTTTCCGAGTTCGGTTCGATTCTTGTGAACCTTGTTTGGAAGTAACATCTTTCACTTTCTACCAGTTCTTTTAATGTCTGGAGTTGAAGTGGGGACTTCGGAGTCATTGTTCGACGGTTGTCATTCGATCATTGTTATTTGATCATTGTTATTCGATCATTGTTATTTGATCATTGTTGTTCGATCATTGTTATTTGATCGTTGTTGTTCGATCGTTGTTGTTCGAACGGGGTTGTCTGACTGTTGTTGCCTGATCTCGTACTGCGAAGAATTGTCGTTCACCGTTAGTCAACTGTTTCGAGTGTGGCCAAGTGGGTCACCGAGCGGTGCATTGTGAGACCGTTGCCACGATGTTCGGGAATTGGGTTTTCGTTCCTACTCGGGGAGTGCCTGGTGGTGTCCCGTGATGTAGTTGTGTATCGTACTTCGTGCTGTAATTCGTGTAGAAATTGATATTTGTTGCGTGGACTTTTTGGTTTTGTTTGTATTCTACCATGATGTTTTATTTTAAGTTTCGGGACGAAACTTATTTTTAAATAGGATAGAATGTAATGTCCGGTATTCTCGTTTTCCGTTTGTTGTGTCAAGAATTAACACTTTCCGACCGGTGATCGCCTCGGAGGTCGGGCGACCGAGTCACTGCCGAGCAGCCGAGGCAGAACTGCCGATCAGCGACCAGGCGGCCGAGCCTTAACCCAGCGGACAAGCTACATCTGCCAACCGAAGGTCCCAGGACCAGTCCCGGTGCCGAGAGATCGACATCAAATACGATCGCCTCTCGGTACTCGGCGACCGACTCCTGGTGACCGACAAGCGGACGACCATCCCTCGGCACCTGCCGACCGACCCTTGGCGACCGACTCCTGCGACCAATTGAAGGCGATCCCCTCTCGGCACCTGCCGACCGACCCTTGGTGACCGACCAATGCCGATGGCGACCTCTGATGATCAGCTGAAGACGACCGCCTCATGTCAATCAGGGCCGATGGCCATCCAGTCGGCAAAGGCCGAGCCTCAAGACTGGCACCACGTGCAAGAGCCGAGACAAGATCCGCGAATCACGGGGCATTGACCACAGCCTGGCAGAATCTCTCCACCAGCCGACAAGCCGCCGAAAGCTGTCAGTAGGGCCGCATGTGACTGACTCCGGACGCGTGCTGGCCCCTCATTGGACCGCCCAACTGGTTGCGTGCTGGAGCTTTGGACTTTAGGAAGACTGCCAGCATCTTCCTTGGACTTTAGCCCGACAGCCCGGGTGATCGCCCCATTATAATATTGGCCGGCGGACGATCGCCCCATTATTATAATGGCCGGAAGGCGATCGCCCACCAAAGGACAGGACCCGGCTGCCACTATATATACAAGGCACCCTGCACTCGGCCAACTCTCTGGCATTATCGCGATTTAAGCACATTAGACAGAATCAATACCCAGCACTTGGCTATCTCCAACTCTTGGCAACAACTATCATTCGGTCCTTCTTTTCCCGGCCTCTCTCATCCAGCAGACGATCGGCAGTGACGAAGAACACCGAGCTTCGCTCAAGAGCCGGATTAACAGAGTCTTTTTACACTCATTGTATTTAGATTTCTCTCATTAATACTTGTATCCACGAATATTCGTATTAATACCATCTCACGAGAGCATTCAAGCCCGGGCCTAACAAACCCGGCAAATCTTGTATTATTTATCTTCTCTCGGAAGTGCTCCCGCAATTGTTGTTTGTTGTCCGTCTTCCAGCAGTATTTAATCTTCGGATAGATATTTTGGGCAACAACAATTGGCGCTAGAGGAAGGGGTATCCAGCCCTCGAATTTTATATACCTACCGTCCCGAAGAACACTCACTATTCTCGGGGCAGATACTTGAAGTGACACTTACTGCACTTCAAAGAAATCCTTCAGAAATCATGTCTTCCGCCTCCGCATCGAAGAAAGCCGGCCAGACGCCCTGTTCCGTCCCAGTCCGAGCCGCAGCCGATGGTGGAAGGTAGCCGCCTCGGTCAGAGACGCTCGATACCGACCCTGGACGGCGGCCCAAGCCTCTCGCTCGATCAGTTCCGAACTAATGAACAGATCAAAGAGGCCATAGCCGCCCTTCAGGAACGACGGAGTGCTCTCAACGCGCCTCCTGCTATCACCCCCTCGGCCTCCCGCCGGAAGTCCAAGCGGAAGCTCAAGGCGCATCGCCGAGCGACGCCAGAGGCTCTCATCCGCAAGAAGAGGCGCTGGCAGCCGGGGCGCCTGTCTCGATCGCTGGGCGGTGACCCGACTCAGCGGCCGGCGATCCGGCCCGGCTACGACGACGGAGTTTGAGTCCGTCACCGGGAGCTCGGCCTACCCATCTCCCGGAAGGCCAGTGCCTGCTCCCCCTCGCCAAATTGCCGAGGTCGGCAGCAGCGGAGTCCGGAGATCGGTACACGATCGCCTCGGCTCCCGCTGCCAAAGCCGAACAGCGAGCAACCGAGCCACGGCGATTGCCGCATTGCAACGTCATCTCGACGACGTGAAGGCGCTCCTGCAATCCAGGGCAGACGCCATGAAGACGATCGCCGAGCCAAGCGAGCCGCTCGCGATCGACATCGAGCTCGCCCCCGTGCAGCACAGGATCGCTCCCCCGCAAACACCCGTGTACGAGGGGCGATCAGACCCCCAGACGCACCTGAGGAAGTTCAACATCTAAATGACCGGGTGTGGGGCATTGGACGCGACCCGGTGCCGAATGTTCCCTCTGATGCTGGACGACCTCGCCCACCGGTGGTACACCTCATTGCCACCTCGGTCCATTGGCTCCTTTAACGAGCTGGTGCACGTCTTCACGGAACACTTCGCCACCAGGGTCATCCGGCCAGAAGGTCGCCTTCGCATGATGCAAATCAAGCAGGGAGAAGAGGAGTCCGACTCGGACTACATCGACCGGGTAGACGTGATCATCCTCAACGGCGAGCCCATAAACGATGAGACCGCCCTCTACGCGGTCCCAGGAGGTTTTCAGGGCTTCTCGCCTATGTTCAGGCATCTCACGAAGACCCTACCGACGACCTACGCAGCCTTCCGGGCTAGAGTCGCAGATTTCCTGTCCAGGCAAAGGCTTCTTCTTAGCCTAGGAGTAGAGCGATCGGCGCCCGCGCGACGACCTCCAGTCTCCCAGCCCGATCGCTACTATCCAGCAGAGCCGGAGGACTCGGTCACCACCTACAGTCCACCATTTTAAATGAGGGACTAACTCCCGCCCGATCGCCGATATCGACCTACGAATAAAGCGATCGGCTACCGAGCGACGATCGCCAGTCTTCCGGCCCAATCGCCGATCATCACGCTACATCATCAGCAATCCGGAGGACACGATTGCCGTCTACAGTCCAGCATTTAACATGAGGAACTAAGGCTCGCGATCGCCTCCACCGCACATCATAAAGCCATGGCCCTGGCAGTCGATGGAACCGGCTGCTTCGGCCATGCAAGGTCCCTTTCGGCTGAGATCGCCCGCCCTTCGTTTAAATACGAGGCCGGCGTAGTCTGAGGGCTCTCCAACATTAATCAGTGGACCCATGCCACAACCCCGTCTCAACGTACACCGTCGAGGTCGGCCATCTCCATGGCTGGCCGAGGTGGAAGCAGAGCTAACAAGCCGCGGGCGTGGAGTTGATTCATCCGACGCTGCCCCGCGCAAGGACTCCTCTAGACCGAGACCGCACGCCCTTCGTTTAAATACGAGGCGAGGCGCAGCCTAACAGAGGACCCTCATAATAAAGTGAGTCACGAGACACTCAATGTCTTCGCACACCAAGACACGGTCATGGAGTCGGTCCATCGATCTCCGCGACTATGCACGATTCCTCAAACAAAGCGAAACCACCAAGTTTCCGAGGGGGATCGGCCAATGTTGTTTTTGCAGGTACAAAGACCGAAAGATAGCTAGCCAATCGACCATGATAGCCCAAGTCCTAAGTCAGCTCAGCAAGATCGCCCGTCCTCTTCCTTACACGATCGCCAGCAAGAACCACCTCGCCCCATGTCTTCAACATAGGAGCAAGCTGGGGGGCAATTGTCGTGTCAAGAATTAACACTTTCCGACCGGCGATCGCCTCGGAGGTCGGGCGACCGAGTCACTGCCGAGCAGCCGAGGCAGAACTGCCGATCAGCGACCAGGCGGCCGAGCCTTAACCCAGCGGACAAGCTACATCTGCCGACCGAAGGTCCCAGGACCAGTCCCGGTGCCGAGCGATCGACATCAAATACGATCGCCTCTCGGTACTCGGCGACCGACTCCTGGCGACCGACAAGCGGACGACCATCCCTCGGCACCTGCCGACCGACCCTTGGCGACCGACTCCTGCGACCAATTAAAGGCGATCCCCTCTCGGCACCTGCCGACCGACCCTTGGTGACCGACCAATGCCGATGGCGACCTCTGATGACCAGCTGAAGACGACCGCCTCATGTCAATCAGGTCCGATGGCCATCCAGTCGGCAAAGGCCGAGCCTCAAGACTGGCACCACGTGCAAGAGCCGAGACAAGATCCGCGAATCACGGGGCATTGACCACAGCCTGGCAGAATCTCTCCACCAGCCGACAAGCCGCCAAAAGCTGTCAGTAGGGCCGCATGTGACTGACTCCGGACGCGTGCTGGCCCCTCATTGGACCGCCCAACTGGTTGCCTGCTGGAGCTTTGGACTTTAGGAAGACTGCCAGCATCTTCCTTGGACTTTAGCCCGACAGCCCGGGTGATCGCCCCATTATAATATTGGCCGGCGGACGATCGCCCCATTATTATAATGGCCGGAAGGCGATCGCCCACCAAAGGACAGGACCCGGCTGCCACTATATATACAAGGCACCCTGCACTCGGCCAACTCTCTGGCATTATCGCGATTTAAGCACATTAGACAGAATCAATACCCAGCACTTGGCTATCTCCAACTCTTGGCAACAACTATCATTCGGTCCTTCTTCTCCCGGCCTCTCTCATCCAGCAGACGATCGGCAGTGACTAAGAACACCGAGCTTCGCTCAAGAGCCGGATTAACAGAGTCTTTTTACACTCATTGTATTTAGATTTCTCTCATTAATACTTGTATCCACGAATATTCGTATTAATACCATCTCGCGAGAGCATTCAAGCCCGGGCCTAACAAACCCGGCAAATCTTGTATTATTTATCTTCTCTCGGAAGTGCTCCCGCAATTGTTGTTTGTTGTCCGTCTTCCAGTAGTATTTAATCTTCGGATAGATATTTTGGGCAACAACAATTGGCGCTAGAGGAAGGGGTATCCAGCCCTCGAATTTTATATACCTACCGTCCCGAAGAACACTCACTATTCTCGGGGCAGATACTTGAAGTGACACTTACTGCACTTCAAAGAAATCCTTCAGAAATCATGTCTTCCGCCTCCGCATCGAAGAAAGCCGCTGACCAGCCGGCCAGACCCCCTGTTCCGTCCCAGTCCGAGCCGAAGCCGATGGTGGAAGGTAGCCGCCGCGGTCAGAGACGCTCGATACCGACCCTGGACGGCGGCCCAAGCCTCTCGCTCGATCAGTTCCGAACCAATGAACAGATCAAAGAGGCCATAGCCGCCCTTCAGGAACGACGGAGTGCTCTCAACGCGCCTCCTGCTATCACCCCCTCGGCCTCCCGCCGGAAGTCCAAGCGGAAGCTCAAGGCGTTACTGGCCGAGCGATCGCCAGGAGGCTCTCATCCGCAAGAAGAGGCGCTCGGCAGCCGGGGCACCTCTGTCTTCGATCGCCTGGGCAGTGACCCGACACAGCGACCGGGCGGCCGGCCCGGCCTACGAGACGACGGAGTTTGAGTCCGTCACCAGGAGCTCGGCCTACCCAGCTCCCAGAAGGCAGCCCAGCCGTCTGGCTCCCCCTTGCCAAATTGCCGAGGTCGGCAGCAGCGGAGTCCGGAGATCGGTACACGGTCGCCTCGGCTCCCGCTCCCAAAGCCGATCAGCGAGCAACCGAGCCACGGCGATTGCCGCATTGCAACGTCATCTCGACGACGTGAAGGCGCTCCTGCAATCCAGGGCAGACGCCATGAAGACAATCGCCGAGCGAAGCGAGCCGCTCGCGATCGACATCGAGCTCGCCCCCGTGCAGCACAGGATCGCTCCCCCGCAAACACCCGTGTACGAGGGGCGATCGGACCCCTAGACGCACCTGAGGAAGTTCAACATCTAAATGACCGGGTGTGGGGCATCGGACGCGACGCGGTGCCGAATGTTCCCTCTGATGCTGGACGACCTCGCCCACCGGTGGTACACCTCATTGCCACCTCGGTCCATTGGCTCCTTTAACGAGCTGGTGCACGTATTCATGGAACACTTCGCCACCAGGGTCATCCGGCCAGAAGGTCGCCTTCGCATGATGCAAATCAAGCAGGGAGAAGAGGAGTCTGACTCGGACTACATCGACCGGGTAGACGTGATCATCCTCAACGGCGAGCCCATAAACGATGAGACCGCCCTCTACGCGGTCCTAGGAGGTTTTCAAGGCTTCTCGCCTATGTTCAGGCATCTCACGAAGACCCTACCGACGACCTACGCAGCCTTCCGGGCTAGAGTCGCAGATTTCCTGTCCAGGCAAAGGCTTCTTCTTAGCCTAGGAGTAGAGCGATCGGCACCCGCGCGACGACCTCCAGTCTCCCAGCCCGATCGCTACTATCCAGCAGAGCCGGAGGACTCGGTCACCACCTACAGTCTACCATTTTAAATGAGGGACTAACTCCCGCCCGATCGCCGATATCGACCTACGAATAAAGCGATCGGCTGCCGAGCGACGATCGCCAGTCTTCCGGCCCAATCGCCGATCATCACGCTACATCATCAGCAATCCGGAGGACACGATCGCCGTCTGATCCAAAGATTTAACATGAGGAACTAAGGCTCGCGATCGCCTTCACCGCACATCATAAAGCCATGGCCCTGGCAGTCGATGGAACCGGCTGCTTCGGCCATGCAAGGTCCCTTTCGGCTGAGATCGCCCGCCCTTCGTTTAAATACGAGGCCGGCGTAGTCTGAGGGCTCTCCAACATTAATCAGTGGACCCATGCCACAACCCCGTCTAAACGTACACCGTCGAGGTCGGCCATCTCCATGGCTGGCCGAGGTGGAAGCAGAGCTAACAAGCCGCGGGCGTGGAGTTGATTCATCCGACGCTGCCCCGCGCAAGGACTCCTCTAGACCGAGACCGCACGCCCTTCGTTTAAATACGAGGCGAGTGATAAGTGTCATTTTTGTACACTTATCCATGGTTTGTATTGATAAAATTCACCCATAATTGAGCTAGTCTACTCGTTTTTTGCTTTTAATTTATTAGTTTTAATAATTTTATTTTTATTGGATGATGATCGGATTAAATAACTGAATTACTCAAGAAACAACATGTTTAATAAATATTCTCTTTATTGAATTTTGATATATTCATGTTGTAGGGCTTTCTGAGACGAATTCGGCAGTCTTTCCGGATTCAAAATCAGAGTTATATATCAAAAGTTATCATCCGAAGAAGATCTGGGGCAAAAACGCAAAGTCTGAGGAATTCTGGGCTGAAAACGTAACTATCAAAGCTTCAAATGAGCAAATTTTGGAAGCCACGTTACGGCCGTAACATTCAGGAGTTACAACCGTAAGTCACCTCAGTTACGGCCGTAACTCCTGAATGTTACGGCCGTAACTCTTGACAGATTGCTATGATTTGTCTAATTTTTTATACTTTTTGTGTATTATTGAGGGGATGGCTGGCATTGATCCGATATAATGTAATAATGCTGTAGTTTTGGAGCTATTAGATGACTTTAGGTGTATAAATAGACCCCTTAGATCCTTCATCATTCACCATTCATCATATAATTTTCCATTTTCTTGTAAACTTTTCTTTTTGTGTGAAGAACACACTTGTGTTCTTGAGTGATCTTTGTAAGTGTGGTGTAGTATATGTTGTTCAGAGAGTTTATTGCTTCTATCTCCTTTATCTACTAAGGGAGTTAGGATCAATTCTTTCTCTTGATTCAACTAAGAATGACCACCAAAGCTTGTAATATGTGTAATAAACCCTTTATGGGCTAAGTTTCTTAAGTTGGGATTATAAACAAGGTTAGTCATGTTATTTATGTTTGTATAAAGATATATTATGAATTACTTATTATTGTGTGTGATTTTCATTGTTTTAACAATCTTTATTTATTTGGCCAATTAATGAAGATATTTATGATCTTCATATGTTTCAAAGAAAATATGTTTGATTAGATCAAATGATCTTCACTCTAAGTTGTTCTAGGGGATAGAAATATACCCTAGTCCTTAGATGATTCATTGAGTTATTTTCACAAATCCTAATGCTATGTATTGAAGCCAATCAACATAGAAATATAGTGGATTGATTCAATATGTAAGGGCGTTTATAGTTCGAAGAGAAACCGTCTTTTTAAGGAAAATCGAATCTACACAACATAATAAGTAAATTCATCTTATGATCTTCAATACATCTTTTATAACTAATGACGAACTAAGTTTGTAATCCCAACTATTTCATTTTATCGATAATCAATCTATTATTATTGCTATCTTTTTATTTCCTTATAATATTAGAACTATTATTGCAATTTCTTTGCAATTATTAAACCAAACTTTTTAATTGTGTGTTTCACTCATCTTAAGTATCTATAAAAATAGACTAATAGTGTATAATTCAAATTATAACATAACTTCCTTGTGGGATCGATAAACCGGACTCAAAAAGTCCACTTTACTACTTGATACGATATCGTGCACTTGCGATAGTTACACAAAAAGCGTGTCAAGTTTTTGGCGCCGTTCGGGAAGTATAAGTTATATTTGAAATCTTACATTATAAACTATTTTTGTAGGTACAAATTTCTCGACGTTGTAACTTAGTACTAAATTGTGTTTGTCGGTCAAGTGGCGGATAACGGTACTCCGTGACTATTAAAGTCGGATTTTCATTTCCCACAACAAGCGATATTTGTATATATTTTTTTCTTTTCCTTGTCTTTTTTTTTTTTTTTTTTTTTTATCATGGATGAAACATTGTTTAAAATTGAAAAAAAAAGATTTCCCTTTCTAAGCAAAAATGCAAATTTAAAAATTTACAAGACAAGGCTTGAAATGATGAGGTTGCTTACGAATAAAAGCATAACTTTTGACATAAGATTCATTATCGAAGACAAAGTAATAATATAAGGTGAATTCACGAAACACCAACTAGATTTTTACCAGGCTTGGAAAAGTTCATATGCAAAGAAAGCAGCGAGCAAAGATTCTAGCCGTTTGCTATAAATGTGCTAGATGGAACTGTAATGCAAAATGTCGATCTTTAGGAATTCCATCTACAAACAGAGAAGATAAAATTCAGTTCATTAATGATGGTCTGAATAAGGAGAATTTAGATAATATCGAAATTTCTCTTGACACGCATCTAGTGGACTTGTGTATTACGAATTCAATGTTTGTGGAATAAATTCAAACCAGAATATGAACAACGTCTTGGGAATCGACGTTAAAAGACCTGTTTGCCAATTTGTAAGAAAATTGGATGGGAAGCTTCTCCCGACTCATAGAAGGCGTTTAGGCCGTTTCGAACGTAAAATCAGAGGAAGATGTGAGCCACAATCACAACTACTGTACATACGCGTAAGTATCTTTTATTTTTGTCGTGTGGTGAGATTTTCTGAATAAAAAAATTGTGATACGCGATAAAAGCTTTCATTATTCTATTGAGTAGTTGAAGCACAATCAAACGCAATCACAAACTTGTTAAACAATTTTTACCTTCTTTTTCTTCTATAAATAAACTTTCTACTGGTTTTTTTCATTCATCCCTCAAACTTGCACTTTTCTCTGTTTCTCTCTAAATTTTTCTTTTCTTTTCAAAAATGGAGTCATCATCTTCAACAAAAAAATTTTACACAGTCTGCATTTTTGGTGGATCTAGTTCTGGAAAAGAGGCATGCTTCACCGGCGACCCACAACTTGGGTCGTACCTTAGGAGAAAAATGCATTCATGTAGTTTACGGAGGAGGAAGTCTAGGATTAATGGGACGAGCTGCTGCTTCTGCCTATATGGAAGGAGTAAGAGTGTTAGGAGTAATCCCAAAACCTCTGGCAGAAAGTAAAATCACCGGGTCAACTATTGGAGATGAGTTTAGATCTGTCAATATGCAAGATCGCATAACTCACATGATAAATAATTCTGGCGCCTTTATCGCCCTTCCCGGTGGTTTTGGCACCCTTGAGGAACTTTTTCATGTGGTTACGAGCCCGACTAAATGTTCATCAAAACCAATAGGAGTGCTTAATGTCAATGGTTTCTTTGATGGTTTCTTGTCTTTCATCGACTACTCTGTGAAAAGGGCTTTATTTAGGCGTGCAAAGCGAATCATAGTCGTTGCAACAACACGAGAAGAACTAATCGAAAAACTCAATGAATTTGTTCCTCAACCAGATCGATTCTAGCTAAAATTATGCAGGTAGAAGATTTTACCGTGAGAAAGCGAAAAGTAGATTCATTCCTCTCCCTTTGATAACCCATGTCGGACCCCTTGTATTTTTACTTTTTGTCGTGTGAAATAAACGTGCTAAATGATGACAAACTTAAGGAGTTTCTTCTTGATCTCTTGACGCGCATCTATTCACTATTTATGTATTTTTATTTCATTACTGTAATGTTTATTTAGTGTTTTGCTTTTATAAAAACTTTGATGGCAGCGTAAGGCGACTCTTCGGACTTTCTTGATGCGCATCTAAAAAATTATGTTATACTTACGAGTATATTTTATTTTCTTTTGTGTGTGCCTCGTATATTTATTCTCTTGCAGATTCTAAAAGGCGTTAGGCTCAGACATCAACTCTCTTAACAGGGAGTATTCTGCTTTTCTGCATTGATTTTTATTTTATTTTTAAACTGAGGACAGTTTTATTTTCAAGTTTGGGGGTGGTTTGTTTTAGTATTTTGGTGTGTTGTAATTTTGGTGTGGTTTGTTTAATAATTTTGGTGTGTTTTGGTTGATTTGGTTATTTGCCTTAATTTTTTATATATATATATATATATTTATAGTATTTTGATTTTTGAGATTTTTAAATCTGGCCATAACAACAATAAATTAGCTATATACAAACTTCTAAAATCGTTTTAACCGGTAAAAAAAAATTGTATATTCCAAAAATTTTTGAGCCTTAATCTTTCTTTCCAAGCCTTGTAATTATCATATAAAATCGAGTCATTCGTTACCTTGAGAAAAGAAGAATCAATTGGTTGATGAAAAATAAAACTGAAATTTACTTAATTTGTGGAGTTTTTGATTTTTCATGCTTAACTAAAAAATGATTTTCTGTAAAAATTCTATTCCCTAAAAAAAAAAAAGGAGTCATTGGTGAAAAGAGCTACACGTTAGCAAATAACGGTGTGAAAGCTATCACCTAAAAAATAAATGACGAAAAGGAGAAGTGTTGAGCAAAGAATACCTAATTTTGGAAGTCTTAAATTTTGCGAAAAATAAAGGACTAACCATTGTTGGTGCGTAGCTGCCGTCTCAGAAAAATTGGTGAAAAGAGCTACACGTTAGCAAATAACGGTGTGAAAGCTATCACCTTTTTACGAAAAAAAAAAATGAGATAGAAATTGTGTTAGTGAAAAGAGCTACACGTTAGCAAATAACTGTAACACCCCCAATCCATTCAGGGATATTACACGCCGTAGACCCTTTCCTCAAGGATCTACCAGGCTGGTAACGACATTTAACATCTCGACAATGCCTTCGAGGCTACAATGACTCAGTAGACCGATTTGGTCTTTCCACAAATACATACAACTCAAATACAACTCATGCCCACGCGGGACAAAATACAACTACACCGTCTGCATTTATGAACAATACAAAATGAAAATAAAGTACAACTGAACCAACACACGATGCACGGTTCCTCATGTGATTAGTATCGATCATCTTTCATCATCCTTCATGCCGACCCTGTGTTATGCTCCAAAACCTGAATGCAAAAACAGACATCCACCCCCCGAATACTCGGGGGTTAGCAAAACTCCACTGTTTTGCTAGTGCAAATACAAAGTGCAAATCTGAGCCATACAATTCACATTCCACGAATAACAATAACCGAGGATCCTCAAAGATCCAAACGAAACGAAAAGTACTTCCCGAGGCAAGGGTTTGAGAAAGCATTTCAAAAACGAAATATCATAAATCAATGGAAGTAATTTATAAAACAGTTTAGAATGCCATCGAGAGTTTTAATAGAAAACAATTTAGGATTATCAAATCCTAATCTTTCCAAAATCAACAGGGTCACAGCCCAAAGGTTTTGTTTTCGCAATTATAAAACCAACAGCAATACACAAGGTTAAAACCCATGTCACGTGTCTTCGGCGGACATAACATCAATACAATATAATCACCCAAGATACGTAAACCTTGGTCACCAAAAATACAACATCAACTCGTGAATCCAGGGCTATACCATTGGATTCCCTTCGTAACCCGTCGGACCCTCCCAAGGTGAGTAGAATGCGTTTTGAAATCATATACACCAATTCGTGAAGTTTTACTCGTGAATCCGTGGCTATACCATTGGAATTCAATCCGTGGCCCCGTAGAAAACTCCAGAGTTGAGCAAATACATTCACCAAACAAACAACCGCACTCGTGAATCCAGGGCTATACCATTGGAATTCCCTCCGTGATCCCGTCGGACCCTCCCGAGGTGAGCGAAATACATTCACACAATTAACATGTCACAACAAGGATATTCATACAATCCACCAAAGGCAACAAACACAAAGCACGACATAATCGTCAAATCACAATGCACCAAAAATGAGATAATATATGCACACAAGCGTTATCAAGCGCAACATCAACACCAAACATATCCATAGGATTCACATAGTCACTTACAACCCACACAATTTACAAAACACACGCGTTTTGAAAGTGAGCCTTTAACGAGGCTAGTCGAATCTTTTGAAAAACCCGTTTCAAACAAACACACACACATACCAAGACGATCACCAATCATCATAACCACAAAACGAGAAATGTATGGACAAGGTACTTGCCTCGAATAATTAGACGATGACACGAACGGAACGAAAGAGTTGAACACGACCGCAAGGAACCGGCGGAAATGAACCTAACGATTCGAATAGCACAATCACAACCACTTCTAAACGATTACGGAAATGGAATACACCCGGAAACCCGCCTACGATTCATGTATATTCGCACAAAAATAACAACGAGGGCGGACCACAACCAAACCCTCTCGATTCCGTAAAAATCATGAAATATACCATGAATCCGTAGGGAAACTAAGAATACCAACAAGAATAATCATATTCATCAAGAATCCATCAACAAAACGGAAAGAATCGGACAAAACCCCAAAATCCCCAATTATCCAAAAAGGTAGGGTTTCAAGAGATATTACCTTGAGTGATTCAAGTATTAAGATCCGTAGAACACGCGTTAGATTGTTTATCCAAGCCTCACAACCGAAAAGAAATGATGAAAATCGACCCCCGGATGCAGAACTCTCTCCCTCTATATCTCCTCTCTCGCGGCGCAGTGGAAAAATGGGAAAGAAATGAGCTTCACGCTCAAAACAACGCATTTATAGTGTAACACAGCGAGCCTATCGGCCGGCCTATCGGCCGATAGGCTAACCGATAGCCATACAGATGTAGGCGGTAGAGTCTATCGACCCCCTATCGGCCGAAAGGCTCTGGAAGTGCTCGGCCAAAATCAAACGACCATAACTCTCTCGTCGGACTCGATTGACTCACCGTTTGAACCATTGGAAAGCTAATTCGATGTTCTATAATATTGCAAGATTTATAATTTTTGGAGTTACCAAAAATTAATGGTGATCTAACAAAGACGAACTCATACTTAGAAAAGTCGTTTAGTAATCCTGAATTCAACAAAGCGACACGAAACCCGAACACGAATACGAACCGAAGATACGGTTACGAAGTACTCACAAAGACGAATCTAAGAGCTAGTAGAACACACAATTCCGACCACCCGAAGGCTCGAGATTCGACAACGGAAGGTAATTACCCCAAACTTTGGGAAATTACGAAAATGGCCCAAATGCCCGAAAACCACCATACGTGATCGAATAACCAAACCGAAGTTCACAACACGTCTAACAAAGTTAAACGGACTTGCGGGAAACTCGAAACAGCAGTTTCGGTCGAGATTCGCAAGAATCGAACTCAAGTGCGGAAAAGTCGCTAAAAAGCACAGAACTCAACGAAACGACACCGAAACGAACTGGGATGTCAAAAAGTGTAGAATTAATCATTCTCAGAATGACGAAACGGTCATGAGCGAGTCGTCAAAACGGACTCCGACCGAAAAAAAGAAATTACCGGAAATCGAAAATTGCGGATATTACATTCTACCCTCCTTAAAAGAAGTTTCGTCCCGAAACTTAAAACAAGTAGGGAGAAGAAATATTCCGCCAGGAAAAACTCAACGAGACACACAAGAATGCGTAACTAATGCCCAACGGCTAAATGTTACAAACAACGCAAAGGAATATACGGCGTGTAAACACGCTCCACGGTGACCAACACAACGTCGCCGTTAGGGATATAATAAAACCGACAAGTGACAAGCGTCATCAAACGGATACTATAGCCAAGTCAATTATCCGATAATCACAAAACACAACGAACGAAAATCAATATGATTGATCAACCCAACGGTACATCAATCAAAACGCGAGTCAACCGCTGAACAAACACGGAATCCCATCGCCTAAGGGATGGAAGATTGAGAACGAAACTAATTTCCCGAACTAAAGGGAATTACGAAGGAGCCTGAACGTTCAACAATCACGAAACGAGAACAAAAACCGAACAAACAAACGATCGAGACAACAAAAATCGAAGAATCATGTTCGAATCACGAAGAACAATAAAGTTCGACAATAACTCCCAGGGTGATCTGGTGAGAACTACAAGACATGCATTCCCATAAGATCCACAGGAAAGGGAATAGCGATTGAAAAGTCACAACGACAAATATGTTATTCCGAAATGATATCACACTCGTTCGATAAACAAAAACAAGGGCAGGACAAGCTCAGAAATGTCAACGAACATAAATGAGTCGACAAAGTAGAAAATACAGAAGTTCAAAATCCGATCCCTTCGAATAAAAGGACTAGTAGAACCAAATGATGTCACTTCCGAACAAGGTTCACAAGAATCGAACCGAACTCGAAAAAGTCACAGCGATAACCAGATTGACCCAAAACAAGATCACAGCTCGTTCGAACGACGAAACCGAAATACAGAACAAGTTCAGAAAGTATCAACAAACACGAGCGAGTCGATAGACTCGAGAAAGAGAAAATGCAGGAGTCTAAAAACAACACGGGTACTACATTCGACCTCTTATAAAAGAAGGTCGCCCCCGAAACTCACAACAGCGAAATCAAGGTGACGACACAACAAGCAACTGACAGAAACATCCTTCAAAGGCCTCTCAAAGCCGATTCCGATGACTGTGCTGAAGCGCGAACTCCGAAAGTCTCGGTAGCCAATTCACAAAACTGAATTCGGTGTCCCTCGAGTCCACACTTGAAATGTGTTACCGACGAGAAGGACAATTTACACGTGCATGCCCCGGCACATCTCGATTGAAACGCCTCGGCTCGGCATACCGAAAATACAAATGCTAGATACAATGGGGCATAACGTCGCAAAACAACATAGCGGAGATGCCAACTCAGCACAACAAGGAATCATAATACATATCATATACAACGATTATCATCGTAAAATAATACACACAAACACTTCAGCAACGACGGTATCGTTCGGCGACCTCAACGGCCCGAACGATAACCAGCACATAATTACAACCATCATGAAACAATCATACATGTACACAAATGTACAACTCAAGCTTTAACAACCCACACTCGTGCGACAACACGCAAATCACCACGAGGTGATAACAGAACACTAGTTCACACCTCTCACTGAGGTCTTTTACAACATATGCGTGTCAACGACTCGACGTTCATGCCACCAATTCGATCACAATTCGGGGTTAACACCGTAACGAAAGTTCGAAAACCCTACACGCATTTCCGGTCCGCAAACAGGAATGATAGGTTTTAAAAACGAAAACCACCTTTGAAGACAGTTTGGAAACACCAGTTGATCTTGAGTATCATTTTACAAAAAGTAGTACAAACACCATTATCGAGACTTTGAAAATCATCTAGCGTTTGAACAAAAATGAGGACACCTTTCCTTTAGTGAAAAACTGTCAAAATATTCGACCCTTGGGTCTAAGCAAGCATTTGAAAATATCTCAAAAATATTTTTGGTCCTCAACCGGAAATTTTTGAAATGAATTGCGGCATTAGAAAACGCCTTGAAAACACCGCAAGAAAATAATTCGTTTAAAAGTACGTCTCGAATTTTAATTTTCTAAGATACTCAAGGTTTTCAAAATAATTCAATGGGCTAGAATGCCCAAAAATTTGGTAATTACAAGGAACAATATAGCGCCGTGGGTCCCGCACCTAACCCACCATGCTAAAAACCAATTACAAGAATGCCCAAAAAGGTCGATGACGGTAGTACTTATCAAAACTCACAAAATCATTTGAAAACACCCAACTACCGTCAAAGCGGTCAAGGCCAACAACTCGGTTAAAGGAATCGATTTTGAAATAAAATTGATCGGTAAGATACCGAAAGCTATCACAAAGGAACTCACGCAATGGAAAAAAAAGAAATAGAGTCCAACATGCACAATCCAAAGAACTACTCCTCACATGAAAGAAATATGAGAGTCAAATAGTCACGTATCAAGAAATCAAAATCCATAAGAGGATTCCGTCACTTAGCAAATAAATCATAAAAATAGCTCGTGTCACACGAGGCACAACACAAAGAAGGAGACTTACGACCCACAGTCGCACGAAGATGATGATCGCCCACGATACTAATCACGACCAACAAACTCGGGCACGACGTCGCGACACGACTCGATCGGATAAAATCCGACGAGACAAAAACTCGATAGACACCATCGACCCGGCGGCTAGGTTTCCACAACCTAAGCTCGATACCATTTATGTAACACCCCAATCCATTCAGGATATTACACGCCGTAGACCCTTTCCTCAAGGATCTACCAGTGGTAACGACATTTAACATCTCGACAATGCCTTCGAGGCTACAATGACTCGATGGACCGATTTGGTCTTTCCACAAATACATACAACTCAAATACAACTCATGCCTGCAGGGACAAAATACAACTACACCGTCACGGCAGGAACAATACAAGAATGGAAAATAAAGTACAACCGAACCAACACACGATGCACGGTTCCTCATGTGATTAGTATCGATCATCTTTCATCATCCTTCATGCCGACCACGTGTTATGCTCCAAAACTGAATGCAAAACAGACATCCACCCCGAATACTCGGGGTTAGCAAAACTCCACCTGTTTTGCTAGTGCAAATACAAAGTGCAAATACGAGCCATACAATTCACATTCCACGAATAACAATAACCGAGGATCCTCAAAGATCCAAACGAAGCGAAAAGTACTTCCCGAGGCAAGGGTTTGAGAAAGCATTTCAAAACGAAATATCATAAATCAATGGAAGTAATTTATAAAGCAGTTTAGAATGCCATCGAGAGTTTTAATAGAAAACAATTTAGGATTATCAAATCCTAATCTTTCCAAAATCAACAGGTCACGACCCAAAGGTTTTGTTTTCGCAATTAGAAAACCAACAAAGAATACACAAGGTTAAAACCCATGTCACGTGTCTTGGCGGACATAACATCAATACAATATAATCACCCAAGATACGTAAACCTTGGTCACCAAAATACAACATCAACTCGTGAATCCAGGCTATACCATTGGATTCCCTTCGTAACCCCGTCGGACCCTCCCAAGGTGAGTAGAATGCGTTTTGAAATCATATACACCAATTCGTGAAGTTTTACTCGTGAATCCGTGGCTATACCATTGGAATTCCCTCCGTGGCCCCGTCGAACCCTCCGAGGTGAGCAAATACATTCACCAAACAAACAACCGCACTCGTGAATCCAGGCTATACCATTGGAATTCCCTCCGTGATCCGTCGGACCCTCCCGAGGTGAGCGAAATACATTCACACAATTAACATGTCACAACAAGGATATTCATACAATCCACCAAAGGCAACAAACACAAAGCACGACATAATCGTCAAATCACAATGCACCAAAAATGAGATAATATATGCACACACGCGTTATCAAGCGCAACATCAACACCAAACATATCCATAGGATTCACATAGTCACTTACAACCCACACAATTTACAAAACACACGAGTTATGAAAGTGAGCCTTTAACGAGGCTAGTCGAATCTTTTGAAAAACCCGTTTCAAACAAACACACACACATACCAAGACGATCACCAATCATCATAACCACAAAACGAGAAATGTATGGACAAGGTACTTGCCTCGAATAATTAGACGATGACACGAACGGAACGAAAGAGTTGAACACGACCGCAAGGAACCGGCGGAAATGAACCTAACGATTCGAATAGCACAATCACAACCACTTCTAAACGATTACGGAAATGGAATACACACGGAAACCCGCCTACGATTCATGTATATTCGCACAAAAATAACAACGAGGGCGGACCACAACCAAACCCTCTCGATTCCGTAAAAATCACGAAATATACCATGAATCCGTAGGGAAACTAAGAATACCAACAAGAATAATCATATTCATCAAGAATCCATCAACAAAACGGAAAGAATCGGACAAAACCCCAAAATCCCCAATTATCCAAAAAGGTAGGGTTTCAAGAGATATTACCTTGAGTGATTCAAGTATTAAGATCCGTAGAACACGCGTTAGATTGTTTATCCAAGCCTCACAACCGAAAAGAAATGATGAAAATCGACCCCCGGATGCGTAACTCTCTCCTCTATATCTCCTCTCTCGCGGCGCAATGGAAAAATGGGAAAGAAATGAGCTTCACGCTCAAAACAACGCATTTATAGTGTAACACGGCGAGCCTATCGGCGGCCTATCGGCGATAGGCTAACCGATAGCCATACAGATGTAGGCGGTGAGTCTATCGACCCCTATCGGCCGAAAGGCTCCTGGAAGTGCTCGGCCAAAAACTGAAACGACCATAACTCTCTCGTCCGGACTCCGATTGACTCACCGTTTGAACCATTGGAAAGCTAATTCGATGTTCTATAATATTGCAAAGATTTATAATTTTTGGAGTTACCAAAAATTAATGGTGATCTAACAAAGACGAACTCATACTTAGAAAAGTCGTTTAGTAATCCTGAATTCAACAAAACGACACCGAAACCCGAACCTGAATACGAACCGAAGATACGGTTACGAAGTACTCACAAAGACGAATCTAAGAGCTAGTAGAACACACAATTCCGACCACCCGAAGGCTCGAGATTCGACAACGGAAGGTAATTACCCCAAACTTTGGGAAATTACGAAAATGGCCCAAATGCCCGAAAACCACCATACGTGATCGAATAACCAAACCGAAGTTCACAACACGTCTAACAAAGTTAAACGGACTTGCGGGAAACTCGAAGCGTGATTTCGGTCGAGATTCGCAAGAATCGAACTCAAGTGCGGAAAAGTCGCTAAAAAGCACAGAACTCAACGAAACGACACCGAAACGAACTGGGATGTCAAAAAGTGTAGAATTAATCATTCTCAGAATGACGAAACGGTCATGAGCGAGTCGTCAAAACGGACTCCGACCGAAAAAAAAGAAATTACCAGAAATCGAAAATTGCGGATATTACAATAACGGTGTGAAAGCTATCACTAAAAGGGATGTAGTTTATGAGAAGATTTGAATTAATTAGCAGCAGAATTTCAATACACTCAATTTTGTAAAAATCACAATATTTGATGACGCCAATGAAATTCTTCTTCATATTGAGTCGAAAAATAAACGAGTGATCGAGAGCAACCATTAAAGGGAGTCGTGTGTATCACGAGTGGGAAAGAAATAATCAACCTTTTGGGGGGAAAACCTTACATTTTGGAATTACAAAATAAAAACCGTGTTTTAACTTCAAAAATATTAGTAGATTTATTTTGAATCTTGATTCATTTCTATCTACTGTATAAAGCTGGTTGTTGTTTATTAATGGCATTTTGATCTCCTTTTCTCTTTTTATATTTTAATTTATGTGTGTATTAATTTTCTTATTTTTTTTTTTTTTATTTTTATTTTTATTTTTTGGAGTGTGAATAATAAAGAGTCTTGCTCGGGACTAGCAAGAATTCAAGTTTGGGGGTGTGATAAGTGTCATTTTTGTACACTTATCCATGGTTTGTATCGATAAAATTCACCCATAATTGAGCTAGTCTACTCGTTTTTTGCTTTTAATTTATTAGTTTTAATAATTTTATTTTTATTGGATGATGATCGGATTAAATAACTGAATTACTCAAGAAACAACATGTTTAATAAATATTCTCTTTATTGAATTTTGATATATTCATGTTGTTGTGCTTTCAGAGACGAATTCGGCGGTCTTTCGGATTCAAAATCGAGTTATATATCAAAAGTTATCATCCGAAGAAGATGCAGGGCAAAAACGCAAAGTCGAGGAATTCGGCTGAAAACGTAACTATCAAAGCTTCAAATGAGCAAATTTACGAAGCCACGTTACGGCCGTAACATTCGGGAGTTACAACCGTAAGTCACCTCGATTCTGGCCGTAACTCCTGAATGTTACGGCCGTAACTCTTGATGATTGCTATGATTTGTCTAATTTTTTATACTTTTTGTGTATTATTGAGGGGATGGTGGCATTGATCCGATATAATGTAATAATGCTGTAGTTTTGGAGCTATTAGATGACTTTAGGTGTATAAATAGACCCCTTAGATCCTTCATCATTCACCATTCATCATATAATTTTCCATTTTCTTGTAAACTTTTCTTTTTGTGTGAAGAACAAACTTGTGTTCTAGAGTGATCTTTGTAAGTGTGGTGTAGTATATGTTGTTCGAGAGAGTTTATTGCTTCTATCTCCTTTATCTACTAAGGAGTTAGGATCAATTCTTTCTCTTGATTCAACTAAGAATGACCACCAAAGCTTGTAATATGTGTAATAAACCCTTTATGGGCTAAGTTTCTTAAGTTGGGATTATAAACAAGGTTAGTCATGTTATTTATGTTTGTATAAAGATATATTATGAATTACTTATTATTGTGTGTGATTTTCATTGTTTTAACAATCTTTATTTATTTGGCCAATTAATGAAGATATTTATGATCTTCATATGTTTCAAAGAAAATATGTTTGATTAGATCAAATGATCTTCACTCTAAGTTGTTCTAGGGGATAGAAATATACCCCTAGTCCTTAGATGATTCATTGAGTTATTTTCACAAATCCTAATGCTATGTATTGAAGCCAATCAACATAGAAATATAGTGGATTGATTCAATATGTAAGGGGCGTTTTATAGTTCGAAAGAGAAACCGTCTTTTTAAGGAAAATCGAATCTACACAACATAATAAGTAAATTCATCTTATGATCTTCAATACATCTTTTATAACTAATGACGAACTAAGTTTGTAATCCCAACTATTTCATTTTATCGATAATCAATCTATTATTATTGCTATCTTTTTATTTCCTTATAATATTAGAACTATTATTGCAATTTCTTTGCAATTATTAAACCAAACTTTTTAATTGTGTGTTTCACTCATCTTAAGTATCTATAAAAATAGACTAATAGTGTATAATTCAAATTATAACATAACTTCCTTGTGGGATCGATAAACCGAACTCAAAAAGTCCACTTTACTACTTGATACGATATCGTGCACTTGCGATAGTTACACAAAAAGCGTGTCAGCGAGGCGCAGCCTAACAGAGGACCCTCATAATAAAGTGAGTCACGAGACACTCAATGTCTTCGCGCACCAAGACACGGTCATGGAGTCGGTCCATCGATCTCCGCGACTATGCACGATTCCTCAAACAAAGCGAAACCACCAAGTTTCCGAGGGGGATCGGCCAATGTTGTTTTTGCAGGTACAAAGACCGAAAGATAGCTAGCCAATCGACCATGATAGCCCAAGTCCTAAGTCAGCTCAGCAAGATCGCCCGTCCTCTTCCTTACACGATCGCCAGCAAGAACCACCTCGCCCCATGTCTTCAACATAGGAGCAAGCTGGGGGGCAATTGTTGTGTCAAGAATAAACACTTTCCGACCGGCGATCGCCTCGGAGGTCGGGCGACCGAGTCACTGCCGAGCAGCCGAGGCAGAACTACCGATCAGCGACCAGGCGGCCGAGCCTTAACCCAGCTGACAAGCTACATCTGCCGACCGAAGGTCCCAGGACCAGTCCCGGTGCCGAGCGATCGACATCAAATACGATCGCCTCTCGGTACTCGGCGGCCAAACTCTGGCGGCCGACAAGCGGGCGACCATCCCTCGGCACTGCCGACCCTTGGCGACCGACTCCTGCGACCAATTAAAGGCGATCCCCTCTCGGCACCTGCCGACCGACCCTTGGTGACCGACCAATGCCGATGGCGACCTCTGATGACCAGCTGAAGACGACCGCCTCATGTCAATCAGGGCCGATGGCCATCCAGTCGGCAAAGGCCGAGCCTCAAGACTGGCACCACGTGCAAGAGCCGAGACAAGATCCGCGAATCACGGGGCATTGACCACAGCCTGGCAGAATCTCTCCACCCGGTAGGCAAGCCGCGAAAGGCATCGGTAGGGCCGCATGTGACCGACTCGGATGCGTCTTTGGCCCCTCATTAGACCGCCCGGTGGTTACTGCTGGAGCTTTGGACTTTAGGAAGGCGCGAGATCTTCCTTGGACTTTAGCCCGGCCGGGTGATCGCCCCATTATAATATTGGCCGGCGGACGATCGCCCCATTATTATAATGGCCGGAAGGCGATCGCCCACCAAAGGACAGGACCCGGCTGCCACTATATATACAAGGCACCCTGCACTCGGCCATCTCTCTGGCATTATCGCGATTTCAGCACATTAGACAGAATCAATACCCAACACTTGGCTATCTCCAACTCTTGGCAACAGCTATCATTCGGTCCTTCTTCTCCCGGCCTCTCTCATCCAGAAAACGATCGGCAGGGACGAAGAACACCGAGCTTCGCTCAAGAGCCGGATTAACAGAGTCTTTTTACACTCATTGTATTTAGATTTCTCTCATTAATACTTGTATCCACGAATATTCGTATTAATACCATCTCGCGAGAGCATTCAAGCCCGGGCCTAACAAACCCGGCAAATCTTGTATTATTTATCTTCTCTCGGAAGTGCTCCCGCAATTGTTGTTTGTTGTCCATCTTCCAGCAGTATTTAATCATCGGATAGATATTTTGGGCAACAACACCGTTATCTTGAATTGTTTGTGTTTTGACGTCGGACATTTTCTTATTGATGAGAATCGGAATGATTTCTATCGCGATACTCTATTTGTTTCTATCGCATAGCCGTTTTAGTCGGGTGCAACTTGTTGTAGCGTACGTTTCTTCGATTAAATGTGTGCATGTGATGTGGTATGTGATGCGTCATTAATTGCTCGTTGTTGTTTGAAACATTGTCGGTGGCGTTGCGTTAGTCGTCGTGGGGCGTGTTTTTACGCCGTATATTCCCTTGCGTTGCTTGTAACGTTTCGCCGTTGGGCACGAATTTTTTTCGGTTCTTGTGTATCTCGTTGAGTTTTCCTGGCGAGATATTGCTTCTCCCTACTTGATTTAAGTTTCGGGACGAAACTTCTTTTAAGGAGGGTAGAATGTAATATCCGCAATTTCGGATTTCCAGTAATTTTATTTTTTCGGCGGAAGTCCGTTTCGACGACTCTCGTGGGACCGTCTCATCATTCTGAGAATGATTAATTCTGCACTTTTTGTCATCCGAGTTCGTTTCGGTGTCGTTTTGTTGAGTTCCGTACTTTTTGGCGACTTTTCCGCACTTGAGTTCGATTCTTGCGAATCTCGTTGGAAATTACTGTTTCGAGTTTCCCGTAAGTACGTGTAACTTTGTTAGACGTGTTGTGAACTTCGGTTTGGTTATTCGATCACGTATCGTGATTTTCGAACGTTTTGGGCTATTTTCGTAATTTCCCAAAGTTTGGGGTAATTACTTTCCGTTGTCGAATTTCGAGCCTTCGGGTGGTCAGAATCATGTGTTCTCTTAGTGTTCGGATTCGTCTTTACGAGTACTTCGTAACTGTGCTTTCGGTTTACGTTCAGGTCTGAGTTTCGGGATTTTTCGGACCGTCGGAACGACCGAGTCTGGGCCGGACACATGCGCGAACGGCCACAGAGCAATGCCACGCCTTGTGCCGTGTCTTCTTGCGGGTCGGCCAGGACCAGCAACTGCCGAGACACGGCGAGACACCGGCCGATCTGGGCCGTTTCTTTGCCGTGTCCGGCAGGGCTATAAATATGGCAGAGCAGTTGGATTTTTCTTCATTTTTCTCACTCGTTTCTTCCTCTTCCGCGGCTGGAGCTTTTATGATCATGGAGGGATGTTGTTAGGGGTTAAATCCATGAAGTTTTGAAGTTCATAACATCGATTAATCGTTCCATAACTTGCTCCGATCGACCGAATCAAGGCAAGTTTTCTTAAAATATAGTTTTGGGGATTTTGTTCGATTTGTCCGTTTAATCCATTTTAACTCAGAATATTGATGGATTGATGATTGTTAAGCTATATTATATCTAATTCCTTGTTATTCCACGATTGGATTACCACGGATTTGTCGTTTTATTGAGTATTTTATCGACGCCTTGAAGGTGTTCGATAAAATGTCACAAAGAGAATTCGAGCGTTCTACCATTATTCTTCCTCGTATGATCGATGATTTATTGATTATATGTTGTTAGGGTCGAATTCTTGTGAAGAACTCGAGTCGGAACCCTTCCGTTCGTTGTCTTCTTTGGGGTCCGAGCTTCCCGGTCGAACCGTGTTCTTCGGAGCGTTTGGTAGCGGTTATTAAGGCAAGTATCTTACTATACGACTTGTATCTTGCGACTAGTAATTATGTATGAGATGTGTGATGATTTTGCTTGCCTTCGTAATTATGTTCCGTTTGAGTTGGTTGTGTTTTCCGTAATTTGAAGGCTTTGCGATAATATTGTTATATTAGTATACGTGTTAGGCGTTGTGCCATTTGTGCAGGATTGCGCCGTACATATGGGACGGTCGTACACTTGGTTGTGTAATGTAATGTGTACCGAACGTGTGTTATGTTGGATATGTGTCGTTGATTGACGATAGTCGTTGCGAGTGTTGAGATTGCGTTATGTGCAGGTGATGTACGATTTTGTGGTGATCAATGTGATTGATCAATTGTGCTCATTGTTGTATGTAATGTGAATGTAAATATGAATATGTGTGTGACCGCTAAGTTCACTTGTGTTGGTCCTACGGGACCTACGAGGATTCGTGGCAGTGGACTACGGGGTCAGAACTTAGTGAGGTACTGAGGTCCAATCGTCTTTGATGCAGCGAGGCCTACGATAACGCATGGCAGTGGACCATGAGTTTCGGACACAGTACGTCCAACCGGGTGAGCTCGACGGGGCTTACGGTGACACGTGGCAGTGGACTACGGTGTCAGGACTGTGTGTGTGGTTGTTGAGATTGATATAGTCCGTGCGGGTTGTTAAGCCTACGGAGACACGTGACAGTGGATCACGGTGTCGGAATTGGTTATGTCTGGTTAATAGTCCGTGCGGGTTGTTGAACCTACGGAGACACGTGACAGTGGATCACGGTGTCGGAATTGATTATGTTTGTTTAATTGTGCGTGGTGTAGTCCGTGCGGGTTGTTGAACCTACGGAGACACGTGACAGTGGATCACGGTGTCATGAGCATGATTGTTTTCAAATCAAAGTTTTGAAAAGAAAGTTTTAAGAAAGGAATGTTGGGCCGAGCCCCACGAGATTTATGAAATGTTTTCAAATCGTGAATTATTGAAATACAATTTGTGATTTGGGTTAAGACCCTAAGATTTTCGAAAGGTTTGAAATTCTAAAAATTCCCGAGATGATAATCTTATTTTCGAATGCTTCATAGTTTACCTTCCCTTGTGAAAACCTCCCGGGAATATTTTGATACTTGATTATTATATTGGATTCACAATTATTATTTGCTTGTTACATTTCGTATGATTTGATACTTGCACTAGTAAAACAGTGGAGTTTTACTAACCCCCGAGTAATCGGGGGGTGGATGTCTGTTTTGCGTCCAGGTACATGCAGATTCAGGGGAGCAGTCACAGGATTAACACAAGAGGATGACGAGCTGCGATACTAATCATGAGTCGAGAGTTGTCTTGATTTTTGTTGTGTTGTCAGAGTTGATTTCAGTCTTCCGCTGTATTGTATTTCGACCCCAGTGTGGGTAATGTTATTTAAGTCAGTTTTATCGATTGGGTTGTGTGACCTCATCGGTCTGTGTATTCACGTGTAAGTGACCATATCGATCTGTATCATTTTATTGTTTGACCCTGGCTGGGCAAGCATTTGGTTGTTTATGGATGTTTAGCCTGGTAGATCCTTGTGGAAAGGGTCTACGGCGTGTAATATTCCCATATGGTTTTGGGGGTGTTACATTGCTAGTGCAAGTATAAAGTGCAAATACGAGCTATACACAACATATTCCAAGAATATAAAAACTTGATTAATTCCACAATTCAACCCAATGAAGATTTCCCGAGATGTTTCATTGAATAAAATAGTTCAAACCATGAAAAATTCGAATGAGACACGCAGGCTCTTTGAAAAGCATTTAAAAAGTCTCAGGAGTTTTAGAAAGACATTTCTGGGCTAATAAATCTTTAACTCGACAAACCACATAGGGACACGGGCCAAAGAATTGTTTTTGCTCAAAGATACCAATCTGGTCACAAACACAGGGTCCACGACCTAAATCATCCATATCCCATACTCGAGTGAATAACACAACGGTCACACTCGATACATAACCAAACCACAATGTACGGAAACAATCACAGGGCCCGTATCCTTATGCCAAAAATATCGCAACCATGAAACAAATAATATACGACGCTTATACCGGTGCCATTTTAGCCAAGTACCAAGACCTTACATATGATGTATCTCACTTTGGGAATTTGCATATGTGATACTCCGGACATATCACAATTATCGAAAACAACATCGTGCCATATTCATCATCACAAAACAACCTCCCGAGCTATACTGGCCCTGTACCTCTCAAGCAAGATACACACCCCAGAGACACCTCGTCAGGCCCTCCCTGGTGTATAGCCCACCGAGTGATCCGTAGGGATACGCAGCCTACCGGACCCCAGGGGACCCTCACTGGTTTTAACTCGGTTCACACACTCTCAGTAACCACATGGCACAAACCACATTTTCTGAAATTACCACTTTCACAAAATCACGATTCAAAAACATATTCCCCCGAAGTACTTCAAATGTAAATCAAGGTACTTGCTAGGAATGGCCACAACATCCGACACATACTCACATCACACATCATCACAAACTCATCAATAGTACACACGTCCACACACATATACACACTTCTTGTCAGAAAGACATAACCTTAAGTCCACTATCAACATAATCACGCACAACAATACCAAACGTAAAGAAGATATTCCAAAGCACACCACTAGTACATATTCTCAGAACCACACAATCGTTCACAAACACATAAGTAGATTTTATAGAGGACCTTTATCGAGAATATACCGATTCTTTTATAAGTTCATTAAAAATAATTCAATTGCACACCTAGTCAATTACTGACTATAACCACTACGAAATATGAAGTGTATAGGCAAGATACTTGCCTCAATAATTGATACTGGACACTCCGACGAACGTCTCTTAACCGGAAGACTTCGAATGCTCACAACTCTCCGGCGGAAACGACGGTAACACCACCGATCGGAAAACGGCGAACGGAAGGGTTCCGACTCGATTTCTTCGCAAGGAACCTGACCCCAACATCATACCATGAATAAATTGACGATCGAACGAGGAAGAATAATCGTAGAACGCCCGAATCCCCTTTGTGACATTTTATCGAACACTTTCAAGGTGTCGATTAGAAACTCAATAAAACGACAAATCCTCGGCAATCCAACCGTGTAAAAACAAGGGATTCGATATAAAACAACTTAATAATCATCAACCCCTCACTATTCTAAGTTATAACGAATCAAACGGACGAAATCAACAAAATCCCCAATTTTTCCCAAAACTAGGATTTTAGAAAAACTAACCTTGATTCGCTGGATTGAAGGATGTTATGGAGTGATTAATCGATGTTATAAGCTCCCAAACTTCATGGATTAGTTGTATAACAACATGCCTTCGTCACCTCCAAGACTCCAGCGGCGTACACGAAAGGAAGGAAATGAAAAATGAGTGCAAACATGACTGCTCGGTCATATTTATACTGGTACAGCCTAGCGTACGCTAGACTGCAGAGCTAGCGTGCGCTAGCGGGCGGTCATGGTCGATAATGTTCGGCCGGGGCCCGCCATCATGCGCTGAACACGTGCGATATCGGCGCGGCCACAATCCAGAGACTTCCTGGCAAGGCCAGGTAGCGTGCGCAGCCTTCCGGCCATAGCGTGCGCTGCGCCGGCCAGAAGCGCAGTGCGATGTCCGGCAAGAGCGTGCGCTACGTGCCGATCTCCCGATCGTAACCTTCGCCTTATCGCCTCGGCCGACTAGCGCGCAGCCAACCGCCATAGCGTGCGCGCCTCCGGCCGTAGGCGTGCGCTACTTTCCGGCCAGAAGCGTGCGCTTACGCGGTTCTCGCCGCAACCGCCGCCAAGAGCACTCGTCCGGACAAAGGCGGCACTGGCCCGGCCACCGTCCCCAACCGTCCGGCCAGTGTCTGACCACCAAGATCCGACGACTCGATTTTCCGAAATCGCACGGAACGAACACGACAAAATACTCGGGGACAACATCATCGGTCCGAAATGAAAACAACGGATAACAAATCATCACCTACGCTCTTAAACGCCAAAATCAGTTGTCGAGAAAATAATACCGGAACTCGACAACCGGGAAATATCCGAAAAAAAATCCAAAATAACCAGAACGGAAATCGTGGGTATTACAGTAAGGATATACTACCCATTTCATCTTGAATCTTGTTTACAGACCTTGCATTGATACGCAATTCCTCGATTCATTAACCTCTCTTAAAAATAATAAATATAAAAAGAAAAAGATGTTTTAGGATAGAACTAATTCACCAGTACTGACTATGAGGCACTCCCCCGGACCGGTCAGGGCGTTGATCTCTCTCCTCGGATAGAAAAATTCACCCAGTTGGGAATTTACACAACAGGAACTTTAGTGTCCCCTTTAGAATAGCAGCGGGAGAACCAGAGCAAAAATAAATTCTGGAATAATGGCCTAAACAATTTTAACATTTACTCAAAGACGAAAATAAGACAAGAAATAACTTGAGTTACAAAGTGATTATCGATACCTGGTTGGCCGAGAAGAAGAAACTAAGATGCAACGATATAACTAGCACAAAACTTCAAATAAAGACTTGGAAAGAACAATCCATTGTTTCCACAGCCTCTCTTTGTCCCTGTCACGCATATTAAATATAAAGTAACTCCAACAACAACATATAGCAGAAAGCAAGGAAAAAATGTCTGCTTTGCACAACACTTCCTAATATCCAGCCAAACCAAAAAATAAATAATATTCTCATAACCTAAAAAACACAGCATCCAAATTACAACTACGCAAATAAAAGCAACGAAAACAAAAACCTCGAACCATACACTGAAAAGTACCACGCAAACATGCAGATGCGCCCAAAAAACACAAACTTTCCTAGCAGCACCAGCTGAACAGGGACAACTCCGATGACACTAAAAACGCCAACCACCTACAACGGACAAAAAAAACTATTATACAACCTGCTCATTTGTATCAAGCAAAACCAAGAAAACACTTAAAAGCTCAACATATATCATAACACTCAAGTGTAAAAAATCAAACAGGCAAACCTTAATTAAAAACCGTACATGAGACATCATTATACCCACCAAACCAGTCTCCTACACCCCCAAAATTGACATTCTACATACCCCCAAATAGTAATTCTTTATATCCAGCCCACCTAGTAATTCTTTATAACATTTTCGCAACACCTCGAATAAAATAAATAACCAATGAGCTAATATAACCACAGACACCAAAACAAACCCAAAACAACCACCCAAAACAAAGGACAACCACCCAAAATAAACAGACACTGAACCACCCAAAACAAAAGATAAAATAAACAGACACTGATCCACCCAAAACAAAAGACAACCCAAAAACTGACAGAACAAAATAAACAGACACTGAAGCACCCAAAACAAAGGACAACCCAAAAATTGACAGACATCAAGACTCCAATATTCCGAAAATATGAACAAGATGCCAGCAAACCATAATATAACCACAGAAGCCAACAACATCATTACACCCACTAAAACAATTCCTCTGATAAATCGAAGGCGCACTCCAAATAGGGTTTCTCAGAATACGCAAAAACCACATCCACAAAAGAGCAAGCAGCCTGTAAAAAAACAAAGAACGCAATGAAACAAGAAACATAAACAAGCGCAAAATCTAACAAAAAGGAAAAACAAACCCACATGAGCAGATACATCCAAACATATAAATATACAAATACTGAATCGCAGGCAGAGTCGAAACAGGCTGTACACTCAGAAAACACCCACCCACTAACCAGACGATAAGATATAGAAGACAAAATCAACCCAAAGATGTAACCCAAAAGAAAAACAAATCTTGCAAGAAGAAGCCACACAATATAAATGGAGTGACACAAAGCGCCGAGAAGAGAGGAAATGTAACACCCCCAGAGTCATCCAGGAAATATTACAGCGCCGTGGGCCCCGAGATGGAACCCACAAGGCTAAAAGAAATTTTTGCAAATATCTACAAATACTCAAGAAGCCAACGACGGTACTATCTTTAAAAATTCACAAAGACTTATAAAATCCATTTATCAAAAACCGTCGTAAAAACTTATTTGAAATCGCAATGCCAAACAACCGACACTCAAAAGTTTAGAAAACGATTTCCAAAGTAACTTCAGTTACCAGATACCAAAAGAGCATTTCAAAATACTCACGCAGCGGAAAAAGACCAACCATAAAGATACTCTAGCAGCGGAATACAAGAACCAATCAAGAAACTCAATGCACAGAACATGTCCTAGCCAGTATCCTCCGGGAAGCTCATCTCTTCACGACCGCTACAAGCTCGATACTCTAAGAACCTAAAAACAAATCCCACGACGGGGCCAGCCATAATATCCAACAATGATAACCGTCACATCACATTAATAATTACATACCAATGAGAATACAACATAAGAATACGACCAACGTAATCTTACCGCCATAACTTTGCTTACTCAAGTAATTCTCATGAGAATAACCATTATCACATTTCACATCATGTACTCGATTAACCAATAAACTCGAACATAATATCTGTATTGTACCTCAATCAATACTCAAGATTCTCAAACTATCATAACCAACTCACGATACAGAAATATACCAGTTCTGACCAATACGATCCCTCGAATAACATCCTCAAATCCCAAGACGATAACCGATTGTCCATCAAGGACAAATACCAAAAGAAATATGGAACATACCTCGAGATACGAAATACCATTACCATCACGTCAGTCTAATCCGAGATCAGATCAACACAACATACGGACATGGTCCTAACACAAGACCTACAAATGCATACTCACATGACAACGTCAATATGATCACAACAATAACGACAATGTATACTTATGGCAAACCCATAATATACATATGCACAACAACAATACATGGCAATCCGATGATCCAGGCGTTCCTTTGCCTAGATCCCCCGATGATCCCGTCAGACCAACCCGAGGTGGAAAACCCGTCCGATGATCCAGCGCACGCTAGCATAGATCCCCCGATGATCCCGTCGGACCAACACGAGGTGGACATATGACAATAATGCACAACTGCACAAAACAACAGTACACAATACACGGCAACAACAATGCACAAATGCATGACAACGACGATACACGAATGTATCACGACATGACCCGAGTCCTTCGAGAACGATCTCAATGTCTAAACCATCACGAACCATTACCCTCAATACTCGACGGTCCAAAGTATCACGGATTGCAGATAATTCATATCTTCGTCTTTATCACAATATATCCTCGATACCCAAATATACCAATAACCGAAATAAATCATGTACATTATGATTTAACTCCCAGAATCGGAAGAACGATATCCAATCCAAATACCCAAAGTTCACAATAATAATCATCGCTATATGCATTATAAACGAAATGAAACTGAAATCATTCATTAAACATTATAACTGAGCAAGTAATAACTTGCCTCGATACCGACATGACGATGATGAAGCCGCTACCAGTCACAATGCCTTCGTCTACGAGCTCCTCGGCCCCGACCGAAGCAATTCAAGAACATACTCGAACACGACCGCAGCATCCGGTTATAATCACCGATCAATAATCTCAACCTATCGAAGTAATCAAATAACACATATCCGATAACAATTAACAACCGACACGACCAACCAAATCATCTCAACTATTCAACGATATCTACAATACAAACTACAACTCGATGACCATAATCAATCAACACAACCTATCAATAAACCCAACGATTCCACAACTATCCTGATTAACCACAAGTCTGAATAATCCAATTCAAACAATTACGAATTCACAACCACAATGCGATTACGGATACGAGCGTAAAGGAAATCATATTCGACGAACAATCACAATCTTTCCGGATTCCAAATTGATATCATGATTCGTATTTCATTAAGAACATACGAATTCTACCACTACAACCAACGAATATTCGATCTTCATATATAAAAATACCGATAATTCAATATACGATCGTCTTGCTATGTTAAATTCATCAAAAGTTCCTCAAGAACACTAAGGGATTCGAACTCATGTTCATAACCATTAAAACAACATAATTCGATATCCTTTAACATGAATATAATCTTCCAATTCGTAATCCAAGTCATGAATCATCGTATTCTTCAGTACACACTCTATATAACCTCAAGGATTGTAGCAACAACTCCCTAATCATCATCATACGGATCAAATACGGAAAATAATACCAAGAACATCAAGAACTCTATGATTTCATAATCATAATCAACATATTCAAGGTATAAACCATCATTTCACCATCTTCCTTCAACATATAATTCATATAACCTCAAGAATCGAAACAACAACATCTTAATCCTCTTCATACGAATCATTTACGGATAATAATACCAAAATCCGAAATCAAAGTGAAGAATTCAACAACATACCTCAAGAATATGAATAACCCAATCAAACCCTTCAAGAATCATTGATATCTTCATATCCAAGCTTCTAATCCATGCCTCCAAGCTCACAATCGACTTAAAAGTGTTTAGAGCATACTTAGAAGTGAAGAAGGACGGAAAAACAAAGTGAAATGATCAGGAGGAATGAAAGACGAACTTTCATTTTATAAACTGCATCGATCTTTACGTACGTTAACTGTAATACCCCGATAAGGCGGCCATTACAGTGCCGTGGACCCCACACTGGGATCCACCAGGCGATATCCAAAGTAAAGATTAAATACACAATACATGTGATACCGAACCACAAAGCATAGTACTTACTCCGATGTGGAGTTTACAGCAGTATGGCCTACGGCCTTATTACACACATGATCCAAAACATAAGTATAATCCATATGGAGATGAATTATACCTCAAATAACAATACATTTGTTGAAACTTAAAATGAAGCGGAAAATAACATTACACGGTACGAACATGACCGGACACGAAAGACTTGGGCCCCCCCGAACTAGTATCCTTCGAACCCTTCGTCATCACCTTGATCTTCCCGTGCCTTGCCTTTTCCTCGACCTAAAATACAACACAAGTATTTCGCCCAACACAGGGTCAGATATACATGATAAATGATTCTCAAGATAGTATACAATTCACGCATATAAGATTTCAAGAATAACGCCCCGACTAACGAACATACCCCTCGGGCGTATGAACGCTCAGTCACAAAACGTCGAACACATCCAAGTATAAAAATGGACTGTGAGCGACTAAGATAGTACGGCTCAAGAGGGACATCACAATACGCCCGATCCGAATATGTGTCAGTGCACATGTCCACCCCGTATACGGAATCCAGGATATACGTGGGACAATGTACCTAATTAGCCTCAACGAACTACGTCTCGTGTGCACAGCCTTTCACGGAAAATATTCATGCATGACTATATATGTGCCCGGCTAAAAATCCTACACAATATCCAATCGGAACGTAGATATGACTCCGGATATGTCACGATGCAACATGACAACGAATTCAAGAATTTCACAAAATCCGCATAAGGATCGAGGACTCACCGAGATGACAACAAGATCAACAATATCAAGGGTCCAAAAGTAACGAACTTGGGAATACAACCCCATGATGAAAAACGGGACATCATTAAGAGCAACATCAAATCACAAGACACAAGTTCATAAGTGTTTCATATACACGAAATGCATAATCATCATAAGAATCCACACATCATTATAACCAAGCAAGATAACTTGCCTCAATACGGAGACGGGAATAGTCCTCTTCTTGTCGGAACGAACGAACGGTCCTCAACTAATATTGTGTACTCGAACAATCAACCTTGAATGAAGTATATTTTTCTCATTAATACGTTTATATGATCATCTACACCGAATTTTCACGAGATAACATCTTAATTTCCGATTGAGTAGTTTAACTTCTAAAGTGTTACTTTAAGAACCTTATTCATACCATTCAATTCTCACCATTGATTACAAGATGATACCAAATGTTTGTTGGATTAAGAATCATTCCATAATGTTTTAAACAATAATCTCTTATCCTTTAATCTTATCAAGAACATCTCAAATGATTAAAAGTAAAATCTGCACTACATACAATTACTTATGTTGAGTTAATTAGTTGTAAATCCATATCATGGTTATGAAGATGATCTCAAGTTTAGCATCACTCTTATACTCTTCCAACTGACTTGGGGATTCAAACAACACACTTCTGAATTCACTTAGCCTAGGTTCAAGAAGATTAGTTCATTCTTCTAATGATCAACAAGGTTTCTTAAAACATTTATGGTAATTATTCCAATAATCCATTTACATTACAATGGAACAAGGATTATTATTATACCAATGGTGTTATAAGTCTAGCAAGGAGAGTGTGGTTAAACTAAACATGATCATTACCATATTAAAACACCAAGAACACACCATTACCAACCCTCTAATCATCATGTTCATCATTAAGTTGTTGGAAGCTTAACTACAACATGTTTACTTTGATTAATTCATCACTAGGTGAAATATACTTAATCACTATCATATTAAATTCGAGATTATAGGGTTAAATCGTAGAACATACCTTCAGAAATGGAGAACTATACACCAAACCACAAGAACACAATATAAGCTTCAAGAATGTCTCCAAGTTCCAATCAACAAGCTCCAAAATCAAAATGTAAAGCTCCAACACAAGTAGGAAGAGGGTAAACTTGCTCTAGGGATGAAGGGGGATGATTATATGGGTGAAAATCGGAGGTTGGTCGTGCAAAATGAAAGACACAAGTTGTCTTTTTATAACAGCACAGTTCGTTACGTACGCTACACAACAAGTGTTACGTACGTAAGCTAAATCCATAGGTTCTTTGGTGAAATACGAACTTCATTACGTGCGTTACCGCTAGAAGCATTACGTCGTAATGTGGGTCAACTAGGTTGGCTCCAAAATCAGATATTCGAATCCCACCCGGCCCCTGCCGAAAGTTAATATCGGATACGATTGCCTTGTTACGTGCGTAATGTGCACCCGTTACGTGCGTAAGGGCCTCAAAATAGCGTGCGCTATGACTTACGATTAACGTCGTTAGGCTCGGGTTTTTAATAGTTCAATATGCACTTATCTCTACAACCGAAAATTCAAACATAATACGAGTGATCATTTTATTCAAGTCTATTATGTTATATTCCAACATCAATATTCATTTCACAAATGCAACAAGATTACAACAGTATTAAATTATCCGAATAGTACAACAGCAAGTAAGAATTCCGTCGGATATTACATACTCCCCCCCTTAAAAGGGGTTTCGTCCTCGAAACTAAGGGGTAAACAATTCAGGATACCTCTCCTGCATGCTTCTCTCTGTCTCCCACGTGGCTTCCTCGACCCCGTGTCGAGACCACTGAAACTTTAGTAGGGGAATCGTCTTATTACGCAGTTGTTTGATCCTCCTCTCAAGTATTCGTACGGGGCGCTCCTCATACGAATGATCCTCCGATAAATCGATCTCATCGAACTGAAGTACATGACTCGGGTCAGCAACGTATTTCCTTAACTGGGAGACATGGAACACGTTATGGATTCGGCTCAGGGTTGGTGGTAAAGCCAAGCGATAAGCCAAATCGCCTACTCGTTCCAAAACCTCAAACGGCCCGATATACCTCGGACTCAACTTGCCTCGTTTTCCAAAACGAAAGACTCCTCGGGTAGGTGACACCTTCATTAACACATGGTCACCAACCTCGAACTCAAGCGGTCGTCGACGGTGGTCAGCATAAGACTTCTGTCGACTTTGAGCCGTTAACAACCGGCTCCTAATCAAAGTGATCTTCTCTCGAGCTGCTAATAACATGTCGGGTTCCGTACCCAGAGATTCTGATAGTTCGTCCCAACACAAAGGGGACCTACAGCGACGGCCATATAATGCCTCATACGGTGCCATCTGAATCGAAGCGTGCCAACTATTATTATAAGTGAATTCCACCAAAGGCAGCTGGGCTTCCCAATCGTCCTTCCAATCAAGAGCGCATGCTCTCAACATGTCCTCTAGAGTCTGGATGGTTCTCTCAGACTGACCATCGGTCTGTGGATGAAAAGCCGTACTGAAATTCAACTGCGTGCCCATCGCACGATGAACTGCCTTCCAGAAGTGTGACACGAATCGCCCGTCACGGTCTGATACAATACTCTTGGGGGTACCGTGTAATCTCACAATTTCCTTAATAAACAGCTGGGCCAATCTCTCGGGACCCCACGCGTCCTTAATCTCCAAGAAGTGGGCTGATTTGGTCAGACGGTCCACAATCACCCAAATCGTATTCATTCCTCGACGACTCGTCGGCAATCTAGTAATAAAATCCATTGATATGTCCTCCCATTTCCACTCGGGAATCGGGAGCGGTTTTCAAGATTCTGCGGGTCAGGTGCTCAATCTTAACTCTGGCGGGTTAAACATCTCAAACAAATTCGGCAACCTCACGTTTCATATTTCCCCACCAATAATGCGCTTCAAATCCTTATACATCTTGCTAGATCCGGGTGAATAGAGTACGGGTAGCATGGGCTTCTCTCATGATAGAGTTCCTTAACTCTTCGTCACGGGTACACAAACTCGATTTCTAAATCGTATCAATCCATCCTCGTGGATCACGAATCCAGGGGCTTTCCCTTGGGTTACCTCATCCCGGACTCGAGATAAGAATGGGTCCGTAACTTGCCTCGATCTGATCATATCATCAAGAGATGAAGAAATCTCAAGGGTGCAAAGTTGTCCCTGAATACGCTGTAACCAAACTTCAATTTCTGGCCTCATAAGGTCCAATTGCAACTCTCTCTGTGCTGTCAAACGGCTCACCATCTGCTCCTGCACTGTCTTACGGCTCAAAGCGTCAGCAACTACATTTGCTTTGCCCGGATGATAAAGGATCTCGATATCATAGTCTTTGATGAGTTCTAGCCACCTTCTCTGCCTCATGTTTAACTCCTTCTGAGTAAAAATGTATTTCAGGCTTTTGTGATCAGTGAAAATCTGACAGGTTACTCCATACAGATAATGACGCCAGATTTTTAAAGCAAACACCACGGCTGCGAGTTCTAAATCATGGGTGGGGTAGTTGACCTCGTAAGGTCGCAGCTGTCTCGATGCATAGGAGATCACCTTCCCGTTTTGCATTAGTACACACCCAAGGCCCTGTTTAGATGCATCACTATACACTACAAACCCTTCCGTTCCTTTCGGTAGGACTAAAATAGGTGCCGAAATCAACTGACTCTTAAGTTCATCAAAGCTCTGCTGACAAGCCTCTGACCATAAATATTTCTTATCCTTCCTCAACAGATTAGTCATTGGTTGGGCAATTTTGGAAAAACCCTCCACGAACCGTCGGTAATAACCTGCTAGTCCCAAGAAACTGCGTACTTCCTTAACGCTCTTTGGTGGTAACCAGTCTCGGATAGCTTCTGTCTTCTGCGGGTCTACTCGCACCCCATCAACTGATATCACATGCCCGAGAAAGATAACCTCATTTATCCAGAACTCACATTTAGAAAATTTTCCATAAAGCTGCTCTCGCCTTAACGCCTCGAGAACTAGGTGGAGATGACGCTCGTGCTCTTCATGGTCACGAGAATAGATCAGAATGTCGTCAATAAAAACGACTACAAAGCGATCTAGATAATTAATAAACACTCGATTCATCAGCTCCATAAATACTGCCGGTGCATTCGTCAGTCTAAAAGGCATCACTACGAACTCATAATGCCCATAGCGAGTACGAAAAGCGGTCTTTGAAATATTAGACTCACGAATCCTCAACTGATGGTAACCAGACCTCAGGTCGATCTTAGAAAACACAGCAGCCCCTTGAAGCTGATCCAATAAATCATCAATACGCGGCAATGGGTATTTGTTCTTAATGGTTACCCTGTTCAACTCACGATAATCAATACACAGACGTAGAGATCTGTCCTTCTTACGTACAAATAGTACTGGTGCTCCCCAAGGGGACGCACTAGGTCTAATGTAACCCTTCTCGGTCAAATCCTCAAGTTGGCTCTTCAGCTCCTGCATCTCGGTCGGAGCCATGCGATATGGTGCTTTTGAGAGTGGGGACGTACCAGGCTCTAGCTCAATATTGAACTCTACATCACGATGCGGAGGTAAGCCTGGCAATTCATCTGGAAATACGTCTGGGTAGTCTCGGACTACCGGAATATCGATCAATTCAACTGGTCGATCCATTGTCTTGTTCATGTAACACCAATAGCCAATACATCCTTGATTAAGCAGTTTCACCATTTTCATAGCGTTGATGATTCTCCCGGAACGGCTGGGATTATCACCCTGGAAGGTACACTCAATACCATCGTCAGATGTGACGGCATCGTCGCTTAAGTGACACTAATTATGGCATCATGACGGTCCATCCAATCGATACCCAAGATCACATCATCTTTAGGTAAATCGACCACAATTAAGTTTGACAACCACTCACGGTCGTTCATTCGAATCGAGCAGTCCTGAACTTCACGATTCCCAACAATTCTTCTACCATCGGGTAGACCAATTATATAAGGTTCACAATTGATAACATGCTCTAGTTGCAAACGACTCAAACAAGAAGTAGATAAAAAGGAGTGTGAATCACCAGTATCAAAAAGAACACAGACAGGCTGAGATTGGATCTCGAGAGTACCTGCAATCATGCTGGCTTCGGGATCTTCAGCCCTCTTCATCTCGTAAACTCTAGGTTTTGCAGCCCCTGCACCAGATGTACCTGCTTGATTTCCACGTCCCATCCCTTTGTTTGCCCCGGTAGTCTGATAAGAAGCGGATGGAGGTACACGGTCCTGAACTGAAGATTGTACTGGAGCATGAGGTGCTGCGGGAATACGTCCTAGTCCACTCCTACAATAACGAGCACGATGTCCGTTCTTCCCACAAGTATGGCATGACACGGCTGGCCTAGGACATTTCGAATTGATGTGTCCCGGGTCTCCACAATTATAGCACACAACAGATAGGCTGACCGCTCGAGGTTGCGATCCGGTTGGCTTCGATGCCGCAGGTTGCCGTTCAGAAGGATTCGGCACTGGTTGGGGTCTCTTGAATGCTCCCCGATTGTTGTCTGACTGGTTCTGGTTCCTGAATTTCTTGTTGTTAGACTGCGGTTGCTTCTTGGAAATTTCCTTCACGGTCAATTCGTACTCCAGAGCTTTCTCGATGAACTCCGGTAGGGTCACACAATGATGGTTCAACAGCTGCATTCTCATTCGGGGTTTAAGCCTTTTGAGAAAGTATTTGATCTTATCAGCTTCTGTGTGGACAATCGTCGCGGCAAAAGGGAGAAGTGCCTGAAATTTCTCGGCGATAGATAATACGTCATCATCTTCGGACGGTTCCGGATTCAGCAATTCTGATAATTTGGCCTCGCGGAGAGGACCTGGATAGTAACGATCTAGCATGAGATTTTTAAATTCTTCCCAAGTACATACGCCATCAGCTGGCCTCACCGAAAGCCACCAAGTGTGGGCACCCTTGCCCAAGTAGTAAGCTGCTATGGAGACGCGATTCTCTACTGGACAGTCTACCATATCGAACAACTTCTCGAAGTGTTCGATCCAATGCACGATATCGGCCGGCTCAGAGGAACCTTCAAAAATCGGGGGTCGTTGGCGCGAGATGTCACTGATGATCCGATTCACCGGCCCGCCATGTATAGGAGGTGGCCCCTGATCTTTGGTCAGCGGCTCTCTGCATTGTTTCCATTAACTGACCCATTTGGGTCATCTGAGCCATCATGCCCTGCATTATAGTGTAAGGATCAACACGAGCATCCTCGCGTCCATTGTGGTGCGATTGGTCCCTAGAAGGCGAATCACTGCCTGCGGAACTATGCTCTGCGTTCGCACGTCTATTGGCTCGCGGTATTGGGATTCGGCCCCTTCCGCGGCCTCGTCCCCCTCTGCCACGGCCTCTCAAATTTCTTTCCATACTGAAAGAATCAATTTATAATGATAATCATAAGTATAGTTCATGATACCAATCAGAATTCATGCTAAGTTAATGGCAGTAAGAAATTACATATTCGAGAAAACAGTTCGTAATGAGTTATCATTACTACGAGGGTCACACAAAATATTATATCGACATTTGAGTCGAATGATTTCAATCATATAATCAATCCAGAATTTTATTTGAATCATCAATCAGATAATTCCTGCCACAAACCTTTAAAATGCCGAGATCAACAAGGAGATCTATTCAGAGATCAATATCATGTCAATAATTTATTCATGGTTCATAAAGTACGTACCGCATTTGGCTCGTAGGATCAGGCGCTCGCACGGGTCACACGTGACACGAAGGTCTCTTGATACTAGTTCAATACACAAAGACTCAAAAAGAAAGAAAACGACAGCGCTCTGATACCATCTTCTGTAATACCCCGATAAGGCGGCCATTACAGTGCCGTGGACCCCACACTGGGATCCACCAGGCGATATCCAAAGTAAAGATTAAATACACAATACATGTGATACCGAACCACAAAGCATAGTACTTACTCCGATGTGGAGTTTACAGCAGTATGGCCTACGGCCTTATTACACACAGGATCCAAAACATAAGTATAATCCATATGGAGATGAATTATACCTCAAATAACAATACATTTGTTCAAACTTAAAATGAAGCGGAAAATAACATTACACGGTACGAACATGACCGGACAAGAAAGACATGGGGCCCAAGAACTAGTAACCTTCGAACCTTTAGTCATCACCTTTATCTTCCCGTGCCTAGACTTTTACACTACCTAAAATACAACACAAGTATTTCGCCCAACACAGGTCGATATACATGATAAATGATTCTCAAGATAGTATACAATTCACGCATATAAGATTTCAAGAATAACGCCCCGACTAACGAACATACCCCTCGGGCGTATGAACGCTCAGTCACAAAACGTCGAACACATCCAAGTATAAAAATGGACTGTGAGCGACTAAGATAGTACGACTCAAGAGGGACATCACAGTACGCCCGATCCGAATATGTGTCAGTGCACATGTCCACCCCGTATACGGAATCCAGGATATACGTGGGACAATGTACCTAATTAGCCTCAACGAACTACGTCTCGTGTGCACAACCTTTCACGGAAAATATTCACGCATGACTATATATGTGCCCGGCTAAAAATCCTACACAATATCCAATCGGAACGTAGATATGACTCCGGATATGTCACGATGCAACATGACAACGAATTCAAGAATTTCACAAAATCCGCATAAGGATCGAGGACTCACCGAGATGACAACAAGATCAACAATATCAAGGGTCCAAAAGTAACGAACTTGGGAATACAATCCCATGATGAAAAACGGGACATCATTAAGAGCAACATCAAATCACAAGACACAAGTTCATAAGTGTTTCATATACACGAAATGCATAATCATCATAAGAATCCACACATCATTATAACCAAGCAAGATAACTTGCCTCAATACGGAGACGGGAATAGTCCTCTTCTTGTCGGAACGAACGAACGATCCTCAACTAATATTGTGTACTCGAACAATCAACCTTGAATGAAGTATATTTTGCTCATTAATACGTTTATATGATCATCTACACCGAATTTTCACGAGATAACATCTTAATTTCCGATTGAGTAGTTTAACTTCTAAAGTGTTACTTTAAGAACCTTATTCATACCATTCAATTCTCACCATTGATTACAAGATGATACCAAATGTTTGTTGGATTAAGAATCATTCCATAATGTTTTAAACAATAATCTCTTATCCTTTAATCTTATCAAGAACATCTCAAATGATTAAAAGTAAAATCTGCACTACATACAATTACTTATGTTGAGTTAATTAGTTGTAAATCCATATCATGGTTATGAAGATGATCTCAAGTTTAGCATCACTCTTATACTCTTCCAACTGACTTGGGGATTCAAACAACACACCTCTGAATTCACTTAGCCTAGGTTCAAGAAGATTAGTTCATTCTTCTAATGATCAACAAGGTTTCTTAAAACATTTATGGTAATTATTCCAATAAGCCATTTACATTACAATGGAACAAGGATTATTATTATACCAATGGTGTTATAAGTCTAGCAAGGAGAGTGTGGTTAAACTAAACATGATCATTACCATATTAAAACACCAAGAACACACCATTACCAACCCTCTAATCATCATGTTCGTCATTAAGTTGTTGGAAGCTTAACTACAACATGTTTACTTTGATTAATTCATCACTAGGTGAAATATACTTAATCACTATCATATTAAATTCGAGATTATAGGGTTAAATCGTAGAACATACCTTCAGAAATGGAGAACTATACACCAAACCACAAGAACACAATATAAGCTTCAAGAATGTCTCCAAGTTCCAATCAACAAGCTCCAAAATCAAAATGTAAAGCTCCAACACAAGTAGGAAGAGGGTAAACTTGCTCTAGGGATGAAGGGGGATGATTATATGGGTGAAAATCGGAGGTTGGTCGTGCAAAATGAAAGACACAAGTTGTCTTTTTATAACAGCACAGTTCGTTACGTACGCTACACAACAAGTGTTACGTACGTAAGCTAAATCCATAGGTTACTGGACTGAAATACGAACTTCATTACGTACGTTACCGCTAGAAGCATTACGTACGTAATGTGGGTCAACTAGGTTGGCTCCAAAAATCAGATATTCGAATCCCACCCGACCCCACACGCCGAAAGTTGAGATCGGATACGATTGCACTGGTTACGTACGTAACAGGCACCCCGTTACGTACGTAAGGGCCTCAAAATAGCGTACGCTATGACTTACGATTAACGTACGTTAGGCTCAGGTTTTTAATAGTTCAATATGCACTTATCTCTACAACACTGAAAATTCAAACATAATACGAGTGATCATTTTATTCAAGTCTATTATGTTATATTCCAACATCAATATTCATTTCACAAATGCAACAAGATTACAACAGTATTAAATTATCCGAATAGTACAACAGCAAGTAAGAATTCCGTCGGATATTACATTAACCACCAGCATTAACGTACGTAATGCACTTAGCGTACGCTAAGAGTCCTTAATAGCGTACGTAATCTCATTTCCAAAACTAACTGACCTGTTTCGTCCAATTGATTACGTACATAACATTTCCTTCATTACGTACGTAATACGTACGTTGACTTGCTACAGTAAAACTCTATTTAACGTACGTTATACACTTCTCGTAGCGTACGTAATGGCCGGGGTTGACTCGCCTGTCCACATCCGCTGCCGACATCGGGTCCCACCTGCCGACCATGACTCGGTCCTGTCCGATTCCCTCGTTACGTACGTAATGCTTTAGCCATAACGTACGTAACACAACCAGTTTAGCGTACGTAAGTCTTCAACATTAGCGTACGCTAAGTATTCTATACTCTAGCCAATTTTCAACTGTTACCACCTGTCTCGACATACAGAATACGATCATACGGCATACTGAATACGTATACTGAATCCAACAATATTCTCATATGATATACCCAATATCAAAAGTGCGATAACCTGATTCACGATATCCTTAATTATAATTGTCTACCAAATACGACAATTGTACCAATACTGACATCTCAGTCCTTTATTTATTTTATCCATACTATACAGATTCCACGCTGTATAGTAAAACTCGGATAAAATAATCTCAAACAACAGTAGTAGAAAATCCGGATATTACATTCTACACCACTTAAAATAAGTTTCGGCCTCGAAACTTGCAATCCGTCATAAAACAAACAAACATATCGCCCAACCACAATATCCCAAAATCATCACGACAGCGATCAATCATCATCATTACCGAATATCCAAAAGAGCATACTTACAAATACACAGGTCGACGATCTCCTGAGATACTAGCAAGCGATCTCACTGTACAGTCTCAATACGCTTACGATCACAATTCCCTGAGTCTCAACAAAATATATCATCTTCGGATGAAACAATCTGCCCGAATCAAATCCTGTCTGCCTGATTACATAATCAAGTCCCAATTCCGATAAGACGAATAATACACAATACATCTGCAAAACAACTGCCCAAAACAACGACACGAGTCCCGAAACATCAACACAAAATCCGAACGCTCAGATGATCACCAACAATGATCAACCAATAAATCAACCGAATTTATCATCAACATGATAAATTCCCATATGACCAACCAGAGATCAAAACACAATCGAGAATATCATCAACATGATAAACTCCAATATGACCAACCAGAGGTCAACGATAATCGAGAATACCTTCAAACGGTAAGCTCCAACACGATCAATACAGAACCACAGAAACAGATATACGAAAAAGCAAAATTCTCAAAATGACACACTAATCACATACAGTGATTCTCAACGAAACACAACCGACTGGTGAACATACCCCCCGGCATACGAACAACCAATCACAAACCGATGAACATATCCAATCATACAGGGAGTGGGAACGACCACTCAATATCCAAAACCACCAGCATGGGGTCGCCATCCCCAAATCTACACTTACAACGAAATCCTTCAAAATCACTATGGTAAAAATCACACAACTACCATACCAATGGAATCACATAACACATACGTCCCGATTTCAACAAAATCCAAAGTTCCAAAATTACATCCTGTGCATGAATCTACAACACGCAACATATTTCTCTTATCCGATAAATCAATCGATCATCCTTGCATAACCAAACGACCATATCAAAGTTCGGATCCCTATTCATCGTTCCACATTGATATATTATCCAATTCGTGAGTCACACTCACAACTTCACCATGATATGTAATATACACTAAATGCGTATGGTTATCAATCACATTTTCAAAACCAGTTTGAAATCATATAGTCTTGTCAAAAGACAAATTTTCGAAAATTCTTTCAAAATTTTCAAAACTCAAAACATAAATTTTTGGTAAGACTGCAAAATAAATTTTCGAACCAACCGGCTCGCTCGTGTCAAGTTCTCGATAAAAATTCTTTTCAAATACACACGATTAAATAAAATGGGATTTATGCAAATGCTTGGCCATATCCATACTCCTGTATACCAATTCAGCTCGTCAACAAATTTACTGATATTCCATCGGAAAACCACACGATGAAATTCCAAAATCTCAATATATAGACTCTGATAAAAAGTCCTCCTCCACCTACTACTCGCAACGTCAATCTTTAATCCATCCTGGATCACCTCAAATATGATATGACAAAACGTTGAAACAATTCAACAAATCAAACACAGCGAAAGACTTCCCGAGAATTTCCATTTGAACAAGTAAACCAAAGCCTCGAAAGGCGAAAATGACCTAGGTAAACGATTGGTAAAGTGTTTTACAAATCTCGGGAGTTTTAGAAAATAAGAAAAAGCCTTTTGAAACATTAGGGTCTCAGCCCGTATCTCGTTCCGCATTACAAAAAGTTTAAAAAGTAGAAAACCCTTTTTCGGACTCCAAGTCCTGGGTTATAATCGATTGGGTCTCGGCCCAAAAATCATTTTCCGTAAAACATCCGTAAAACACTCATTTTGAAAAGTGTCATTTTTAAATGCTCAAAAACAGTTTCATGTATCACAAAATGATCTATCATGACTACATGTTCTTCTCAACCATGCATAACATTTCTCCCAAAGGCACAATTCCGTTCCAACACTTAACCGGCATATTGATTTCCAAAATCATAACTTCTCAAGATCATCAATCTTGTCCCAATTCTGGCATCTCATACTGTAACGCATAATATCTGCTGAATCTCGAAACATATCAACTTAGAACGGCAATAAATCTCAATGAAATTCAAAAATCCAAATACTTACAGATCGTAAAGCCGACGATTCCCCGTGATACTGGCACATGTCTCAACTCTAGAAAGTACTCGACACAGATATTTACAAGACACACGTTTTGCAAACTCAGTTGAACTCGAGAACATAACACATCTCTATCCGAAGAAACACATTCATACCATTTGGAAAAGTTTACAACAAACTCAGTACCACACTGGTAAATCACATAACGTACAAGCCTGAGTGAATACAAAAACTCACGGCTCTAGTATTAGTCAATCGACAACTCGAATGACGCAACAAAACACGACCCAACTCGACCCAAATGCCTAGGTTTTCTCAACCTAAGCTCTGATACCATATTCTGTAACACCCCCAGAGTCATCCAGGAAATATTACAGCGCCGTGGGCCCCGAGATGGAACCCACAAGGCTAAAAGAAATTTTCGCAAACATCTACAAATACTCAAGAAGCCAACGACGGTACTATCTTTAAAAATTCACAAAGAATTATAAAATCCATTTATCAAAAACCGTCGTAAAAACTTATTTGAAATCGCAAGGCCAAACAGCCGACACTCAAAAGTTTAGAAAACGATTTCCAAAGTAACTTCAGTTACCAGATACCAAAAGAGCGTTTCAAAATACTCACGCAGCGGAAAAAGACCAACCATAAAGATACTCTAGCAGCGGAATACAAGAACCAATCAAGAAACTCAATGCACAGAACATGTCCTAGCCGATCCTCCTGAAGCTCATCTCTTCACGACCGCTACAAGCTCGATACTCCAAGAACCTAAAAAGAAATCCCACGACGGGGTCAGCCATAATATCCAACAATGATAACCGTCACATCACATTAATAATTACATACCAATGAGAATACAACATAAGAATACGACCAACGTAATCTTACCGCCATAACTTTGCTTACTCAAGTAATTCTCATCAGAATAACCATTATCACATTTCACATCCTGTACTCGATTAACCAATAAACTCGAACATAATATCTGTATTGTACCTCAATCAATACTCAAGATTCTCAAACTATCATAACCAACTCACGATACGGAAATATACCAGTTCTGACCAATACGATCCCTCGAATAACATCATCAAATCCCAAGATGATAACCGATTGTCCATCAAGGACAAATACCAAAAGAAATATGGAACATACCTCGAGATACGAAATACCATTACCATCACGTCAGTCTAATCCGAGATCAGATCAACACAACATACGGACATGGTCCTAACACAAGACCTACAAATGCATACTCACATGACAACGTCAATATGATCACAACAATAACGACAATGTATACTTATGGCAAACCCATAATATACATATGCACAACAACAATACATGGCAATCCGATGATCCAGCGTTCACTGCCTAGATCCCCCGATGATCCCGTCAAACCAACCCGAGGTGGAAAACCCGTCCGATGATCCAGCGCACGCTAGCATAGGTCCCCCGATGATCCCGTCGGACCAACACGAGGTGGACATATGACAACAATGCACAACTGCACAAAACAACAGTACACAATACACGGCAACAACAATGCACAAATGCATGACAACGACGATACACGAATATATCACGACATGATCGACACAAATGATAAAAATGGTTAGAGTACTTGCCCCGAGTCCTTCGAGAACGATCTCAATGTCTAAACCATCACGAACCATTACCCTCAATACTCGACGGTCCAAAGTATCACGGATTGCAGATAATTCATATCTTCGTCTTTATCACAATATATCCTCGATACCCAAATATATCAATAACCGAAATAAATCATGTACATTATGATTTAACTCCCAGAATTGGAAGAACAATATCCAATCCAAATACCCAAAGTTCACAATAATAATCATCGCTATATGCATTATAAACGAAATGAAACTGAAATCATTCATTAAACATTATAACTGAGCAAGTAATAACTTGCCTCGATACCGACATGACGATGATGAAGCCGCTACCAGTCACAATGCCTTCGTATACGAGCTCCTCGGCCCCGACCGAAGCAATTCAAGAACATACTCGAACACGAACGCAGCATCCGATTATAATCACCGATCAATAATCTCAACCTATCGAAGTAATCAAATAACACATATCCGATAACAATTAACAACCGACACGACCAACCAAATCATCTCAACTATTCAACGATATCTACAATACAAACTACAACTCGATGATCATAATCAATCAACACAACCTATCAATAAACCCAATGATTCCACAACTATCCTGATTAACCACAAGTCCGAATAATCCAATTCAAACAATTACGAATTCACAACCACAATGCGATTACGGATACGAGCGTAAAGGAAATCATATTCGACGAACAATCACAATCTTTCCGGATTCCAAATTGATATCATGATTCGTATTTCATTAAGAACATAGGAATTCTACCACTACAACCAACGAATATTCGATCTTCATATATAAAAATACCGATAATTCAATATACGATCGTCTTGCTATGTTAAATTCATCAAAAGTTCCTCAAGAACACTAAGGGATTCGAACTCATGTTCATAACCATTAAAACAACATAATTCGATATCCTTTAACATGAATATAATCTTCCAATTCGTAATCTAAGTCATGAATCATCGTATTCTTCAGTACACACTCTACATAACCTCAAGGATTGTAGCAACAACTCCCTAATCATCATCATACGGATCAAATACAGATAATAATACCAAGAACATCAAGAACTCTATGATTTCATAATCATAATCAACATATTCAAGGTATAAACCATCATTTCACCATCTTCCTTCAACATATAATTCATATAACCTCAAGAATCGAAACAACAACATCTTAATCCTCTTCATACGAATCATGTACGGATAATAATACCAAAATCTGAAATCAAAGTGAAGAATTCAACAACATACCTCAAGAATATGAATAACCCAATCAAGCCCTTCAAGAATCATTGTTATCTTCATATCCAAGCTTCTAATCCATGCCTCCAAGCTCACAATCGACTTAAAAGTGTTTAGAGCATACTTAGAATTGAAGAAGGACGGAAAAACGAAGTGAAATGATCAGGAGGAATGAAAGACGAACTTTCATTTTATAAACTGCATCGATCTTTACGTACTTTAACCACCAGCATTAACGTACGTAATGCACTTAGCGTACGCTAAGAGTCCTTAATAGCGTACGTAATCTCATTTCCAAAACTAACTGACCTGTTTCGTCCAATTGATTATGTACGTAACATTTCCTTCATTACGTACGTAATACGTACGTTGACTTGCTACAGTAAAACTCTATTTAACGTACGTTATACACTTCTCGTAGCGTACGTAATGGCCGGGGTTGACTCCCCTGTCCACATCCACCGCCGACATCGGGTCCCACCTGCCGACCATGACTCGGTCCTGTCCGATTCCCTCGTTACGTACGTAATGCTTTAGCCATAACGTACGTAACACAACCAGTTTAGCGTACGTAAGTCTTCAACATTAGCGTACGCTAAGTATTCTATACTCTAGCCAATTTTCAACTGTTACCACATGTCTCGACATACAGAATACGATCATACGGCATACTGAATACGTATACTGAATCCAACAATATTCTCATATGATATACCCAATATCAAAAGTGCGATAACCTGATACACGATATCCTTAATTATAATTGTCTACCAAATACGACAATTGTACCAATACTGACATCTCAGTCCTTTATTTATTTTATCCATACTGTACAGATTCCACGCTGTACAGTAAAACTCGGATAAAATAATCTCAAACAACAGTAGTAGAAAATCCGGATATTACAGGAAACACAATTCACAAAACAAGCGGTGATAAGAGAAATAAGCCGATCCAAACGTAGAGTTAATCCAAAGCGGAGGAGGAGAAGTTTTTTTTATTAACGACGATCACACTTTGTTTATTAAAAAATCTATAACACTGAAAAGCAAACTAAATGAGACTCAAAAGCATAAGAAAGCCACATAAACACACAGATGCACTCAAAATAGAAAAGTACTTTCCAAGTACAACCACCTGAACAGGAATAGCTCCGACGACACTAAAAACACCAAACACCTGGAGTAGACCCAAAAAGGAAACCATTATACCTTACAAACACAAAACAGAACAGCCCACATAGAAGACAAGCGGCGTGCGCCACACGTCGAACAATGTAATTGAATGTCGGTGTCCGGGACCGATAAGAAATTTGTGTGATTATTCAGTATATTGTTTACTGTAGTATGTATTTGTAGCCTGCATAATGAAGAAAATGAAAATATTGTGAAAATATGGCACAATTATATAATTACGTAGGTAAAAATATTGTTGAATACAGTTTACAGTAAATTTTTAACATGGCATTATTATACCCATTAGACCAGTCAATCGAGGGAGTCATAAAGATCCTCCCAAAAGGCATTTCGGTCAAAAGATTACCAGCCTGTATACCTTTAAACATAAAAGAAAACATATCCTGAACCTCAAAGAAGACAGAAATCCCAAAAAAGATTCCCAAGACAACCACCTGAATAGGAATAGCTCCAGCAATGCCAAAGACACCAATCACCTACATTAGATCAAAAAATAAAACCACAATATCTTATAGGCACAAAACAGAACAGTATAAAACAGAACAGCGCAAATAAGAGGACCCAAAAAGAAAATCACCTATTTTCCATCAACGTTTAAAGCCACATAACGTTATTACCTAATAAACACATCAGCATCTATATAGGAGGTTTTGAAAATATAATAGACGTTTAAAAGTACGCGGCGTTGTTACACCTACCACACCAGTCTATCCAGAGAGTCATAATCGTCCCCTCAAGAGGCCTATCGATCGCAAGGTTTCCAGCCTATATACCTCTAAACATATATGATCATACACTCCCAACCTCATAAAACACAATAATCGCGGAAGATATCTGAAGATCACAATAACCTGACCAAAACAAAAACCTCTGACCAGAAAAAAATCAGTAACTGTAACATCCTAATATTAATTTATAGTTAAGTGTTGAAAACATCCATATATTTATTTTACAACTTTAATTATCTTAATTTAAAATATTCCTTTAAATAAAATAATAACGCGCGGAAGCTAAATAATAATATAGTATCACATAAATATCAATTAGAAGAAGAACTATATATATATATATATATTTTACTTTTAAAATTTCAAACTAAACTTTAGTGATTAAATAAATGTAAGGAATTAACGAAGACTCTAATTTAAAATGCAACCAAAATATTAAGTACAGAATTTATACTACGTCTAATTACGTAAAATTATACCAAACATTAATCATTTAATGAAAATAAGGCAATTGAAAACGTTCGCAAAGCATTCAAATTACAAATTGAAAGATTCTTCGTAAATTAAAATATAATTAATAATATTAAGACTTGATGCTTATATTGATACCATCTTCCACCGGTACCACGCCCGCTCCCTTAACCTGAAAACATTTTAAACATTCGGGGTAAGCTTGAGCTTAGTGAGGTTATACATGTCACATATTAATATATCACGAATAATTGAACACATAAATGTTTCTGTTCTGTTTTTACGTGTATTTCTACATGGAGTACTCGGAGCCCGGAGGTGATCTGAGTGTAACACCCCCAAAACCTTACGGGAGTATTACACGCCGTGGGCCCCGCGCCGGAACCCACCAGGCTAAAAACCAATTACAAAAACGACAAGAAGGCCGATGACGGTAGTATTTTCCAAAACTCACAAAGTCATTTGAGAACACCAACTACCGTCAAGATAATCAAGGCCAAAAACTCGGTCAAGGGAATCGGTTTTCGAAATCAAACTCAGTTGGCATAAAGCCGAAAGCCATTTGAAAGAACTCACGCAGCGGATAGAAATACAGTCCAAGATAAATATACATCAATAATGATATACACAACAAAATACACGATTCCCCAACAATATGCCATAGCCAGTATCGTCCGGAATCCTCGCTTCACGACCGCTACCATCATAGTCCTCGATACCTGAAAAACAAGTCCCACAACGGGGTCAGCAATAATGCCCGACAAATAACGGCAAGTACATAAACATAAATATTCACATGCCATGCATCATGAGAATAATAACCTCAACGATGACCTTACCACTTCCGGTAATCCAACGATTCTCGTCAAAAATCCAAAATCACGATAATACCATAAAAATCCCAGTATCACGACAATACCGTATAATACCTCAATACCGAATACTTTCTCGTACATAATCCTCTATGTACGATTACCTTAAAACATACCTCTATCCGGACATCCTTCCGGAATGCATACACAGACCAAGAATATCCAAAATGACATCAACAATATCCGAATACTACAATCTTCCCAAGATTGTCCAAGTATCTCAACAATCATCAACTGTGCATTCTAATCCTTTTAGAACATCACTGAACATTCGTCAATATGCAATACAACATAAAATACTTATAAAATGTAAATGGAATTACTCATCAAAACATTACAACCGAACAAGTAAACACTTGCCTGGATACCAACATGATAAAACCAACACCGAACTCATCGTCCTCGTCTACGAGCTCTTCACCCATTTGGAACGATCTACGGTCTTCCAACGAAGCACAACAGCTTATACCTATTGATTAATCACCCTAGAACAATAATCATGTCAATAATCGGACCAACTCGGTAACAAGGATCATAACATGCACAACTGAATTCAACCTCGTATTATAATCCGTAAATCCATCTCAAAACGATTTAAACGAATCATCATCTTTAATAATATGAAGAAACATTCGAAGTTCTTATCAAAATCCATAAAATCCCATATAACATCGTTATATGATTATCCAATATGTTCCTCACATGTAATCATCCAAGAAAAACGAACCATTAACAAAGGAGTATGAAGATTACCTGGTTTAGACGAACCAAAAAGAAGAACACTAGAACTCCATCCAAAGAATCATGAACAACTTGAAGAACAAGGCTTGAATCCAAGCTCTCAATCTAATGTTGTTAAAGCTTATCATTATACAGTGTTTGGGAATTCCAAATAACTCCCAACTCTCTCTCTCCTGACTGAAGGAAGAAGAATGGACGAAATGCTTCACAATACCCGTCTGTCCACCTTTTATAATAAACATTATTAGCGTGCGCTAACATCTCATGTTTAGCGTGCGCTAACTGACTTTGTTAGCGTGCGCTATCGAAGCCCAGAGGCTACTGCCTCGCTTCGTAAACTAGCTTACGTACGTAATGCCCATGCATTAACGTACGTAAAACATCATGCCTAGCGTACGCAAGTCCTTGACCTTAGCGTGCGCTATCTGAAGTTGACTTGCTACAGTATCGTGCCCCCACATGCCGAAAGCATCCGCGATTACCGCGATTCCTTTGACCGATCTGGAATTAGCGTGCGCTAATCATACAGTTTTAGCGTGCGCTAGCTCTACACGACAAACACTCGTTCACCTTATCTGGACACGCATCGAACATGGCCGGGTCCACCCGCCGAAAGCTAAGATTCCATTATTGGCGATCTGATGTTAGCGTGCGCTAACCAACATGCGTTAGCGTGCGCTAATCAATATAAAAATCAACTCAGGCCTACACAGCCGGCCACCTTCCTAACTAACCCGGCAAGTCGTTATATGCGTTAGGGGTCCTCCTTAGCGTACGTAATCGAACCACTTAGCGACGCTATCAATACTTCGTAGCGTGCGCTACACACCCGATGGCGTGCGCTAATGAAACACTTATAGCGTGCGCTAACGTTCTTGTGCCTAGCCATATTCAACTATCCTCAACCAATGTCTCGACATACCAATCGAACATACGGCACAATGAATACATATACGCATTCAATAACATTATCAAACATTCACAACGTTCTCAAGCATAAATATCCATCAACGATATCCAACATATAAACGAAAAATATATCAAAAATCGGGTATTACACTCTACCCCCTTAAAAATAAGTTTCATCCTCGAAACTTGCAAACACTCGCACAAACAACAATTCAACAAAATCCAAAATCACCAAGATAACCAAGAATTATCGAATAATTCGAACAACATACTTACAGTGCAGTGAAGTCAAGATCTCCCGTGATACTAGCATATGGCACCATTTCAAAATCTCGACACAACAAGAATGCCAAACAGAATAATCACAATTTGAAAACGATTGGTCTCCGCCAAGACCACAACAAGTTTAGAGCACTATCGAGTTTTGTGGGATCTGTGACGCTGTGTCACCTCACCTAAAGCGCATGAGCCGCTCCTTGTCACATGCACGTATCACCGGCGTTCCACTCCACATCGAAAGCCGCACATTGCACGTGCCTCGCACCGGCGTTCACTTCCCGATTGGAGCCGCACATTGCACATGACCACGGCACCGGCGTTCACTCCCTGCCTCATCGGTCTCGGAACACCAACAATCCCCAAACCCACACATCACCACGACAGTACTCAAAAATCACACAGTTCCAAAACATCACAAACATCACGCTACTACCACACCGGTAGAGCCACATAACACACATGCCCGGTTATCACAAAACCTTGGGCTCTGATACCATATTTGTAACACCCCCCCAACCTTACGGGAGTATTACACGCCGTGGGCCCCGCGCCGAACCCACCAGTGCTAAAAACCAATTACAAAAACGACAAGAAGGCCGATGACGGTAGTATTTTCCAAAACTCACAAAGTCATTTGAGAACACCAACTACCGTCAAGATAATCAAGGCCAAAAACTCGGTCAAGGGAATCGGTTTTGAAATCAAACTCGATTGGCATAAAGCCGAAAGCCATTTGAAAGAACTCACGCAATGGATAGAAATACAGTCCAAGATACATATACATCAATAATGATATACACAACAAAATACACGATTCCCCAACAATATGCCATAGCCAGTATCGTCCAGAATCCTCGCTTCACGACCGCTACCATCATAGTCCTCGATACCTGAAAAACAAGTCCCACAACGGGGTCAGCAATAATGCCCGACAAATAACGGCAAGTACATAAACATAAATATTCACATGCCATGCATCATGAGAATAATAACCTCAACGATGACCTTACCACTTCCGGTAATCCAACGATTCTCGTCAAAAATCCAAAATCACGATAATACCATAAAAATCCCAGTATCACGACAATACCGTATAATACCTCAATACCGAATACTTTCTCGTACATAATCCTCTATGTACGATTACCTTAAAACATACCTCTATCCGGACATCCTTCCTAATGCATACACGTACCAAGAATATCCAAAATGACATCAACAATATCCGAATACTACAATCTTCCCAAGATTGTCCAAGTATCTCAACAATCATCAACTGTGCATTCTAATCCTTTTAGAACATCACTGAACATTCGTCAATATGCAATACAACATAAAATACTTATGAAATGTAAATGGAATTACTCATCAAACATTACAACCGAACAAGTAAACACTTGCCTGGATACCAACATGATAAAACCAACACCGAACTCATCGTCCTCGTCTACGAGCTCTTCAGCCCCGACTGGAACGAATCTACGGTCTTCCAACGAAGCACAACAGTTATACCTATTGATTAATCACCCTAGAACAATAATCATGTCAATAATCGGACCAACTCGGTAACAAGGATCATAACATGCATAATCTGGAATTCAACCTCGTATTATGATCCAGAAATCCATCTCAAAATGATTTAAACGAATCATCATCTTTAATAATATGAAGAAACATTCGAAGTTCTTATCAAAATCCATAAAATCCCATATAACATCGTTATATGATTATCCAATATGTTCCTCACATGTAATCATCCAAGAAAAACGAACCATTAACAAAGGAGTATGAAGATTACCTGGTTTAGACGAACCAAAAAGAAGAACACTAGAACTCCATCCAAAGAATCATGAACAACTTGAAGAACAAGGCTTGAATCCAAGCTCTCAATCTAATGTTGTTAAAGCTTATCATTATACAGTGTTTGGGAATTCCAAATAACTCCCAACTCTCTCTCTCCTGACTGAAGGAAGAAGAATGGACGAAATGCTTCACAATACCCGTCTGTCCACCTTTTATAATAAACATTATTAGCGTGCGCTAACATCTCATGTTTAGCGTGCGCTACCGCCTTAGCGTGCGCTAATCGGCTTTGTTAGCGTGCGCTATCGGCCTGCAGGCTACCGCCTCGCCGTAAACTAGCTTACGTACGTAATGCCCATGCATTAACGTACGTAAAACATCATGCCTAGCGTACGCAAGTCCTTGACCTTAGCGTGCGCTATCTGAAGTTGACTTGCTACAGTATCGTGCCCCCACATGCCGAAAGCATCCGCGATTACCGCGATTCCTTTGACCGATCTGGAATTAGCGTGCGCTAATCATACAGTTTTAGCGTGCGCTAGCTCTACACGACAAACACTCGTTGACCTTATCTGGACACGCATCGAACATGGCCGGGTCCACCCGCCGAAAGCTAAGATTCCATTATTGGCGATCTGATGTTAGCGTGCGCTAACCAACATGCGTTAGCGTGCGCTAACTGAATATAAAAATCAACCTGGGCCTACCTGTCGGCCACCTTCCGGAACTAACCCAGCAAGTCGTTATGTACGTTAGGGGTCCTCCTTAGCGTACGTAACCGAACCTCTTAGCGTACGCTATCAATACTTCGTAGCGTGCGCTACCTGTACCCAGTAGCGTGCGCTAATGAAACACTTATAGCGTGCGCTAACGTTGCTGTGCCTAGCCATATTCAACTATCCTCAACCAATGTCTCGACATACCAATCGAACATACGGCACAATGAATACATATATGCATTCAATAACATTATCAAACATTCACAACGTTCTCAAGCATAAATATCCATCAACGATATCCAACATATAAACGAAAAATATATCCGAAAAATCGGGGTATTACACTGAGCCCGAAGCTAACTGAGCCCGAAGGCTAAATATTATGTATACTGGAAGTACAATTTTCTTTTCTGTCTGTATGACATGATAAATCACATCATAATTTATAATATATGCCAAATAACATGTAATATACATACGAGACATGTAATTTGTAGAAAATAAGTGAAAATAAAAATCCCACCTCAAATACAGCGTTTGACTAAGTATGGATGCTCGACTCGAAAATCTTAGGCCCAAAAGTTCTCGTCGTTTTCTACAATAAAATAATTTAATATTATTATTAAAGTATGAAAATATATAATAACACAAACTAAATTAAAATATTTGAATTTAATTAAAAAAAAGATGTAATTTGAGATGTTAGAAATTGAACAGGAGTAAAATTAAAAGATAAAAGAGTTCAGGGGTTAAATTGGAATTTGGATGAAAGTGATTAGATATACAATCCAACATTAGGTCAGATTTTTTTTTCTCCTCACGCAGCCTCCTCTTCTTCCCCACTTCTCCCCCTTCGGTCTTCTTCTTCTTCTTCTTCTTCTTCTTCTTCTTCTTCTTCTTCTTCTTCTCTCACCCCCCGATCTTGATTCCTCTCTCTCCCTCTCTTCCCTCTCTTTTTTATATACATAAAAAACAGCCTACGAAAAGCGAAATGAAGAGGTTGAATTCCACTTCCCCGATTCCTCTCTCTCGTCATTTCACAACGGCCAACAGCAAACTGTGGATAGTAAAAACGGCAAGCGGATGATGGAAATCCGAGGAAAATGGTTGTGCTGGGCATCATGACTCGTTGGTGATTATCGGGCTGGGAATGGCGGCGGGGTTTCTGAACGGCCGTCGGTGGTGGTGTGGGGGCAGCAGATTTCGATGTTCTCAAAGGGAATTGATGTTTTTTTTTTGAAACTCATTATCAGGAATTTGATTTTATTTCAATGTTTGAATGTTGATAGAAAACTGAACGAATATTTGCTGAATTAAAAAAAAAAAAAACTGTTACCTTCTTTTCTGGAAAGAGTTGATTTGCAGAAGGAGGAGCGTTGTGTGTTATATATTGCCAGGAGAAGAATTACAAAAGGCATAAATTAATTATGTCTTAATTTGGTTAATAAATGGGTGATGAATGCAGTGAATAAATTTTTCTTTAAGAATGAAAATTAAGGCTGAGATGGAATGCTCCGTTTCTGATCAGAAGAGAGAAAAGTAGGAAGGTGAAAAGATAATTGGACTGTTGGGTTGGACCAATTAAAGATATAACTGGGTTGAAAATCAGTTAATATTGGGTTGGACTAATAAATAGGTTCTTCAATTAAAATTAAATGTATAACTTTAGTAATAACATTTATAATAATGTTAATAATATATTAATACTAATAATTATATTAATACTAATAATAATAATATTAGTGATATTAATACTATTAATAACAATAATAATAATAATAATAATAATAATAATAATAATTTGCGGATATTACAGTAACGCTGAGGAGCAATGAGACTCGAAAGCATAAGAAAACCACATAACACATAGATGCGATTAATATACCTAACGAACACATCAACAGCTATATCCAAACACGTCATAAACAGAGATTCACTAATTTCTAAAAACGTTTAAAGGTACGCGGCGCTGTAACACCTATCCGACCAGTCCATCCATAGAGTCGTAATCGTTCTCTCAAGAGGCCTGTCGGTCGCAAGGTTTCCAACCTATATACCCAAAAACATAAGAAAACCACGTTAGCACGTAGATAAGCCAAAAAAAGCACAACACTTTCTAATAACCAGCCAAACCAAAAAAACAAATAATATTCCCATAACCTAAAAAACACAGCAGCAAAATTACAACTACGCAAATAAAAGCAACGAAAATAAAAACCTCGAACCATACAATGAGAAGTACCACGCGAACATGCAGAAGCGCCACAAAAAAACTATTATACAACCTGCTCATTTGTATCAAGCAAAACCAAAAAAACACTTAAAAACTCGACATATATCACAACACTCAAGTGTAAGAAAACAAACAGGCAAACCTTAATTAAAAACTCGTAACTGAGACATCATTAAACCCACCGAACCAATCTCCTACACCCCAAAATTCACAGTCCACATACACCCAAATAGTAAATCTTTATATCCAACCCACCTAGTAATTATTTATAACGTTTTCGCAACACCTCGAATAAAATAAACAAGCAATGAGCTAATATAACCACATACACCAAAACAAACCCAAAACAAAGGACAACCACCCAAAATAAACAGACACTGAACCATCTAAAACAAAGGACAAAATAAACAGACACTGAACCACCCAACACAAAGGACAACCCAAAAACAAACAGAACAAAATAAACAGACACTGAACCACCCAAAACAAAGGACAATCCAAAAATTGACAGACATCAAGAAACCCCAATACTCTAAAAATATGAACAAGATGCCAACACACCATAATATAACCACAGAAGCCAAACAACATCATTACACCCAGCAAAACAATTCATCTGATAAATCAAAGGCACACTCCAAATAGGGTTTCCCATAAAACGCAAAAACCACATCCACAAAAGAGCAAGCTGTCTGTAAAAAAACAAATAACGCAATGAAACAAGAGCCAGAAACAAGCGCAAAACCTAACAAAAAAGAAAAACAATCCACATGAGCAGATACATCCAAACATATAAATATACAAATACTGAATTGCAGGCAGATTCGAAACAGGCTGTACACTCACAAAACTGTAACACCCCCAGATTTAACCGGAAATATTACAGCGTCGTGTGCCCCGAGATGGAACCCACAAGGCTGAAGGAAATTTTCGCAAACAATCACAAATGCCCAAGAGGCTAACGACGGTACTATCTTTTAAAAATATTTGAAGACTATATAAAATCCATTTATCAAAACCGTCGTAAAAACTCATTTGAAACCACAAGGCCCGAAATACCAAAACTCCACAGTTTGAAAACATACGATAAGCTATCGCTTACACGTACCGACAAAATAATTTAGAAATGAATACCAAAGTAACTTATGTTATCAGATAACAGAAGGTCATTTAAAAAAAATACTCACGTAGCGGAAAAGACAAACCATTCAAAATAATCTAGCAGCAGAATACAAGAACCGATCAGAGAACTCAATACACGAACACATGCCTTAGCCAGTATCCTCCGGGAAGCTCATCTCTCCACGATCGCTACAAGCTCGAAAATTCAAGAACCTAAAAAGAAAGCCCATGACGGGGTCAGCCATAATATCCAACAATGATGTCAATCACATCACATCAATAATTACATACCAATGAGAATACAAAAATAAGAATACGACCAAAGTAATCTTATCGTCATAACTTTACCGAAGTTCACATCTCGTATCCTCAACAACATGATAAGGCCATAACTAAACATCTGTACTGTATCTCAAACGGAACCCAAGGTTCTCAAAGCATCATCATAAATCATTGTTACGAAATCTACTAACTTAGTCCAATCCCAATCCATCGGGTGGCATCATCACATCTCGACACAATAATCGATTGTCCACTAAAGACAATTACCAAAGGAATACAGAACATACCTCAAGATGCAAAATCCCACGACAATCATGTCAGTCTAATCCGATATCAGATCAATGCAACATACGAACACGGTCCTAACACAAGACCTACAAATGCATACTCATGTGACAACGTCAATATGCTCAAAATGAATAACAATGTATACTCAATGGCAATCCCATGATCTAGCGCCCTCAGCATAGATCCCAAGATGATCCTACAAGATCAACACGAGGTGGATAACCAATAATATACATACAACAACACATATAAAACCAACGATGCGAATCCACATGATTCCATCAACACGACACTGGGTAATCCAATGATCCAGCGCCGTCAGCATAGATCCCAAGATGATCCCGTCGGACCAACACGAGGTGGAAAAACCCGTCCAATGATCCAGCGCCCTCAGCATAGATCCCAAGATGATCCCGTCGGACCAACACGAGGTGGACATCCGATCCAGCGCCCTCAGCATAGATCACACGATCCCATCATATCAACACAACACAAACAACACAATTATGCATACACATATGCAAATCAAAATGTTCATCAACGTGAACAATAGGACATGAACGACAATATGACAAATCAACTAAGACGACCTCATGTTCAACAACATGAAGGACAATATGCATGATCAAATCACTAATACTAACCGAACCGATATAAGATACTTGTCCCAAGTCCTTCAGAAGCAATCTCGACATCAAACCATCACCGACGATTATCCGCAATGCTCGGCGATCCAGACGTACCATGGACTAGAGATACTCATATCCTCGTCTTTATCACAACGTATTCTCAATACCCAATTCTGCCAATAACCAAAGTAAATCATATACATTATGATTTGACTCCCAGAATCAGAAATTAACATAAACTCCAAATCTCGAGGGTCTACAATAATAATCATTGCTATATGCATTATAGACGGAATGAAACTTAAACCATTCATTAAACATTATAACTGAGCAAGTAATAACTTGCCTCGATACCGACATGGCGATGATGAAGCCGCTACCAGTCACCATGCCTTCGTCTACGAGTTCCTCGGCCCCGACCGAAGCAATTCACGAACATACTCGAACACGACCGCAACATCCGGTTATAATCACCGATCAATAATCTCAACCTATCGAAGTAATCAAATAACACATATCCGATAATAATTAACAACCGACACGACCAACCAAATCATCTCAACGATTCAACGATATCTACAATACAAACTACAACTTGATGATTATAATCAATCAATACAACTGATCAATAAACCCCAACGGTTCCACAACTATCCCGATTAGACACAAGTCTAAATAATCCAATTCAAACAATTACGAATTCCCAATCACAATGCGATCACGGGTACGAACGTAAAGGAAATCATATTCGACGATCAATCACAATCTTTCCGGGTTCCAAATTGATATTGTGATTCGTATTTCATCAAGAACATACGAATTCTATCACTACGAGCAACGAACATTCGATCTTCATATATAAAAATACCGATAATTCAACATACGATCGTCTTGCTATGTTAAATTCATCAAAAGTTCCTCAAGAATACTAAGGGATTCGAACTCATGTTCATAACCATTAAAACAACATAATTCGATATCCTTTAACATGAAGATAATCTTCCAATTCGTAATCCAAGTCATGAATCATCGTATTCTTCAATATACACTCTACATAACCTCAAGGATTGTAAAAACAATTCCCTAATCATCATCATACGGATCAAATATGGATAATAATACCAAGAACATCAAGAACTCTATGATTTCATAATCATAATCAACATATTCAAGGAATAAACCATCATATCACCATCTTCCTTCAACATATAATTCATATAAGCTCAAGAATCGAAACAACAACATCTTAATCCTCTTCATACGAATCATATATCAATAACAACATCAAAAATCCGAAATGAAAAGGAGGATTATCCAACATACCTTTTAGAAGATGAAATACATAAGTAATCACTTCAGGAATCATCAATAGTTCCATATCTAAGCTTCAATTCCATGATCCCAAGCTCCCAACCAAGTTAAAAGTGTTTAGAACATACTTAGAAATGAAGAAGGACGTGTTTTGGAGAGCAACACCTCTTTGGTTCGTGAGAGAAATGAAAGACCACGCTTCAATTTATAAACTGCATCGATCATTACATACGTTAACAATCCAAATTAACGTACGTAATGCAGCTTAGCGTACGCTAAGTGTCCTTCATAGCGTACGTAATCTCATTCCAGGACTAACTGAACGGTTTTGTTAACATGCTTACGTACGTAATGTTTCCTTCATAACGTACGTAACATGTACGTTGACTTACTACAGTACCACCCACATTACGTACGTAATACGCCATGCATAACGTACGTAATGGCCGAGGTTGACTCGCTGTCCACATCCTCCGCCGAAAGCTGCCGACACAGGCTCCCACCTGCCGACCATGACTCGATTGTCGGATTCCCATGTTACGTACGTAATATCTCGGTCATAACGTATGTAACTCTTGTGATTTAGCGTACGTAAGTCTTCAACATTAGCGTACGCTAAGTATTATATACTTAGCCAATTTCAACTGTTACCGCCTGTGTCGACATACCAAAAACACATATACACTTACTGAATACATATACCGAATCTAATAGTATTCTCATACGATATACCTCATACCAAAAGTGCGATGACCTGATACACGATATCCTAAATTGTAATTGTCTACCAAATACGACAATTATACAAGTAGCTCGGAGAAAATAACATTAAATAATCGAAGTAGAATTTCAGGATATTACAAAAACACCCACCCACAAACCAGACGATAACAAATAGAAGACAAAATCAACCCAAAAATCCAACCCAAAAGAAAAACAAACCTTGGAAGAAGAAGTCACACAATCTAAACGGAGCGACACAGAGCGCCCAGAAGAAAGGAAACACTATTCACAAAACAAGCGGTGATAAGAGAAACAAGCCGATCCAAACGCAAACCAAGCGTTGAGAAGAAAAACTAGGATTTGGACGATAAAATACCGAAGAGAGCTCGTCAGGGATGACGTACGGATATATGGGAGACGGCGTCGACGGAAGCGTAAGGAGCGGAGGAGGAAGACTCTGACCTCTAAAAATACCGCCTTTAAGAACAAGGAAAACAGCCTAGCAGAAATCAAAGAGTCATCGAACTCGCACAATCTGTCCATCTGCGCTGTATATGACTTTCCCTTGCCACCTCGCTAATCTGAAAAGATGAAGCAGGCCTCTCGGTGGAAAAAGGGACCCGATGAAGCAGATAGGTGGAGGGGGTGAACGGTGAAGGGAGAAGTCGAAGAGAGCAACAAAGACAGAAGATGAAAGCGGCCTCGGGATGAAGAGATAAGCAGAGGAAAAAACGGAGAGAAACACGTTTTCGACCAAAACACCCTTCCCACTTTTAGAGTATATATATGTGTGTGTGTGGTGGTGGGCGGGGGGGGGGGGGGTATGGATTAAGCGTGAACCACACTCTAATGCTAGAGTTAGAAATCATTTTCATTCATCAAGAGTGCACCATATACCCTAATAGGAGAGCTAGAAATCATTTTCATCCATTCATGAAGCATTTCCAACAGTTGAGATGGAGAAACGATGTTCTTTGATTTAACACTAAAGTGGTGCTTGGATCATTATTATTATTGAACGGTTACTATCCACGTTTGTAGGAGTTTCCAAAACACGCAAATATTGTTCTTGAGTTGGTCGATATTTGACACACATGGAAGTTAACAATATTATGTCAGATCATCTCCAGCAATTTACATTAGGGATCATCTAATTCCTCCTCTTTTGCTATTTCCCCCTCTCTTGACAAAAAAGACTAAAATATCTTTTTTGTCCCTCCCACTTCTTTAACACACACACACACACACACATATATATATATATATATAATACTTTGAATTTTTTCAATTTTTAAATTTTTTTAATTTTTTACTGATATTTTTTCGATAATTTTTTTTACTATTTTATAATTTTTTCAACATATAGCAATTGCATAATCATTTTGTACAATTTTTTTTGAACTCCGATTAATCTGTACCACCAATTCCAATTTTATGGTGGAATAATGTGAGTAAAGATTGTAAAGAATGGGCTAATCCATATGGAGAAAGGATACAATCTTGGTTAGATTTGATGACCAGATAATATAATTGAATAATTTATTTATCAAGTTGAACGTATTTTCCGTATTTATTATTTATTATATTGTGTCGTAGTTATTTTTAATCATAAATAATATAAATAAAAATAAATAAATAAATAAATAATAGAAATTTTTAATTTTGATAATAATAAAGTAAAATAAAAATTCAAAGAAAAAAAAGAATAAATAAATAAAGAATATAGAAAAAGAAAAACAAAACAAAACTAAAGTGCAAAGGACAAACTATTTTTATATTATATTTTTTGTGTATCTTATTTTCTAACAATATATTTTAAACTAATATATAAAATATGAGAAACTATTAATTTTAATAATAACAAAAAAAATAGTATTAATGTTAAATATATTAAGATAAAATTGATAAAAAATAAAAAATAACAAAAAGTAACTCAAATGATAGAAAAGGAAAAAAAAAAGTAGAGGGGGGAGACGGCGGGTGTCGGGGGGGGGGGGGGGATTGCAACCCTCTTTACATTAAAATACTGCAGCTTCACACACACAAATACGGAAAATTAGTAATGCACCTCCAACAATTGACAAAAAAATACAGAAATCAGTAATGCATCTCCAACACTCCACAAAAAAAAAAAACAGCATAAAGAGAATATTTCTTAATATTTTTCTTTCTTTGTTTGATTTGTATTTGTATCAAACAATAAATAATACAAATAGTATAATCATAAATATTATGTCACGTTTTAATTAGAATTTCAATTCTTATACTCATTACTTCAAGTTTTGTGCATCAAAAGAAGGCACAATGCAACAAAAAATAAAGAAAATTAGAAAAATATATCCAACATAATAAATTAGAAAAAGAAGAAGACACTTCGTAAAATATATTCAACACAATCATTATCATATAAATATATTTTATATTAGTTTTTTAATAAGTAATTAGAAAAAGAAGAAGATAAACATATAAAGAAAATTTATAAATATAATTTTATCTATTTAATTTTATTATTATGTAAAATTTATTCCACAATTTTTCAACTTTCTACAATTAATTCGCCAAAAATGACATAAAGGTAAGCTTGATCTCTCCAAAACCCAGTATTCACTTTTCACCATCAATGAGCTTTTTCGGATCCACCAAAAACTGAAAAAAAAAAAGAAGGAAAATAAGAATAAGGAATTGCAGTAAAAAGAAAAGACAGCCAAATATATAAGACACGCACACACACACACAAATATATATATATATATAGGGGTGGGTTATGGAGTGAAATGGTATAAGTGTAAGAAATAGGAATGATTGTAATCTATTAATCTTTGGAGATTAATGACCCAGATTTCGTTCTGGTGTGCTAACACGGGAAAGTAGGAGTGCTAACGAATTTAATTATTGGGGGTATCAATATAATTTGACTAATTTATCTTATGGGAAGTTAGTAAAATCATGGGAAGTTACTATATTCATGGGATTTCATATTTTAGGTTAATATCTATTTTTTTATGGGATTTCATATTTTTTAGTCGTTCAAATATTTTATATTTTTGGTGTAGTTATTTTTATTTTTTTAAAAACTAACATTATCTTTTTTTTTCTATTTGATTTGTATTTTTAAAAATCGGAACTGTTGTGCTAATCATTTGTTTTGTGTGTGCTGCAAATTGGAAAACAGAGTGCGGTTCTGGTTATATTCCAATTATGTGATTTTTTTGTTATGCTTTATTGTGTACAATACAGTCAATTTTGATACAATGTGTTGTGCTTTATTTTTTTGGAAGATAAATAATCATACTCGTTTTTAAGTATAGGTACAAAATGATTTTCGCATCATTTACTAAAAAATACAATAAATACAATAAGACTCCATTTGTAAATCCCATAAACTGCTATGCAAGCATTACATACCATATATGCTAGTATTACCTATTAAATGTGCCAATACAAATAACATTTTAATGCTAAACTCTACTATTAAAACATTAACAGAAATACAATGTATCAACAATACAAAATTTTACAGATTTAAGTGCTAACTATCACACAAATGACATCACAATAATTATCAAAACAGTATTATCAAAGGTGCTAAAATTTGGGAAGAGATAAGAAGTGGGATATGAAATCCCATGATTGTAGGAAATACCTAACATAAAATCTGTATAATTACAAAAATATCCCTCAAAATATTTCACAGAAGACACTTAAAGCTAACTCTTTACCACAACCAGCACAAAACGCACTCATTAATTACCAAAGATCAAGGACCCAAAATCATTCTTATTTCTTACGGAAAAAAACTTTCCTACCTGAACCTATCCATATATATATATATATATATATATATATATATATATATAACTGTTGGGTTTCACGTGTATCCGATACAATAAATTTGAGCAAAACACAGCGAAAAAAAACCCAGATGAGGATCTTCATGCAGTAATTTAATTGATTTATAAAGAATTCGTCGAATTACCTTAATACGAAGAACATATTTGTAACTCGGATCAGAAGCTGATTAATATCGTCTTCCTCTTTCGGTGATCCACACACAAGGCCGATTGCTAGATCCTTACAAATAATATTGATAAACAGTACAACAAATAATTCATTGCTAGAAGGATTTGTACTGTTGATCAAAATCAACTTAGGGAAGAAGACGGAGATGGCAGAAACGCACTTTCCGGACAAAAAAAAAAATTCGGCCGAATTTCTTGGGGGTTCTTCTCACACAATTAGGGTTGTGTAATTAATCTTATGACAACTCTTGGTCGAAGACCCTTTATTCATACTAAGTAAACCATAGAGTCAAACTCTAGTATTTGCTTAGTGATCCCTCAACTTATTAAATAATACAATACATATAATATTTTATATTATATATTATTTAATACTTAATCCTCTAATAGATATAATTTCCAATATAATATATATCTTCCCCATTTGATATAATTAAATAATATAATCAATAATATCCTATATTATATACTACTCATTATTTAATTTCTTTAATGAATATAAATTCCAATATTATATCTATTAATTATTCTTACTTGTCTTTAATTGTTTTATGTGTGACCTAAAAGGCTTAGATTATGTTGGCAATTATTTAATACCTCATCAAATAATAAGTCATAAGCGGTCTTCAGCAAGACGTTATGACTACCCAAATAATATAAGTTTATAGTCCATTAAACCATTTAACGTGTCAAATCCATTTATCGCGCGATATCATATTTGAACTAAATCATGAAAATCGTAATACATATTATGTTCAAGTGCTTTCTCGATCTTAAGTAAACTGATTTAATCAAATGACTCTTCATTTGAGCATGACCATGTATTTCTTCAGTCCTACTTATCGAGGGGCCAGCAGATATATCTCTCCCTAAAGAGAGAGATAAATCCCCATCTTATTATTCATTGCCCTCTACATGACTCCCACTAATCCCGATCGCTAACTTTCATGATCACCATTTTTCAGATGATGTTGGATTACGTCAAGGCATAACAGTTATCATGTTGGACTCTATGATAATCTTAGGTTCAAGGATTTATTGACATATTATTATATTCAGATTCACTTATGACATTTCCATACAGTGATCTCAATACGGGTCTGTCCAGTATTGCGTTCTCCAACCAATACCCATGAGTTTGATCCTTACCATACGCATAATCATCCGATGATTATCAATCAAACTTATACTAGTATATTAATCACTTGAGTCTCCACTCTACATGATTGCACCAGGGACATATAAATAATCTTATTATTCATGAATAACTATTATTAGATTATTATAATAATAAAACATGCACACATTATAATAATCAATGAGAAATAGACGATATCAATTAACTTTATTTAAATATTATAATTACAAATCTAGGCACATTGAATGTCTTAGGACACTATTCCCAACAATCATTTGCACTAGGACCATTCGTTTGTGACTTTTACTCATATCGATCTAGCATGCTCTATATGGTTTCCTTGTGAGAGAGACTTGGTAAGGGGATTAGCAACATTCTCTTCCGTTGCTACTTTGCATATTGTAATATCTCCTTGTCTGACGATCTCTCTGACTAGGTGATATTTTCTAAGTATATGTTTGGAATTATGATGGTAGGCTCTTTAGCTTGTGCAATGTAATACCCGAGATTTCTGTTATGTATTTAGAACGTGTGACATTGTTATTGTTGCACTTTTATCTGAGTATTATTCTCCGTATTTCATAATCCGATGTTGTTGAGCGTATGATTTCATGAATGTGATGAAATTGTGATTCTGCGCATGTAGCGCACGCTGTCGACTATGTGTAGCGTACGCTAAGTTGGATCCATAGCGCACGCTGTGCATGACCTTAGCGCGCGCTATACGTAGTCATCATGATTTAGACGTGTGGTAGGTGAGATTAGGCCGGGGATATTGGTCGGGTTGTGTCGGGATGAACCTGGACGGCTTTCGGGAAAAGCCAAGTCAACGCCTTAGCGCACGCTACTGACATGAGGATAGCGCACGCTAAGTGCTGAGTACAGTGAGGTCAGTAAGTCGTTAGCGCACGCTACGAGCATGGACTAGCGCGCGTTAATAACCATTTCCTATAAATAGGACAGCATCCTTTTCGTAATTTCAGTCCTTTCTTCTCCCACATTCGAATACTTATACTTAGAGTATTACTCTCTACATCCTAAACACTTCATATCAACATCCTAGCTCGTGATTGAAGATCGTATATCATTGGAGATTGGTGTTCAAGCCTTCGGTGTTGGATTGCTTCGAATTTCCTCCTTGTTCTTCACTACTTTGAGGTAGGTGATTCTTCACCAATAATAGTAATATTCTGAAGGACGTTTGATCATGTTTATCTTGTCAGTTAGATTTTTAAGTAGTCGAACATCATGTGTTAGAAGGATATTTTCGATGTTTCGATATTTATTCACCGTATAAACCATTGAACCTCTTGGTGTTTGAACTCCTAGCATATTCTGAAGCTTCAAACCAATTTGTGAACAGTAGATGGATATTACCTAGTTGTTACGTTTTACACATTGGAATCATGCATTTTGGAACGTAGGACGAACGGAACTTAGAATATTTTCTGGAAGATCAGGATGAATGATGGTGTAGTAATGATGATACGTATCCTTGTATCTCGTAGTCGTTTAATCCGTATAGAACTTTCACAAACCTTATGAGCATGATATGCACGGGGATGACGTGTATTATCACCATAGAATTTTTGAGTTCATCACCATTAGAACAAGTTTTCTGTCAGTAGTAATCTGCCATGCACGGTTAGCGCACGCTAACATACGTAAGTTAACGTGCGCTATCGGGGATAAGTTAACGCACGCTACGTTTGGTACGTAACGTACGTTATGATATCAGCCGAGTCAGTCGGATGATCAGAGAGAACTGTCAGTCCATGGCTAGCGTACGCTAGGCTTAGACGATAGCGTACGCTAACAGGAAGGCTTAGCGCACGTTACGTAGAGTACGTAGCGTACGCTAAGTGGTTCAGGCAGATTGTTTATTTTGAGCTTTTGGCCGTAGACCAAATTGCTAGGCAATCGTTCGACTTGAGATGATTTGTATATCATTCCTTTTGTTAAGGTTCTAGCTTGCTACATTGATCGAAGGAGGCGGCCTTCGAGTGTGTTGAGATCATTGAAGTGTTTCGTTCTTGCCATCTTCGAGGCAAGTATTGTAATATGTTAATATTGGTATTTTGAGCATGCGTGTGATTATTCATGTTGTTGAACATGAGATTTATTTCGTTGAATTGTCATGATATTCGTTATCTAGTGTTTGTAGGTTCATGTTGATGGACATGGCGATTTGGCATATATGTATGCATAAGTTATGTTTGTGTTTGTTATGCGATCTATGCTGAGGGCGCTGGATCAGATGTCCACCTCGTGTTGGTCCGACGGGATCATCTTGAGATCTAGGCTGAGGGCGCTGGATCATTGGACGGGTTATTTCCACCTCGTGTTGGTCCTACGGGATCATCTTGGGATCTATGCTGAGGGCGCTGGATCATTGGAATACCCATGCTGTGTTAATGGAATCTTGTGGATTCGCATTATCGGATTACGGTAGCGGAAGTCCGTGTGATGTATCTTGTTACGTATTGTTGATGCATATTTGATTCGTTTAAATGATACTTGTACTAGCATCGTTTTGCTAACCCCTTCGGGGGTGGACATTTGTTTTGATGTTCAGGTAGCCGAGGAGCAGGAAAACAACCACAGTACCGACGTGACGACGAAGGGGTTCAGTGATGTTTGTTGTTGTTGGTGATTTGTTTTCTTGGTTTGATTTCAGTACTCGAGTACGCGTGTCTTATTAATATCATTTCGATATGGTTGTATTAATTACTCGTTGAACCAGTTGTTCGGTTTTGTAAGCTTGGATTTCCGTGATGTTGATGTTTTATATTTACATTTCTTTTAAATTAGCCTTGTAAATCCTTACTTAAAGGGTTTACGGCGCTGTAATTATTCCGAATATCTCGGGGTGTTACAGAATATGGTATCGGAGCTAAGATTTATGGATATCTTGGCAGTCGGGTTTTAAGTTGGGTCTGTTTATGTTATTGATTTACGAGTTGTTCGTAACATCACTGTTCAGCCAAAAGTCGTCATGTGGACCGTGGTTGTAAGTCTCCTAATCTCTTATACTACCGTTTTACTTAATTACCGCTTGTGAGTATTGACGGCTTTATTTCAATACTTTGTCCTGGATATTGAGAAATTGTGTTTACGGTATGTTGAGAGGAGGACGTGGACGCGACGCGGTCGTGGATGCGACGGGTAACATGAGACAGAGGATTCCGCAACTACCCTGCACTATCGCCTAGTCGAACTGATTACCATTCTCAAGGTCAGCAAGGATCAGCGAATCAAGACGCTAATCCTAACATCCCGGGAGTGCTTCAACAGTGGTGGCGCAGATAAACCAGTTCGCCCAGGTAGTCGAGCGCATGCAGATGGCGATGGGACAGCAGCACCACGAGGATAACCGGGGAGACAGATGGCTTGCTGAGGTGGTCAAATTGCACCCGCCAAAATTTGACGGATCCGCTGAGGCACTTACTTGGGATCACTGGCTTAAGGAGTTAGAGAAGATATTCGCGGGTCTTAACTGTCCCGAGGACCGGAAGGTTCCCATTGCCCAAGATTTTCCGACTGGGAGGCCTTTGATTGGTGGGAAGCTATTCGACCCGAGAATCATAATGCGGATTGGACGGAATTCAAACTAATGATGGAAGCACGATTGTCCTCGTCCGCTAGAGAGGCAAAGATCCGAGAGTTTTTCTCACCACAGAGTTCGAAGCATCTGTGATGATGTAATCAAAACCTTTAATCATCACCGACTTGTGTGCGACATTTGGTCGAACGGAGGCGTAAAAGATTTTTCATTTCGATATGCGGATAAAGCCGGAGATTCAGCAGTACATGTTCGGGTTCGAGTGTACTACGTTGCGACAGTATCGAGACAAAGCGCTGGCCTACGACATGAAAGAGGCGGCGGTGGAGAAATCAGTGGAGGCAAAGAAGCAGAAGGTGACCGGCAACTTTTCAGAAAACAAGAGTGGTGGGCCCCGCAAGGGCCAGTCTTCCTTTTATTCAGCTAGGAAACCTCCACAACCTTCTAGAGGCGGAAAGAAGTTCCAAACTACATTAGCAGTTTCGGACGCATCAAAGAAATGCTACAATTGTGGTCGAGCAGGGCATATTCGACGTGACTGCCCCGCATCTTCTGTGACTTGTTACGATTGTGGACAAGAAGGGCACCGTGCGGCCTTCTGTGGAGCTGCTACTAGATCTTTTGGTGCTCGCACTCCAGCTCCAGTTCCGAAGGAGACAAGTGTGAACCAGACGCAGCAGAGTGGATTTCAGCAGCAGAACGTTGGTAAGAGAGAGACATCCAGTGCTGGGTCCGTTCCTCCGCGCCTGTACGAGATGAGGAAATCTGACGATCAGAACACTGCTGTTGCATCAGGTACGATTCAGATCCTTTTGCAACCAGTTAGTGTTTTATTCGATTCCGGAGCTACACATTCTTTCGTATCATTGAACTGTGTAAATCGTTTAAAAATCTTGTGCTTATTTGATTGTGAACCATATGTTGTGGGTTTGCCGAGTGGAGAGAGAATTGTGGGAACCCTAGAGGCTAGAGATTTTCCAGTGTCTATAGTAGGGAGAGATTGGCCATCGAATCTTATTGTAGTTGACATCTACGGTGACGATTTAATTCTCGGAGACGATTGGCTCCACCGTTATGGAGGTATTCTGAATTACCGAGAGAGAGTCATTTCTATCATTGCTGATGACGGATCTGAACACTTATTCCGAGGATGGAGACCAGGAAGCTCGGGGAAATTGATCAAAGCAATGAAAGCCGTGAAATTACTGAAGCAGGGATGTCACGGAATTTGGTGCTATGCCATGAGGAAAGAGGAAGGAGTAGAGCTCTCGTCTATTTTAGTTGTGAATGAGTTCTCAGATGTATTTCCTGACGAACTACCTGGGTTACCTCCACAGAGAAAAGTGGAATTCACCATCGAATTAGAGCCTGGAGCAGCTCCTATTTCTAGAGCACCATACCGCATGGCACCAACCGAGATGTATGAACTCAAGAAGCAACTGGAGGAATTGTTACAGAAGGGCTATATTCAACCTAGCGTTTCTCCTTGGGGAGCGCCCGTTCTCTTTGTCCGGAAGAAAGATGGATCCCTCCGACTGTGTATTGATTACACGGAGCTCAACAAGATGACGATCAAGAATAAGTATCCTATACCTCGGATCGACGACTTGTTTGATCAACTGCAAGGGGCAAGGGTATTCTCGAAGATTGACTTGCGATCAGGATACCACCAGTTGAGAATTAAGGAATCGGATATACCAACCGCCGTATCCCTAGACGCATTATGAATTTGTAGTAATGCCATTTGGACTTACCAATGCTCCTGCGGTATTCATGCAATTGATGAATCGGGTATTCTTGTAATACTTGGATAAATTTGTGGTCGTCTTCATTGATGACATCTTGATATATTCGAAGGACGCAGAGGAGCATGCCGAACATTTGCGTGTGGTTTTGAGCACCTTGAGGAAGGAACAGCTGTATGCAAAGCTTTCAAAATGTGAGTTCTGGCTCAGGGAGGTAACTTTCCTTGGGCATGTGATATCAGCTGACGGAGTTCAGGTGGACCCGAAGAAAGTCGAAGCCATCTTGGAATGGGAAGCTCCTAATAACGTGAAGGAAGTCCGGAGTTTCTTAGGACTTGCTGGATATTATCGCCGCTTTGTAGAGGGATTTTCCAAAATTGCTCGTCCGCTCACTCAGCTGTTACAGAAAACTCAAAAGTTTAAGTGGGATGAGAAATGCCAGGCTGGTTTTGATGAACTTAAGAAGAGACTGACAACAGCACCTATATTAGCATTACTAGATGGAACTGATGGATTCATGGTGTACAACGACGCTTCAAATCAGGGTCTGAGATGTGTGTTGATGCAAAAAGATAAGGTGATTGCCTATGCTTCTCGGCAGCTGAAACCATACGAGGTCAATTACCCGACTCATGATCTGGAATTAGCAGCTGTAGTATTTGCATTGAAAATTTGGAGACATTATTTGTACGACACTCATTGTCAGATCTTTACCGATCATAAGAGCCTCAAGTACATTTTCAGTCAGAAAGAATTAAACATGAGGCAGAGAAGGTGGCTGGAATTGATCTAGGATTACGACTTGGAGATTCTCTATCATCCGGGAAAAGCAAACGTAGTAGCCGATGCCTTGAGCCGTAAACCTGTTTCTCTTCGAGTGTTGGAAGCACTTACATCCCAAACCAGCATTCAACGGGAACTGATCCGCGAAGGGATTGAAGTATGGACACCAGGAATCCAAGGGCAACTATATGTGATGGAACTGACTTCATCACTAGTCGAGGAGATCAAATCTAAGCAGTTGGACGATTCTCTGACCCTTCGATTATTTGATGAAGTAAAGAAGGGAAAAGCCCCAGGATTCGTGATACAAGATGATGGAGTTCTGATATTTCAGAGTCGACTTTGCGTTCCCGATGATGATGATTTGAGACAGACTATTCTGAAGGAAGCTCATAGCGCGCCCTATTTTATTCACTCGGGCAGCAGTAAGATGTATAAGGATTTAAAACAAAATTTCTGGTGGGGGAATATGAAGAAGGACGTAGCAGAGTACGTTTCGAAGTGCTTGACTTGTCAGCAAGTTAAGATTGAACATCGACACCGCCGAATGTTAAGGCCGCTTCCGATCCCTGAATGGAAGTGGGAGGACATCTCGATGGATTTCATCACCAGTATGCCAAGGACTAGAACGGGAATGAACATGATTTGGGTTATAGTTGATCGACTAACCAAGTCGGCTCATTTCCTAGGAATTAAAGATACATGGGGACCCAAGAGATTGGCGCGAGTATTTATTGCAGAGATAGTCAGATTGCATGGGACGCCGAAGACCATTATTTCGGATCGAGATGGTCGCTTCGTGTCGCACTTCTGGAAAGCAGTTCACAGGGCTTTGGGGACTGAGCTCAACTTTAGTACGGCTTATCATCCCCAAACAGATGGTTAGTCCGAAAGGACTATTCAAACAGTAGAAGACATGCTTAGAGCTTGTGCCTTAGATTGGTCGATTGATTGGGAAGTTCATTTGCCGTTGATTGAATTCACTTACAATAATAGTTGGCATGCTTCTATTAAGATGGCACCGTTTGAAGCTTTGTACGGGAGAAGATGTCGATCGCCCCTGTGCTGGGATAATTCTTCGGATTTGATCGGGACGGAACCGGAATTGATAATTCAGACTCAAGAGAAGATAGCTTTGATTCGAGAAAGACTATTGACTGCCCAGAGTCGACAGAAATCTTATGCAGATGTGCGTCGTCGCCCTTTAGAGTTCAACGTTGGGAACCATGTACTACTGAAGGTGTCTCCTACACGAGGGATTTTCCGTTTTGGGAGGAGAGGTAAGCTAATTCCGAGATATATCGGACCAATCGAGATCCTCGAGAGAGTTGGAGATTTAGCATACAGGTTGGCCTTACCGCCATCGCTGAGTCACGTTCACAATGTGTTTCACGTATCCCAACTGCGGAAGTATGTACCGGACCCGATACGTCATTGATTTCGACGAGATCGAGATAGCTAATGATGGCACCTTCGAAGAGAGACCAATCAAGATACTTGAGAGTCGGATCAAACAGTTGAGGAATAAACCAATACACTTGGTTAAAGTACAATGGTCACGACACGGAGTCGAAGAGGCCACTTGGGAAACAGAGGATAGTATGAAGACTAGATATCCGGAGTTGTTTTCATCTTAAGTTTCGGGACGAAACTTCTTTTTAGGAAGGAAGGATGTAATACCTGAGATTTCTGTTATGTATTTAGAACTTGTGACATTGTTATTGTTGCACTTTTATCTGAGTATTATTCTCCGTATTTCATAATCCGATGTTGTTGAGCGTATGATTTCATGAATGTGATGAAATTGTGATTCTGCGCATGTAGCGCACGCTATCGACTATGTGTAGCGTACGCTAAGTTGGATCCATAGCGCACGCTGTGCATGACCTTAGCGCGCGCTATACGTAGTCAGCATGATTGAGACGTGTGGTAGGTGAGATCAGGCTGGGGATATTGGTCGGATTGTGTCGGGATGAACCTGGACGGCTTTCGGGAAAAGCCAAGTCAACGACTTAGCGCACGCTACTGACATGAGGATAGCGCACGCTAAGTGCTGAGTACAGTGAGGTCAGTAAGTCGTTAGCGCATGCTACAAGCATGGACTAGCGCGCGCTAATAACCATTTCCTATAAATAAGACAGCATCCTTTTCGTAATTTCAGTCCTTTCTTCTCCCACATCCGAATCCTTATACTTAGAGTATTACTCTCTACATCCTAAACACTTCATATCAACATCCTAGCTCGTGATTGAAGATCGTATATCATTGGAGATTGGTGTTCAAGCCTTCGGTGTTGGATTGCTTCAAATTTCCTCCTTGTTCTTCACTACTTTGAGGTAGGTGATTCTTCACCAATAATAGTAATATTCTAAAGGACGTTTGATCATGTTTATCTTGTTAGTTAGATTCTTAAGTAGTCGAACATCATGTGTTAGAAGGATATTTTCAATGTTTCGATACTTATTCACCGTATAAACCATTGAACCTCTTGGTGTTTGAACTCCTAGCATATTCTGAAGCTTCAAACCAATTTGTGAACAGTAGATGGATATTACCTAGTTGTTACGTTTTACACATTGGAATCATGCGTTTTGGAACGTAGGACGAACGGAACTTAGAATATTTTCTGGAAGATCAATATGAATGATGGTGTAGTAATGATGATACGTATCCTTGTATCTCGTAGTCATTTAATCCGTATAGAACTTTCACAAACCTTATGAGCATGATATGCACGGGGATGACGTGTATTATCACCATAGAATTTTTGAGTTCATCACCATTAGAACAAGTTTTCTGTCAGTAGTAATCTGCCATGCACGGTTAGTGCACGCTAACATACGTAAGTTAACGTGCGTTATCGGGGATAAGTTAACGCACGCTACGTTTGGTACGTAGCGTACATTATGATATCAGCCGAGTCAGTCGGCTGATCAGAGAGAACTATCAGTCCATGGCTAGCGTATGCTAGGCTTAGACGATAGCATACGCTAACAGGCAGGCTTAGGGAACGTTACGTAGAGTACGTAGCGTACGCTAAGTGGTTCAGGCAGATTGTTTATTTTGAGCTTTTGGCCGTAGACCGAATTGCTAGGCAATCGTTCGACTTGAGATGATTTGTATATCATTCCTTTTGTTAAGGTTCTAGCTTGCTACGTTGATCGAAGGAGGCGGCCTTCGAGTGTGTTGAGATCATTGAAGTGTTTCGTTCTTGCCATCTTCGAGGCAAGTATCGTAATATGTTAATATTGGTATTTTGAGCATGCGTGTGATTATTCATGTTGTTGAACATGAGATTTATTTCGTTGAATTGTCATGATATTTGTTATCTAGTGTTTGTATGTTCATGTTGATGGACATGGCGATTTGGCATATATGTATGCTTGAGTTATGTTTGTGTTTGTTGTGCGATCTATGCTGAGGGCGCTGGATCGGATGTCCACCTCGTGTTGGTCCGACGAGATCATCTTGGGATCTAGGCTGAGGGCGCTGGATCATTGGACGGGTTATTTCCACCTCGTGTTGGTCCGACGGGATCATCTTGGGGTCTATGCTGAGGGCGCTGGATCATTGGAATACCCATGCTGTGTTAATGGAATCTTGTGGATTCACATTATCGGATTCCGGTAGCGGAAGTCCGTGTGATGTATCTTGTTACGTATTGTTGATGCATATTTGATTCGTTTAAATGATACTTGTACTAGCATCGTTTTGCTAACCCCTTCGGGGGTGGACATTTGTTTTGATGTTCAGGTAGCCGAGGAGCAGGAAAACAACCACAGTACCGACGTGACGACGAAGGGGTTCAGTGATGTTTGTTGTTGTTGGTGATTTGTTTTCTTGGTTTGATTTCAGTACTCGAGTACGCGTGTCTTATTAATATCATTTCGATATGGTTGTATTAATTACTCGTTGAACCAGTTGTACGGTTTTGTAAGCTTGGATTTCCGTGATGTTGATGTTTTATATTTACATTTCTTTTAAATTAGCCTTGTAAATCCTTACTCAAAGGGTTTACGGCGCTGTAATTATTCCGAATATCTCGGGGTGTTACATGCAATAGCACCATTATTGTCACAATAAAGGCTTATGTGACTTTGGATGGTCGGTACCACTCCTAGTTCAGTAATGAACTTCTTGATCCATACGGCTTCCTTAGCTGCATCCGATGCGGCCAGGTACTCAGGTTCTGCTACAAAATCAGCAACTGTGCTTTGCTTGGAACTCTTCCAACTCACAACACCTCCATTAAATACTAATACATAACTAGTTTGCCATTTAAAATCGCCTCTGTCGGTCGAAAATTGCATCGGCCTAACCACTTACAGCCAGCTCGTTTCCCACACCTCCATAAATTAGGAACGCATCCTTAGTTCTTCTAAAGTATTTTAGGATAGTTTTCACTGATGTCCAGTGACTTTCACCTAGATTTGATTGATATCGACTTGTCATGCTAAGGGCAAACGATACATCTGGTCGAGTACAAATTATGGCACACATTATCGATCCAATGGCCGAAGCATATGGAATCTTGCTCATGTATGCTCGCTCATCAAAAGTCGAAGGACCCTGAGTCGTACTTAGATGAATACCATGTGACATTAGCAAGAGTCCTCTCTTGGACTCCTGCATATTGAACCTCTTCAATATTTTGTTAGTGTAGGTACTTTGACTCAGACCAATCATTCTCTTTGATCTATATCTATAGATTTTTATTCCACGAATGTAAGTAGCTTCTCCTAAGTCTTTCATTGAGAAACAACTTCCCAACTAAGTCTTGACTGTCAGGTGGGTATGTCATTTCCAATGAGTAATATGTTATCTACATATGAAACTAGGAAAACAACTATGCTCCACCAAACTTCTTTTACACACATGGTTCATCTTCATTTTGAATAAACCCAAACTCTTTAACAGTTTCATCAAAATGAAGATTCCAGCTACGAGATGCTTGCTTCAACCTATAAATGGATCCTTGAAGCTTGCAAACCTTTCTAGAATTTCTGGATGAACGAAACCCTCAGGCTATGTCATGTACACATCACCGAGGAAGTTTCCATTAAGAAATGATGTTTTGATATCTATTTGCCATATTTCATAATCATAGTATGTAACAATGGCATATAAAATTCTAATTGATTTAAGCATGACTACTGGTGAAAAGGTCTCATTATAATCAACATCATGAGTCTGTCTATATCCTTTTGCCACTAGTCTAGCTTTACAGGCTCGCAGATTATCATCCATATCTTTCTTTTTCTTGAAGACCCATTTGCACTTAATGGTTTTAACACCCTCAGGTGGATCTATTAAGCTCCAAACTTGATTGTCGTACATGGACTACATCTCTGACTTTATGGCCTCTAGCCAATCCTCGGACTCTGTTCCTGAAGCAACTTCTGTATAGGTACAGAGCTCATTATCTATGAGCGATATGTCATCATTCTCTATTACGAGATACCCATATCTCTCAGGTTCATGTCGCACCCTATTAGATCTGCGAGGAACTTATGTACTTTGAACTGGCTCCTCAACTAATTATTGAGCCTGTTCAGTTTCTATCAATAAAGCACGTCGTCTTTTAGTTATCGAGTTTCCACGAGAATTACTTTTCTCCCACTTTCTTTTTTGGAAATAAATTCCCCTTCTAAGAAGACAGCATTTCGAGCAGCAAACACTTTATTCTCTGTGAGATTATAAAAGTAATATCCTTTAGATTACTTATTATATCCCACAAATAAATGTCTTTCAGATCTGGCAGCCAGTTTGTCAAATATGTGGCATCTTACGAACCTTTGCAACCCCAGATCTTTAGAAAAGACAAGTTTAGCCTCTTACCAGTATCCAAATGGTGTATTTTCAACTGCTTTAGATGGAACACGGTTAAGGGTGAATGTTGCTATTTCTAAGGCGTAACTCCAAAATAATAATAGAAGCTCCGTTCGACTCATCATGGATCGAACCATATCTAATAAAGTTTGATTCCTCCTCCCATACACTCCGTTATGTTGAGGTGTTCCAGGAGGACAAAGTTGTGAAACAATTCCACAACTCCTAAGATGATCATCGAATTCTTGGCTCAAGTATTCGCCATCTCGATCCGATCTAAGGGCTTTAATTATCTTGCCAATTTGATTCTGTATTTCACTCTGGAATATTTTGAACATTTGAAAGATTCATGTTTATGCTTCATAAGATAAAGATATCCATACCAGCTAAAATCATTGGTAAAAGTGATGAAGTATTGGTACCCGCTTCTGGAATGAGTGCTAAGAGTGTTAGGAATACTTGTTAGATTTTGATGATGTCATTAATTTAAAATCAAATGTTTATTACTTGGCAAAATGTAAGGAAGAACCAAATGAGTATCTTCTATAGGCCAAAATATGTTAAGTATAAAAATTGGCAAAATGTAAAGAAGAACCAAATGAGTATCTTCTATAGGCCAAAGTTAGCTAGGCTGAAAATCGGCTAAGTACTAAAGTACAGCCTAGTCCATCAGAGAAGTACAGCCGACTCCAAATCAGAGTAGCCCTGGTCAACTAAAATTTATCAGAGAAGTTTGACCAGACTGCAGCCGAGGTACCTCAGGAAAGTCACCCGATCGACAAGTCTCAAACGGTGAGCATGAGAGAACCTACCTGCAGAGATGTAAGCCGCACATCACCTACTCAACTACAAACCTAGTACTCCAAATCCACGTCGGCATGATTTGAAAAGTCAAATATTACTAAAGCTCACATGCAACGTGAAGAGACAAATTGGAGTGATTCCCGCAAGAGATATGATTTAATTAAATCATCCTGACCCACCGTGAAGACTTTAATCCTTTTATATTCAAAAGATTCGGCGCTCACATGCAGAAGTCCTCACAACGGTCGGAAGATAAAATTAAATAATGGGAATCCACCTTGCAACGCTCGTAAAAGATTAAACAATGAAGTCTCTCTCCAACGGACGGATTTGTTCAAAGATTTGCAACGGCTACAAGGAAGAAGCTTAGAGATCGTGATCTATATATGTCCGAAGATTTGAAACTGAGCAACTACCGGTGCGAACATATACTCTAGCGATCAAAGCAAACAAAGCAATCTCAAGCAATCAAATAGCATCGAGAAAAAAGAGCAGATCCAAAAAGTTCATATTCAAGGAAGCTCTTAAGTTGGAGAAGACAAACACTCTTGTCTTTAAATCTTGAGTACGGGTACTTCACCGTTGAAGTAGCAGATCAGAAGGCATCCGAGGATCGAGGATCAAGAGGTGCAAGGCAGCCAAGTGTGTGTACAACGGCACGGAATTCCACCGGTTGGAAGTCTGTTGTAGTGTGTTGTGAATCACTGTAATCTATATCACAGGTTGAAAATTATAGTGAATTCATCTCCAACTGGTTTGGAGAAAAGTGGATTAGTAGAGGATTACCCCACCTCTGAGACCACTATAACTGCCTGTGTTATTTACTGTTTTACTGCATCATACTCTAACTGCTGCATACATTGTTAAGTGTTTCATTAAGATTAATTTATATTCGTCATCAGCTGACTTCCGCACTTATCCAAGAACAAACGACTCCAAGTCATTTGTTTGATTATCAGCTGAAGAAACTCACTCTTCGGAAAAAGAGTTCAAGAGTTTCAACAAGTCTATTCACCCCCCCCTCTAGACTTGTTCCTGGACGACTTGTGACCTACAAGTGGTATCGGAGCGGTTGGTTCATTTTTTTCTCACGAACCAGATCTATACTAGATATATATCTTATCTCTCACGTTATAATGGAACACATGCACTCTAGACTCCCTGTCTTTTCAGTTGACGAGTATGATCTCTGGAAGATAAGAATGCAGGCACATTTATCTTCAATCCATGACGACATGTGGTGCATCATTGAAGACGGTCCATTCATTTTCGAGAAGGACAACACAGCCGAGGAGATCGCAGCTGGGAGGCCCGAAAAGATCCCTAAGAAGAGAACGGAGCTGACCCCCGAAGAGAGAAAGTCACAATCTTGACAACAGGCCGTAGATGTGCTATACCAAACTCTTGACAAATCCACAATGGTCAAGATCAAAAATTGTAAGAATGCCAAAGAGATTTGGGACACATTAGCTCTAATGTGTGAAGGAACGGAGCTGATCAAGGAAAACAAGTTGTCAATAGCTATCCAAAAGTTTGACAACTTTAAAATGAAGAATGGTGAATCAATAGACCAAGTGGACACAAGGTTCACCGAAATTATCAATGAAATCAACTCCGGGCAAAACTTATGGCAACAGGAAATGGCACTCAAGGTCCTCGGATCACTCAATCCCGAATGGAGCATGAAGGTCAGCTATGAGAGAATCCAAATACCCGAATAAGATAAAGATTCAGGAGTCGTTCTCGATCTAAAGGCTTATGAGTTCGAGCTTCCAAGCTCATCCTCAATCGAGCTCGCAGAGAAGGGAATCGCATTTGCGGCCGAGTCCCCGCTAAGAGCCTATCCGATGTGAAACCTCCAAATCCACTAGATTTTGAGGAAGAAATGGCGTTCATTATGCAAAGGTTCAAGAATTTCGTAAAGAACTACTCCAAGTATAAGAAAAACTACAAGGAGAACCCAAGAAGGAACCGTAGGTCGAAGTCGGAAAGTTGAATGCTACAATCATTATAAAATAGACACATCCAAATGGATTGTCCCGAGCTCAAGAAGGATGAAACCAAGAAGGAGGTGGGCGTAAAGGAAGACAAGAAAAGCTCTCATCGGAGAAGACCAGAGCATGTCGAATCAAGCGGTTTCTTTTCTCGATGAAGACGAGGAGTATGATTGCTCGATGGCAAACTTGGCCGATGAAGAGGTAACCTCTAAACCTACCGGTTCAAATAATAGCTCACCATGTCACAAGATATGGATTTACATGAATCGGTAAATCAGCTTATTCAAAGATTTTGAAACACTTAAATCGCACACCAAGTCAGACAAAGAGAGAAGACTCACTGCAAGATGAGAATAGGCAATTAAAAATGATTTCAAAACTCACCTAGATTTAAATAAGGTTGAGACAACTACAATGATTTTAAAACTGCAAGTGTCAATACAAATTGAGATAGACCGCTAAATATTTTACTTAAAGAAAAGTCACCGCACTTGCTCATGCCAAAGCCGAGTTTACTAAGTCGGCACAGCTTAAATAAAACTCAAAGCGCAGGAAATAACCTCCCGAAGGCGTCTTCAACTCGCGAATTGTGTACTTATAAAAGGTCATTATATACCAAATCAGCCTCGATATGATTCTCACACTCCTCTAGTTCTCAAACCAAGTTTATCAAGGAGAAACAATGGTCTCGATCAATGAGCCTGTATAAACCGATTTTCAAAAATGTGCAACAATGAGTCAAACGCCTAGCCGCAAATCAAGTTACACTGCATACCACCTAGACAGCGACTAGGCAAAGGCCTGTGCAAAAGCAAAGAAATTCTGCATAACATGCCCACTATTACCAACAACTCCCCAAAAATAGATTTCATAATGGGAGGGGCAAATGGAAACCTCAAGGTTATCCAAATTACCAAAATGAACAAGTGTGGAGACCACAAAGGTTTAACAAATGGTCTCAGCCTAGATTTAGAAATGGCCCACACTATTTTGAGGAATATCCGGTATACAATCCAACCAGGAGATTTAGACCTCGACCACAGGCACCGTATAAGGGTTATAATAATAATAACAATTCCTATAATCCAAGGAGAAATCAATTCTCCAGGAAACCAACTAACCCCAAAGGACCCACACAAATTTGGGTACCTAAATCTCTGCTTGTTTAATTGCAGAAAAAGATGGAAGGACTAAACCACATCTCCTCAAGCTCAAATTTTGGAGGTGAAGAGTGGTTTGTAGACTCTGGATGCTCGAGGCACATGACCGGGAACAAGAGGATGCTGACCAAATATATCAAGGAAAGAGGTCCCGATGTAACCTTTGGAGATAGCTCTAGAGGACAGACAAAAGGCTTTGGAGAGTTGCACCGAGGAAACATTGTAATATCCAAAGTTCATTATGTCAAAGGGCTCAAGTACAACCGCCTAAGCATAAGCCAGTTCTGCGACGAGAAGAATCTAGTAGTCTTCACCATTTTGAAGTGTATGGTGATAGACATCTTATCTGGAGAAATAAAGCTACAAGGTTTCCGAAGAAGAGATGTATACATGATTGATTAGAACACAGGAACACCTAACTCCTGTTTTCTATCCAAGACTCAGAGCCGAGAATGGATGGTCGTGGCACAAAAGACTATGTCACCCGAACTTCAAAGCCATCAACAAGATTAGCTCTCGAGCCGGTCGAGGACTTCCAAATGAAGTATTCAAGAAGGAAGCACTCGTGATGCATGTCGAAGGGAAAGGCACTCAAGGCTGCTCAAGCCAAAGGCACCTACAACGCTCACAACAAGGATCTTAGATCTACTCCACATGGATCTATTTGGTCCCATCAAGCCAAGGACTTTGAGCGTAAAGCATGCTCTTGTGATTGTAGATGATTATTCAAGGTACACTTGGATCATCTTTCTATTCAAGAAAAGTGAAACCTTGACCAAGTTACTCGAGCCGCCGAGAAGGATCCGTAATGAGAAATCCCTCTCCATAATCAAGATCGATCGTATAGAGGAGGAGAGTTTCTCAACAAGGCGATAAATCGATTTCAATGATCGAATGGGATCCAAGATGAGCTCTTCGCAGCCTGTGACGCCCAGCAGAATGGTGTTGCCGAAAGAAGGAATGTAACTCGAAGGAAGCAAAGAAGGTCCATGATTGCAGCGGACCTACCTAAGAGGTTCTCGGGTCAAGCCGCAACACACCGCCACACCCGCATCAGAGTATGATAGTAGGGAGACATGGCAAAACTCCCTATGAGGTTTGGAATAATAGAACTCCTACCGTTGCTTACTTTCATGTTTTTGGTTGCAAGTGTTTCATCCACAACAACGGTAAAACACCTAAATGCCTTTGATGCTAAAACCGATGATGGTCTATTTATGGGATATTCCCAAAGAAGCAAGGCATATAGAGTTTTCAACAAAAGAACCTTAGTTGTGGAGGAAACACCCCATGTTGTTTTTGATGAATCTACCGTTGAGTACAGAAACAACTTGAGCAAATTGAGAACAAGCTCAAGTCAAGAACCCTTGAAGAAGTCATCAGACATGACACCGAATGGTGGACTCACCGCAGATCACCGATGACCCAACCGGCACTGATGAAGACCCAACCGCAGATCGACAGATCACCAAACCTATCTCGATCCAGCTTGCCGCCAAGAAGACCTAAATGTGAGCAGACAAAGACTCATCTCAGCCTGTAACCAAGCCGCAGATGACAAGGCGGTAGCCGATCCAACAGGCACTGTAATCCAGCAGATGCGTATAACCACCAGAGCAATCCAACAGGGGAACAAACCTTAAGAGGACGAGATCCCCAAATGGCTTAAGGATCATCCAATTCAAGAAATCATCGGAAAGTTGATCGATGGAGTCAAGACAAGACACCAACTCTACCACAGGAATGGCGATGTTCTCATGTTTCATGTCACAAATTGAACCCAAGACTACGTAACAAGCCTTGGAAGATTATTCATGGATTAATGCCATGCAAGAGGAATTGGAGCAGATGGAAAGAAACAAAGTTTGGGAACTAATGCATGCACTCCGATCACAAGAAAGTTATTGGCACCAAATGGGTGTATAAAAACAAGAGTGATGAAGACGGAGCTGTTGTTAGGAATAAAGCCGACTCGTAGCAAAAGGATATGCACAAAGGTGAGGGAATAGATTTTGATGAAACTTATGCACTGTGCAAGATTAGAAGCCATCGACTATTCCTCGCATATGCCGCATTCAAGGATTTTGAAGTTTACCGATGGATGTGAAAAGTGCGTTTCAATGGAATCCTAGAAGAAGAAGTCTATGTAGAGCAACCACTGTGTTTTGTCAAAGGAGACAAAGTCTATAAGTCCGTTGAAGGCTCAGATGGACTCAAGCAAGCACCGAGAGCATGGTATGAAACACTGCTGTGTTTCTTGAGAAAAATGGATTTTGCAAAGGAAAAGTGGACAAGACCCTATTTAGAGTGGAGCACGAAGGCCACATATTAATAGTTCAGATTTATGTGGATGACATCATATTCGGATCAACCAATCCAGAACTATGCGAGAAATTCTCCAACCTCATGCAAGGAGAATTTGAGATGAGTATGATGGGAAAGCTTAACTTCTTTCTCGGATTACAAGTTGCGGATGGAAAAAGGAATTTTCATCAACCAAGCAAAGTATACTAGAGATCTTATCAAGAGATATGGCATGGAATCACCAAGCCCGCAAGAATTCCAATGAGCACAAGTACTCACCGGATGCAGACGAGGCAGAATATCAGTGGACTCAACCCACTACAGAGGACTCATCGGATCTCTTCTATACCTAATCGCAAGCAGGCCGGACATATCATATGCAATGGAGTTTGTGCAAGATTCCACCAAGCCAAAGCAATCACACCTAGATGCACCAAGAGAATAATCAAGTACCTAAAGTCTACCATTAATGTTGGACTATGGTACCCCAAGGATGACAACTTCGAGCTGTCAGGATACTCAGATGCGGATTTCGCCGGATGCAAAATCAATAGGAAGAGCACTAGTGGAACGTGTCAATTCCTAGGAACCAGACTGATATCCTGGTTTAGCAAGAAGCAGGTTTCTAACTCCATATCCACTACAGAGTCAGAATACCTAGCTGCAGTAGTCACAGTGCACAAATTCTATGGATCGCATACAACGCTTAAGGGACTACAATATTATTGCCAACGAAGTTCCAATATGGTGTGACAACAATAGTGCTATTGCAATAACCAACAATCCGGTTTTGCACTCAAGGACGAAGCACATTGACGTCAAGCACCATTTCATTCGAGATCATGTGCTTAACAAAAGGGTTAGAGTTGAAAGAGTCAGCACAGACTACCAAATAGCTGACATCTTCACCAAACCATTGCCGTAAGAAAGATTCCTAGAGCTTAGCAGAGACCTTGGATTACTAGATTGGGAATCTAGTTCAAGCAAGTTGAAGGAAGGACGGACTCGTAATCGGCTAAGCCGATGCAAAGTAGAAGACGAAGGCCGACAAAGCAACTTAGCCGTACAGAATACCAGGAGAAGTCAATTAACCTGTTGCAGAGTGGTCAACAATCAACGAAATCAGACTACTAAGTTCTCTAAACCGATCTCTAATTCTTAATTAATATCTCCACATTTATAAATATTATTTTAGCTAAAATGGCATTTAAAATATACATCGTTATAAGCCAAGTGGCAATTTTAAATACACGCGTCACACGCCTATTTAATTAACCTCTACGGTGGCCAATCGTAATCAACGTCAAATTTTAAATGGGGCCACCGATTCAAATTTGAAATTCAAAAGAATATGAAAAGGCGTACTCACCGTTTAAATTTATAATAAACTAATCCAAACGTCCTTTCATCTTCTTTATAAGGAAGAAAACCCTTTCACTTTCCTCTTTACGCTTTCAAACCCTAGAACTTACAGAGCAAAATATACACTAAATCCTAAAATTCTCTTTGCGTAAATGGCATCTCTTGAAGGAGCAAACTTGAAGGCGATGAAGGACCAGGTCAGCTTCTCCATGGTCGTCGATTTCAAGGATTATTAGAAGCGAATCTAGAGGACTTCGATATGCTCGACTTAATCCGGCGATGAAGTCAACGGAATCTACCCGTTTCTCGACATCAACCCGCAGATTTGTTCAAGGAAGATGTCGTCAATTTTATCGTAATGCCTCTCTCGTTCAAAGACGGATTAATAAACGGCGGAATCCCTATCACCATAGATCGAGAGAAGATCCGCTCGGTATTCGGGATGAAACATCGCGGCTTGGCGGTCGAAGCTCTTAAACAATCACCCGCCGAAACCTGGAAGACGATCAAAATCGAAAACATCCCAGAGAAATTGAAGTTTACTAAGAGAAATGAGTTGAAGAGGGTTTATCGAGTCGCTCTGGACATCACAAACAAGATAGTCATGGGAATGGCAGGAAGCTATGACCAACTGTCATCTTCAAAATTCATGGTGTTGGGTGCGTTAATTCAACGAGAGGAAGTTGATTGGGCCGATTATATTTTAATGCAACTAGTTCGCGATGAGAACAAGGTCGAATGGCTCAAGGTGAGAAGAAATTCAAAACTAAGTTGGCGTTCGGAATGCATCTTAGTTGGCTTTTGGAGAAAATCGGAGTGGCCAAGGGAAACATTGACCCTTTCCACCCAAACAAGAGGCTAGGTCACATGGACCATGACAAGAAGAAGGTTGGAGTCACTGGGAGGGCAGCCCAGTTGTTGAAGGATTTGCCAGACTCAAGCTTTTGTCCAAGATACGATTTATCAGACTCGGACCAACCTGCACCGAGATCGGAACTGCAATGAAGTCCGAGAATGAGTCTGACGATACACCAATCGCCATCCGATTCAAGAGAAGGGGACCACCCTGAAGGACCTTCCAACCTGCAGTCATCACCCGAACCCTCTCCAAAGAGGCCAAGGAAGCTGCAGTCAGCGAAGGAGAGCACTGAGCAAGATACCACCATCGGTTCGATCACCACTCATCCGACCACCTGCACTGTATACCGAAACTCGAATTGTACTGTTATTACACCTCCAGTGTACATGACCGAAGAAGAGGAAGCAGTCTTGTTATATCTATTCCTGAAGCAGATTACACTTGCAATCTCTTAGAAAATAATACTTTTAATCTCTCTATTGAGCAACTTCAGCTTGTCAAACCGCAAGCAGAAAAACACTCCTTTGTAAATATTTTTAAAGAGTGGAAAACTCTAAAACCATGTCTTTTACAAATTTTCAAACTTTTGTTGAAACTAGTGGTTGGGAATACCCCCAAGCCACGGAGGATGTTCGACCGATTTTTGCAAAGAGTCGATTTAGCTTTACTCCTCCAGATAACCGGTTCATGTCACATTTTGAGACAAACATGGACCATTTTATCCACTCTATAATGCTCAGTATTTTTGATGGTAGCTTTGGAGAGGAGGAGGAAGAGGAGGAAGTAGAAAAGGAGATTAGGATTGAAGAAGTTGATGAAGAGAATGAAATTATCAATTTGGTTGAAGAGGATGAAGAAGAAAAAGAACCTCAAGAAAACATACCAATGAAAAGGAGACAGAGGAGATTGAGAAAACAGAAGAAGTAGGCGATGAAGGAGATGAAGAAGGAGAAGAAGTTGATCGGAGAAGAAGAAGAAGATAAGGAGGAGGATGATGAGAATGATGAAGGAGAAGAGAAGGAGAAGGACGATGCTAAGGATGATGATGATGATGATGATCATGATGATGGAGGTGAAGGAGGAGCAGAAAAGAAAAAGAAAAAGATGAGGAAAAAGAGAAAAATCTGGAGAAGAAGAAAAGAAAAATCTGGAGAAGGAGAAAAAGAGAAATCAAGAAGAAGAAGGGAAAGAGGAAGAAAGAGAGAAGGAGCCGGAGCAGAGCCGAGCCTACCAACGAAGTCAGCAGATAGATTGTTGTACCTCCCAGACACTGCCTAGACGCAGAGTCGGGCAGAGGACTCAGTCGTGACCCCGGAGAAGACTCAATCGACCTACCTGCTGCAGCCAGGAGCCTGCAGCCTAGTGGCTCCCTTGTCAAGGATCGGAGAACACTCCCCATCAGCTCGCTTATCACCTACCATGACCGAGCCGATCAAGCGATTGTCGAGACACCATTGGGGAGTCATTGTCAACTCAGTCACTCCCGACCTTCGCACCATAAATGCCAAGATTGACACCCTACTTGGCGAGAAATCCCTCGGCCTCCTCCTCCTACAAACAATGTAATGCCCTTTGGCATGTCCGATCGATGAGCCGCATGGAACAACAATTGACAACCCTCATTGATGCCGGAAAAAGGGGGAAGAGAGGATTCAGGGGAAGAGAGAGAAATCGAAGTAAGAAGAAGCAAGATGTCCCTCAGTTGAAGGACCCTCTAGCCTAAAGAGGAAGGAAGTCGAGATCAAGAAGACAAGGTGACCCGGCTGAAGGGAAGCGAAGGACCGAGGCGGCTTTGAACCTACTCTTGAATGGGAAGGCTTGGAGCTATGGTATGTTGAAGATTTCGCCCATTTGAAGCTCTTGAAATATGGGGAGCCGCTAGGAAAAGGTTCATCGTAGACTATTATGTCCGGGAACTACTTCAAGATGACAAACTCTCCCCACAGAGATTTTCATAAACTGGATGGAAGAAGTTCACCCTAAGCTTTGGGTCATTACGAAAAAGTACGCAAAAGAGCAAAAAGCCTTTCCTATGATTCCCTTATTCAGAGCTGAAGAAGCACCAATCCGCATGGATGGTGAACTTTATGAGCTACAACTTCAAAAGGAAATCAAGCTAGTGTGCCTCGAGAACAAATTCAGATCTCAGCAGGAGCAGGATTTCGCAGCACTCGTGGTAAAAAGAAAGTATGGCCTTGCTCCAGTCAAGGTAAGACCTATCGAGCCAAACCATTCAAGCTCGCCAAGCAGGCTACTAGAAGAGGCAGAGGAAGAGGCGGATGATCTTTTAATTATTTTTCTTACTTGTAATTTTATTTTCTGTACTTAAAACATTCTTGTATAATTTCAATGATAAGTCGAAAAATCTATGAACACTGTTGAATGACAATTTTCCAGTTGTCTCAATATTAGATCGATTTCAGTTTTGTCTCGCACTTAAGTGCAGACTTGGTCATTTGATTTCTTACTTAGTTTTGCCATCATCAAAATAGGGGGAATTTGTTAGGAATACTTGTTAGATTTTGATGATGTCATTAATTTAAAATCAAATGTTTATTACTTGGCAAAATGTAAGGAAGAACCAAATGAGTATCTTCCATAGGCCAAAATATGTTAAGTATAAAAATTGGCAAAATGTAAAGAAGAACCAAATGAGTATCTTCTATAGGCCAAAGTTAGCTAGGCTGAAAATCGGCTAAGTACTAAAGTACAGCCTAGTCCATCAGAGAAGTACAGCCCACTCCAAACAGAGTAGCCATCGTCAACTAAAATTTATCTTAGTAGTTTGACCAGACTGCAGCCGAGGTAGCTCATGGAAGTCAGCTGATCTGATTAGTCTCAATCAGTGAACAATGAGAGAACCTACCTCGGAGATGTAAGCCGCACATCACCTACTCAACTACAAATCTAGTACTCCAAATCCACGTCAAGATGCTTTGAAAAGTCTAATATTACGGATAGCTTACATGCTTCGTGAAGAGACTAATTGGAGTGATTCCCGCAAGAGATATGATTTTATTTAATCTTCCTGACCCACCGTGAATACTTTAATCCTTTTATATTCAAAAGATTCGGCGCTCACATGCGTAAGTCCTCACAACGGTCGGAAGATAAAATTAAATAATGGGAATCCACCTTGCAACGCTCGTAAAAGATTAAACAATGAAGTCTCTCTCCAACGGACGGATTTGTTCAAAGATTTGCAACGGCTACAAGGAAGAAGCTCGATATCGTGATCTATATATATCCGAAGATTTGAAACCGAGCAACTACCGTGCGAACATATACTCTAGCGATCAAAGCAAACAAAGCAATCTCAAGCAATCAAATAACATCGAGAAAAAGAGCAGATCAAAAAGAACATATTCAAGGAAGCTCTTAAGTTGGAGAAGACAAACACTCTTGTCTTTAAATCTTGAGTACGGGGTACTTCACTGGTTGAAGTAGCAGACTGTAAAGGCATCCGAGGATCGAGGATCAAGAGGTGCAAGGCAGTCAAGTGTGTGTACAACGGCACGGAATTCCACTGGTTGGAAGCTGTTGTAGTGTGTTGTGAATCACTGTAATCTTTATCACTGGTTGAAAATTATAGTGAATTCATCTCCAACTGGTTTGGAGAAAAGTGGATTAGTAGAGGATTACCCCACCTCTGAGACCACTATAACTGCCTGTGTTATTTAATGTTTTACTGCATCATACTCTAACTGCTGCATACATTGTTAAGTGTTTCATTAAGATTAATTTATATTCGTCATCAGCTGACTTCCGCACTTATCCAAGAACAAACGACTCCAAGTCATTTGTTTGATTATCAGCTGAAGAAACTCACTCTTCGGAAAAAGAGTTCAAGAGTTTCAACAAGTCTATTCACCCCCCCCCCCTCTAGACTTGTTCCTGGACGACTTGTGACCTACAAAGAGGTCCGCATACATCACTATGTACTAGGCCTAATAGATTACTAGCCCTTTGTACATGACCGGTGAAAGGATTCTTCGTCATCTTTCCCAATAGATAAGATTCATATGTCCCATATGACTCATAGTCAAAGAAGTCCATCGTTATCTCATTTATGTGGCCAAGTCGACAGTGCCATAAGTAAGTCGGATTCATTCAGCTTAGGTTTTTGGTTGCAATGTTATAAACTTCCAAAGTATTGGACTCATCTAGATCAGTATTGTAAATGCCAATATATAATTTTGCAGTACCATAAAACAAGTCATTATAGAAAATACGAATAATCTTATTCTTAATAAGAAAACTGTAACCTTTACAATCTAATGTAGAAACTGAAATAATATTCCTATTCATAGCAGGAATTTAATAACAATTATTCAAAACTAATAAAAGCCTATTGGGTAAAACTAGATCATAAGTTCCAACGGCTAGTGCAACAACTCTTGGTCCATTGCCGACTCTTAGATCTACTTCCCCTTTATTCAGCTCTCTACTGCTTCACAACCCCGCACATTGTATAAATGTAAGATCCACATCCAATATCCAATACCCAGGAGTTAGAAGTAGATAAGTTAACTTCTATAACAAATATACCTGTGGCAGACTCACTACCCTTGGTACGCTTTAGTTCTTCCAAGTAAACCTTGCAATTTGTTTTTCAATATCCTGGTTTATTAAAATGATGGAAATTTTCATCTTTGGGAGCTTTAGCCTTGAAAATCGGCTCAGTCGGGTCTCTAGCTTTGGCAAATTTTGATTTACCTTTACCCTTGCCTTTGTTCTTGAAGGACTTCCCTTTGCTGACCATCAGCACACGGCTCAGTTTCTTCTTAATATTTTGCTTAGTTGTTTTAAGCATCCCATGTAGCTCAGCAATGGACTTCTCGATCTTATTTATATTATAATTCATAATGAACTGACCCAAACTTTGGGCAATGAGTTTAGGATCACATCCTATCAAGATGATCAATATATCCTTTCATCTTGAGTACATGACTGCTGACAAATGTCCCTTCAACCATCTTACAAGCATACAAGGCTTGAAAGGTCTCATACCTCTCTTGCCTAGCGTGCTTTGAGAAAGTTTTCTTGAGGTGAGCATTATGCTTATAGTCTTCCATTTCTTCAAGATTCTTCTGAAGTTCTAGACAAAATGTAGCCAACATAAGACCACTGATATCAATGGAATGATCACAATATTTCTTCCATTTGTCTTTTGTTGTTTTGGTAGCATTGTTAGCATGCTCATCGCGAATTTATTCCTCAAGAACATACAACTTTCTTTCTTGCTTGAGAACTATTCTCAAGCTCCGGATCCAATCCAGATAGTTGTTGCCGTTTAATTCGAGCTTGTCATTCTCAAATACGGATTGCAGTGAAATGGTGGATGTATTGTTTGATGCCATTCTATTATCTATAAAATTTAATATGCAAAGTATTTAGTCACATTTTTATTTCTCGATAAATACTTCCACTGAAACAAAATACCCTCAATTTTACAATATTTGTAATTTTAGTAGGCTAAGGCCTCATTTTGCATAACTCTAAACTTAGCTTTGGCATGACACCTAGAATTGAGCTACTTTAGATAGATAACTCTTTATCGGTTACATCATATGTAACTCTTAGATTATACTTATGGGATTCGGCATCTTATGCTCAAGCATTTTATAATCTCATTTGATGCCTTAAGGTTTAAAACTATTTTGATTTCTCAGTTAGTTGAAACACATAGGTATCACCATTACCCATCATACATTACTAAGTGTTGGGCTTCGGTCCAGCATCCTGCCTGCATGAGCTTGAAAATGCGCGAGGCGCGGCTTGCGATTCGACCTGTGAGATCTGCACTAGATAGTGGTTAAATGAATTGATTTGGACTGCTCATACCAACAAGATGGATCTTCTTTTCTGGTAGCCATCTCATAGAAACTCCAAAGTTAAGCGTGCTTGGCCTCGAGTAGTTATGGGATGGGTGACCCCCTAGGCAGTTTCTTAGGTGCGCGTGAGTGAGGACAAAGCGCTAGAAAAGACTCGTGTTGGTACAGTGAGGATAGTCTTCATCATTCTTGGGGACCAACAATTGATATCGGAGCAGGTCACGAGTGCGGATTCCCTCGAAGTATCCTACAATGGAGGCTGCCAGAGTGTTGGAACTAAGAGGCGGGCATGCAGCAAATGTTGCCAGTTGGCCGGAACTAAGATGTTGGTGCTGTTGAGGTTGTGAGGTGCTGGAGGGCTATGTGAACAAATCTAGTATGCTGGAACTGAGATACTGGCGCAGCAGAAGTAAACGGAGCTGGAACAAATGTTGATGTCAAGTGTTGGAGGACTGTGTGAATGAATCCAGCCGCTAGAGGGCTGTGTGATCAAATCTAGTTCGCGGAGGTTTCCAGACTATGGGGCTGAGATGCTGGCAGGTACTGGGAGGGGGATTGTTGGGCTTTGGTCCAGCATCCTGCCTGCATGAGCTTGAAAATGCGCGAGGCGCGGCCTGCGATTCGACCGGTGAGATCTGCACTAGATAGTGGTTAAATGAATTGATTTGAACTACTCATACCAACAAGATGCATCTTCTTTTCTGGTAGCGATCTCATAGAAACTCCAAAGTTAAGCGTGCTTGGCCTGGAATAGTTATGGGATGGGTGACCCCCTCGGCAGTTTCTCAGGTGCGCGTGAGTGAGGACAAAGCGCGCTAGAAAAGACTCGTGTTGGTACAATGAGGATAGTCTTCATCATTCTTGGGGAACAACACTATGATAATCCGAGCACCCAACTTTGGCATGATCTACTCAAAATGATCGAAATCTTGATAGATGTTTTAATGAGCGGCATTAAAAAATTTTTAACGAGGAATTTTATCCTATGTTGCATGTATATGTTGGCTAACATATATCTAAACATGTATTGCATCACATACATACATAAATTTAAACATACATAGCATCACATGGCATAAAAAGCATAAGACCATGTATGGCATGACGACAATCCTAACATGATTTTCATGAGCGAACATCAAAATCAAAAAGGTCAATCTAAAAGGGTATAATCGGTATTCATTGATCTTCCAACTCCTTGTAACTTCATATGCGATCAATTGGCTTCTCGAGTCCGTCCTTGTTCTCGTTCTTGTCTTCATTACATTAATGAAGAATATACCACACTAGTATAGTAAATTACACGAGGGCAAATGACACGCATGGCATAAATAATAATATTGTAGGCCATAAAAAAACAATTATAAGTAAACGACACGCAGGCCGTAAAACCAACCCAATAATAAATTGAAACATTCAATTACATTGGTCAATTTATGGTCATGTCATACATCAAATATATACCATAATTAATTATCACATAATTAATTAAAACATACTATTATAAAGAAAAATGTCTGACAATCAAACATATAATGAAATTAGTGTCAAAAGTCATCAATCCGAAACTTTAGGCGAGATGGTCGGGCAACGGTTTATCACTCTCACCAACCTGGGTTCGAAACCATTTCGCTGCACTTTGTTTTCTTTATATTTTGTAACGGGCATATAAATAGAACCGGCGTGCTAATGAGAACAACAAAGTCTCGTAGCCCGGTTGCACAATGATCTAATCATCATTGACACAGGATCAAATGCCATTTTACTCAAAACGCTTTGTTTTGACTTATAACACAAGCTGATCCAGGACGAACCTGACTGGACTGTTAGAATATCCTATTCCACATATTTATAAAATGGTTTTGATGATGAGTTATTGATGTTGTTGATCAAAGAAAATAATGAAATGAAGCAAAACAACAAAGAAGTTGAAGACGACGAGCTGGACCGATGAACTTTGGATTGAAGCAAAAGAGAGGATAATGTACGCTATGAAGCATACATAACGCACGTAATATAAACCTACCTGAAGGCAGACGAATTCAGCATGAAGTTAACATACGCAAAGCATAAAGGATATCGTACGTAACGAAGTACATATAACGTACATAGCACATTATGATTAATGTACGTAATGAGGATTTGAATATAAGGTCAAATATTAACTGTTGGAAGAATTCAGAGAAGTCAAAAAGCATACAACAGATACATCAGATAACGTACGTAATGAAGCAACATTAACGTACGTAAAAGGGAGCAATTATGTACGCAATGTAACAAGCTAACGTACGTAATGGAAGAATCGAATGCCACTGGAGTGATCTGTATGGAGCTTAACGTATGTAACAGGATGATGATAACGTTCCTAACGCGTTTAACATACACAATGGTTGAGCAATAACATACGTAATATATGAGGCAACAACTAACGGCTAGTTGAAGTTTTGGAGCATATAAATACCACTTCTAATAGTATTCAACATATAACAACTCCAAGTAGATATCATATTGATCAGATATCACTATATTCATTATCGTTGTTGTAATTGTGCTTAATTGATAGTGTTTGAGTGTTCATACACTAAATCATACACGAGAGGAAACATATGAGTTGTAGATTGATTCAGTGTTATTAGGATTGTTGATCCGAAATTGTTAGAATCATATCTAAATCCGAGTGAGGTTTGTCTAGTACCTATAGAAGGCTAGATAGGTTTCTTCTTTGTCCAATAGAAAAGGAAAATGGTTTATCTTGGACCGACATAAAGACAAGAGTGTAACGGTTTATCTCGGACCGGTAGAAGATGAGATTGTAACGGTATCCCTTGGATCGATAGAAGACGAGGCGCAGAGGTTGATCTTAAGCCTATAGAAAAAGATACGGAGAGAGAACGTAGGCACATCTGGCTGAACCTCTATAAATCTTATGCATTTGCGGAAGCGTAATTAACTTGCGGAAGGTACCAATTTTCCAACAATTGGTATCAGAGAAGGTATCCATATAAATCGGCTTAACATCCGAGGAAGATCCAATGGCATTTCAATTTTCACCGGTCGAAGGTCTTACCTTGAATCGGCCACCATTTTTCGACGGTTCGAATTACATGACTTGGAAGAAAAAGATGTTGATCTTCATTCGAGCCTATGATATAGAAATCTGGAAGATCATCTATCTTGGTCTGAAAGTTCCAACCAAATCCGTTGGGTCACTTAAAAGCTTCTAAGAGTACAATGACGAGGATTAGAAGAACGATCACCTCAATTGTAAGGACACCCAACTTTTATATTGTGTCTTAAATCTAGAGGAGGTCAATCATATTTCTTCGTGTGAAAGTGCTAAAGAAATCTGGAAAATTCTTGAAATCACGCACGAGGGAACAACTCAAGTCAAGGAGACGAAGATAAATATGCTTCTCTATGACTGCGAGTTATTCATGATGAATGGTGACGAGTCCATCACCAACATGCTCGATCGATTTTCGGTCATCACAAATGGACTTGCTTCGTTCGGGAAACCGCACTTAAGTAGTGAAAAAATAAAGAAGATCCTACGATCACTACCGCGTGAATGGGACAACACGGTGATGGCGATTATGGAATCGAAAGATTTAAATAATATTGATTTTAGCGCCCTTTTTGGTTCGCTAATTAATTACGAGATTGTTCTAAAATCTCGGAACGCAAAGCCGAAGCCGAAGGAAAGAACAATAGCTTTAAAAGCTAAAAAGGTGTCGCGAAATGAGGAACCTGTAACACCCCCAATCCGCTAAGGGATATTATATGCCGTAGACCCTTTCCTCAAGGATCTACGAGGCTGGTAAACAACACCGTACATCTCAAAAATGCCTTTAAGGCTAAAATGACTCAATAGACCGATTTGGTCTTTCAATAAAAACATACAACTCGATTACAATACTTGCCCACACAGGGGTCAAAGCATAACAACTCCCGTATCGCGGGGAAAAGTACTGCAGCGGAAAATAAAATACAACTGAACCAATACACAACGTACGGGTCCTCATGTGATTAGTATCGATCATCTTTCATCATCCTTCATGCCGATCCTGTGCCACGCTCCCTGAAACCTGAATGCAATACAGACATCGGGATAAAGTCTTTTTTGGTCCCATAACTTTTCGCCTTTACCAAAAATGTCCTAAGAAGTTTAGTTTAGCCAATTACACCCCAAATTTTTCTCATGTGTACAATTTACATCCCAATACTCGTCAGAGTTGAGAAAACGGCGTCGTTTCCCCCCATGTGACCCGCCTGTGACTTTTAATTTGGGGCTTTTCATCTCCGGCGTGATGTGGATAATATACGTGGGGGAATTTTGAGATTTTTTATCACCCAAAAACAATAATTTTTTTCCACCTCATTAATTAAAACTTTTTAATTTTTTTTATTCATTAAATGTAAACTTAAACTTAAATCAACGAAGAACGGAGAACGAACCCAAAATTAGGGCGAAGAATGAAGAACCCTAAACCCTGTGAGTGGTGGAATTCGCGTGAAATTCATGGATGAAATAGAGCGTGGGTGCCATGAACGAGCCTCAATCGTGACTAGTTGGAAAGAAGCAAACGTAGGTCGGCGGTTCTACGGATGTGCAAAATACCCGGTATGCCTCAATCGATTGAGAAGTCTGTAATGTCGATATTGTACGTTCAATTTTTGATGTTTTCTGATTTTCTTCTCGATTATCTATGTTTCAGAAAGATGGGTATTGTAAATTCTTTCGTTGGATTGACGACCCATTGTGTGATTGGGCAAGACCAATTATACACGGGTTACTGAAGAGGGTTAATGAGCAGAGGGATGAGACCCAAAGAGCGGAGATAATTGTTGATAAATTGAATCAAATGATTCAATTGGTGGAGTGTGCAAATGACAAGCTTGAAGAACAGAACATGGCATTGAAGGAGGAAAATAGACAATTGATTTCTCAAAACCAGAAGTTGAAGATGAAAATGAAGGTGGAGGAGAGAAGATATGGCATCAAATTATGTAATATGAATCTGTTTGTGAAGGCTTTTGCTATGGTTTGTGCTGGTTTAGGTTTGGTGAATCTAGTGCCTCATCTACTTGGATATGATGAAGGTGTAGGATTAAAAATGTTATGTTAGATTGATGTACTGGTGGTGTGAGAAAGTGCACATGTGTTGTAATTGGTTTGTATTATCAGTTTTTATTTTAATGAAGTGTTCTTCTGTTTAATGTTTTGGTTTGTATCTGCTTATGTAGGATGAATAAAGTGCAATTGTGTTGTAATTGGTTTGTATTACAACGCTGAAGTAAATACGAATCACAATGTCTGAAGGCTCCAACAGAAATACCAATACATCGCAATGGCTTGAAAGCCCCTCAACCGAAGCTGTATATCACGATGGCCTGAAACCCGAACAGCCCAAAGCTGTAAATCATCACAATACAGATCTCAAAGAAGCAAACCTGACTGTCGGACATACCCCTCGGCGTATGAACAACCAGTCGCAAATCGTCGTACATATCCAATACAACATGGACTACGAACGACCAAACAATAAGGCTAAAGAGGGACATCACAGTACGCCCGATCCGAAAATGTGTCCGTGCACATGTCCACCCCGTATACGGAATCCAAAATATACGTGTGATAATGTACCTAATTAGCCTCACGAACTACGTCTCGTGTGCACGGTCCAATGCGGAAACATCCATGCATGACCATCGTGTGCCTGGCTAAAAATCCTACACATACCCAATCGGCATGCAGACATGATTCCAGATATGCCACGATACAACATGACAACGAAACTCAAAGGATAACATACCCAATATGGATCATACGACTCACCAAGTGAACGATGACACACGAATAATGAAAGATCGACACGACCAACGATATTCAAAACAACCATCCTGAGATCAGAATCCCTAAGGACCGATTAACACGGGCAATAATCACAACACAACAATTCGGGAAATCCTCAACCCTCAACGATCACCAAAATTTCCGAGTTCACAAGAATAATAGTGTGCTGCCTTGAGTCGGCCAACACGACAATAATAATTCAACGGATGGGAACTATCCTCGACAGTCCCAATTCAATACTTCGATTACCGTAGAATGGCCAATCGATAACAACGATACAACGGATGAGAATATTTTTGACAACGGATTGGAATTATCTTTGATAATCCCAATTCAATATATCGATTACCTTTAGAGCGGACAATCGATAACAATTATACAATGGATGTCTCGGCACCTCTAATCGGTTACCGATAACGAAGATGATAATCGAATACATCAATGCCTTCAATCGGCCAAAACGACATCAATAGAAAAACACTGATATCAATAACAACGATTCACAAAAAATATCTTGGTGGAACATCAATCAATAATAACAATCGATACGTCGATGCCACGAACCGGCTATCAACAACAATATCTCAATGGAACATCAATCAACAATAACAATCGATACGTCGATACCGCGAACCGGCTATCGACAAATATTACCAACAAGTATCGCAATGCCTTAAATTGGCCATTTAAGAACAATAATAATATTTAGAATAATTTGCCGAAGGGTATCGTATCAAACAATCCCTTGATGTCAACAAAATCATAAAAAGACCAAGTCTCGAAATGATACACACATTCATACACATATATGATAACATTAATCTCATTGACTAGTACAAGTATAAAACTTGCCTCGATATCAATACAACGAACTGTTACCAATTCAGTTGATTTCGTCTTACGAGTTCCTCAGTCTCGACCAAGGTAATCTACGAACTCTTCAACCTCAACCGCAACACAACAGTCATAATCCATGATCAAACATCATATGTTATTGTAAAACGAAGGATTAATAATCAACAGGTTCGATGACGACCAATATCAACACCACCAAACCACAAACTCAACCGTTTCACCATATCTCGACTAATCACATTCTGAACAATCCAACTCAGACACTTACAAATCCTGTCCATAATACGAGTCGAAATATGATGATCATACCAGCAACCAATTCAGACCAATAATAAGGGTCTAAATGTTCCAAACTCAATTCTTAAATACGAATTGACAAGGTTCCCTTCTCGTAAATCCATCGTTAAAATTTACTTATGACCGTCATCAATTCGAATCATCCGACTGGTTCAAAACAATAGATAATCATATTAAAAAGGTTATCAAACAATCCAATCATCCGACTTGAATATTTGCTCCATACGTATGGGCTTCCAAATTCAGAGATGAATAATAGTCTCATCAAACTCATAACCACATTCGTATTCCTATACGAATATTATTTCAAACACATAGTTTAGCTCTAGATATGAATATTCCATATTCATTTTCAAAACATCAACACTTCTTAAAAATTTTCATCACCTCGTATAATTCAAGAGTTCTTCAAGAACATGAAATATCCGAAATCACGTTCAGAACAACATATCCGAGGTATATATCTCCATGTTACCATTTTCTTCATCATATGAAGAAGATCTCAATAATCATATCAACATCCGAAATCTCTTATTACAATTCCAATAAATCTCATATAACATTATCACATGATACCATAATTGTAACACCCCAGATCCTCCTGGGAATATTACACGCCGTAAACCCTTCTCACAAGGATTTACCAGGCTAAGCACAATTTTCCACGTCATTTCAAAAATGCCAAAAAGACCGATGACGGTAATATTTTTCAAATACTAAAAAAAATCGATTTCCAAATACCGTAAAAACGATCAAGGCCAAAATGCCAAAAACTCAATTTAGGGAATCGGTTTTACAAAATAAAATTCAGTTGGCAAAATACCAAAAGCCATTTCAAAATACTCACGCAACGGATAAAACTACAGTCCAATTTATGCATTTACATTGAAATAAGACGAACATCAAAATACACGATTCCCAACATACTCCCTCCCAAGTAGTAATCCTTAAAAAAACGAACCACTATCAAAGGGATACGAGGATTACCTTGTATGGACGAACCACGAAGAAGAATAATTGAACTCCATTCCAAGAATCATCAAAAACTTCAAGAACAATACTTAAACCCGAGCTCTCCAATCTTAATCTTGTTTAAGAGAATCATCTCTCAATGTTTAGGAACTTCAAGTACTTCCCAAGGCTCTCTCTATTGACTGAAGGAAGGAGAATGGACAAAATGCCTCTCAGCACTCGTCTATCCTCTCTATAAAACACATCACTAGCGCGCGCTAGACCTTATATTTAGCGTGCGCTACAGGACTAGCGTGCGCTATCCTTCCTTGATAGCGTGCACTATCGGGCAGTCCAGAAGCTACTACATTGCTTCGAAATTCATCTAACGTACGTAATGCCCATGCATTAGCGTACGCAAACAGGCGTTGACTTGCTATAGTGAAATGCTCAGTAGCGTGCGCTATTCCTCGACCTTAGCGCGCGCTAATCGTCGTTGACTTGCTACAGTATCGTGCCCCCACATGCCGAAAGAATCCGCGATTACCGGGATTCCTTTGACTGATATGGAATTAGTGTGCGCTAATCATACGGTTTTAGCGTGCGCTAGCTCTGCAGGACAAACACTCGCTGACATTATCTGGACATGCGTCGAACATGGCCGGGTCCACCCGTCGAAAGATAAGATTCCATTATTGGCGATCTGATGTTAGCGTGTGCTAACCAACATGCGTTAGCGTGCGCTAACTGAATATAAAAATCAACCTGGCCTACCTGTCGGCCACCTTCCGGAACTAACCCAGCAAGTCGTTACGTACGTTAGGGGTCCTCCTTAGCGTACGTAACCAAACCTCTTAGCGTGTGCTAAGTATGCACCGTAGCGTACGCTAAGTATATATCTTAGCGCGCGCTAGGCATGCCCTGTAGCATGCGCTAACATAGCTGTAATTAGCCATTTTCCGCTATTCTCGACCAACATCTCGACATACCAAACGATCATACGGCACAATGAATACATATACGCATTCAACAACATTGTCATACGTTCACATCATCCTCAAGCACAATTATCCATCAACGACATCCAACATATAAACGAAAAAAAAAATATATATATCCGAAAAATCGGGGTATTACACTCTACCCCCCTTAAAAATAAGTTTTTTCCTCGAAACTTGCAATCACTCGCACAAACAACATTTCAACGGGAATTCAAATTCACCAAGAATTATCGAATAATCCGAACAACATACTTACAAGTCTGTGAAGTCGAAGATCTCCCGTGATACTAGCATGCGACTCCTAAACAAAGTCTCAACATAATACCTATACACACCAATATCGCAATTAGCAATTTAACAAAATCTCAAGGAAGAGTTCACGTCCGTGACCACAGCCACGATTCTTCCTACTTTCAGCCAACATTCTGAAGGGCACACACGTGCGTAAGTATAATCCAAATCGCACATTCTCGAAGTGACCAATTCCCAAGAATACCAAGCTATAAACGAAACGATTAAGAAAAATACAAGAAGAGTGAGAGGACTTACAAGTACCGGTCGCACTGTGATGATGGCAGAGTAGTGATACTGTAGGCAAATAACGACTCAATCGACCCAAAAGACCGACAACCTAGGTATCCAAAAACCTAAGCTCCGATACCATATTCTGTAACACCCCCAAGTTATTCAGGGAATATTACAGCGCCGTAAGCCCCTCCGTGGGACCTACAAGGCTAAACATACGCGGAACTATAGATTTTGACCGAGAAGGTCTACATACAGTGGAATGAAGAATAATACAAAGGGTATTCAAAACATAACCAATGTATCCAAAGACATCACAACACAAATCAATACCTCGGCAAACACAGGCCGGAACATCAAGGAAAATGGAAAACAATACTCGAGTATTCAATAACCATTCCAGTACAACAACACTGAATGGAAAACTCAAAACATATCCGGAGGAAAGACACACTATCACACTTGCCCACCATCTTCATGCCGACCAGATACCTACCTGTCCGCTCCCCTGGAACCTGAAATAACTAAAAAGTATTTCCCCCATAAAGGGGTTAGCCGTCGAATAGCTAGTGCAAGTATATCAAGTATGAAACACAATACTCCTCGACAATAAAGTAAATGTAACCGTCAATTCATCAATTCAAGACTAGTATTCCGGAATAACTAAATCTCATGGCATCGCATCAATACTTATATGAATACCGTGGAACCGCACCAGAGGCTACGGAACCCTCAGGGGATCTATCGGCCTGCCCCAGAGTGGTTCGTTCATATCATCCGTGGAATCGCACCAGAGGCTACGAAACCCTGAGGGGACCCGTCGGCCCGCCCCAGAGTGGATAGAAATAATCATGCCATTAATATTTCATACTTTCAAAGTCGAGAACGCACATTCATAAATATATACTTGCCTTAATAACCGCTACCGAATACTCCGAAGAACACGGTTCGACCGGGAAGCTTCGAAATGCCCGATGCTATCGAAAGGAAAGATGACAACGAACGGAAGGGTTCAACTTGGTTTCTTCACAAGAAACTCGACCCTAACAACATATAATCAATAAATCATCGATCATACGAGGAAGAATAATCATAGAACGCCCGAAAACCCCTCTATGACATTTTACCGGACACCTTCAAGGCGTCGATCCAGAACTCGACCAAAACAACGAATCGATACGATCCAACCATGGAATAATAAAGGAAATGATATAATACATCTAAATAATCATCAATCCATCATAATCCTAAGTTAAATCGGATAAAATGGATGAAATCAACCAAAATACCCAAATTCCCCAAAACTAGATTTCTAGGAAATCTGACCTGATTCGGTAGATCGAAGGATGTTATAGGATTGATGATTGATGATATGAACTCCAAGACTTCGTGGATTGATTGTCCAACAACATCTCTCCATGATTAACCAAGCTCCAGCCGCGGAAGAGAAGGAGAAGAAGGAGAAAAATGGCCAAAAACCCGACTGCAGGGCCTTAAATAGGCTGACTGCACAGTGTGCCGCGGCCCAGCCGAAGTGTGCCGCGGCACAGGGCCGAATCTGCCCCCAGTGATCGGCAGTAAACCATAGAGTCAAACTCTAGTATTTGCTTAGTGATCCCTCAACTTATTAAATAATACAATACATATAATATTTTATATTATATATTATTTAATACTTAATCCTCTAATAGATATAATTTCCAATATAATATTTATCTTCCCCATTTGATATAATTAAATAATATAATCAATAATATCCTATATTATATACTACTCATTATTTAATTTCTTTAATGAATATAAATTCCAATATTGTATCTATTAATTATTCTTGCTTGTCTTTAATTGTTTTATGTGTGACCTAAAAGGCTTAGATTATGTTGGCAATTATTTAATACCTCATCAAATAATAAGTCATAAGCGGTCTTCAGCAAGACATTATGACTACCCAAATAATATAAGTTTATAGTCCGTTAACCACTTAACGTGTCAAATCCATTTATCGCGCGATATCATATTTGAACTAAATCATGAAAATCATAATACATATTATGTTCAAGTGCTTTCTCGATCTTAAGTAAACTGATTTAATCAAATGACTCTTCATTTGAGCATGGCCATGTATTTCTTCAGTCCTACTTATCGAGGGGCCAGCAGATATATCTCTCCCTAAAGAGAGATATAAATCCCCATCTTATTATTCATTGCCCTCTACATGACTCCCACTAATCCCGATCGCTAACTTTCATGATCACCATTTTTCAGATGATGTTGGATTACGTCAAGGCATAACAGTTATCATGTTGGACTCTATGATAATCTTAGGTTCAAGGATTTATTGACATATTATTATATTCAGATTCACTTATGACATTTCCATACAGTGATCTCAATACGGGTCTGTCCAGTATTGCGTTCTCCAACCAATACCCATGAGTTTGATCCTTACCATACGCATAATCATCCGATGATTATCAATCAAACTTATACTAGTATATTAATCACTTGAGTCTCCACTCTACATGATTGCACCAGGGACATATAAATAATCTTATTATTCATGAATAACTATTATTAGATTATTATAATAATAAAACATGCACACATTATAATAATCAATGAGAAATAGACGATTTCAATTAACTTTATTTAAATATTATAATTACAAATCTAGGCACATTGAATGTCTTAGGGCACTATTCCCAACAATCATTTGCACTAGGACCATTCGTTTGTGACTTTTACTCATATCGATCTAGCATGCTCTATATGGTTTCCTTGTGAGAGAGACTTGGTAAGGGGATCAGCAACATTCTCTTCCGTTGCTACTTTGCATATTGTAATATCTCCTTGTCTGACGATCTCTCTGACTAGGTGATATTTTCTAAGTATATGTTTGGAATTATGATGGTAGGCTCTTTAGCTTGTGCAATGTAATACCCGAGATTTCTGTTATGTATTTAGAACTTGTGACATTGTTATTGTTGCACTTTTATCTGAGTATTATTCTCCGTATTTCATAATCCGATGTTGTTGAGCGTATGATTTCATGAATGTGATGAAATTGTGATTCTGCGCATGTAGCGCACGCTGTCGACTATGTGTAGCATACTCTAAGTTGGATCCATAGCGCACGCTGTGCATGACCTTAGCGCGCGCTATACGTAGTCATCATGATTGAGACGTGTGGTAGGTGAGATCAGGCTGGGGATATTGGTCGGATTGTGTCGGGATGAACCTGGACGGCTTTCGGGAAAAGCCAAGTCAACGCCTTAGCGCACGCTCCTGACATGAGGATAGCGCACGCTAAGTGCTGAGTACAGTGAGGTCAGTAAGTCGTTAGCGCACGCTACGAGCATGGACTAGCGCGCGTTAATAACCATTTCCTATAAATAAGACAGCATCCTTTTCGTAATTTCAGTCCTTTCTTCTCCCACATTCGAATCCTTATACTTAGAGTATTACTCTCTACATCCTAAACACTTCATATCAACATCCTAGCTCGTGATTGAAGATCGTATATCATTGGAGATTGGTGTTCAAGCCTTCGGTGTTGGATTGCTTCAAATTTCCTCCTTGTTCTTCACTACTTTGAGGTAGGTGATTCTTCACCAATAATAGTAATATTCTAAAGGACGTTTGATCATGTTTATCTTGTCAGTTAGATTTTTAAGTAGTCGAACATCATGTGTTAGAAGGATATTTTCGATGTTTCAATACTTATTCACCGTATAAACCATTGAACCTCTTGTTGTTTGAACTCCTAGCATATTCTGAAGCTTCAAACCAATTTGTGAACAGTAGATGGATATTACCTAGTTGTTACGTTTTACACATTGGAATCATGCATTTTGGAATGTAGGACGAACGGAACTTAGAATATTTTCTGGAAGATCAAGATGAATGATGGTGTAGTAATGATGATACGTATCCTTGTATCTCGTAGTCGTTTAATCCGTATAGAACTTTCACAAACCTATTGAGCATGATATGCACGGGGATGACGTGTATTATCACCATAGAATTTTTGAGTTCATCACCATTAGAACAAGTTTTACTCGTGTGTAATCACATGCACGGTTAGCGCACGCTAACATACGTAAGTTAACGTGCGCTATCGGGGATAAGTTAACGCACGCTACGTTTGGTACGTAACGTACGTTATGATATCAGCCGAGTCAGTCGGCTGATCAGAGAGAACTGTCAGTCCATGGCTAGCGTACGCTAGGCTTAGACGATAACATACGCTAACAGGCAGGCTTAGCGCACGTTACGTAGAGTACGTAGCGTACGCTAAGTGGTTCAGGCAGATTGTTTATTTTGAGCTTTTGGCCGTAGACCGAATTGCTAGGCAATCGTTCGACTTGAGATGATTTGTATATCATTCCTTTTGTTAAGGTTCTAGCTTGCTACGTTGATCGAAGGAGGCGGCCTTCGAGTGTGTTGAGATCATTGAAGTGTTTCGTTCTTGCCATCTTCGAGGCAAGTATCGTAATATGTTAATATTGGTATTTTGAGCATGCGTGTGATTATTCATGTTGTTGAACATGAGATTTATTTCGTTGAATTGTCATGATATTCGTTATCTAGTGTTTGTATGTTCATTTTGATGGACATGGCGATTTGGCATATATGTATGCATGAGTTATGTTTGTGTTTGTTGTGCGATCTATGCTGAGGGCGCTGGATCGGATGTCCACCTCGTGTTGCTCCGACGGGATCATCTTGAGATCTAGGCTGAGGGCGCTGGATCATTAGACGGGTTATTTCCACCTCGTGTTGGTCCGACGAGATCATCTTGGGATCTATGCTGAGGGCGCTGGATCATTGGAATACCCATGCTGTGTTAATGGAATCTTGTGGATTCGCATTATCGGATTCCGGTAGCGGAAGTCCGTGTGATGTATCTTGTTACGTATTGTTGATGCATATTTGATTCGTTTAAATAATACTTGTACTAGCATCGTTTTGCTAACCCCTTCGGGGGTGGACATTTGTTTTGATGTTCAGGTAGCCGAGGAGAAGGAAAACAACCACAGTACCGACGTGACGACGAAGGGGTTCAGTGATGTTTGTTGTTGTTGGTGATTTGTTTTCTTGGTTTGATTTCAGTACTCGAGTACGCGTGTCATATTAATATCATTTCGATATGATTGTATTAATTACTCGTTGAACCAGTTGTACGGTTTTGTAAGCTTGGATTTCCGTGATGTTGATGTTTTATATTTACATTTCTTTTAAATTAGCCTTGTAAATCCTTACTTAAAGGGTTTACGGCGCTGTAATTATTCCGAATATCTCGGGGTGTTACAGAATATGGTATCGGAGCTAAGATTTATGGATATCTTGGCAGTCGGGTTTTAAGTTGGGTCTGTTTACGTTATTGATTTACGAGTCATTCGTAACATCACTGTTCAGCCAAAATTCGTCATGTGGACCGTGATTGTAAGTCTCCTAATCTCTTATACTACCGTTTTACTTAATTACTGTTTTGTGAGTATTGACGGGCTTTATTTCGAATACTTTGTCCTTGATATTGAGGAATTGTGTTTACAGTATGTTGAGAGGAGGACGTGGATGCGGACGCGGTTGTGGACGCGGACGGGGTAACATGAGACACGAGGATTCCGCAACTACCGCAGAATTATCAGCTAGTCGAACTGATTCCCATTCTGAAGGGCAGCAAGGATCAGCGAATGACGACGCAAATCCTAACATGCCGGGAGTGCTTCAAAAGGTGGTGGCGCAGATAAACCAGTTCGCCCAGGTAGTCGACCGCATGCAGACGACGATGGGACAGCAGCACCACGAGGATAACCGGGGAGACAGATGGCTTGCTGAGGTGGTCAAATTGCACCCGCCAAAATTTGACGGATCTGCTGGGGCACTTACTTGGGATCACTGGATTAAGGATTTAGAGAAGATATTCGCGGGTCTTAACTGTCCCGAGGACCAGAAGGTTCCCATTGCCCAGTATTTTCTGACTGGGGAGGCCTTTGATTGGTGGGAAGCTATTCGACCCGAGAATCATAATGCGGATTGGACGGAATTCAAACTAATGATGGAAGCACAGTATTGTCCTCGTCCAATTAGAGAGGCAAAGATCCGAGAGTTTTTCTCACCACAGAGTTCGGAAGCATCTGTGACAGATGTAATCAAAACCTTTAATCATCAGCTGACTTGTGTGCGACACTTGGTCAGAACGGAGGCAGAAAAGATCTTTCATTTCGATATGCGAATGAAGCCAGAGATTCAGCAGTACATGTCCGGGTTCGAGTGTACTACGTTGCGACAGTATCAAGACAAAGCGCTGGCCTACGACATGAAAGAGGCGGCGGTGGAGAAATCAGTGGAGGCAAAGAAGCAGAAGGTGACCGGCAACTTTTTAGAAAACAAGAGTGGTGGGGCCCGCAAGGGCCAGTCTTCCTTTTATTCGGCTAGGAAACCTCCACAACCTTCTAGAGGCGGAAAGAAGTTCCGAACTACATTAGCAATTTCGGACGCATCAAAGAAATGCTACAATTGTGGTCGAGCAGGGCATATTCGATGTGACTGCCCCGCATCTTCTGTGACTTGTTACGATTGTGGACAACAAGGGCACCGTGCGGCCTTCTGTGGAGCTGCTACTAGATCTTTTGGTGCTCGCACTCCAGCGCCAGTTCTGAAGGAGACAAGTGTGAACCAGACGCAGCAGAGTGGATTTCAGCAGCAGAACGTTGGTAAGAGAGAGACATCCAGTGCTGGGTCCGTTCCTCCGCGCCTGTACGAGATGAGGAAATCTGACGATCAGAACACTGCTGTTGCATCAGGTACGATTAAGATCCTTTTGCAACCAGTTAATGTTTTATTCGATTCTGGAGCTACACATTCTTTCGTATCATTGAACTGTGTAAATCGTTTAAAAATCTCGTGCTTATTTGATTGTGAACCATATGTTGTGGGTTTGCCGAGTGGAGAGAGAATTGTGGGAACCCTAGTGGCTAGAGATTTTCCAGTGTCTATAGGAGGGAGAGATTGGCCATCGAATCTTATTGTAGTTGACATCTACGGTGACGATTTAATTCTCGGAGACGATTGGCTCCACCGTTATGGAGCTATTCTGAATTACCGAGAGAGAGTCATTTCTATCATTGCTGATGACGGATCTGAACACTTATTCCGAGGATGGAGACCAGGAATCTCGGGGAAATTGATCAAAGCAATGAAAGCCGTGAAATTACTGAAGCAGGGATGTCACGGACTTTGGTGCTATGCCATGAGGAAAGAGGAAGGAGTAGAGCTCTTGTCTATTTCAGTTGTGAATGAGTTCTCAGATGTATTTCCTGACGAACTACCTGGGTTACCTCCGCAGAGAGAAGTGGAATTCACCATCGAATTAGAGCCTGGAGCAGCTCCTATTTCTAGAGCACCATACCGCATGGCACCAACCGAGATGTATGAACTCAAGAAGCAACTGGAGGAATTGTTACAGAAGGGCTATATTCAACCTAGCGTTTCTCCTTGGGGAGCGCCCGTTCTCTTTGTCCGGAAGAAAGACGGATCCCTCCGACTGTGTATTGATTACAGGGAGCTCAACAAGATGACGATCAAGAATAAGTATCCTATACCTCGTATCGACGACTTGTTTGATCAAGTGCAAGGGGCAAGGGTATTCTCGAAGATTGACTTGCGATACGGATACCACCAGTTGAGAATTAAGGAATCGAATATACCGAAATCTGCTTTCAGATCCCGGTACGGGAATTATGAATTTGTAGTAATGCCCTTTGGACTTACCAATGCTCCTGCGGTATTGATGCAATTGATGAATCGGGTATTCTTGGAATACTTGGATAAATTTGTGGTCGTCTTCATTGATGACATCTTGATATATTCGAAGGACGCAGAGGAGCATGCCGAACATTTGCGTGTGGTTTTGAGCACCTTGAGGAAGGAACAGCTATATGCAAAGCTTTCAAAATGCGAGTTCTGGCTCAGGGAGGTAACTTTCCTTGGGCATGTGATATCACCGACGAGTTCAAAGTGGACCGAAGAAAGTCGAAGCAATCTTGGAATGGGAAGCTCCTAATAACGTGAAGGAAGTCCGGAGTTTCTTAGGACTTGCTGGATATTATCGCCGCTTTGTAGAGGGATTTTCCAAAATTGCTCGTCCGCTCACTCAGCTGTTACAGAAAACTCAAAAGTTTAAGTGGGATGAGAAATGCCAGGCTGGTTTTGATGAACTTAAGAAGAGACTGACAACAGCACCTATATTAGCATTACCAGATGGAACTGATGGATTCATGGTGTACAGCGACGCTTCAAATCAGGGTCTGGGATGTGTGTTGATGCAAAAAGATAAGGTGATTGCCTATGCTTCTCGGCAGCTGAAACCATACGAGGTCAATTACCCGACTCATGATCTGGAGTTAGCAGCTGTAGTCTTTGCATTGAAAATTTGGAGACATTATTTGTACGGCACTCATTGTCAGATCTTTACCGATCATAAGAGCCTCAAGTACATTTTCAGTCAGAAAGAATTAAACATGAGGCAGAGAAGGTGGCTGGAATTGATCAAGGATTACGACTTGGAGATTCTCTATCATCCGGGAAAAGCAAACGTAGTAGCCGATGCCTTGAGCCGTAAACTTGTTTCTCTTTGAGTGTTGGAAGCACTTACATCCCAAACCAGCATTCAACGGGAACTGATCCGCGAAGGGATTGAAGTATGGACACCAGGAATACGAGGGCAACTATATGTGATGGAACTGACTTCATCACTAGTCGAGGAGATCAAATCTAAGCAGTTGGACGATTCTCTGACCCTTCGATTATGTGATGAAGTAAAGAAGGGAAAAGCCCCAGGATTCGTGATACAAGATGATGGAGTTCTGAGATTTCAGAGTCGACTTTGCGTTCCCGATGATGATGATTTGAGACGGACTATTCTGAAGGAAGCTCACAGCGCGCCCTATTTTATTCACCGGGGCAGCAGTAAGATGTATAAGGATTTAAAACAAAATTTCTGGTGGGGGAATATGAAGAAGGACGTAGCAGAGTACGTTTCGAAGTGCTTGACTTGTCAGCAAGTTAAGATTGAACATCAGCGACCTGCTGGAATGTTAAGGCCGCTTCCGATCCCTGAATGGAAGTGGGGAGACATCTCGATGGATTTCATCACCAGTATGCCGAGGACTAGAACGGGAATGAACATGATTTGGGTTATAGTTGATCGACTAACCAAGTCGGCTCATTTCCTAGGAATTAAAGATACATGGGGACCCGAGAGATTGGCGCGAGTATTTATTGCAGAGATAGTCAGATTGCATGGGACGCCGAAGACCATTATTTCGGATCGAGATGGTCGCTTCGTGTCGCACTTCTGGAAAGCAGTTCACAGGGCTTTGGGGACTGAGCTCAACTTTAGTACGGCTTATCATCCCCAAATGGACGGTCAGTCCGAAAGGACTATTCAAATAGTAGAAGACATGCTTAGAGCTTGTGCCTTAGATTGGTCGATTGATTGGGAAGTTCATTTGCCGTTGATTGAATTCACTTACAATAATAGTTGGCATGCTTCTATTAAGATGGCACCATTTTAAGCTTTGTACGGGAGAAGATGTCGATCGCCCCTGTGCTGGGATGATTCTTCAGATTTGATCGGGACGGAACCGGAATTGATAATTTAGACTCAAGAGAAGATAGCTTTGATTCGAGAAAGACTATTGACTGCCCAGAGTCGACAGAAATCTTATGCAGATGTGCATCGTCGCCCTTTAGAGTTCAACGTTGGGAACCATGTACTATTGAAGGTGTCTCCTACACGAGGGATTTTCCGTTTTGGGAGGAGAGGTAAGCTATGTCCGAGATATATCGGACCATTCGAGATCCTCGAGAGAGTTGGAGATTTAGCATACAGGTTGGCCTTACCACCATCGCTGAGTCACGTTCACAATGTGTTTCACGTATCCCAACTGCGGAAGTATGTACCGGACCCCAGTCACGTCATTGATTTCGACGAGATCGAGATAGCTAATGATGGCACCTTCGAAGAGAGACCAATCAAGATACTTGAGAGTCGGATCAAACAGTTGAGGAATAAACTAATACACTTGGTTAAAGTACAATGGTCACGACACGGAGTCGAAGAGGCCACTTGGGAAATAGAGGATAGTATGAAGACTAGATATGCGATGTTGTTTTCATCTTAAGTTTCGGGACGAAACTTCTTTTTAGGAAGGAAGGATGTAATACCCGAGATTTCTGTTATGTATTTATAACTTGTGACATTGTTATTGTTGCACTTTTATCTGAGTATTATTCTCCGTATTTCATAAGCTGATGTTGTTGAGCGTATGATTTCATGAATGTGATGAAATTGTGATTCTGCGCATGTAGCGCACGCTATCGACTATGTGTAGCGTACGCTAAGTTGGATCCATAGCGCACGCTGTGCATGACCTTAGCACGCGCTATACGTAGTCAGCATGATTGAGACGTGTGTTAGGTGAGATCAGGCCGGGGATATTGGTCGGATTGTGTCGGGATGAACCTGGACGGCTTTCGGGAAAAGCCAAGTCAACGCCTTAGCGCACGCTACTGACATGAGGATAGCGCACGCTAAGTGATGAGTATAGTGAGGTCAGTAAGTCGTTAGCGCACGCTACGAGCATGGACTAATGCGCGCTAATAACCATTTCCTATAAATATGACAGCATCCTTTTCGTAATTTCAGTCCTTTCTTCTCCCACATCCGAATCCTTATACTTAGAGTATTACTCTCTACATCCTAAACACTTCATATCAACATCCTAGCTCGTGATTGAAGATCGTATATCATTGGAGATTGGTGTTCAAGCCTTCGGTGTTGGATTGCTTCGAATTTCCTCCTTGTTCTTCACTACTTTGAGGTAGGTGATTCTTCACCAATAATAGTAATATTCTGAAGGACGTTTGATCATGTTTATCTTGTCAGTTAGATTCTTAAGTATTCGAACATCATGTGTTAGAAGGATATTTTCGATGTTTCGATACTTATTCACCGTATAAACCATTGAACCTCTTGGTGTTTGAACTCCTAGCATATTCTGAAGCTTCAAACCAATTTGTGAACAGTAGATGGATATTACCTAGTTGTTACGTTTTACACATTGGAATCATGCGTTTTGGAATGTAGGACGAACGGAACTTAGAATATTTTCTGGAAGATCAAGATGAATGATGGTGTAGTAATGATGATACGTATCCTTGTATCTCGTAGTCGTTTAATCCGTATAGAACCTTCACAAACCTTATGAGCATGATATGCACGGGGATGACGTGTATTATCACCATAGAATTTTTGAGTTCATCACCATTAGAACAAGTTTTCTGTCAGTAGTAATCTGCCATGCACGGTTAGCGCACGCTAACATACGTAAGTTAACGTGCGCTATCGGGGATAAGTTAACGCACGCTACGTTTGGTACGTAACGTACATTATGATATCAGCCGAGTCAGTCGGCTGATCAGAGAGAACTGTCAGTCCATGGCTAGCGTATGCCAGGCTTAGACGATAGCGTACGCTAACAGGCAGGCTTAGCGCACATTACGTAGAGTATGTAGCGTACGCTAAGTGGTTCAGGCAGATTTTTATTTTGAGCTTTTGGCCGTAGACCGAATTACTAGGCAATCGTTCGACTTGAGATGATTTGTATATCATTCCTTTTGTTAAGGTTCTAGGTTGCTACGTTGATCGAAGGAGGCGGCCTTCGAGTGTGTTGAGATCATTGAAGTATTTCGTTCTTGCCATCTTCGAGGCAAGTATCGTAATATGTTAATATTGGTATTTTGAGCATGCGTGTGATTATTCATGTTGTTGAACATGAGATTTATTTCGTTGAATTGTCATGATATTCGTTATCTAGTGTTTGTATGTTAATGTTGATGGACATGGCGATTTGGCATATATGTATGCATGAGTTATGTTTGTGTTTGTTGTGCGATCTATGCTGAGGGCGCTGGATCGGATGTCCACCTCGTGTTGGTCCGACGGGATCATCTTGGGATCTAGGCTAAGGGCACTGGATCATTGGACGGGTTATTTCCACCTCGTGTTGGTCCGACGGGATCATCTTGGGATCTATGCTGAGGGCGCTGGATCATTGGAATACCCATGCTGTGTTAATGGAATCTTGTGGATTCGTATTATCGGATTCCGGTAGCGGAAGTCCGTGTGATGTATCTTGTTACGTATTGTTGATGCATATTTGATTCGTTTAAATGATACTTGTACTAGCATCGTTTTGCTAACCCCTTCGGGGGTGGACATTTGTTTTGATGTTCAGGTAGCCGAGGAGCAGGAAAACAACCACGATCGACGCGTGACGACGAAGGGGTTCAGTGATGTTTGTTGTTGTTGGTGATTTGTTTTCTTGGTTTGATTTCAGTACTCGAGTACGCGTGCCTTATTAATATCATTTCGATATGGTTGTATTAATTACTCGTTGAACCAGTTGTACGGTTTTGTAAGCTTGGATTTCCATGATGTTGATGGTTTATATTTACATTTCTTTTAAATTAGCCTTGTAAATCCTTACTTAAAGGGTTTACGGCGCTGTAATTATTCCGAATATCTCGGGGTGTTACATGCAATAGCACCATTATTGTCACAATAAAGGCTTATGTGACTTTGGATGGTCGGTACCACTCCTAGTTCAGTAATGAACTTCTTGATCCATACGGCTTCCTTAACTGCATCCGATGCGGCCAGGTACTCAGGTTCTGCTACAAAATCAGCAATTGTGCTTTGCTTGGAACTCTTCCAACTCACAACCCCTCCATTCAATACAAATACATAACCAGTTTGCCATTTAAAATCGCCTCTGTCGGTCGAAAATTGCATCAGCCTAACCACTTACAGCCAGCTCGTTTCCCACACCTCCATAAATTAGGAACACATCCTTAGTTCTTCTAAAGTATTTTAGGATAGTTTTCACTGATGTCCAGTGACTTTCACATGGATTTGATTGATATCGACTTGTCATGCTAAGGGCAAACGATACATCTGGTCGAGTACAAATTATGGCACACATGATCGATCCAATGGCCGAAGCATATGGAATCTTGCTCATGTATGCTCGCTCATCAAAAGTCGAAGGACCCTGAGTCTTACTTAGATGAATACCATGTGACATTAGCAAGAGTCCTCTCTTGGACTCCTGCATATTGAACCTCTTCAATATTTTGTTAGTGTAGGTACTTTGACTCAGACCAATCATTCTCTTTGATCTATATCTATAGATTTTTATTCCACGAATGTAAGTAGCTTCTCCTAAGTCTTTCATTGAGAAACAACTTCCCAACTAAGTCTTGACTGTCAGGTGGGTATGTCATTTCCAATGAGTAATATGTCATCTACATATGAAACTAGGAAAACAACTATGCTCCACCAAACTTCTTTTACACACATGGTTCATCTTCATTTTGAATAAACCCAAACTCTTTAACAGTTTCATCAAAATGAAGATTCCAGCTACGAGAAGCTTGCTTCAACCTATAAATGGATCCTTGAAGCTTGCAAACCTTTCTAGAATTTCTGGATGAACGAAACCCTCAGGATATGTCATGTACACATCACCGAGTAAGTTTCCATTAAGAAATGATGTTTTGATATCTATTTGCCATATTTCATAATCATAGTATGCAACAATGGCATACAAAATTCTAATTGATTTAAGCATGACTACTGGTGAAAAGGTCTCATTATAATCAACATCATGAGTCTGTCTATAACCTTTTGCCACTAGTCTAGCTTTACAGGCTCGCAGATTATCGTCCATATCTTTCTTTTTCTTGAAGACCCATTTGCACCTAATGGTTTTAACACCCTCAGGTGGATCTATTAAGCTCCAAACTTGATTGTCGTACATGGACTACATCTCTGACTTTATGGCCTCTAGCTAATCCTCGGACTCTGTTCCTGAAGCAGCTTCTGTATAGGTACAGAGCTCATTATCTATGAGCGATATGTCATCATTCTCTATTACGAGATACCCATATCTCTCAGGTTCATGTCGCACCCTATTAGATCTGCGAGGAACTTGTGTACTTTGAACTGGCTCCTCAACTAATTATTGAGCCTGTTCAGTTTCTATCAATAAAGCAATGTCGTCTTTTAGTTATCGAGTTTCCACGAGAATTACTTTTCTCCCACTTTCTTTTTTGGAAATAAATTCCCCTTCTAAGAAGACAGCATTTCGAGCAGCAAACACTTTATTCTCTGTGAGCTTACAAAAGTAATATCCTTTAGTTTACTTATTATATCCCACAAATAAATGTCTTTCAGATTTGGCAGCCAGTTTGTCAAATATGTGGCATCTTACGAACCTTTGCAACCCCAGATCTTTAGAAAAGACAAGTTTAGCCTCTTACCAGTATCCAAATGGTGTATTTTCAACTGCTTTAGATGGAACACGGTTAAGGGTGAATGTTGCTATTTCTAAGGCGTAACTCCAAAATGATAATAGAAGCTCCGTTCGACTCATCATGGATCGAACCATATCTAATAAAGTTCGATTCCTCCTCCCATACACTCCGTTATGTTGAGGTGTTCCAGGAGGACAGTGATGCGCCATCTCGATCCGATCTAAGGGCTTTAATTATCTTGCCAATTTGATTCTGTATTTCACTCTGGAATATTTTGAACATTTGAAAGATTCATGTTTATGCTTCATAAGATAAAGATATCCATACCAGCTAAAATCATCGGTAACAGTGATGAAGTATTGGTACCCGCTTCTGGCATGAGTGCTAAGAGGTCCGCATACATCACTATGTACTAGGCCTAATAGATTACTAGCCCTTTGTACATGACCGGTGAAAGGAATCTTCGTCATCTTTCCCAATAGATAAGATTCATATGTCCCATATGACTCATAGTCAAAGAAGTTTAAAAGTCCATCGTTATGGAGTTTAGAAATGCGTTTCTCGTTTATGTGGCCAAGTCGACAGTGCCATAAGTAAGTCGGATTCATTCAGCTTAGGTTTTTGGTTGCAATGTTATAAACTTCCAAAGTATTGGACTCATCTAGATCAATATTGTAAAGGCCAATATATAATTTTGCAGTACCATAAAACAAGTCATTATAGAAAATACGAATAATCTTATTCTTAATAAGAAAACTGTAACCTTTACAATCTAATGTAGAAACTGAAATAATATTCCTATTCATAGCAGGAATATAATAACAATTATTCAAAACTAATAAAAGCCTATTGGGTAAAACTAGATCATAAGTTCCAACGGCTAGTGCAACAACTCTTGGTCCATTGCCGACTCTTAGATCTACTTCCCCTTTATTCATCTCTCTACTGCTTCTCAACCCCGCACATTGTATAAATGTAAGATCCACATCCAATATACAACACCCAGGAGTTAGAAGTAGATAAGTTAACTTCTATAACAAATATACCTGTGGGAGACTCACTACCCTTGGTACGCTTTAGTTCTTCCAAGTAAACCTTGCAATTTGTTTTCCAATATCCTGGTTTATTGCAATGATGGAAATTTTCATCTTTGGGAGCTTTAGCCTTGAAAATCGGCTTAGTCGGGTCTCTAGCTTTGGCAAATTTTGATTTACCTTTACCCTTGCCTTTGTTCTTGAAGGACTTCCCTTTGCTGACCATCAGCACACGGCTCAGTTTCTTCTTAATATTTTGCTCAGTTGTTTTAAGCATCCCATGCAGCTCAGCAATGGACTTCTCGATCTTATTTATATTATAATTCATAATGAACTGACCCAAACTTTGGGCAATGAGTTTAGGATCACATCCTATCAAGATGATCAATATATCCTTTCATCTTGAGTACATGACTGCTGACAGATGTCCCTTCAACCATCTTACAAGCATACAAGGCTTGAAAGGTCTCATACCTCTCTTGCCTAGCGTGCTTTGAGAAAGTTTTCTTGAGGTGAGCATTATGCTTATAGTCTTCCATTTCTTCAAGATTCTTCTGAAGTTCTAGACAAAATGTAGCAAACATAAGACCACTGATATCAATGGAATGATCAAAATATTTCTTCCATTTGTCTTTTGTTGTTTTGGTAGCATTGTTAGCATGCTCATCGCGAATTTATTCCTCAAGAACATACAACTTTCTTTCTTTCTTGAGAACTATTCTCAAGCTCCGGATCCAATCCAGATAGTTGTTGCCGTTTAATTTGAGCTTGTCATTCTCAAATACGGATCGCAGTGAAATGGTGGATGTATTGTTTGATGCCATTCTATTATCTATAAAATTTAATATGCAAAGTATTTAGTCACATTTTTATTTCTCGATAAATACTTCCACTGAAACAAAATACCCTCAATTTTACAATATTTGTAATTTTAGTAGGCTAAGGCCTCATTTTGCATAACTCTAAACTTAGCTTTGGCATGACACCTAGAATTGAGGTACTTTAGATAGATAACTCTTTATCGGTTACATCATATGTAACTCTTAGATTATACTTATGGGATTCGGCATCTTATGCTCAAGCATTTTATAATCTCATTTTATGCCTTAAGGTTTAAAACTATTTTGATTTCTCAGTTAGTTGAAACACATAGGTATCACCATTACCCATCATACATTACTAAGTGTTGGGCTTCGGTCCAGCATCCTGCCTGCATGAGCTTGAAAATGCGCGAGGCGCGGCTTGCGATTCGACCTGTGAGATCTGCACTAGATAGTAGTTAAATGAATTGATTTGGACTGCTCATACCAACAAGATGGATCTTATTTTCTGGTAGCCATCTCATAGAAACTCCAAAGTTAAGCGTGCTTGGCCTGGAGTAGTTATGGGATGGGTGACCCCCTAGGCAGTTTCTTAGGTGCGCGTGAGTGAGGACAAAGCGCGCTAGAAAAGACTCGTGTTGGTACAGTGAGGATAGTCTTCATCATTCTTGGGGACCAACAATTGATATCGGAGCAGGACGCGAGTGCGGATTCCCTCGAAGTATCCTACAATGGAGGCTGCCAGAGTGTTGGAACTAAGAGGCGGGCATGCAGCAAATGTTGCCAGTTGGCCGGAACTAAGATGTTGGTGCTGTTGAGGTTGTGAGGTGCTGGAGGGCTATGTGAACAAATCTAGTATGCTGGAACTGAGATACTGGCGCAGCAAAAGTAAACGGAGCTGGAACAAATGTTGATGTCAAGTGTTGAAGGACTGTGTGAATGAATCCAGCCGCTAGAGGGCTGTGTGATCAAATCTAGTTCGCGGAGGTTTCCAGACTATGGGGCTGAGATGATGGCAGGTACTGGGAGGGGTATTGTTGGGCTTCGATCCAGCATCCTGCATGCATGAGCTTGAAAATGCGCGAGGCGCGGCTTGCGATTCGACCTGTGAGATCTGCACTAGATAGTGGTTAAATGAATTGATTTGAACTACTCATACCAACAAGATGCATCTTCTTTTCTGGTAGCCATATCATAGAAACTCCAAAGTTAAGCGTGCTTGGCATGGAGTAGTTATGGGATGGGTGACCCCCTCGGCAGTTTCTCAGGTGCGTGTGAGTGAAGACAAAGCGCGCTAGAAAAGACTCGTGTTGGTACAGTGAGGATAGTCTTCATCATTCTTGGGGAACAACACTAAGATAATCCGAGCACCCAGCTTTGGCATGATCTACTCAAAATGATCGAAATCTTGATAGATGTTTTAATGAGCGGCATTAAAAAATTTGTAACGAGGAATTTTATCCTATGTTGCATGTATATGTTGGCTAACATATATCTAAACATGTATTGCATCACATACATACATAAATTTAAACATACATAGCATCACATGGCATAAAAAGCATAAGACCATGTATGGCATGACGACAATCCTAACATGATTTTCATGAGCGAACATCAAAATCAAAAAGGTCAATCTAAAAGGGTATAACCGGTCTTCATTGATCTTCCAACTCCTTGTAACTTCATATGCGATCAATTGACTTCTCGAGTCCGTCCTTGTTCTCGTTCTTGTCTTCATTACATTAATGAAGAATATACCACACTAGTATAGTAAATTACACGAGGGCAAATGACACGCATGGCATAAATAATAATATTGTAGGCCATAAAAAAACAATTATAAGTAAACGACACGCAGGCCGTAAAACCAACCCAATAATAAATTGAAACATCCAATCACATTGGTCAATTTATGGTCATGCCATACATCAAATATATACCATAATTAATTATCACATAATTAATTAAAACATACTATTATAAAGAAAAATGTCTGACAATCAAACATATAATGAAATTAGTGTCAAAAGTCATCAATCCGAAACTTTAGGCGAGATGGTCAGGCAACGGTTTATCACTCTCACCAACCTGGGTTCGAAACCATTTCGCTGCACTTTGTTTTCTTTATATTTTGTAACAGGCATATAAATAGAACCGGCGTGCTAATGAGAACAACAAAGTCTCGTAGCCCAGTTGCACAACAGTCTAATCTGTCCAGCCCAACCTGGGATCAAATGCCATTTTACTCAAAACGCTTTGTTTTGACTTATAACACAAGCTGATCCAGGACGAACCTGACTGGACTGTTGGAATATCCTATTCCACATATTTATAAAATGGTTTTGATGATGAGTTAATGATGTTGTTGATCAAAGAAAATAATGAAATGAAGCAAAACAACAAAGAAGTTGAAGACGACGAGCTGGACCGACGAACTTTGGATTGAAGCAAAAGCGAGGATAATGTACGCTATGAAGCATACATAACGCACGTAATATAAACCTACCTGAAGGCAGACGAATTCAGCATGAAGTTAACATACGCAAAGCATAAAGGATATCGTACGCAACGAAGTACATATAACGTACATAGCACATTATGATTAATGTACGTAATGAGGATTTGAATATAAGGTCAAATATTAACTGTTGGAAGAATTCAGAGAAGTCAAAAAGCATAAAACAGATACATCAGATAACGTACGTAATGAAGCAACATTAATGTACGTAAAAGGGAGCAATTATGTACGCAATGTAACAAGCTAACGTACGTAATGGAAGAATCGAATGCCACTGGAGTGATCTGTATGGAGCTTAACGTATGTAACAGGATGATGATAACGTTCCTAACGCGTTTAACATACACAATGGTTGAGCAATAACATACGTATAAATACCACTTCTAATGGTATTCAACATATAACAACTCCAAGTAGATATCATATTGATCAGATATCACTATATTCATTATCGTTGTTGTAATTGTGCTTAATTGATAGTGTTTGAGTGTTCATACACTAAATCATACACGAGAGGAAACATATGAGTTGTAGATTGATTCAGTGTTATTAGGATTGTTGATCCGAAATTGTTAGAATCATATCTAAATCCGAGTGAGGTTTGTCTAGTACCCATAGAAGGCTAGATAGGTTTCTTCTTTGTCCAATAGAAAAGGAAAATGGTTTATCTTGGACCGACATAAAGACAAGAGTGTAACGGTTTATCTCGGACTGGTAGTAGATGAGATTGTAACGGTATCCCTTGGATCGATAGAAGACGAGGCGCAGAGGTTGATCTTACCCGAGGGGTATGTTCGTTAATCGGGGCGTTATTCTTGAAATCTTATATACGTGAATTGTATACTATCTTGAGAATCATTTATCATGTATATCTGACCCTGTGTTGGGCGAAATACTTGTGTTGGATTTTAGGTCGAGGAAAAGGCAAGGCACGGGAAGATCAAGGTGATGACGAAGGGTTCGAAGGATACTAGTTCGGGGGCCCCAAGTCTTTCGTGTCCGGTCATGTTCGTACCGTGTAATGTTATCTTTCTTCTTTATTTTTAAGTTTGAACAGATGTATTGTTATTTAAGGTATAATTCATCTCCATATGGATTATACTTAGGTTTTGGGACCTGTGTGTAATAAGGCCATAGGCCATACTGCTGTAAACTCCACATCGGAGTAAGTACTATATTTTGTGGTTCGGTGTCACATGTATTGTGTATTTAATCTTTACTTTGGATATCGCCTGGTGGATCCCAGTATGGGGTCCACGGCACTGTAATGGCCGCCTTATCAGGGTGTTACAGAAGATGGTATCAGAGAGAAATTTTTTTTTGCTAGAGGTCGTTTTCTTTCTTTTTGAGTCTTTGTGTATTGAACTAGTATCAAGAGACCTTCGTGTCACGTGTGACCCGTGCGAGCGCCTGATCCTACGAGCCAAATGCGGTACGTACTTTATGAACCATGAATAAATTATTGACATGATATTGATCTCTGAATAGATCTCCTTGTTGATCTCGGCATTTTAAGGGTTTGTGGCAGGAATTATCTGATTGATGATTCAAATAAAGTTCTGGATTGATTATATGATTGAAATCATTCGAATCAAACGTCGATATGATATTTTGTGTGACTCTCGTAGTGATGATAACTCATTACGAACTGTTTTCTCGAATATGTAATTTCTTACTGCCATTAACTTAGCGTGAATTCTGATTGGTATCATGAACTATACTTATGATTATCATTACAAATTGATTCTTTCAGTATGGAAAGAAATTTGAGAGGCCGTGGCAGAGGGGACGAGGCCGCGGAAGGGGCCGAATCCCGATACCGCGAGCCAACAGACGTGCGAACGCAGAGCATAGTTCCGCAGGCAGTGATTCGCCTTCTAGGGACCAATCACACCACAATGGACGCGAGGATGCTCGTGTCGATCCTTACACTGTAATTCAGGGCATGATGGCTCAGATGACCCAAATGGGTCAGTTAATGGAAACAATGCAGAGAGATGCTACCGACCAGCATCAGGGGCCACCTCCTGTACATGGCGGGCCGGTGAATCGGATCATCAGTGACATCTCGCGCCAACGACCCCCGATTTTTGAAGGTTCCTCTGAGCCGGCCGATATCGTGCATTGGATCGAACACTTCGAGAAGTTGTTCGATATGGTAGACTGTCCAGTAGAGAATCGCGTCTCCATAGAAGCTTACTACTTGGGCAAGGGTGCCCACACTTGGTGGCTCTCGGTGAGGCTAGCTGATGGCGTATGTACTTGGGAAGAATTTAAAAATCTCATGCTAGATCGTTACTATCCAGGTCCTCTCCGCGAGGCTAAATTATCGGAATTGCTGAATCCGGAACCGTCCGAAGATGATGACGTACTATCTATCGCCGAGAAATTCCAGGCACTTCTCCCTTTTGCGGCGACGATTGTCCACACAGAAGCTGATAAGATCAAATACTTTCTCAAAAGGCTTAAACCCCGAATGAGAATGCAGCTGTTGAACCATCATTGTGTGACCCTATCGGAGTTCATCGAGAAAGCTCTGGAGTACGAATTGACCGTGAAGGAAATTTCCAAGAAGCAACCGCAGTCTAACAACAAGAAATTCAGAACCGAGGCGATCGAGAACCGGGAACATTCAAGAGACCCCAACGGTGCAAATCCTTACGAATGGCAACCTACGGCATCGAAGCCAACCGGATCGCAACCTCGGCGGTCGGCCTATCCATTGTGTGCTATAATTGTGGAGACCCCGACACATCGGTCGAAATGTCCTAGCCGGCCATGTCATGCCATACTTGTGGGAAGAACGGACATCGTGCTCGTTATTGTAGGAGTGGACTAGGACGTATTCCCGCATCACCTCATGCTCCAAGACAATCTTGATTCAGACCGTGTACCTCCATCCGCTTCTTATCGACTAAGGCAAACAAAGGGATGGGACGTGGAAATCAAGCAGTACATCTAGTGCAAATGAAAAACCTAGAGTTTATGAGATGAAGAGGGTGAAGATCCCGGCCGCATGATTGCAGGTACTCTCGAGATCCAATCTCAGCCTGTCTGTGTTCTTTTTGATACTGGTGCTTCACACTCCTTTTTATCTACTTCTTGTTTGAGTCGTTTGCAATTAGAGCATGTTATCAATTGTGAACCTTATATAATTGGTCTACCCGATGGTAGAAGAATTGTTGGGAATCGTGAAGTTCAGGACTGCTCGATTCGAATGAATGACCGTGAGTGGTTGTCAAATTTAATTGTGGTCGATTTACCTAAAGATGATGTGATCTTGGGTATCGATTGGATGGACCGTCATGATGCCATAATTAGTGTCCGAAAGCAAACAGTAACCGTCACATCTGATGATGGTATTGAGTGTACCTTCCAGGGTGATAATCCCAGCCGTTCCGGGAGAATCATCAGCGCTATGAAAACGGTGAAACTGCTTAATCAAGGATGTATTAGCTATTGGTGTTATATGACCAAGACAATGGATCGACCAGTTGAATTGATCGATATTCCGGTAGTCCGAGACTACCCAGACGTATTTCCAGATGAATTGCCAGGCTTACCTCCGCATCGTGATGTAGAGTTCAATATTGAGCTAGAGCCTGGTACGTCCCCGCTCTCAAAAGCACCGTATCGCATGGCTCCGACCGAGATGCGGGAGCTGAAGAGCCAACTTGAGGATTTGACCGAGAAGGGCTACATTAGACCTAGTCGTCCTTGGGAGCACCAGTGCTATTTGTACGGAAGAAGGACGGATCTCTACGTCTGTGTATTGATTATCGTGAGTTGAACAGGGCAACCATTAAGAACAAATACCCATTGCCGCGTATTGATGATTTATTGGATCAGATTCAAGGGGCTGCTGTGTTTTCTAAGATCTACCTGAGGTCTGGTTACCATCAGTTGAGGATTCGTGAGTCTGATATTTCGAAGACCGCTTTTCGTACTCGCTATGGGCATTATGAGTTCGTAGTGATGCCTTTTGGACTGACGAATGCACCGGCAGTATTTATGGAGCTGATCAATCGAGTGTTTATTAATTATCTGGATCGCTTTGTAGTCGTTTTTATTGACGACATTCTGATATATTCTCGTGACCATGAAGAGCACGAGCGTCATATCCATCTAGTTCTCGAGGCGTTAAGGCGAGAGCAGCTTTATGGAAAATTTTCTAAATGTGAGTTCTGGATAAATGAATTTATCTTTCTCGGGCATCTGATATCAGTTTATGGGGTGCGAGTAGACCCGCATAAGACAGAAGCTATCTGAGACTGGTTACCACCAAAGAGCGTTAAGGAAGTACGCAGTTTCTTGGGACTAGCAGGTTATTACCGACGGTTCGTGGAGGGTTTTTCCAAAATTGCCCAACCAATGACTAATTTGTTGAGGAAGGATAAGAAGTATTTATGGTCAGAGGCTTGTCAGCAGAGCTTTGATGAACTTAAGAGTCGGTTGATTTCGGCACCTATTTTAGTCCTACCGAAAGGAACGGAAGGGTTTGTAGTGTATAGTGATGCATCTAAACAGGGCCTTGGGTGTGTACTAATGCAAAACGGGAAGATGATCTCTTATGCATCGAGACAGCTACGACCTTACGAGGTCAACTACCCCACCCATGATTTAGAACTCGCAGCCGTGGTGTTTTCTTTAAAAATCTGGCGTCATTATCTGTATGGAGTAACCTGTTAGATTTTCACTGATCACAAGAGCCTGAAATACATTTTTACTCAGAAGGAGTTAAACATGAGGCAGAGAAGGTGGCTAGAACTCATCAAAGACTATGATATCGAGATCCTTTATCATCCGGGCAAAGCAAATGTAGTTGCTGATGCTTTGAGTCGTAAAACAGTACATGAGCATATGCTTGCCCGCCTAACAACTCAGAGGGTATTGCAGTTAGACTTGGTGAGGCCGGAAATTGAAGTCTGGTTACAGCGTATTCAAGGGCAACTCTGTACACTTGAGATTTCATCGTCCCTTGAGGATATAATTAGATCGAAGCAAGTTACGACCCATTCTTATCTCGAGTTCGCGATGAAATAACTCAAGGGAAAGCTCCTGGCTTTGTAATGCACGACGATGGATTGATACGCTTCAGAAAATGAGTTTGTGTACCCGCTGATGACGAGTTAAGGAATTCTATCCTGAAAGAAGCTCATGCTACCCCGTACTCTATCCACCCGGGGTCTAGCAAAATGTATAAGGATTTGAAACAATATTATTGGTGGGGAGGTATGAAACGTGAAGTTGCAGAATTCGTTTCGAGGTGTTTAACCTGTCAGCAAGTTAAGATTGAGCACCAGCGACCCGCAGGACTGCTGAAACCAATTCCGATTCCCGAGTGGAAATGGGAGGACATATCGATGGATTTTATTACCAGCCTGCCGACGAGTCGCCGAGGGATGAATACGATTTGGGTGATTGTGGATCGTTTGACCAAATCAGCCCACTTTCTGGAGATTAAAGATACTTGGGGACCCGAGAGATTTGCCCAACTATTTATTAAAGAAATTGTAAGGCTACATGGTACCCCTAAGAGTATTGTATCAGATCGTGACGGGCGATTCGTGTCACATTTTTGGAAAGCAGTTCATCGTGCGATGGGTACGCATTTGAACTTCAGCACAACATTTCACTCGCAGACGGATGGTCAGACTGAGAGAACTATCCAAACTTTAGAGGATATGCTGAGGGCGTGCGTTCTCGATTGGAAGGATGATTGGGAGGCCCAACTACCCTTGGTGGAATTCACTTATAATAATAGCTGGCACACTTCTATTCAGATGGCACCTTATGAAGCATTGTATGGCCGTCGTTGTAGATCCCCTCTGTGTTGGGACGATCCATCGAAACCACAGTACGGAACCCGATATGTTGTTAGCAGCCCGTGAAAAGATCGCCCTGATTAAGAGTCGTTTGTTGACGGCTCAAAGCCGATAGAAGTCCTACGCAGACAACCGCCGGCGACCGCTTGAGTTCGAGGTCGGCGACCATGTACTAATGAAGGTGTCCCCTACTCGAGGAGTTTTTCGTTTTGGGAAGAGAGGCAAGCTGAGTCCGAGGTATATCGGGCCGTTTGAGGTTTTGGACCGAGTAGGCGATTTAGCCTATCGCCTGGATTTACCACCAGCCCTGAGCCGAATTCATAACGTGTTCCATGTCTCCCAGTTAAGGAAATACGTTGCTGATCCGAGTCATGTACTTCAGTTCGATGAGATCGATTTAGTGGAGGATCATTCGTATGAGGAGCGCCCTGTACGAATACTTGAGAGGAGGATCAAACAACTGTGTAATAAGACGATTCCCCTACTGAAGGTTCAGTGGTCACGACACGGGGTCGAGGAAGCCACGTGGGAGACGGAGAAAAGCATTCAAGAGAGGTATCCTGAATTGTTTACCCCTTAGTTTCGAGGACGAAACCCCTTTTAAGGGGGGGAGTATGTAATATCCGACGGAAATTCTTACTTACTGTTGTATCGTTCGGATAATTCAAATACTGTTGTACTCTTGTTGCATTTGTGTATTGTTATTGATATTGGAATATCATAAATAAACATAATAATAACGATCACTCGCACTATAATTGGATTCTCAACGTCGCATAGATTAATACATTTTTTAGCTACTAACCTGGGTATAACGTACGCTAATCCTTAAACATAATGTACGTTATGCTTAGTTCTTTACGTACGTAAAGGTGTGCTTGTTACGTACGTAACCAGTGTAATCTATCCTATCTCAACTTTCGGCGTGTAGGGCCGGACGGGATTCGAATATCTGATCTTTTGGAGGCAATCTAGTTGACCTACATTACGTACGTAACGCGTTGATAGGTAACGTACGTAACGATGTTCGTGTTTGATCCGATAACATGCGGGATGAGCTTACGTGCGTATCTTGTCGGGTAGCGTACGTAACGATGTCTTTGTTATAAAAAACGACTTATGTCTTTCATTTTGCACGACCAAACTCTGAGTTTTCACCTAGATAATCATCCTCCTGCACCCCTAGATCGAAATTACCTTCTTCCAACTTGTGTTTGAGCTTTACATTTGGATTTTGGAGCTTGTTGATTGGGAGTTGGAGTCATTCTTGAAGCTTAGATTGTGTTCTTGTGGTCTTGGTGTATTGTTCTTCAATTCTGAAGGTATGTTGTCGGGAAAAACAATAACCCTGTATCAAATCAGCCGGGATACCCGATCCCTGTATCGATTGTTATTTATTATTGAGAAGGTTTTGACATATATGCCAAATATACAGTAAGTAAACTGTATCGAGGCTTCAAGGCTTTATCCTATATCGAAAACCTGCCTCGAATCAGCATCAGTGAAGCTCGTCAGTACAGCAAGAAGACTTGTAAAAGATCAAGTATGGAAACTGTCTCGATGCCCTAAATACAGTCATCTTCCATACAGTTCACAAAAGGACAAGAAAGAACACAAGTCAAGTCCCGTTGAACAAAGAAGTATTTAAATACTCTAGGATAAAGTATTTAAATACTGTCAGTCTTCAGATCTTCAGAATCCCGCGAAATCCGGATCATGTCATATTCCCGTTGAAGGAAATCTTATTCAAACGGACATCTCAACGGATACTTTCTTCAGAGACTATATATATATCCTTGAAGACATTGAAGATCAGTGACCTCAAGTAACATAACTCTCAAAGCTATCAAAGTTATCATCTGAGCAAACATATCTCCAGAGCATACTGCAAGTTAGAACGAAAGAGATATACAGTGCTCAACATCAAGAACAGCTATCATCACTCAAGAACGTGATATTCAAAGCTGCTGTTCTTACAGTTACCTACCTTTTACCTCTGTAAAACCGAGCTCTGTGTGAACTCAACAAGTTATTCGACTGTGTGGGACGAATAAGGACGAAGCTTTGGGCGTGTGTGAAGAAGCTAGTCAAGAAGGAAGCTTTAACCAATATGTGTGAACGGTTAAAAGTAACGGTCTTTGTATCAATCATGTGAACGATACAAGGATAGGTTTGTTTATAATTACGTAGTTGTGTACGCAGAATTATATAATAAACTTTTTACTCCTGTGTGGAGGACCAGTGGACGTAGAGGGGTTTACCTCGAACCACTTAAATTACTGTGTTATTTACCTTCTGCTTTTACTGTTGGAAATAACTGTGATATATTAAGTATACACCTAATACGTCGTTGCTGTATCCACGGCAATTAACTGTATCCAAGACTTACGCTACGCACTCAGATTTAGATTCCATACAGTTTGTTGTTTAAACGATTTTCCAAACTGTATCCAGTATACTTAAGTGGCCAACAAGTGGTATCGGAGCGGTTGATTCTAAAAAGAATCAGTCGTATTTCTTTTTAACCGAATCAGATTCAAATCACTTATTTTCAAAACAGTTTCTTTCATTCCTATATTATCAGTATGGATACTTCTATGTATGTTCTCTATTAACAAATTTGACGACTGGAGAATTAGAATGGAAGCTCATCTTGCAGCAATGCACGAAGAGATGATTTTTGTTATACAGGATGGTCCGATCAAGATCATGAAGGTCAATCCAGCCGCAAGGATTGAGGGCCAAGCCCATGCTGAAATGCTCGAGAAAGAACGCGAGCAATGGACAACCGATGAAAGGAAGCGAGCCAATCTCGACAACGTGGCTAAGAACGCGTTATTTGTCACTCTTGACAAAGGCACGTTCTCAAAGGTAAAGAGTCAAAAAGCGACCAAAGAAATATGGGATAAACTCAAGTTAATTTGTGAGGGAACCGAGCTCTCAAAAGAAAACAAGATTTGAAAACTTACTCAAATTTGAATCTTTTGAAATGAAACCAACGGAAACACTTGAGGAACTTGACCTCAGTTCTTGGTATTGTTGGTGAACTTGAAGCGTTGGGCAAGATTTACACCCAAAAGGAGAAGAACTTAAAAATTTTCGTATCTCTCCCGGCCGATGGGACATTAAGACCACACTATGCGTGTATCCTATAATCTTAATGAAATATCCACTTTTGATCTCTTCTCGACCTTAAAGCATTTGAGTATGACATTGTGAGAAGAGAAAGTCAAGAATCTCCTTCAAAAGTCACAGACTCTCGGCTTCAGTATCGAACCGTCGACACGGCATGCCTAGCTCGTCGGCCGGTCACAAGCGGCGCGATGGCAAGCGACATCCTGTCACAAGATGAAATGGCGCTTCTAATGCATAAATTCAAAAGTTCATTAAACGATCTGGAAAGACTCCTACGAGCCCAAACACATCAACAAGGTAAAATGCGAAACATCATCTGGTGATGCTAACTCGTGTTATAATCTGCAGAAACCGTGCCATTATGCAAACAAATGTCCTCATCCCAAAGTCCAAAGATTGCACGAGGCCGAGCAAGAGAGAGATGAAAGAAGACGTGCTTGGAAAGACAAGCTCAAGGCCCCGATTGGAGAATCGAAGCCTCCCCACACCATCCAATCGAGAATGTCTTGGTGGTCATCGAAAGTGATTCATCTGACGATGAGTTTGATGATAAAGCATACATGTGCTTTATGGCCAAAGATGTTCCAGAAGGTGAAGACAGCGACGATGAGGTAAGTTCAACCTCAGTTATTCCACCTAATGCATCTCATACTTTCGAAAATATGATGAATGAATTCAAAAACATTCAAAAGGCCCATGAGACTTTAAAAACTGAGAATATACAGCTTCAATTAACAAATCTAGAGCTGAAAGATGAGAATGACTTCTTTGAAGATAAACTATGAAAATATGTCTCTTGATTGTGAAACCAGCAAGGTCGATTTTGAAAAACTCATGGAGAGCAATCATCAACTTGCTCATGAACTAAATGAGGTTAAAACCCATAATGAGAGCAAGACAAATGATTTGGTTCTACTACAAACCAAAATTACAACTCTCGAGAAGCGAGAAACTGAACTTGAGACCATTCTGAAGTCTTTTAAAAAATCGTCCAAAAGAATGGAAGAAATTAAGCCTTGGGCAACATGCTCATGATAAAAGTGGCTTAGGATACGACTCATGTTCGAATAAAGGTAAAACTAGTCTTGTGTTCGTCAAGAGTGTGGAACACATTCTGAATCAAGATACTCCTAGTCCCATAAAGGAACCTCTTGCTTGCGAGAAAACCGAAGGCTGCCATTCCGCCTCCACAACTCTACTATTCGAGACAGTGGAACCAACAACCACTCGAAGGCGTAATCTAAAGCATGCTCCACAAGCATATCATCAAAGCCGTGATCATTCGAGAAAGAAGACGGTATCCAACCACCAAAGGCCCGCCTGGCGGTACACTCGGATGCAGTGCGCCTAGGTATTGGAATACAGGAGCCGTTATCCCTCAAGACAGCAGATGCGATTCGGTATCAACAACGGCATTGGGAATCAGTGGAGACCCGAGAAGACAAGGCTGTTAGGCCCGGAAAATGGCTCCACCTCCTAGACGGCACTCATCTTGGAATAATAATAATAACCCCGATTTTTACATGCATAGTATTTATCATGATTATAACAACTACGGATATGCCCCGTAGATATCGCAATCTTGTCTGAGTACATCCTACGATAAGCAATTCTTTGTCAGGAAAATCAGGTACCTAAAGGAACTAACATATATGGACCCAAAATCAAAGGGGACCTAAATCTACCTAATTTCTTTGTTACGGGACATTCTAGAGGAGGATACGGTACTTCGATAGTGGATGCTCGTCACATGAGTGGAGATAGGAGCAAGCTATCGATTTTGTAGAAGGTCGCGGTCTAAAAGTTCGCTTCGGTGATAAGTCTAAAGGAAGAACAAGAGGGAAAGGAAACCTACTTGTCGGGAAATTCAAGGTCACCGATGTTGCATATGTTGAAGGCTTACAGTATAATCTACTTAGTATTAGCTTACGTGATAAACGATTCTCGGTGAAGTTCTATATAGATCAGTAGAGTCAAGAACACCCAAACTAAGGAAGTTGTGCTTACAGAAGCGAGATCGGGTAATATGTACATTCCGACTGGAAGCCTATGAGCTCCTCAATTCCATGTTTTGTTGCCAAAGGCACTGCAGATCTTAGTGGCTATGGCACAAGAGGATGTCTCACGTCAACTTCAAGACGATCAACAAGCTTTCAAGACGGGGTATGGTTAGAGGTTTGCCGGATGTGTCATTCAAGAAGGACGGCGTCTGCGGTCCATGCCGAAGGCAAGCAAATCAAGTCAACCACGAAAAGCAAATCCTACCTTTCAACCCAAAGAGTGTTGGAAATGCTACACATGGATCTCTACGGTCCTGTAGACCCGGTAAGTTTGGGAGGTAAGAAATATTGCATGGTTGTTGTTGATGATTATTCCGTATGCTTGGACGATCTTTCTTAGCAAGAAGAAGGAAACAACATTAAGGCTGCCGAGATCCCGAGGAAGTTGCGAGAATGAAAAAGCATCGAGTATCGTGTGCATTCGTTCCGGCAGGTCTTGAATTTACTAACCGCTTTATAGAGCAATCTTGTTCGGAGAATGGAATACAGACGAGTACTCACCGCCCGTACACCTCAACAAAATGGTGTTGCCGAGCGAAAGAATAGGACGTTGAAAGAAGCAACAAGGACAATGATTGCCGCAAGCAAATTGCCACGTTTACGGGGTGAAGCAACCAATACAACGTGCTACACTCAAAACCGCATTTGTATCGTCAACAAGCACCACAACAAAGCGACTTACGAGGTATGGAATAACAAAACTCCATTAGTTTCGTACTTTCACATTTTTGGATGCAGGTGTTATGTTTTGAACAATGGGAAGGACCAACTTAGAACCTTTGATGAAAAATCAGATGAAGGAATATTCGTAGGATACTCCTCCGTCAGCAAAGCTTTCAGAATCTTTAATAAAAGGAGGCTGACGATCGAGGAATCAGTTCATGTAGTGTTCGACGAACCACACCATGACCCTACAGGAGTAGATGATATCACTCAGGACATTCACCATCTATCTATCTTGGATCCACCTACACCCATAGAACCTGTAGTTGATTTAGAAATCAACCCCGCAGCTGTAAGAATCGATGTGGATGAAGCTGACGCTATTCAAGCTGAAGCTGTACCCACAGAAACTTTCGATACAGTACGGGATCCTGAACTAGAACCCGACCGAAGATGGTTGAGAGATCACCCGCAAGAGCTGATCATTGGAAACATTAATGCCGGTGTTTCTACTCGTAGGAGAATACAGAGTACACAAGGAAATGTACTTTGTGCACAAGAAGAATCTATTGCTGAAGTCTCACAGTTTCCTGAATGGAAATCTCAATCCGAACTTAGGAGACTCAATATGTGCACTATCATTTGTATTCTTAGCCCGGTCCGAACTGTTTCGACCATAGACGCTCTTAACAACTCTCATTGGATAACATCTATGGAAGAAGATCTTAACGGTTTGAAAGAAATAATGTATGGTATCTTGTACCTGCACCGACACACCAATCGGTTATAGGAACCAAATGGGTATTTCGAAACAAAAAGGATGGAAATGGACTTATCATAAGGAACAAATCCAGACTAGTAGCACAAGGCTATTGTCAGGAAGAAGGAATCGACTATGATGAAACCTTCGCCCCTGTAGCGAGACTAGAAGCCATTAGGATATTTTTAGCCTTTGCCGCCCATAAGAGTTTTATCGTATACCAAATGGACGTCAAGAGTGCTTTCCTGAATGGAGAGCTTACAGAAGAAGTTTATGTTGAACAACCACCATGTTTTGCCAACACAGACGGTATCGATCTAGTTTACAGGCTAAGGAAAGCCCTGTACGGACTTAAACAAGCCCCTAGAGCACAGTACGAAACCACATCCCAAAGATCTAACCAACAACGGATTTGAGAAAGGTCTGTCGACAAAACCTTGTTCAAGATACAGAAGGTGATGACCTTCTAATGGTACAAATCTATGTCGATGATATTATTTTTGGTTCAACTAACCTTGCTCTATGTCGAGGTTCTCACATCTCATGCAAAGCAAATTTGAAATGAGTATGATGGGGAACTTAGTTATTTCCTAGGTTTGCGAGTAAAGCGATTTGCCTACAGGTATATTCATCAACCAGAGAAATACAGCAAGGAGCTTCTCAACAAATTTGGAATGAACAATTCCAAATCTTCGCCAACCCCCATGAGCACTTCCGTGCAAATTAGTGCTGATGAAGCCGGAAAGCCGTTTGACCAATCACTCTACAGAAGCTCATCGGTTCGCTCCTGTACCTAACAGCTTGAGCCGATATCGATTTCTTTGTTGGAGTGTGCGAGATACCAAGTTGCACCTAAGGAATCACACTTCAATACTAAACGAATCTGAAATACGTTAAAGGAACAGTCGATGCAGGGCTGTGGTATCCTAAGGAAGGCGGATTCGATTTAGTTGGATCTGCGACTCAGATCACGCAGGCTGCAAGCTAGATAGGAAGAGTACAAGCGGAACATGTCACTTTCTCCGACCTAGACTCGAATCTAGGTTCAAAAAGAAGCAATTGGCAAATTCTCTTTCCACGGCTGAATCAGAGTACTATGCTGCTGGTAGCTGCTGTATGCAGATCCTTTGGATGCAGCAACAACTGTCAGATTATGGAATCGATGCTAGAGAGACTCCGATCATGTGTGATAGCACGAGTGCAATTGCAATCACGCACAATCCTATTTTGCACTCGCGCACTAAGCATATCAACATGAAGCATCATTTTATCAGAAATCATGTCGAGAACAAGGATGTTCGCCTGGAAAAAGTTCATACAAACTTCCAGCTGGCCGACATTTTCACCAAGCCTCTTGACACAACAAGATTCAACATGCTAAGAAACGAGTGGGGATACTACGGCGGACTCCTGTAAGTAAATTTCTTGTTTTACTCAACAATTGAGGGGAATCTTTGTAAGACCCGTGAATACAGTATCCAACATTAATTATCTGTACACTCAGAAACATCAATACAGTACTGTAGCAAACGAAGGCATATGAATCCTACAGCTGATGTGTGCAATAATTAAGGGGGAATACTGTAGGACCCATGAATACAGCATAAATCCAAATATTGCTGTATGGAATTTAAAACCTATTAGTACCTTTTTAAGGGGGAACGCTGTATCGACGCGGAGAACAGCACATACTATAGGATTTCGATTCAGTATGTAATATAATATTATTTCCTTTTTAAAATAATTTTTGTCCATGTGCCCTGTTTTTATGTCAAACGTCATGTTCATTAAATGCCTTACACGGCATCTGGACAACTGAATCTCAAAAGCCGCGATGTTTTTAAATTGTTTATTATTTTTAAACCGCCGTTTTAGGCATTTAGGGTAATCAACCTATGTCAGAAGTGGGACCCGCTGTATTTTAAAACCTTTTAATGGATTAGCGTACCAGTTACACTAAATCCATCTTGACCGTTGATTTCAAAACCGGTTCCCATCCCTTAAAATCTGACCATTCGTACTCTGCAAACCCTATTTCGCCGCCCAAGTATAAAAGGACTGTATCTGCCATTAGAGACTCTTTACGCTTTCTGCAATTACAAGAGATCTCAAGCAAACAGCCTACATATTTTCTGCATAATCACTGCAAATTTCTACTGTTTTCTTCCACCTTCGTTTTAAGAAAACATCCATGGCTAGTCAATCTTCTTCCCCTGTTCTGAAGAAAACCTCCAACATCATTGATGGCCGGATCTTCTCGAAACTTGTCATCATCGAGCGTAGCATCTCTGAAATCAACGACACCGAACCAATGGAGTATATTATTACTCGTCTTGAGCAACAAGGTCTTTATCGCTTCGGGAGCAAAACCGCCGACAAATACGACGCCCATCTGGTTGAGGAATTCTACCTCAACGCCGCCGTTCATTTTCTGTCACTAGACCAGGGAGGACATGTTGCTGACATCACTGCAACAGTCCAAGGAGTGCAAATCTGCATCAATAGCGACCTACTCCATAAAATCTACAGGCTGCCCGCCGACGGCCTGACCATGGACCAGCTTGAGACATTCAGGTCTCAAGAGCTGATTACCAAGTTTTATGGACTTTTTACAGGATCCAAAGTGGTTGACATGGTGACAACCACTTGTCACAAGAAAATTTTCTTCTTTATTTCGTTTATCTGCATGACTTCTGTTCCAGAATCATTGAAAATCGAACCGGTGCGTTCGAGATGTGCACGAATCTAAGGTTCAGAATGATGGTAGCTATTTTGACCTGTGAAAAGGTCAATTGGTGCCAAATCATTTTGAAACGTCTTCAAGAAGAGGTGTGCAAGCCTGCCACCCAAAAGAAATCATTTGGTTTAATGCTGAACTACATCCTGACGAGGTGCGGAGTGATGCAATCCGCCGACGCCAAGAAAAATAGCTCACGGATATATTTAGGAGGTGTCAAGCCCACTGCTTATAACCAGAGCACCATGCATGCCAACCATCCGCAAACCAGGCACATGCCTATTTCTGACAACCCCAGAGATGTAACCGTGAAGGTCCCAGAAATGGAATCTTCAAAGAAGAAGCGCAAGCGTTCTCACAGCAAGAATCACTCTGCTGGTGAGAAGTCCAAGAAGAGACTCCGGAGGCTCTCAAAAATCAAAACCAAGCACTCCGAGGATGTCTCGCCCGTGGCGCAACCCACTGAAGAACCCCAGGGCCCAACCCCTGTGGAAGAGGTGTCTCCTACTGCATCGACAGTAGATCCCGAGCCTTTGGCGGCTACGACGGATATAGAGACATCTGCCAACATTCAAGACGTTAGCACGTCGGCTGCCCATTCGGAGCCAAAAGCTACTTCTCCTCTACGGGATTCCACACCCGTGCAGGATCCAATTTCCTTCGGGGCACCATCCCCTGCAAGGAGTCCATCTTCCGTGCAGGATCCCATACATCTGGAATCCTCGAAACAGCGTCTCAGGCGTGATTCAAATCCCTCCCGACTCAATCATAAATCAAACACCTCTTTCGGTTCAAATTGAACAAGCGTACGAAAGATTTACGCAATGGAAAGGCTATAGGCTAGCTCGTCACGACACCTTTGCATAACTGGAGCGAATGGAGCCACGAAGAGCGGTTCGTCTCCGAAGTAACAGACTCAACTGCAATTGAGGCTCTGCTTCGATGGGACAACGCTTCTTGCAAGGATCTCATTGAAAGCCACCTGCTGCACAAATCCGACGCCAGAAGAAAAGGAAAGAAGAAGTCAGAGGACTCTCCCATAAATCCACAAGACGGCAGCGATCATGACTCGAGACGATGGCGACGATGCTCTTCAAGCAGTGCGAGAATGAGCCGTGAAGAGGTCAAGCCCGAGCCGCCTCTCCACCCGTAAAAGACAAAGGACCTTCTAACCAAGCCAATCCACCTTCGCCACGGCGGAGAACATTCCCGACCGGGAGGAATCGGTCCCTCCGGTCGAGGAAGATCAAGAAATTTTGGAGCAGGCACCGAGCTGCTGCGACACAAGAAGCCATTCACCGCCCGGCCAACGGGAGGATTCGGTCCCTCCTGCATCCGCATCTGCCGAAGAACCTTCGCCACGGGGCGCTTGAACCAACTGTCGCCATACCACAAGAAGCTACTCCGCCCCGCAACCTTGGAATCCGAGGACGGTGAACACGAGGATGTCCAACTTACTTCAAGTCCATCCGTGAACGTAAGGAGGCTGAATCTGTCTTTGAAGACTTCGCCCGGTGACTCTCCTATCTCTGCACGTAAAGAGCGCTGCGAGCTCTTGGACTTGATCGTATTTATCAAGACGCGATAAACACTCTATCTTCGTTGAAAAGGCCTTGAATTGGATGCACACCTCTGTAGAAGAAATGACCACTCTTCAACACGAAGTATCTCGAGTTGTCGACGCATTCATTCTTCGCGAAGTTTTCAAGCAAGCCTTGAAGATCATGGAGGATAAACAGAGCAAGCTGCTGAAGGAGGAAGCTTCAAAGACAAGAATTCTTGAAGCCAAGACCGCTGTGCAATGATTGAGAACGACTCTCAAGCTGCGTGCGCACGACAAATGCATTAAAGATATGTCGCACTCTTTCCTCCCTTGTTGAAAGAATAACCGATCGAGACCAAACAGACGCCGCTCTTGAAATCCTTCAAAGTCTTGATGAAGCCAAAAAGGGGGAAGAGGCACGAGAAGCCGCAAGGAGAATAAGATCGCAACAGAAAGGGAATTTGAGGTCATCGAGCAAGATCGCCGCCGAATTGAACAAGCTAGCACCTCAATCCCAAAGCTTTAGAATTTGGGATCCAGACGAGAATTCCATGACCCAAATGTCCCTTGGCAAAATCTTATCCAAAGACCTTCGGAAATACGTGCACGACCAACCGCAACCCAACCGCCGAAGAAGTGAAGCACCGGAGGAAGAATGAATCGATGAGATATTTTCTCGGACTCATCGGGAATCCGCCATCTTCAAAAATTATAAAACATTGGCGGAGCGGCACAAGTTTTCAAAGATGCTAGAAGAAGGTAAACTCCCTCTCCAAGTCGAGATGAAATCAAAACATAGAAGAGGAGATCGGGTCACCCATCCAAGATTGGATACTTGCCTTTGATCGTTCATATGAAGGAAGAGCGATTTACCAGGAACGAGGCAATGATTCACTTCAAAACTGGTGGCGCGGCACCGAGAATGAGCCAGGAAAGAGACCTTGGAGGCATGCGGATTATAGATGAGGAGATGAAATTTATGTATATTATTTTTGTCTTTGTAATTTCTATTCGAAACAGCAAACTTTGTACTCAATCATTTTGAATATCAATAAAATAGTTTGTTTGTCTTGAAAGATTACAACTCGTAATCTACTGTGTTTATGTATGATTACTTAAAATTGTTTGATAGGAATCTCAAGTTAGATAAACTTGATTGAAAAATAAGCTGTACGAACTAGTCTACGAACAGTTCATAGTTTCAGTTGTAAACTTAGAATACATTGTAAGATTGTGCCTGCGCGCCAATCATAAGCTTAAGTTGTAATAAATCTCAAACTGTATCGAACATGCCTGCGAGCAGTTCATTATTGTAGACTAAGTCACTAAGTCAGACCTATTGACAAAAGACCAAGAAATCTGCCAGAAGTCATCGAAGAAGAATGCTTCATTGAGAAGGTTTTGGCATCATCAAGAAGACTCGAAGAGTTGAAGTAAGTTAGTCTTGGCAAATTGTCAAAAAGGGGCAAATTGTCAAATGGGTCAGTTAATGGAAACAATGCAGAGAGATGCTACCGACCAGCATCAGGGGCCACCTCCTGTACATGGCGGGCCGGTGAATCGGATCATCAGTGACATCTCGCGCCAACGACCCCCGATTTTTGAAGGTTCCTCTGAGCCGGCCGATATCGTGCATTGGATCGAACACTTCGAGAAACTGTTCGATATGGTAGACTGTCCAGTAGAGAATCGCGTCTCCATAGCAGCTTACTACTTGGGCAAGGGTGCCCACACTTGGTGGCTTTCGGTGAGGCTAGCTGATGGCGTATGTACTTGGGAAGAATTTAAAAATCTCATGCTAGATCGTTACTATCCAGGTCCTCTCCGCGAGGCTAAATTATCGGAATTGCTGAATCCGGAACCGTCCGAAGATGATGACGTACTATCTATCGCCGAGAAATTCCAGGCACTTCTCCCTTTTGCCGCGACGATTGTCCACACAGAAGCTGATAAGATCAAATACTTTCTCAAAAGGCTTAAACCCCGAATGAGAATGCAGCTGTTGAACCATCATTGTGTGACCCTATCGGAGTTCATCGAGAAAGCTCTGGAGTACGAATTGACCGTCAAGGAAATTTCCAAGAAGCAACCGCAGTCTAACAACAAGAAATTCAGGAACCGATCAGAGGCGGAATCGGGAACATTCAAGAGACCCCAACCAGTGCCAAATCCTTCTGAATGGCAACCTACGGCATCGAAGCCAACCGGATCGCAACCTCGAGCGGTCAGCCTATCTGTTGTGTGCTATAATTGTGGAGACCCGGGACACATCAATTCGAAATGTCCTAGGCGAGCCGTGTCATGCCATACTTGTGGGAAGAACGGACATCGTGCTCGTTATTGTAGGAGTGGACTAGGACGTATTCCCGCATCACCTCATGCTCCAGTACAATCTTCAGTTCAGGACCGTGTACCTCCATCCGCTTCTTATCAGACTACCGGGGCAAACAAAGGGATGGGACGTGGAAATCAAGTAGGTACATCTGGTGCAGGGGCTGCAAAACCTAGAGTTTATGAGATGAAGAGGGCTGAAGATCCCGAAGCCAGCATGATTGCAGGTACTCTCGAGATCCAATCTCAGCCTGTCTGTGTTCTTTTTGATACTGGTGCTTCACACTCCTTTTTATCTACTTCTTGTTTGAGTCGTTTGCAATTAGAGCATGTTATCAATTGTGAACCTTATATAATTGGTCTACCCGATGGTAGAAGAATTGTTGGGAATCGTGAAGTTCAAGACTGCTCGATTCGAATGAACGACCGTGAGTGGTTGTCAAATTTAATTGTGGTCGATTTACCTAAAGATGATGTGATCTTGGGTATCGATTGGATGGACCGTCATGATGCCATAATTAGTGTCCGCAAGCGAACAGTAACCGTCACATCTGACGATGGTATTGAGTGTACCTTCCAGGGTGATAATCTCAGCCGTTCCTGGAGAATCATCAGCGCTATGAAAACGGTGAAACTGCTTAATCAAGGATGTATTGGCTATTGGTGTTACATGACCAAGACAATGGATCGACCAGTTGAATTGATCGATATTCCGGTAGTCCGAGACTACCAGACGTATTTCCAGATGAATTGCCAGGCTTACCTCCGCATCGTGATGTAGAGTTCAATATTGAGCTAGAGCCTGGTACGTCCCCGCTCTCAAAAGCACCGTATCGCATGGCTCCGACTGAGATGCAGGAGCTGAAGAGCCAACTTGAGGATTTGACCGAGAAGGGCTACATTAGACCTAGTGCGTCCCCTTGGGGAGCACCAGTGCTATTTGTACGGAAGAAGGACGGATCTCTACGTCTGTGTATTGATTATCGTGAGTTGAACAGGGTAACCATTAAGAACAAATACCCATTGCCGCGTATTGATGATTTATTGGATCAGCTTCAAGGGGCTGCTGTGTTTTCTAAGATCGACCTGAGGTCTGGTTACCATCAGTTGAGGATTCGTGAGTCTGATATTTCGAAGACCGCTTTTCGTACTCGCTATGGGCATTATGAGTTCGTAGTGATGCCTTTTGGACTGACGAATGCACCGGCAGTATTTATGGAGCTGATGAATCGAGTGTTTATTAATTATCTGGATCGCTTTGTAGTCGTTTTTATTGACGGCATTCTGATATATTCTCGTGACCATGAAGAGCACGAGCGTCATCTCCATCTAGTTCTCGAGGCGTTAAGGCGAGAGCAGCTTTATGGAAAATTTTCTAAATGTGAGTTCTGGATAAATGAATTTATCTTTCTCGGGCATGTGATATCGGTTGATGGGGTGCGAGTAGACCCGCAGAAGGACGAAGCTATCCGAGAGGCCAGTTACCACCAAAGAGCGTTAAGGAAGTACGCGATTTCTTGGGACTAGCGAGTTATTACCGACGGTTCGTGGAGGTTTTTCCAAAATTGCCCACCAATGACTAATTTGTTGAGGAAGGATAAGAAGTATTTATGGTCGAGGCTTGTCGTGAGCTTTGATGAACTTAAGAGTCGGTTGATTTCGGCACCTATTTTAGTCCTACCGAAAGGAACGGAAGGGTTTGTAGTGTATAGTGATGCATCTAAACAGGGCCTTGGGTGTGTACTAATGCAAAACGGGAAGGTGATCTCTTATGCATCGAGACAGCTACGACCTTACGAGGTCAACTACCCCACCCATGATTTAGAACTCGCAGCCGTGGTGTTTTCTTTAAAAATCTGGCGTCATTATCTGTATGGAGTAACCTGTCAGATTTTCACTGATCACAAGAGCCTGAAATACATTTTTACTCAGAAGGAGTTAAACATGAGGCAGAGAAGGTGGCTAGAACTCATCAAAGACTATGATATCGAGATCCTTTATCATCCGGGCAAAGCAAATGTAGTTGCTGACGCTTTGAGTCGTAAAACAGTACAGGAGCATATGCTTGCCCGCCTAACAACTCAGAGGGTATTGCAGTTAGACTTGGTGAGGCCGGAAATTGAAGTCTGGTTACAGCGTATTGAAGGGCAACTCTGTACACTTGAGATTTCATCGTCCCTTGAGGATATAATTAGATCGAAGCAAGTTACGGACCCATTATTATCTCGAGTTCGCGATGAAATAACTCAAGGGAAAGCTCCTGGCTTTGTAATACACGACGATGGATTGATACGCTTCAGAAACCGAGTTTGTGTACCCGCTGATGACGAGTTAAGGAATTCTATCCTGAAAGAAGCTCATGCTACCCCGTACTCTATCCACCCGGGGTCTAGCAAAATGTATAAGGATTTGAAACAATATTATTGGTGGGGAGGTATGAAACGTGAAGTTGCAGAATTTGTTTCGAGGTGTTTAACCTGTCAGCAAGTTAAGATTGAGCACCAGCGACCCGCAGGACTGCTGAAACCACTTCCGATTCCCGAGTGGAAATGGCAGGACATATCGATGGATTTTATTACCAGCCTGCCGACGAGTCGCCGAGGGATGAATACGATTTGGGTGATTGTGGATCGTTTGACCAAATCAGCCCACTTTCTGGAGATTAAAGATACTTGGGGACCCGAGAGATTTGCCCAACTATTTATCAAAGAAATTGTAAGGCTACATGGTACCCCTAAGAGTATTGTATCAGATCGTGACGGGCGATTCGTGTCACATTTTTGGAAAGCAGTTCATCGTGCGATGGGTACGCATTTGAACTTCAGCACAGCATTTCACTCGCAGACGGATGGTCAGACTGAGAGAACTATCCAAACTTTAGAGGATATGCTGAGGGCGTGCGTCTCGATTGGAAGGATGATTGGGAGGCCCAACTACCCTTGGTGGAATTCACTTATAATAATAGCTGGCACACTTCTATTCAGATGGCACCTTATGAAGCATTGTATGGCCGTCGTTGTAGATCCCCTCTGTGTTGGGACGATCCATCTGAAACCCTGGGTACGGAACCCGATATGTTGTTAGCAGCCCGTGAAAAGATCGCCCTGATTAAGTGTCGTTTGTTGACGGCTCAAAGCCGATAGAAGTCCTACGCAGACAACCGCCGGCGACCGCTTGAGTTCGAGGTCGGCGACCATGTACTAATGAAGGTGTCCCCTACTCGAGGAGTTTTTCGTTTTGGGAAGAGAGGCAAGCTGAGTCCGAGGTATATCGGGCCGTTTGAGGTTTTGGACCGAGTAGGCGATTTAGCCTATCGCCTGGCTTTACCACCAGCCCTGAGCCGAATTCATAACGTGTTCCATGTCTCCCAGTTAAGGAAATACGTTGCTGATCCGAGTCATGTACTTCAGTTCGATGAGATCGATTTAGCGGAGGATCATTCGTATGAGGAGCGCCCTATACGAATACTTGAGAGGAGGATCAAACAACTGCGTAATAAGACGATTCCCCTACTGAAGGTTCAGTGGTCACGACACGGGGTCGAGGAAGCCACGTGGGAGACGGAGAAAAGCATTCAAGAGAGGTATCCTGAATTGTTTACCCCTTAGTTTCTAGGACGAAACCCCTTTTAAGGGGGGAGTATGTAATATCCGACGGAAATTCTTACTTACTGTTGTATCGTTCGGATAATTCAAATACTGTTGTACTCTTGTTGCATTTGTGTATTGTTATTGATATTGGAATATATCATAAATAAACATAATAATAACGATCACTCGCACTATAATTGGATTCTCAACGTCGCATAGATTAATACATTTTTTAGCTACTAACCTGGGTATAACGTACGCTAATCCTTAAACATAACGTACGTTATGCTTAGTTCTTTACGTACGTAAAGGTGTGCTTGTTACGTACGTAACCAGTGTAATCTATCCGATCTCAACTTTCGGCGTGTAGGGCCGGACGGGATTCGAATATCTGATCTTTTGGAGGCAATCTAGTTGACCTACATTACGTACGTAACGCGTTGATAGGTAACGTACGTAACGATGTTCGTGTTTGATCCGGTAACATGCGGGCAGAGCTTACGTCGTATCTTGTCGGGTAGCGTCATGTACGAATGTCTTTGTTATAAAAAGACAGCTTATGTCTTTCATTTTGCACGACCAAACTCTGAGTTTTCACCTAGATAATCATCCTCCTGCACCCCTAGATCGAAATTACCTTCTTCCAACTTGTGTTTGAGCTTTACATTTGGATTTTGGAGCTTGTTGATTGGGAGTTGGAGTCATTCTTGAAGCTTAGATTGTGTTCTTGTGGTCTTGGTGTATTGTTCTTCAATTCTGAAGGTATGTTGTTGGGAAAAACAATAACCCTGTATCAAATCAGCCGGGATAACCGATCCCTGTATCGATTGTTATTTATTATTGAGAAGGTTTTGACATATATGCCAAATATACAGTAAGGAAACTGTATCGAGGCTTCAAGGCTTTATCCTATATCGAAAACCTGCCTCGAATCAGCATCAGTGAAGCTCGTCAGTACAGCAAGAAGACTTGTAAAAGATCAAGTATGGAAACTGTCTCGATGCCCTAAATACAGTCATCTTCCATACAGTTCACAAAAGGACAAGAAAGAACACAAGTCAAGTCCCGTTGAACAAAGAAGTATTTAAATACTCTAGGATAAAGTATTTAAATACTGTCAGTCTTCAGATCTTCAGAATCCCGCGAAATCCGGATCATGTCATATTCCCGTTGAAGGAAATCTTATTCAAACGGACATCTCAATGGATACTTTCTTCAGAGACTATATATATCCTTGAAGACATTGAAGATCAGTTACCCCAAGTAATATAACTCTAAAAGCTATCAAAGTTATCATCTGAGCAAACATATCTCCAAAGCATCCGCAAGTTAGAGCGAAAGAGATATACGATTGCTCAACATCAAGAACAGCTATCATCGGCTCAAGAACGTGATATTCAAAGTCTGTTCTTACAGTTACCTACCTTTTACCTCGTGTAAAAACCGAGCTCTGTGTGAACTCAACAAGTTATTCGACTGTGTGGGACGAATAAGGACGAAGCTTTGGAACGTGTGTGAAGAAGCTAGTCAAGAAGGAAGCTTTAACCAATCTTTGTGAGCGGTTAAAAGTAACGGTCTTTGTATCAATCGTGTGAACGATACAAGGATAGGTTTGTTTATAATTACGTAGTTGTGTACGCAGAATTATATAATAAACTTTTACTCTGTGTGGAGGACCGGTTGACGTAGAGGGTTTACCTCGAACCACTTAAATTACGTGTTATTTACCTTACCTTTTCTTGTTTGAAATAAGCGTGATATAAAAAGTATACACCTAATACGTCGTTGCTGTATCCACGGCAATTAACTGTATCCAAGACTTCCGCTACGCACTCAGATTTAGATTCCATACAGTTTGTTGTTTAAACGATTTTCCAAACTGTATCCAGTATACTTAAGTGGCCAACATATGTCATACGTTTTAACCCTATAATCTCATAGTTATGATGATAGTGATTAAGTATACTCCACCTAGTGATGATTTAATCAAGCTAAACATGTTCATAGTTAAGCTTCCAACAAACTTAATGATGAATATGATAGTTAAGGGTTTTGTAAGGTTGTGTTCTTAGTATCTTAAATGATGATGATCATGTTTAGTTAAAACCAAACTCTTATTCCTGGACTAATAACACCAATAGACTACTAATAATCTTTGTTTCATTATGATGTAAATAACTTCTTGGAATAATTACCATAAAATGTTTTGAGAAACCCTTGTTGATCATTAGAAGTATGGAATCACCTTCTTGAACCTAAGCTAAAGTAAATCCAGAGGAGTAATGTTTAAACTTCCAAGTTAACTAAAAGACCATAAGGAAGGTGTTGAACTTGAAGTAGTCTTCTTGATCATAATATGGAATTGTAACTACTTAACTCAACATAAGTAATTGATGGAAGTGCAGATTTTCCTTTTGATGTCCTTGATAAGTTTAAAGAGTAGGAGATTAACGCTAACATATCTTAATCCAGCAAACATTTGGTAAACATTTTGTAATCAATTGTAAGAATAGAATGGTATTGAATGAGTACTCAAATGAGAATTAGGATGTTGTCTCGTTAAAGTTGGTATAGATGATCATATGAACGTATTATTGAGTGAAATATACTTCATTCAAGGTGGATTGTCTGAGTAACCAATTTTGAATCGAGGGCCGGCTGTTCGTTCGACAAAGAAGGACTTTACACGCCTCCGTATTGAGGCAAGTTATCTTGCTTGGTTATAATGATGTGTGGATTCTTATGATGATTATGCATTTCGTGTATGTGAAACACTTATAAACTTGTGACTTGTGATTTGAGGTTGTTCTTAATGATGTCCCGTTTTCATCATGGGATTGTATTCCCAAGTTCGTCACTTTTGGACCCTTGATATTGTTGATCTTGTTGTCATCTCGGTGAGTCCTTGATCCTTAATCGGATTTTGTGAATTATTGAATTCGTTGTCATGTTGCATCGTGACATATCTGGAGTCATATCTACGTTCCGATTGGATATTGTGTAGGATTTTTAGCCGGGCACATATATAGTCATGCGTGAATATTTTTCCGTGAAAGGCTGTGCACACGAGACGTAGTTCGTTGAGGATAATTAGGTACATTATCCCACGTATATCCTGGATTCCGTATACGGGGTGGACATGTGCACTGACACATATTCGGATCGGGCGTACTGTGATGTCCCTCTTGAGCCGTACTATCTTAGTCGCTCACAGTCCATTTTTATACTTGGATGTGTTCGACGTTTTGTGATTGAGCGTTCATACGCCCGAGGGGTATGTTCGTTAGTCGGGGCGTCATTCTTGAAATCTTATATACGTGAATTGTATACTATCTTGAGAATCATTTATCATGTATATCTGACCCTGTGTTAGGCGAAATACTTGTGTTGTATTTTAGGTCGAGGAAAAGGCAAGGCACGGGAAGATCAAGGTGATGACGAAGGGTTCGAAGGATACTAGTTCGGGGGCCCCAAGTCTTTCGTGTCCGGTCATGTTCGTACCGTGTAATGTTATCTTTCTGCTTTATTTTTAAGTTTGAACAGATGTATTGTTATTTAAGGTATAATTCATCTCCATATGGATTATACTTAGGTTTTGGATCCTGTGTGTAATAAGGCCATAGGCCATACTGCTGTAAACTCCACATCGGAGTAAGTACTATATTTTGTGGTTCGGTGTCACATGTATTGTGTATTTAATCTTTACTTTGGATATCGCCTGGTGGATCCCAGTGTGGGGTCCACGGCACTGTAATGGCCGCCTTATCGGGGTGTTACAACAATGACGAGGATTGGAAGAACGATCACCTCAATTGTAAGGACACCCAACTTTTATATTGTGTCTTAAATCTAGAGGAGGTCAATCGTATTTCTTCGTGTGAAAGTGCTAAAGAAATCTGGAAAATTCTTGAAATCACGCACGAGAGAACAACTCAAGTCAAGGAGACGAAGATAAATATGCTTCTCTATGACTGCGAGTTATTCATGATGAATGGTGACGAGTCCATCACCAACATGCTCGATCGATTTTCGGTCATCACAAATGGACTTGCTTCGTTCGGGAAACCGCACTTAAGTAGTGAAAAAATAAAGAAGATCCTACGATCACTACCGCGTGAATGGGACAACACGGTGATGGCGATTATGGAATCGAAAGATTTAAATAATATTGATTTTAGCGCCCTTTTTGGTTCGCTAATTAATTACGAGATTGTTCAAAAATCTCGGAACGCAAAGCCGAAGCCGAAGGAAAGAACAATAGCTTTAAAAGCTAAAAAGGTGTCGCGAAATGAGGAACCAGTAACACCCCCAATCCGCCAAGGGATATTACATGCCGTAGACCCTTTCCTCAAGGATCTACGAGGCTGGTAAACAACACCGTACATCTCAAAAATGCCTTTAAGGCTAAAATGACTCAATAGACCGATTTGGTCTTTCAATAAAAACATACAACTCGATTACAATACTTGCCCACGCAGGGGTCAAAACACAACAACTCCCGTATCGCGGGGAAAAGTACTGCAGCGGAAAATAAAATACAACTGAACCAATACACAACGTACGGGTCCTCATGTGATTAGTATCGATCATCTTTCATCATCCTTCATGTCGATCCTGTGCCACGCTCCCTGAAACCTGAATGCAATACAAACATTGGGATAAAGTCTTTTTTGGTCCCATAACTTTTCGCCTTTACCAAAAATGTCCCAAGAAATTTAGTTTAGCCACTTACACCCCAAATTTTTCTCAAGTGTACAATTTACATCCCAATACTCGTCAGAGTTGAGAAAACGACGTCGTTTCCCCCCATGTGACCCGCCCGTGACTTTTAATTTGGGGCTTTTCATCTCCGGCGTGATGTGGATAATACGTGGGGGAATTTTGAGTTTTTTTATCACCCAAAAACAATAATTTTTTTCCACGTCATTAATTAAAACTTTTTAATTTTTTTTATTCATTAAATGTAATCTTAAACTTAAATCAACGAAGAACGGAGAACGAACCCAAAATTAGGGCGAAGAACGAAGAACCCTAAACCCTGTGAGAGGTGGAATTCGCGTGAAATTCATGGATGAAATAGAGCGTGGGTGCCATGAACAAGCCTCAATCGTGACTAGTTGGAAAGAAGCAAACGTAGGTCGGCGGTTCTATGGATGTGCAAAATACCTGGTATGCCTCAATCGATTGAGAAGTCTGTAATGTCGATATTGTACGTTCAATTTTTGATGTTTTCTGATTTTCTTCTTGATTATCTATGTTTCAGAAAGATGGGTATTGTAAATTCTTTCGTTGGATTGACGACCCATTGTGTGATTGGGCAAGACCAATTATACACGGGTTACTGAAGAGGGTTAATGAGCAGAGGGATGAGACCCAAAGAGCGGAGATAATTGTAGATAAATTGAATCAAATGATTCAATTGGTGGAGTGTTCAAATGACAAGCTTGAAGAACAGAACATGGCATTGAAGGAGGAAAATAGACAATTGATTTCTCAAAACCAGAAGTTGAAGATGAAAATGAAGGTGGAGGGGAGAAGATATGGCATCAAATTATGTAATATGAATCTGTTTGTGAAGGCTTTTGCTATGGTTTGTGCTGGTTTAGGTTTGGTGAATCTAGTGCCTCATCTACTTGGATATGATGAAGTGTAGGATTAAAAATGTTATGTTAGATTGATGTACTGGTGGTGTGAGAAAGTGCACATGTGTTGTAATTGGTTTGTATTATCAGTTTTTATTTTAATGAAGTGTTCTTCTGTTTAATGTTTTGGTTTGTATCTGCTTATGTAGAATGAATAAAGTGCAATTGTGTTGTAATTGGTTTGTATTACAACGCTGAAGTAAATACGAATCACAATGTCTGAAGGCTCCAACAGAAATACCAATACATCGCAATGGCTTGAAAGCCCCTCAACCGAAGCTGTATATCACGATGGCCTGAAAGCCGAACAGCCCAAAGCTGTAAATCATTACAATACAGATCTCAAAGAAGCAAACCTGACTGTCGGACATACCCCTCGGCGTATGAACAACCAGTCGCAAATCGTCGTACATATCCAATACAACATGGACTACGAACGACCAAACAATAAGGCTCAAGAGGGACATCACAGTACGTCTGATCCGGAAATGTGTCCGTGCACATGTCCACCCCGTATACGGAATCCAAAATATACGTGTGACAATGTACCTAATTAGCCTCACGAACTACGTCTCGTGTGCACGGTCCAATGCGGAAACATCCACGCATGACCATCGTGTGCCTGGCTAAAAATACTACACATACCCAATTGGCACGCAGACATGATTCCAGATATGCCACGATACAACATGACAACGAAACTCAAAGGATAACATACCCAATACGGATCATACGACTCACCAAGTGAACGATGACACACGAATAATGAAAGATCGACACGACCAACGATATTCAAAACAACCATCCTGGGATCAGAATCCCTAAGGACCGATTAACACGGGCAATAATCACAACACAACAATTCGGGAAATCCTCAACCCTCAACGATCACAAAAATTTCTGAGTTCACAAGAATAATAGTCTGCTGCCTTGAGTCAGCCAACACGACAATAATAATTCAACGGATGGTAACTATCCTCGACAGTCCCAATTCAATACTTCGATTACCGTAGAATGGCCAATCGATAACAACGATACAACGGATGAGAATATTTTTGACAACGGATGGGAATTATCTTTGATAATCCCAATTCAATATATCGATTACCTTTAGAGCGGACAATCGATAACAATTATACAACGGATGTCTCGGCACCATTAATCGGTTACCGATAACGAAGATGATAATCGAATACGTCAATGCCTTCAATCGGCCAAAACGACATCAATAGAAAAACACTGATATCAATAACGACGATTCACAAAAAATATCTTGATGGAACATCAATCAATAATAACAATTGATACGTCGATGCCACGAACCGGCTATCAACAACAATATCTCAATGGAACATCAATCAACAATAACAATCGATAGGTCGATACCGCGAACTGGCTATCGACAAATATTACCAACAAGTATCGCAAATTCAGTTGACTGATAAACATATTCATACACATATATGATAACATTAATCTCATTGACTAGTACAAGTATAAAACTTTCCTCGATATCAATACAACGAACTGTTACCAATTCAGTTGATTTCGTCTTACGAGTTCCTCAGTCCCGACCAAGGTAATCTACGAACTCTTCAACCTCAACCGCAACAAAACAGTCATAATCCATGATCAAACATCATATTTTATTGTAAAACGAAGGATTAATAATCAACAGGTTCGATGACGACCAATATCAACACCACCAAACAACAAACTCAACCGTTTCACCATATCTCGACTAATCACAGTCTGAACAATCCAACTCAGACACTTACAAATCCTGTCCATAATACGAGTCGAAATATGATGATCATACCAGCAACAAATTCGGACCAATAATAAGGGTCTAAATGTTCCAAACTCAATTCTTAAATACGAATTGACAAGGTTCCCTTCTCGTAAATCCATCATTAAAATTTACTTATGACCGTCATCAATTCGAATCATCCGACTGGTTCAAAACAATAGATAATCATATTAAAAAGGTTATCAAACAATCCAATCATTCGACTTGAATATTTGCTCCATACGTATGGGCTTCCAAATTCAGAGATGAATAATAGTCTCATCAAACTCATAACCACATTCGTATTCCTATACGAATATTATTTCAATCACATAGTTTAGCTCTAGATATGAATATTCCATATTCATTTTCAAAACATCAACACTTCTTAAAAATTTTCATCACCTCGTATAATTCAAGAGTTCTTCAAGAACATGAAATATCCGAAATCACGTTCTGAACAACATATCCGAGGTATATATCTCCATGTTACCATTTTCTTCATCATATGAAGAAGATCTCAATAATCATATCAACATCCGAAATCTCTTATTACAATTACAATAAATCTCGTATAACATTATCACATGATACCATAATTGTAACACCCCAGATCCTCCTGGGAATATTACATGCCGTAAACCCTTCTCACAAGGATTTACCAGGCTAAGCACAATTTTCCACGTCATTTCAAAAATGCCAAAAAGACCGATGACGGTAATATTTTTCAAATACTAAAAAAAATCGATTTCCAAATACCGTAAAAACGATCAAGGCCAAAATGCCAAAAACTCAATTTAGGGAATCGGTTTTACAAAATAAAATTCAGTTGGCAAAATACCAAAAGCCATTTCAAAATACTCACGCAGCGGATAAAAGTACAGTCCAATTTATGCATTTACATTGAAATAAGACGAACATCAAAATACACGATTCCCAACATACTCCCTCCCAAGTAGTAATCCGTAAAAAAAACGAACCACTATCAAAGGGATACGAGGATTACCTTGTATGGACGAACCACGAAGAAGAATAATTGAACTCCATTCCAAGAATCATCAAAAACTTCAAGAACAATACTTAAACCCGAGCTCTCCAATCTTAATCTTGTTTAAGAGAATCATCTCTCAATGTTTAGGAACTTCAAGTACTTCCCAAGGCTCTCTCTATTGACTGAAGGAAGGAGAATGGACAAAATGCCTCTCAGCACTCGTCTATCCTCTCTATAAAACACATCACTAGCGCGCGCTAGACCTTATATTTAGCGTGCGCTACAGGACTAGCGTGCGCTATCCTTCCTTGATAGCGTGCACTATCGGGCAGTCCAGAAGCTACTACATTGCTTCGAAATTCATCTAACGTACGTAATGCCCATGCATTAGCGTACGCAAACAGGCGTTGACTTGCTACAGTGAAATGCTCAGTAGCGTGCGCTATTCCTCGACCTTAGCGCGCGCTAATCGTCGTTGACTTGCTACAGTATCGTGCCCCCACATGCCGAAAGAATCCGCGATTACCGGGATTCCTTTGACCGATATGGAATTAGCGTGCGCTAATCATACGGTTTTAGCGTGCGCTAGCTCTACAGGACAAACACTCGCTGACCTTATCTGGACATGCGTCGAACATGGCCGGGTCCACCCGTCGAAAGATAAGATTCCATTATTGGCGATTTGATGTTAGCGTGTGCTAACCAACATGCGTTAGCGTGCGCTAACTGAATATAAAAATCAACTTGGCCTACCTGTCGGCCACCTTCCGGAACTAACCCAGCAAGTCGTTACGTACATTAGGGGTCCTCCTTAGCGTACGTAACCAAACCTCTTAGCGTGTGCTAAGTATGCACCGTAGCATACGCTAAGTATATATCTTAGCGCGCGCTAAGCATGCCCTGTAGCGTGCGCTAACGTAGGTGTAATTAGCCATTTTCCGCTATTCTCGACCAACATCTCGACATACCAAACGATCATACGGCACAATGAATACATATACGCATTCAACAACATTGTCATACGTTCACATCATCCTCAAGCACAATTATCCATCAACGACATCCAACATATAAACGAAAAAAAAATATATATATCCGAAAAATCGGGGTATTACACTCTACCCCCCTTAAAAATAAGTTTTTTCCTCGAAACTTGCAATCACTCGCACAAACAACATTTCAACGGGAATTCAAATTCACCAAGAATTATCGAATAATCCGAACAACATACTTACAAGTCTGTGAAGTCGAAGATCTCCCGTGATACTAGCATGCGACTCCTAAACAAAGTCTCAACATAATACCGATACACACCAATATCGCAATTAGCAATTTAACAAAATCTCAAGGAAGAGTTCACGTCCGTGACCACAGCCACGATTCTTCCTACTTTCAGCCAACATTCTGAAGGGCACACACGTGCGTAAGTATAATCCAAATCGCACATTCTCGAAGTGACCAATTCCCAAGAATACCAAGCTATAAACGAAACGATTAAGAAAAATACAAGAAGAGTGAGAGGACTTACAAGTACCGGTCGCACTGTGATGATGGCAGAGTAGTGATACTGTAGGCAAAAGACGACTCAATCGACCCAAAAGACCGACAACCTAGGTATCCATAAACCTAAGCTCCGATACCATATTCTGTAACACCCCCAAGTTATTCAGGGAATATTGCAGCGCCGTAAGCCCCTCCGTGGGACCTACAAGGCTAAACATACGCGGAACTATAGATTTTGACCGAGAAGGTCTACATACAGTGGAATGAAGAATAATACAAAGGGTATTCAAAACATAACCAATGTATCCAAAGACATCACAACACAAATCAATACCTTGGCAAACACAGGCCGGAACATCAAGGAAAATGGAAAACATTACTCGAGTATTCAATAACCATTCCAGTACAACAACACTGAATGGAAAACTCAAAACATATCCGGAGGAAAGACACACTATCACACTTGCCCACCATCTTCATGCCGACCAGATACCTGCCTGTCCGCTCCCCTGGAACCTGAAATACATAAAAAGTATTTCCCCCATAAAGGGGTTAGCCGTCGAATAGCTAGTGCAAGTATATCAAGTATGAAACACAATAATCCTCGACAATAAAGTAAATGTAACCGTCAATTCATCAATTCAAGACTAGTATTCCGGAATAACTAAATCTCATGGCATCGCATCAATACTTATATGAATACCGTGGAACCGCACCAGACGCTACGGAACCCTCAGGGGACCTATCGGCCCGCCCCAGAGTGGTTCGTTCATATCATCCGTGGAATCGCACCAGAGGCTACGAAACCCTGAGGGGACCCGTTGGCCCGCCCCAGAGTGGATAGAAATAATCATGCCATTAATATTTCATACTTTCAAAGTCGAGAACGCACATTTATAAATACTTGCCTTAATAACCGCTACCGAATACTCCGAAGAACACGGTTCGACCGGGAAGCTTCGAAACGCCCGATGCTATCGAAAGGAAAGATGACAACAAACGGAAGGGTTCAACTTGGTTTCTTCACAAGAAACTCGACCCTTAGAACATATAATCAATAAATCATCGATCATACGAGGAAGAATAATCGTAGAACGCCCGAAAACCCCTCTATGACATTTTACCGGACACCTTCAAGGCGTCGATCCAGAACTCGACCAAAACAACGAATCGATACGATCTAACCATGGAATAATAAAGGAAATGATATAATACATCTAAATAATCATCAATCCATCATAATCCTAAGTTAAATCGGATAAAATGGATGAAATCAACCAAAATACCCAAATTCCCCAAAACTAGATTTCTAGGAAATCTGACCTGATTCGGTAGATCGGAGGATGTTATAGGATTGATGATTGGGGATATGAACTCCAAGACTTCGTGGGTTGATTGTCCAACAACATCTCCCATGATTAACCAAGCTCCAGCCGCGGAAGAGAAGGAGAAGAAGGAGAAAAATGGCGAAACCCATTGCGGGGCCTTAAATAGTGGCGCACGGTGTGCAGCGGCCCGGCCGAAGTGTGCCGCGGCACGGGGCGAATATGCCCCGGTGATCGGCGGTGTGCCGCGGCCCTGCCGGCATGTGCGCGGCACGAGTACAGCCGCTCGGCCAAATCTGGAAAATGAGAGTGACTTAGCTATTTCGACCATAACTCCCTCGTCTGGACTCCGATTGACTCACCGTTTGAACCATTGGAAAGCTAACTCGATGCTTTATAATATTGCGAAGATTCAGAATTTTTGGAGTTTCCAAAAATTAATGGTGATCTAACAAAGTCGAACTCATACGTGGAAAAGTCGCTAAAGAACACGGAATTCAACAGAACGACACCGAAACGAACTCGGATGACAAAAAGTGCAAAATAAAATATTCCCAGAATGACGAATCGGTCCAAAGCGAGTCGTCGAAACGGACCTCCGCCGGAAAATGAAAATTACCGGAAATCGAAATTGCGGATATTACATTCTGGTTTGTATCAGAACCAGATATCAGAACAATTTGGTCCTTTTGTTCCTATGTTGTTGATTTGCAAGAATTCTGGTTTGTTGATTGAAGTGTTCCTCTGTTGATTGTATCCAATTTGGTCCTATTGTATTTTAATGTGCAAGAGTTATCAAAATGAAATGAAGTTAACTAGAAGAAAGGACCAGATATCAGAACATCAGAAACAAAAGGACCAAATATCATAACATGATGTTAAACATCAGAAACAAAAGGACCAAATGAACCAAAATGATGAACAGATCCAAAATGAACCAAAATGAACCATAATGTGCAAGAGTTATCAAAATCAGGTTTGTATCAAAATGAGGTTTGTAAGCCAAAATGATGAACAGATCTAAAATGAACCAAAATGAACCATAATGTGCAAGAGAAACCAAAATGAGGTTTGTATCAAAATGGACCAAATGAGTTGTCAAAATGAGGTTTGTATCAAGATAAAACAAAAAGGACCAAATGAAGTCACATGTACCAAACATAAGAAACATCAGAAACAAACATCAGAAACATCAGAAGGAACAAATACCAGAAACATCAGAAACAGCACTAAACAAACATCAAAGTGAAATGAAGTTAACAAGAAGGACCAAATGTAGTCATATGTATCAAACATCAGAAGCATCAGAAAACAAAAGGACCAAATGAAGTCACATGTACCAAACATAAGAAACATCAAAAACATCAAAGGACCAGTTATCAGAAACAAAAGGACTTAATTTCATTAACCAAAATCAGAAACATCAAAGTACCAAATGAAGTATTTTAAACAACAGGACTTAATTTCATTAACCATAATCACAAACATCAAAGTACCTTACAGCAGAACATGAAGTTAAACATAATTATTACAATCCTCAAAATAAGCAAAAAAACCCTGAACATGTACACATTAATGAAAATAAGTCAGATGTCTTCATTTCTTCTCCTTCTTTCCTTTTCCTTCTGCTTTTTCATCATGTGATGATAAATCCAAGTACTTCTGACCATCATTATCCACCACAATCCTCTTCAAAGTGTCCTCTCTAAGGGTTGCATTACATTTGTTTGTGAAGTGCCCAACCCAACCATCTCTCCCTGGTGGTGGTGCTCTAATTTGAACCCTTGGCTGCAAATGACCTTGTCCCATTTGCATTTGCTGGTACATGGGGGGTCCATGAAGATGAGGTTCTGGAGCAGGTTTGTACCATTCTTTATTGATTACTTGGCTCTGTTGAGTGGTACGAACATTCTCTTCCACAAGTATAGGGTTCACAAACCTTGGTGGTGCAATCTGCTTAAAGTACATCACACATATCACACCAATTCAGCATAAAATATAATAAACAACAGCTATACTACAATGATGTCAGTGGACACACCTCATTTGTGTTGTCATCAATGTTAATGACTTTGTCACCTATCACACTAGCACTTGATTGCTGAGCACCTCCATCAGAAGCATCAGCCTACAAATTTGATACAGACATCCATCATAATGAATAACCTTTACATAAGATACAACATATACATGAAACATGATGAATAACCTTTACATAAGATACAACATATACATGAAACATGATGAATAACCTTTACATAAGATACAACATATACATGAAACATGATGAATAACCTTTACATAGGATACAATATATACATGAAACATGATGAATACCTTTTTCCTTTTGCATCCAGCAGCATTATGTCCTTGGACATTGCATTCGCTACAAGTCACTGTTGTTTGTTGTCTCCTCATCCTTTTTGGCACTACCTAAATCTCTGTTTTTTGTAATCTTTTCATCAAATGCTCTCTAATCCACTCCAACATTGTTATAATGGATTTGTACCTTGCATCTAGGATGTTAGAATTGAATGACTCGCACACATTATTTAACAACATATCACACTTAGATCTTTCAGAGAAAAAAGCCTTGCACCACTGAGTAGGAGGCTTATCTTGAAACCATTGCCATGTTGCCTCATTCAAAGCATTCAACTCCCTCATTCTTAAATTGAACTCACCTTCTTTAGTACTGCAAGCAGCCCTCCATATAGCATACTTCAATGCCTGGCCCCTAAACCCAGCCAATTTGAAGTTATTATGCAAATGCCTGACACAAAATCTGTGCTCACACCCTGGAAAGACTGACTGGAATGCTTGAATCAAGCCCTTCTGCTTATCAGATAAGAAGGTTGTGTCTTGATCATTAAGAGACAGATCAGAGTTCAATACAGTGAGAAACCACTCCCAGTTTGGTCCATTCTTTTTTTCAACCACAGCATAAGCTATAAGATACAGGTTGTTGTTACCATCAACCCCAACTGCAGTAAGGAGCACACCCCCATGCTTGCTTTTCAGATGACACCCATCGACACCTATAATAGGTCTACACCCTTTTGCAAACCCTTTTTTTAATGCATCAAAACACATATAGATCCTACTAAACCTAGTAACACTATTATCTAGTTCAGTTCCTAATAGTATGGTGGATCCAGGATTTGTTTTCCTCAGATCATCAACAAAAGACCATAACTTAGAGTATTGAAGGTCAGGATCACCTTCAATCTTCAAGAGTGCTTTTTTCTTAGCTTTGTAAGCCTGTTGCCTACTGATTTGGCACCTTGTGTCATGGTAAGTGTCTTTCATAAAAACAACAACATCTTTCTTCTGATCAGATTGGAACCTCTGCAAGAATCTCTCACTCAACCATGTGGAGGTCATGGTCCTAACCTTATTAGTAGGTGAACATGTGTGCTTGTCCTCAAACACCCTAATCTAGAATGCCATCTCATCCTTTCTTTTCAATTCATGGATCTTCCAGTTATAATTATCATTCACGCACTTTGCATATATCCTTCTTTTATCATTCTTAGGAAAGCATATGCTCCTCTTAACATTAACAGCATGTGACTGAGCAGCCTTTCTGAACTCCTGCTTAGTGGCAAAGATTTGATTGAGGCAGAACACTGGACTGAATATAGTCTTGGGATTAAACACAGGGTAATGAGGCTCATCATTGTCTTGACCAGACACTCTGTTCTCATCAAAATCCACCTCATTGACCTCACAAACAATGTCAGGCTCACCCTCACCCTCACCCACGTTATCCTCTTCATCAACTACAGGCTGCTTACCCTTAACACTTCCTTCAGGCTGCTTACCCCTCTCACTTCCTTCAGGATGCTTACCCCTCTCATTTCCTTCAGTCTGATTATCCCTCTCACTCATCCCTTCAGGCATAATATAAATGGTACTATTCTCAATCTCATTTGATTCATCTATCTCATCATTGTCATAGGACACTTCCTCTATATTTTCCTCAAAAATCTCATCATCATCTTCATCAGTCAATTCATTACCTATCATAAAGTCAGGATCTTCAATGTTTGAGTCATCCTCATCAAGATTTATGTACACACTCTCAGTTTCTACTTGCACTTGTTCAACAAATATATGAACTTCCCTGAATGCAAGGTCCCTCTCTAACCATGAATTAAGATCCTCATCATTAGCTAGGAGTTTAAAGCTCATATCTCTAAGTCTAATATAATACTTCTTCTCCCCTTTGCACCCTTCCTTTACACAATACTCATCCAAATCAGATTTTTTAAGTTCAAAGGTCCTAACCCAATCATAAACAACCCCGTCCCCCCTACGTATTCATTGTCGGAATGCTCAAACTTTCCACCAAAATACAAGACCAAAGTGAGATATTTACTATTCGAATCTGTACAGAAGTATGAAAGAAGCCAATTTTTAGTTTTCAATTACTTATACAAAAGCGAATCTTAAAAACAAGGAAAAGAGAACTTACCATATTTTGGGTTGGGGCACTCCAATGCAACTTTCCTCCGCACAAAAACCATTGCCTTTTCCTTTTCGCTATTTGAGGCTCGAAATTCAGCTCGGAGACTTTCTGCGCATGAACCCTAGAATGATACAGCTCTTCTTTCTCCCGCCTTTCCTATGTAGAGTTGTATTTCTAATTTAATTTAATTGTTAATCTTTATTAAATTATATTTTTGGGGATATTTTAATAATGAGATGCCATTCTTTGTGTTTTAATAGGGCAAGACATTCCACGTATTATCCACATCACGCCGGAGATGAAAAGCCCCAAATTAAAAGTCACGGGCGGGTCACATGGGGGAAACGACGCCGTTTTCTCAACTCCGACGAGTATTGGGATGTAAATTGTACACTTGAGAAAAATTTGGGGTGTAATTGGCTAAACGAAATTTCTTGGGACATTTTTGGAAAAGGCGAAAAATTATGGGACCAAAAAATACTTTATCTCAACAGACATCCACCCCCAATTACTCGAGGGTTAGCAAAATTCCACTATTTTGCTAGTGCAAGTACGTAGTGCAAATACGAGCCATATAATTGAAGTTCCAAGAATAACAATAACCAGGAATCCTCAAAGATTCAAATACAACGAAACGAATACTTCCCGAGGCAAGAGTTTGAGTAAAACTTTCCAAATCCGAAAGATCACAAATAACGAGAACGGTTTGAAAAATGGTTTAAAATACCCTCGGGAGTTTTAATAGAAAACAATTTAGGATTATCAAATCATTCTCTTTCCAAAATCAATAGGGTCACAGCTCAAAGGTTTTGTTTTCGCAAATAGGAAACCACTAACAATTTACAGGGTCAGAGCCCAACATCACGTACGTGTCCTCAAAGGACATAAAATCAATGAAAAATAATCACGCACGCGGATCGTCTAGGACCGGGACGAAGCCACAAATCCCACCTGAGGCCTCTAAGGACCCTCCCGAGCTGGCTAGCGAAACAAATCACACACAGGCATCGCCTAGGACCGGGACGAAGCCACAAATCCCACCCGAGGCCTCGACACTACTACAAAAATATCTTTTACCGACACTTTTGTTCTGACACTTTATCAAAAGTGTCAGTAACTTACGACATTTAATCTATTTTCTGACTTTAATATAAATGTGTCAAAATATACTGACACAAAGGTATCAGTAATTTAAATGAGAAATAAAAAAAAATATGCTAAATCATTATCCCGTTCTGTTCTCTCTCTCGCCGTTCATTTATCAGTAATTTAAATGAGAAAAAGTCTTCTCATCTCACACTCTCTCTCTCTTCTCGTCGCCCCCTTTCTGTTCTCTCTCTCGCCGTTCTATCGCTCTCTCTCAAAAATGCTTCCGAGCGTTCTATCTCCGGCGTGACCACCGCCCGCTCGACTTGGCAGCGTACATGTCGTTAATTGGAGTAAACCGGAGCGACAGGAGCCCAATTCAAGGGCCTGGTTTGGAAATACGAAATTCCAGATCCGACTACCGGTGGAAAAAAGGTGGAAGCCAAGGTCTCCGATAAGCTTCGACGGCGACTATCCGTGGATGCGACTGAAGGTGTCAGCGAGACGGAGGGTTGGGTTTTGTCGCGACTGAAATAACGAATTTCAGGTTTGTTTTCTAACTGTTCCGATTTTTAATTCCAAAAGAAAATGGGTTTCATGTGTTATGTGAATTCTGGAAATGGTTGGTTTAATGAAGTGTGCTTGTGGAAATTTTCCTGTACCAGTGAAGGAACTTGGCGGCTAGTGGTTGAGGTTTCGGACTAAAAGAGATGGCCCGATTTTAAATCTTTTGATTTACTTTTGTTAAATCTCCACGCTAGTATATTTGAAAAATGTTGTCATTCTGATAGAAGAATCATGATAGTTGAATTTAAAACGTTCTTCTTTTGTCCTTCTGATTTTGTTGTCTCTTACCTGCCAATCCAGACATTCTTGAGGGGGTGGATGATCTTATAGAACTTAGCTTCTGGACAGCCCCCATGTGTATGTTGTTGCTGACACAGCTTACAATGATATGATGAAAGGTATTGTATAATCTCTAAAATTATTTGGAATGCTCCTTACCGTTGACATATATTTCAAATCTCATTTGTGTTTGCTAGGATTTGTGAATTTTGCAGATGAAACAAACTAGTCTATAATCATAAGGTTTGTTGAAGTGTTTTTGCCTCTTTACTTCATCTATCTATTCAGTTCTTGTTCTGATGCTATGGCATGCTCTTGATGTGGTGTGGATTATACTAGTGTGATGTGGATTACATTATTAGGCAGGAGCAGTTCAGGTTTTTTACTGAGGTGCTTAGGGTTAATAAACTTAAACGCTATGTTGATCAAATGGTTATGAAAGCTGAGGTATATTTTCTCTTTTCCTTTTCTTCTTATAATTACTAATCGATTCTGCTTGGACTTTATGTTTATTTTGATTAGTTGGTTGCTGAACTATTTTCTTGTTACTGCACATTCAAGTGTTTATGTGTGTTTTTATCATCTTGGATCCATGATTAACTTATCATCTTGGATCCATGGCGACATTGGACCTTGCTACGGAATTAGTGAAAACTTATAATAATGTATATATATAAATACACACACATGAATAGAATAGTTTCTTACCTTTTCTGGACTGACCTTTTCTCCATTTTCTTCATCATAGGACAAAGGTGTTCTTCTGACAACATACGACATTGTGCTGAACAACATAAAATCTTTATGCGGGGATTATCCGTACAACGATTATAGGGAAGAAGATGAAATGACATGGGATTACATGATTCTTGATGAAGTGAGTTTTTTCTTAATTATAGAATCAAGACATGTCATTGATATTTTTTTTTCTTTCTGTCTCTTTCTCGTTTATGGTTTTGATTTTAGAGCATTCAACACAATAACGAATCATAGCAGAAGAAGACGGCGCTTGGTACGTATCTCATAAGCTAATTTTCTTTTCATCTTATCTTGAAACTTTTTGGCTTATGTATGCTTATTATTACATGACATCTGCTACATCAATTTTCTAACGTGTTATGGGTTTTGGAAATGTATATATCTGTGTTAATGACATCGTTATATATAAATTTTCACATTGCTTAGTATTCAAAATTTTGTACATGTATACGCCTATGTGTGTAAATATAACATGTTGTTTCTTTAGTTGATTAGGTAATATTTTAATGAAAACAGTTTCTGTAATTATTGTATATAAGTAACTTATGTTAGAAGCTGTTTGATGAAAACGTTATAATGAAAATAGTTTATAGGATATCTGTGTGTGTAAATGACATGTGGTTGGTTTTTGTCAATGTCTAATCACTTTATTTCTTTGTTGCATTACGGTTTTATGAATGTCTTTCTGCCATCTATGTTATCATGTAGATGTTATTGGACATGTGGTTGCTTGTGACGACTTAGACAACTACGATAAGAATGGCAGATCAAGCAAGAAGAAGCCGTTGACCATTGCTGACGCAGAGTTAGTATCCTAAATTGAGTCGTGTTTCTATGTACCTTTTTTTAAACTTTATAATTGGATTGTGTTCTGCTTCTTAATGTCCAATGCTTTACAATGGTAACGAACTCAGATGCACTTTGTGGGGTGCATATGCACAGCAATTTCAAGGTTTTGTCGATACTTGCCTCAACCGTGGGAAGATCATGTTAATTCTTCAATTGGGCATGATGAAAATATGGGATGGTATATATAATTCATTTTACATGTGTTATTTTCCTATATGTTATTCTACATAAATCTTATTAAATATTGTTTTTTTATAAATAGGCAAAATGGGAGTTCAAAATGGCTGTAATGGGACAAGGCTTTTTCTTTTCAACGGGCATGAAAGCATTCCCAAAGAAGAATTTATGGATGTGGAGTTTTAGAGACTTGGGTCTGCTAACACTTTACAGGATTATACCTTTATTTCAATGCCATGCATCTATTTTGTCCCTCATATCGTTACTTATATATTTTGATTATTTTCAGTCTGTTTGCTGATAAGGATGATGCAATATCTGAAAATACGGCTTCCCGTATTTCGACTCAGTCCAAACATTCAACTAGAGATGAGTTTCTTAATAAGTTGCAGGTCAAAAACATTGTTGAGCTGCTTGATGTTGCTCAGGTTACACTTACTACCGCTACACAACTTTATAAAATATTGCATATCCTTTGGTAACCTAAACTTCAGTTTCTACCATTTTCAGGGTAAGGAGAGCGTAATTGTTGGAACAATTATTGCCATTCACGAAGAGGAGGGCTGGTGGTACCGCGGTTGCCGCAAGTGCAACAAAAAAGTGGTTAAAGAATCTCAGTTTGTAGACCTCGACGCCGAAACCAAACCCAAGTTTGGATATCAGCAAACACCTGATCGATGGACATGCACCAAATGTGCTAAGACCGTTACTGGGATAAAAACTGAGTAAGTACTTTATCATTGTCTCTTATAAGTGAGATATTAATACGACAGTTAGTTGAAACCATCACCTTAAGATTTGTTTTGTGCTCACAAGACAACACATCTGCTCAGTTCTTGATAGTTGTTTCAGGAAAAAAGGCTTAAATCATGGTCCGATGCTTATACTCAGGTTCGATGTCTTCATCTGCCTAGTGTTTTTTATCCTACCACATTCAGCGTTTCTTCAGCACTGTGATACGCACCTTGTATATTCAGACTGACTGAATCTTGCAGATAGCAATAGGGACAGATGATAGCAATACTATTTTGTTACTTACAACATTTTTTTCCTTATTTAGGCTCTTCTTTCATTTGCGAATCAAGCGCATAAATTACATTACGATCTTTTCCATGCAAAATTTACAAAACATAAGATGAACAACTCAGTTGCTAAGGAAGTATTTGAGTCAATACCATTGGACTTAAAAGATGGTTATCCAAGTCCCTGGAAAGTTTTACAATTTTTTCTCGAGAGCCTTTTAAAGGTTTGACCTCCATCTTATCATCCTTTTTATTTATGGAATTAAATTAAATTTATTTTTAAGGGGGCTCATGCAGATTGTTTCAATTTTAAATATTATATCTGCGTGCAGGTCCGACTCATCTATGAAATGATGGGAGATAGAAGATGGGCTGAAGCCTATTTCAAATCCGGGAAGGACATATCCCATTTACATGACGTTCCTTTATTTACATTTGCTTTCTCTTACCACTGCATTTTGTTGCCACCAATGTAGACTACAATTTGAAGTTTCTATGTATGAGTTTTTTTGTCAGGTCTGGCAGCACACTCGACTGATTTACCGAACCAGCTTAAATCCATTTCCAAGGCCCAGCTGCAAAACTTGGTTGAAGTGTTTTGTTAGTAGTTAAGTTGAATGCTTGATTAGTATATTTGATTGAGGTGTTCTATTGGTATAGTTTAGAATTTCCCAGACTTGGTAGTTTAGTAGTTTGATTGTATTTTGATGGCTCTCGATGCTTGGTTTTGTATTCTGCTGCTTTTTTAAGTCAATTGCATTTGGGATGTTTTATAAGTGAAATGTCTGTTTGAAAATTTTAATTTATGGTATTTTTTTCATGTAATTAAACAAAAAAATGTAATTGAGATAATAATACATTTTTTTTTCACAAATCTGAACATATACTGACACTAAAATAGTGTCGGTAATTATTTTTACTGACACTTTATAATAGTGTCAGTAATTCTAATTACAGAACATAATGAAAATAATGTTTAGTGTCGGTAAAAATTAATTATCGACACTATTTTAGTGTCAAGAAACAAAATACTGACGCTAATTGACTGTCAGTATTTATTGACTCTTGTATTACTGACACTAAAAATTAGTGTCAGTATTTTCTGGCTTTAGCATTACTGACACTATTATGAAGTGTCAGTAAAACTAATTACTGACACTATTGTAGTGTCAGTAAAGGGGATATTTGTACTAGTGCGAAGGACCCTCCCGAGCTGGCTAGCGAAACAAATCACAAAATCTCATGGTTGGATCAATCACCTGTTGCATCCTGGCCACATGATCGCATGCTATGTGCCACCGTAGATTAACATTGGCGCTCACGGTTGGATCAATCACTTGTTGCATCCTGGCCACATGATCACATGCCATGTGCCACCATAGTTTTTCTTAGGCTCTCACGGTTGGATCAATCGCTTGTTGCATCCTGGCCACATGATCACATGCCATGTGCCACTCTAAGCCCCTCCCACATCTACCCAATCACATATATAGCACACTACAACAAATATATCCAAACAATTCACTTAGAGGCATCAAACACTTAGCAAAACACCACGTCAAACCACACTGCACCGAAATATAGACATATACAAACACACGCATTACCAAGCATAACATCAACACCAAACATATCCAAAGGATTCACGTAGTCACTTACAACTCACACAATTCAAAAAACACAGGCGTTTTGAAAGTGAGCCTTTAAAAGGCTAACCGAGTCTTTGAAAGTTAAAAACAAATGATCAAATAAACACATGGAGACGATCACTAATTATCATTTCCATAAAAAAATAATTATATGGACAAGGTACTTGCCTCGAAATCGGCACGCAGGTAGTCCGACGAACACGGCTCAACCGGGAAGCTACGAAACTCCCGATGCCATCGAAAAGGAAGACGACGACGAATGGAAGGGTTCAACACGGTTTCTTCGAAAGAAACTTGACCCTAACATCATATAATTAATAAAGCAAAGATCATACGAGGAAGAATAATCGTAGAACGTCCGAAAACCCTTCTATGACATTCTACCAGACACCTTCAAGGCGTCGATCAAGAACTCGACCAAAACAACGAATCAATACGATCCAACCATGGAATAACAAGGGAAATGATATAATACATCTAAATAATCATCAATCCATCACAATCCTAAGTTAAATCGGATTAAACGGATGAAAAAAACCAAAACACCCCAATTCCCCAAAACTAGATTTCTAGAAAATCTGACCTGATTCGCTCGATCAAAGGATGTTATACGATGGATAATTGATGATATGAACTCCAAGACTTCATGGATTGATTGTACAACAACATCTCCCCATGATAACCACACCTCCAGCCGTGGAAGAGAAGGAAAAGAATGAGACAAATGGTGAAAAACCCGTCTGCAGGGCCTTAAATAGGCTGCCTGCCGGCAGAGTTACGTACGTAACCGTCCAAGGGCTTACGTACGTAACTGGCCATGGCCGAACTCACTGCCCAGAAATGCCGGCAGAGTTACGTACGTAACCGGCCAAGGCTTACACACGTAACCGGCCTTACGTACGTAACTGCCGGTCCCTTCCGAACGTAACTCGGCCAGGGCTGGCCTGGCCCCAACATGCCCGGCCAAGACTCGGCCGGGGCCAACTCCGACGGCCCGGACGATCCCGAAACCCGAACCTGAGTATGAATCGAAGATACGGTTACGAAGTACTCGCAAAGACGAATTCGAGCACTAAGAGAACACATGATTCCGACCAGCCGAAGGCTCGAAATTCGACAACGGAAAGTAATTTCCCCAAACTTTGGGAAATTATGAAAATGGCCCAAAATGTCCAAAATACACGATACACGATCGAAACACCAAACCAAAGATTGAAACATTAATAATAATATTAAATGAACTTACGAGAAACTCGAAACAACAGTCTTGGACGAGATTCACAAGAATCGAACTCAAGTACGGAAAAGCCGCTTAAGAACGCGAAACTCAACAAAACGATACCGAAACGAACTCGGACGTCAAAAAGTGCAGAATTAAATATTCTCGGAATGACGAAACGGTCATGATCGAGTCACCAAAACGGACTTCTGCCGAAAAAAAAGAAAATTACCGAAATCCAAAATTGCGGATATTACATTCTACCCTCCTTAAAAGAAGTTTCGTCCCGAAACTTAAAACAAGTAGGGAGAAGTAATATCCTGCCAGGAAAAACTCAATGAGATACACAAGAACCGAAAACTCGCGCCCAACGACGAAACGTTACAAGCCACTCGAAGACACATGCAGCATGAAAACATGCTCCGCGACGACTATCATAACATCACAGGCAGAGACATAATAAAACCAACGAGTGACAAGCGTCATCAAACAGATAATACGATCAAGTCAATCATCCGAACAATCACAGAACACAAAGCACCTATGACAGGGAAAACATGCACAGTCAAGAAACAGAAAATAAGCACAAAACGATTCACAAGGACAATCACAAACAATTCAGACTATGCCGAAATACTCAAAAACCACACTAGGAATCTCCGTGTCCTTTCGGAGTAGAGACGCAACCTCGATCCCCAAATCTCTCAGCTACCGTCCTGCAATGCACGGCTCGGTGATCCACCTGGCCACACTCGAAATAGCTGACTAACGGTGAACAGCAATTCTTCGCGATACGAGATCAGGCAACAAAAATTGGACAACCACGATTGAACAAGAGTGATCGAACCAAAAACTATCGAACAACAACAGTCAAACAACATCGATCGGACAACAATGATCGGACACCAACGACCGGACAACAATGGTCGAACAACAACTCCGAAGTTCGAATTTCAACCAAAGATATAAACAAAACTTGTGGAAACTAAAGGACGATAATTTCCATCAATGTTCACAAGAATCGAACCGAACTCGAAAAAGTTACAACGATAATCAGATTGATCCGAAACAAGATCACGACCTGTTCAAACGATGGCAACCGAGATACCAAACAAGTTCAAAAGGTATTAATGAGCACGAGCGAGTCGATAGAATTGAGAAAGAGAAAATGCAGAAACCAAAAATAATACGGGTACTACATTCGACCTCTTATAAAAGAAATGTCATCCCCTCAACTCACAATAACGGAAGCAAGGTAACAGCTCAAAAAACAACCGACAGAAACATCTCACATGGGCCTCTCAGAGCCGATTCTGATATCTTTCCTGAAGCGCGAACTCCGGAAGTCTCGGTAACCAATTCTCAAAACTGGATTCGGTGTCCCTCGAGTCCGAACTTGAAACGCGTCATTGGCGAGGAAGTATAATTTGCACGTGCATGCCCCCGACACATCACGGTTGAAACGCCTCGGTTCGGCGTACCGAATATATAAATGCTAGATACAACGGAACGTAACATCGCAAAAAAACATACCGGAGATGCCAACTCAGCATAACATATCAACACATACAAAAATCACAACAACGGCATCGTTTGACGATTACAATAGCCCGAACGATAGCCAGCACACAATCACAAACATCATGAAACAATCACCCATGTACATAAACGTACAAACCCAAGCTTTAACAGCTCACACTCGAACGACAACATGCAAATCACTACGAGGCGACAAACAGTGAATACCAGTTCACACCTATTACAGAGGGCTAGTACAACAAATGCGTGGCAACGCCTCAACGTTCATGCCACCAATTCAATCATACTCGGGAGCTAACATCATAATGACAAAGCAAACATCATACATACATTCCCAAACCGCAAACGGTAATTGTTAGGTTTTAAAAAAAATGAAAACCACCTTTTGAAAATAATTTTGGAAACACCGATTGATCTTGAGTATCACCTTTCAAAAAGTACAAACGTGAAACATCGTTATCGAGACTTTGGAAAACCATTTCGCATTCGATAAAAATGAGGACACTTTCTTTTAGTGAAAAACTTTCGGAATATTCGACCCTCGGGCCTAAGCAAAAGCGTTTCTAAATCATTGAAAATGTCTCAAAATATTTTGGTCCTCGAGGTAGAAGAATTTTGAAATATATTGTGGCACCTTGGAAGTACCACGAGAAAACAATTCATTTTAAAAGTACGTCTCGAAATTTATTTTCTAAGATACTCAAGGTTTTCAAAAATAATTCAATGGGCTAGAATGCCCAAAAATGCTCATGTAACAATATTCGTTTAAACATATACAACGAACTGTTACCAATTCAGTTGATTTCGTCTTACGAGTTCCTCAGTCCCGACCAAGGTAATCTACGAACTCTTCAACCTCAACCGCAACACAACAGTCATAATCCATGATCAAACATCATATCTTATTGTAAAACGAAGGATTACTAATCAACAGGTTCGATGACGACCAATATCAACACCACCAAACCACAAACTCAACCGTTTCACCATATCTCGACTAATCACAGTCTGAACAATCCAACTCAGACACTTACAAATCCTGTCCACAATACGAGTCGAAATATGATGATTATACCAGCAACCAATTCAGACCAATAATAAGGGTCTAAATGTTCCAAACTCAATTCTTAAATACGAATTGACAAGGTTCCCTTCTCGTAAATCCATCGTTAAAATTTACTTATGACCGTCATCAATTAGAATCATCCGACTGGTTCAAAAGAATAGATAATCATATTAAAAAGGTTATCAAACAATCCAATCATTCGACTTAAATATTTGCTCCATACGTATGGGCTTCCAAATTCAGAGATGAATAATAGTCTCATCAAACTCATAACCACATTCGTATTCCTATACGAATATTATTTCAAAGACATAGTTTAGCTCTAGATATGAATATTCCATATTCATTTTCAAAACATCAACACTTCTTAAAAATTTTCATCACCTTGTATAATTCAAGAGTTCTTCAAGAACATAAAATATCCGAAATCACGTTCAGAACAACATATCCGAGGTATATATCTCCATGTTACCATTTTCTTCATCATATGAAGAAGATCTCAATAATCATATCAACATCCGAAATCTCTTATTACAATTCCAATAAATCTCGTATAACATTATCACATGATACCATAATTGTAACACCCTGCATCCTCCACAGGAATATTACAGGCCGTAAACCCTTCTCACAAGGATTTACCAGGCTAAGCACAATTTTCCACGTCATTTCAAAAATGCCAAAATGGCCGATGACGGTAATATTTTTCAAATACTAAAAAAAATCGATTTCCAAATACCGTCAAAACGATCAAGGCCAAAATGCCAAAAACTCAGTTTAGGGAATCGGTTTTACAAAATAAAATTCAGTTGGCAAAATACCAAAAGCCATTTCAAAATACTCACGCAGCGGATAAAAGTACAGTCCAATTTATGCATTTACATTGAAATAAGACGAACATCAAAATACACGATTCCCAACATACTCCCTCCCAAGTAGTAATCCTTAAAAAAAACGAACCACTATCAAAGGGATACGAGGATTACCTTGTATGGACGAACCACGAAGAAGAATAATTGAACTCCATTCCAAGAATCATCAAAAACTTCAAGAACAATACTTAAACCCGAGCTCTCCAATCTCAATCTTGTTTAAGAGAATCATCTCTCAATGTTTAGGAACTTCAAGTACTTCCCAAGGCTCTCTCTATTGACTGAAGGAAGGAGAATGGACAAAATGCCTCTCAACACTCGTCTATCCTCTCTATAAAACACATCACTAGCACACGCTAGACCTTATATTTAGCATGCGCTACAGGACTAGCGTGCGCTATCCTTCCTTGATAGCGTGCGCTATCGGGCAGTCCAGAAGCTACTACATTGCTTCGAAATTCATCTAACGTACGTAAAGCCCATGCATTAGCGTACGCAAACAGGCGTTGACTTGCTACAGTGAAATGCTCAGTAGCGTGCGCTATTCCTCGACCTTAGCGCGCGCTAATCGTCGTTGACTTGCTACAGTATCGTGCCCCCACATGCCGAAAGCATCCGCGATTACCGGGATTCCTTTGACCGATATGGAATTAGCATGCGCTAATCATACGGTTTTAGCGTGCGCTAGCTCTACACGACAAACACTCGCTGACCTTATCTGGACATGCGTCGAACATGGCCGGGTCCACCCGCCGAAAGATAAGATTCCATTATTGGCGATCTGACGTTAGCGTGCGCTAACCAACATGCGTTAGCGTGCGCTAACTGAATATAAAAATCAACCTGGCCTACCTGTCGGCCACCTTCCGGAACTAACCCAACAAGTCATTACGTACGTTAGGGGTCCTCCTTAGTGTATGTAACCAAACCTCTTAGCGTGTGCTCAGTATGCACCGTAGCGTACACTAAGTATATATCTTAGCGCGCGCTAGGCATGCCCTGTAGCGTGCGCTAACGTAGCTGTACTTAGCCCTTTTCTGCTATTCTCGACCAACATCTCGACATACCAAACGATCATACGGCACAATGAATACATATACGCATTCAACAACATTGTCATACGTTCACATCATCCTCATGCACAATTATCCATCAACGACATCCAACATATAAACGAAAAAAAATATATATATATCCGAAAAATCGGGGTATTACACTCTACCCCCCTTAAAAATAAGTTTCGTCCTCGAAACTTGCAATCACTCGCACAAACAACATTTCAATGGGAATTCAAATTCACCAAGAATTATCGAATAATCCGAACAACATACTTACAAGTCTGTGAAGTTGAAGATCTCCCGTGATACTAGCATGCGACTCCTAAACAAAGTCTCTACATAATACCGATACACACCAATATCGCAATTAGCAATTTAACAAAATCTCAAGGAAGAGTTCACGTCCGTAACCACGGCCACGATTCTTCCTACTTTCAGCCAACATTCTTAAGGGCACACACGTGCGTAAGTATAATCCAAATCGCACATTCTCGAAGTGACCAATTCCCAAGAATACCAAGCTATAAACGAAATGATTAAGAAAAATACAAGAAGAGTGAGAGGACTTACAAGTACCGGTCGCACTGTGATGATGGCAGAGAAGTGATACTGTGGGCAAAAGACGACTCAATCGACCCAAAAGACCGACAGCCTAGGTATCCATAAACTTAAGCTCCGATACCATATTCTGTAACATCCCCAAGTTATTCAGGGAATATTACAACGCTGTAAGCCCCTCCGTGGGACCTACAAGGCTAAACATACGCAGAACTATAGATTTTGACCAAGAAGGTCTACATATAGTGGAATGAAGAATAATACAAAGGATATTCAAAACATAACCAATGTATCCAAAGACGTCACAACACAAATCAATACCTCGGCAAACACAGGCCGGAACATCAAGGAAAATGGAAAACAATACTCGAGTATTCAATAACCATTCCAGTACAACAACACTGAATGGAAAACTCAAAACATAACCGGAGGAAAGACACAGTATCACACTTGCCCACCAACTTCATGCTGACCCGATACCTGCCTGTCCGCTCTCCTGGAAGCTAAAATACATAAAAAGTATTTCCCCCATAAAGGGTTTAGCCGTCGAATAGCTAGTGCAAGTATATCAAGTATGTAACACAATACTCCTCGACAATAAAGTAAATGTAAACGTCAATTCATCAATTGAAGACTAGTATTCCGGAATAACTAAATCTCATGGCAGCATCAATACTTATATGAATACCGTGGAACCGCACCAGAGGCTACGGAACCCTCAGGGGACCTATCGGCCCGCCCCAGAGTGATTCGTTCATATCATCCGTGGAATCGCACCAGAGGCTACGAAACCCTCAGGGGACCCGTCGGCCCGCCCCATAGTGGATAGAAATAATCATGCCATTAATATTTCATACTTTCAAAGTCGAGAACGCACATTCATAAATATATACTTGCCTTAATAACCGCTACCGAATACTCCTAAGAACACGGTTCGATAGGGAAGCTTCGAAACGCCCGATGCTATCGAAAGGAAAGATGACAATGAACGAAAGGGTTCAACTTGGTTTCTTCACAAAAAACTAGACCCTAACAACATATAATCAATAAATCATCGATCATACGAGGAAGAATAATCGTAGAACGCCCGAAAACCCCTCTATGACATTTTACCGGACACCTTCAAGGCGTCGATCCAGAACTCGACCAAAACAACAAATCGATATGATTCAACCATGGAATAATAAAGGAAATGATATAATACATCTAAATAATCATCAATCCATCATAATCCTAAGTTAAATCGGATAAAACGGATGAAATCAACCAAAATACCCAAATTCCCCAAAACTAGATTTCTAGGAAATCTGACCTGATTTGGTAGATCGGAGGATGTTATAGGATGGATGATTGATGATATGAACTCCAAGACTTCATGTATTGATTGTCCAACAACATCTCTCCATGATTAACCAAGTTCCAGCCGCGGAAGAGAAGGAGAAGAAGGAGAAAAATGGCCAAAAACCCGATCAGTGGCCTTAAATAGCCGATCGCACAGGTGCCGCTGCCCAGCCGAAGTGTGCAGCACAGGGGCCGATCTGCCCCGGTGATCGGCGGTGCCACGGCCCTGCCGGCATGTGCCACGGCACAGGGTACAGGCTGCTCGGCCAAATCTGGAAAATGAGAGTGACTTAGCTATTTCGACCATAACTCCCTCGTCTGGATTCCGATTGACTCACAGTTTGAACCATTGGAAAGCTAACTCGATGCTTTATAATATTACAAAGATTCAGAATTTTTGGAGTTTCCAAATATTAATGGTGATCTAACAAAGTCGAACTCATACGTGGAAAAGTCGCTAAAGAACACGGAATTCAACAGAACGACACCGAAACGAACTCGGATGACAAATAGTGCAGAATAAAATATTCCCATAGTGACGAAACGGTCCTAAGCGAGTCGTCGAAATGGACCTCCGCTGGAAAATGAAAATTACCAGAAATCGAAATTGCGGATATTACATTCTACCCTCCTTAAAAGAAGTTTCATCCCGAAACTTAAAATAAGTAGGGATAAGCGGTATCCCGCCAGGAAGACTCAACGAGTTACACAAGAAATGCGTAACTTACGCCCAATGGCGGAACGTTACAAGCGACACAACAATACATTACCCGAAGATAATCCAAGCCAACGCTGAAGTAAATACGAATCACAATGTCTGAAGGCTCCAACAGAAATACCAATACATCGCAGTGGCTTGAAAGCCCCTCAACCGAAGTTGTATATCACGATGGCCTGAAAGACGAACAGCCCAAAGCTGTAAATCATCACAATACAGATCTCAAAGAAGCAAACCTGACTGTCAGACATACCCCTCGGCGTATGAACAACCAGTCGCAAATCGTCGGACATATCCAATACAACATGGACTACGAACGACCAAACAATAAGGCTCAAGAGGGACATCATAGTATGCCCGATCCGGAAATGTGTCCGTGCACATGTCCACCCCGTATACGGAATCCAAAATATACGTGTGACAATGTACCTAATTAGCCTCACGAACTACATCTCGTGTGCACGGTCCAATGCGGAAACATCCACGCATGACCATCGTGTGCCTGGCTAAAAATCCTACACATACCTAATCGGCACGCAGACATGATTCCAGATATGCCACGATACAACATGACAATGAAACTCAAAGGATAACATACCCAATACGGACCATACGACTCACCAAGTGAACGATGACACACGAATAATGAAAGATCGACACGACCAACGATATTCAAAACAACCATCCTGGGATCAGAATCCCTAAGGACCGATTAACACGGGCAATAATCACAACACAACAATTCGGGAAATCCTCAACCCTCAAGGATCACCAAAATTTCCGAGTTCACAAGAATAATAGTGTGCTGCCTTGAGTCGGCCAACACGACAATAATAATTCAACGGATGGGAACTATCCTCGACAGTCCCAATTCAATACTTCGATTACCGTAGAATGGCCAATCGATAACAACGATACAACGGATGAGAATATTTTTGACAACGGATCGGAATTATCTTTGATAATCCCAATTCAATATATCGATTACCTTTAGAGCGGACAATCGATAACAATTATACAACGGATGTCTCGGCACCTTTAATCGGTTACCGATAACGAAGATGATAATCGAATACGTCAATGCCTTCAATCGGCCAAAACAACATCAATAGAAAAACACTGATATCAATAACGACGATTCACAAAAAATATCTTGATGGAACATCAATCAATAATAACAATCGATACGTCGATGCCACGAACCGGCTATCAACAACAATATCTCAATGGAACATCAATCAACAATAACAATCGATACGTCGATACCGCGAACCGGCTATCGACAAATATTACCAACAAGTATCGCAATGCCTTAAATTGGCCATTTACGAACAATAATAATATTTGGAATAATTTTCCGAAGGGTATCGTATCAAACAATCCCTTGATGTCAACAAAATCATAAAGAGACCAAGTCTCGAAATGATACACACATTCATACACATATATGATAACATTAATCTCATTGACTAGTACAAGTATAAAACTTGCCTCGATATCAATACAACGAACTGTTACCAATTCAGTTGATTTCGTCTTACGAGTTCCTTAGTCCCGACCAAGATAATCTACGAACTCTTCAACCTCAACGGCAACACAACAGTCATAATCCATGATCAAACACCATATGTTATTGTAAAACGAAGGATTAATAATCAACAGGTTCAATGACGACCAATATCAACACCACCAAACCACAAACTCAACCGTTTCACCATATCTCGACTAATCACAGTCTGAACAATCCAACTCAGACACTTACAAATCCTGTCCATAATACGAGTCGAAATATGATGATCATACCAGCAACCAATTCGGCCCAATAATAAGGGTCTAAATGTTCCAAACTCAATTCTTAAATACGAATTGACAAGGTTCCCTTCTCCTAAATCCATCGTTAAAATTTACTTATGACCGTCATCAATTCGAATCATCCGACTGGTTCAAAACAATAGATAATCATATTAAAAAGGTTATCAAACAATCCAATCATTCGACTTGAATATTTGCTCCATACGTATGGGCTTCCAAATTCAGAGATGAATAATAGTCTCATCAAACTCATAACCACATTCATATTCCTATACGAATATTATTTCAAACACATAGTTTAGCTCTAGATATGAATATTCCATATTCATTTTCAAAACATCAACACTTCTTAAAAATTTTCATCACCTCGTATAATTCAAGAGCTCTTCAAGAACATGAAATATCCGAAATCACGTTCAGAACAACATATCCGAAGTATATATCTCCATGTTACCATTTTTTTCATCATATGAAGAAGATCTCAATAATCATATCAACATCCGAAATCTCTTATTACAATTCCAATAAATCTCGTATAACATTATCACATGATACCATAATTGTAACACACCAGATCCTCGTGGGAATATTACACGCCGTAAACCCTTCTCACAAGGATTTACCAAGCTAAGCACAATTTTCCACGTCATTTCAAAAATGCCAAAAAGACCGATGACGATAATATTTTTCAAATACTAAAAAAAATCGATTTCCAAATACCGTAAAAACGATCAAGGCCAAAATGCCAAAAACTCAATTTAGGGAATCGGTTTTACAAAATAAAATTCAGTTGGCAAAATACCAAAAGCCATTTCAAAATACTCACGCAGCGGATAAAAGTACAGTCCAATTTATGCATTTACATTGAAATAAGACGAACATCAAAATACACGATTCCCAACATACTCCCTCCCAAGTAGTAATCCTTAAAAAAACGAACCACTATCAAAGGGATACGAGGATTACCTTGTATGGACGAACCACGAAGAAGAATAATTGAACTCCATTCCAAGAATCATCAAAAACTTCAAGAACAATACTTAAACCCGAGCTCTCCAATCTTAATCTTGTTTAAGAGAATCATCTCTCAATGTTTAGGAACTTCAAGTACTTCCCAAGGCTCTCTCTATTGACTGAAGGAAGGAGAATGGACAAAATGCCTCTCAGCACTCGTCTATCCTCTCTATAAAACACATCACTAGCGCGCGCTAGACCTTATATTTAGCGTGCGCTACAGGACTAGCGTGCGCTACAGGACTAGCGTGCGCTATCCTTCCTTGATAGCGTGCACTATCGGGCAGTCCAGAAGCTACTATATTGCTTCGAAATTCATCTAACGTATGTAATGCCCATGCATTAGCGTACGCAAACAGGCGTTGACTTGCTACAATGAAATGCTGAGTAGCGTGCGCTATTCCTCGACCTTAGCGCGCGCTAATCGTCGTTGACTTGCTACAGTATCGTTCCCCCACATGCCGAAAGAATCCGCGATTACCGGGATTCCTTTGACCGATATGGAATTAGCGTGCGCTAATCATACGGTTTTAGCGTGCGCTAGCTCTACAGGACAAACACTCGCTGACCTTATCTGGACATGCGTCGAACATGGCCGGGTCCACCCATCGAAAGATAAGATTCCATTATTGGCGATCTGATGTTAGCGTGTGCTAACCAACATGCGTTAGCGTGCGCTAACTGAATATAAAAATCAACCTGGCCTACCTGTCGGCCACCTTCCGGAACTAACCCAGCAAGTCGTTATGTACGTTAGGGGTCCTCCTTAGCGTACGTAACCAAACCTCTTAGCGTGTGCTAAGTATGCACCGTAGCGTACGCTAAGTATATATCTTAGCGCGCGCTAGGCATGCCCTGTAGCGTGCGCTAACGTAGCTGTAATTAGCCATTTTCCGCTATTCTCGACCAACATCTCGACATACCAAACGATCATACGGCACAATGAATACGTATACGCATTCAACAACATTGTCATACGTTCACATCATCCTCAAACACAATTATCCATCAACGACATCCAACATATAAACGAAAAAAAAAATATATATATCCAAAAAATCGGGGTATTACACTCTACCCCCCTTAAAAATAAGTTTTTTCCTCGAAACTTGCAATCACTCGCACAAACAACATTTCAACGGGAATTCAAATTCACCAAGAATTATCGAATAATCCGAACAACATACTTACAAGTCTGTGAAGTCGAAGATCTCCCGTGATACTAGCATGCGACTCCTAAACAAAGTCTCAACATAATACCGATACACACCAATATCGCAATTAGCAATTTAACAAAATCTCAAGGAAGAGTTCACGTCCGTGACAACAGCCACGATTCTTCCTACTTTCAGCCAACATTCTGAAGGGCACACACGTGCGTAAGTATAATCCAAATCGCACATTCTCGAAGTGACCAATTCCCAAGAATACCAAGCTATAAACGAAACGATTAAGAAAAATACAAGAAGAGTGAGAGGACTTACAAGTACCGGTCGCACTGTGATGATGGCAGAGTAGTGATACTGTAGGCAAAAGACGACTCAATCGACCCAAAAGACCGACAACCTAGGTATCCATAAACCTAAGATCCGATACCATATTCTGTAACACCCCCAAGTTATTCAGGGAATATTACAGCGCGGTAAGCCCCTCCGTGGGACCTACAAGGCTAAACATACGCGGAACTATAGATTTTGACCGAGAAGGTCTACATACAGTGGAATGAAGAATAATACAAAGGGTATTCAAAATATAACCAATGTATCCAAAGACATCACAACACAAATCAATACCTCGGCAAACACAGGCCGGAACATCAAGGAAAATGGAAAACAATACTCGAGTATTCAATAACCATTCCAGTACAACAACACTGAATGGAAAACTCAAAACATATCCGGAGGAAAGACACACTATCACACTTGCCCACCATCTTCATGCCGACCAGATACCTGCCTGTCCGCTCCCCTGGAACCTGAAATACATAAAAAGTATTTCCCCCATAAAGGGGTTATCCATCGAATAGCTAGTGCAAGTATATCAAGTATGAAACACAATACTCCTCGACAATAAAGTAAATGTAACCGTCAATTCATCAATTCAAGACTAGTATTGCCGAATAACTAAATCTCATGGCATCGCATCAATACTTATATGAATACCGTGGAACCGCACCAGAGGCTACGGAACCCTCAGGGGACCTATCGGCCCGCCCCAGAGTGGTTCGTTCATATCATCCGTGGAATCGCACCAGAGGCGACGAAACCCTGAGGGGACCCATCGGCCCGCCCCAAAGTGGATAGAAATAATCATGCCATTAATATTTCATACTTTCAAAGTCGAGAACGCACATTCATAAATATATACTTGCCTTAATAACCGCTACCGAATACTCCGAAGAACACGGTTCGACCGGGAAGCTTCGAAACGCCCGATGCTATCGAAAGGAAAGATGACAACGAACGGAAGGGTTCAACTTGGTTTATTCACAAGAAACTCGACCCTAACAACATATAATCAATAAATCATCGATCATACGAGGAAGAATAATCATAGAACGCCCTAAAACCCCTCTATGACATTTTACGAGACACCTTCAAGGCGTCGATCCAGAACTCGACCAAAACAACGAATCGATACGATCCAACCATGTAATAATAAAGGAAATGATATAATACATCTAAATAATCATCAATACATCATAATCCTAAGTTAAATCGGATAAAATGGATGAAATCAACCAAAATACCCAAATTCCCCAAAACTAGATTTCTAGGAAATCTGACCTGATTCGGTAGATCCGAGGATGTTATAGGATTGATGATTGATGATATGAACACCAAGGCTTCGTGGATTGATTGTCCAACAACATCTATCCATGATTAACCAAGCTCCAGCCGTGGAAGAGAAGGAGATGAAGGAGAAAAATGGCCAAAACCCGATCAGTGGGCCTTAAATAGAGTGGGCCCCACGATGTCAGCCCGGCCGAAGTGTGCCGCGGCACGGGCCGAATCTGCCCCAGTGATCGGCAAGCAGCCGCGGCGCTGCATGTGCCGCGCATGTGGTACAGCCGCCGGCCAACTGGAAAATGAGAGTGACTTAGCTATTTCGACCATAACTCCCTCGTCTGGACTCCGATTGACTCACCGTTTGAACCATTGGAAAGCTAACTCGATGCTTTATAATATTGCGAAGATTCAGAATTTTTTGAGTTTCCAAAAATTAATGGTGATCTAACAAAGTCGAACTCATACGTGGAAAAGTCGCTAAAGAACACGGAATTCAACAGAACGACACCGAAACGAACTCGGATGACAAAAAGTGCAAAATAAAATATTCCTAGAATGACGAATCGGTCCAAAGCGAGTCGTCGAAACGGACCTCCGACGGAAAATGAAAATTACCGGAAATCGAAATTGCTGATATTACATTCTGGTTTGTATCAGAACCAGATATCAGAACAATTTGGTCCTTTTGTTCCTATGTTGTTGATTTGCAAGAATTCTGGTTTGTTGATTGAAGTGTTCCTCTGTTGATTGTATCCAATTTGGTCCTTTTGTATTTTAATGTGCAAGAGTTATCAAAATGAAATGAAGTTAACTAGAAGAAAGGACCAGATATCAGAACATCAGAAACAAAAGGACCAAATATCATAACATGATGTTAAACATCAGAAACAAAAGGACCAAATGAACCAAAATGATGAACAGATCCAAAATGAACCAAAATGAACCATAATGTGCAAGAGTTATCAAAATGAGGTTTATGAGCCAAAATGATGAACAGATCCAAAATGAACCAAAATGAACCATAATGTGCAAGAGAAAGCAAAATGAGGTTTGTATCAAAATGGACCAAATGAGTTGTCAAAATGAGGTTTGTATCAATATAAAACAAAAAGGACCAAATGAAGTCACATGTACCAAACATAAGAAACATCAGAAACAAACATCAGAAACATCAGAAGGAACAAATACCAGAAACATCAGAAACAGCACTAAACAAACATCAAAGTGAAATGAAGTTAACAACAAGGACCATATGTAGTCATATGTATCAAACATCAGAAGCATCAGAAAACAAAAGGACCAAATGAAGTCACATGTACCAAACATAAGAAACATCAAAAACATCAAAGGACCAGTTATCAGAAACAAAAGGACTTAATTTCATTAACCAAAATCATAAACATCAAAGTACCAAATGAAGTATTTTAAACAACAGGACTTAATTTCATTAACCATAATCACAAACATCAAAGTACCTTACAGCAGAACATAAAGTTAAACATAATTATTACAATTCTCAAAATAAGAAAAAAAAAACCCTGAACAAGTACACATTAATGAAAATAAGTCAGATGTCTTCATTTCTTCTCCTTCTTTCCTTTTCCTTCTGCTTTTCCATCATGTGATGATAAATCCAAGTACTTCTGACCATCATTATCCACCACAATCCTCTTCAAAGTGTCCTCTCTAAGGGTTGCATTACATTTGTTTGTGAAGTGCCCAACCCAACCATCTCTCCCTGGTGGTGGTGCTCTAATTTGAACCCTTGGCTGCAAATGACCTTGTCCCATTTGCATTTGCTGGTACATGGGGGGTCCATGAAGATGAGGTTCTGGAGCAGGTTTGTACCATTCTTTATTGATTACTTGGCTCTGTTGAGTGGTACCAACATTCTCTTCCACAAGTATAGGGTTCACAAACCTTGGTGGTGCAATCTGCTTAAAGTACATCACACATATCACACCAATTCAGCATAAAATATAATAAACAACAGCTATACTACAATGATGTCAGTGGACACACCTCATTTGTGTTGTCATCAATGTTAATGACTTCGTCACCTATCACACTAGCACTTAATTGCTGAGCACCTCCATCAGAAGCATCAGCCTACAAATTTGATACAGACATCCATCATAATGAATAACCTTTACATAAGATACAACATATACATGAAACATGATGAATAACCTTTACATAAGATACAACATATACATGAAACATGATGAATAACCTTTACATAGGATACAACATATACATGAAACATGATGAATACCTTTTTCCTTTTGCATCCAGCAGCATTATGTCCTTGGACTTTGCATTCGCTACAAGTCACTGTTGTTTGTTGTCTCCTCATCCTTTTTGGCACTAGCTAAATCTCTGTTTCTATGTAATATTTTCATCAAATGCTCTCTAATCCACTCCAACATTGTTATAATGGATTTGTCCCTTGCATCTAGGATGTTAGATTTGAATGACTCGCACACATTATTTAACAACATATCACACTTAGATCTTTCAAAGAAAAAAGCCTTGCACCACTGAGTATGAGGCTTATCTTGAAACCATTAACATGTTGCCTCATTCAAAGCATTCAACTCCCTCATTCTTAAATTGAACTCACCTTCTTTAGTACTACAAGCAGCCCTCCATATAGCATACTTCAATGCCTGACCCCTAAACCCAACCAATTTGAAGTTATTATGCAAATGCCTGACACAAAATATGTGCTCACACCCTGGAAAGACTGACTGGAATGCTTGAATCAAGCCCTTCTGCTTATCAGATAAGAAGGTTGTGTCTTGATCATTAAGAGACAGATCAGACTTCAATACAGTGAGAAACCACTCCTAGTTTGGTCCATTCTCCTTTTGAACCACAGCATAAGCTATAGGATACAGGTTTTTGTTACCATCAACCCCAACTGCAGTAAGGAGCACACCCCCATGCTTGCTTTTCAGATGACACCCATCGACACCTATAATAGGTCTACACCCTTTTGCAAACCCTTTTTTTAATGCATCAAAACACATATAGATCCTACTAAACCTAGTAACACTATTATCTAGTTCAGTTCCTAATAGTATGGTGGATCCAGGATTTGTTTTCCTCAGATCATCAACATAAGACCATAACTTAGAGTATTGAAGGTCAGGATCACCTTCAATCTTCAAGAGTGCTTTCTTCTTAGCTTTGTAAGCCTGTTGCCTACTGATTTGGCACCTTGTGTCATGGTAAGTGTCTTTCATAAAAACAACAACATCTTTCTTCTGATCAGATTGGAACCTCTGCAAGAATCTCTCACTCAACCATGTGGAGGTCATGTTCCTAACCTTATTAGTAGGTGCACATGTGTGCTTGTCCTCAAACACCCTAATATGGAATGCCATCTCATCCTTTCTTTTCAATTCATGGATCTTCCAGTTATAATTATCATTCACGCACTTTGCATATATCCTTCTTTTATCATTCTTAGGAAAGCATATGCTCCTCTTAACATTAACAGCATGTGACTGAGCAGCCTTTCTGAACTCCTGCTTAGTGGCAAAGATTTGATTGAGGCAGAACACTGGACTGAATATAGTCTTGGGATTAAACACAGGGTAATTAGGCTCATCATTGTCTTCACCAGACACTCTGTTCTCATCAAAATCCACCTCATTGACCTCACAAACAATGTCAGGCTCACCCTCACCCTCACCCACGTTATCCTCTTCATCAACTACAGGCTACTTACCCTTAACACTTCCTTCAGGCTGCTTACCCCTCTCACTTCCTTCAGGATGCTTACCCCTCTCATTTCCTTCAGTCTGATTATCCCTCTCACTCATCCCTTCAGGCATAATATAAATGGTACTATTCTCAATCTCATTTGATTCATCTATCTCATCATTATCATAGGACACTTCCTCTATATTTTCCTCAAAAATCTCATCATCATCTTCATCAGTCAATTCATTACCTATCATAAAGTCAGGATCTTCAAAGTTTGAGTCATCCTCATCAAGATTTATGTACACACTCTCAGTTTCTACTTGCACTTGTTCAACAAATATATGAACTTCCCTGAATGCAAGGTCCCTCTCTAACCATGAATTAAGATCTTCATCATCAGCTAGGAGTTTAAAGCTCATATCTCTAAGTCTAATATAATACTTCTTCTCCCCTTTGCACCCTGCCTTTACACAATACTCATCCAAATCAGATTTTTTAAGTTCAAAGGTCCTAACCCAATCATAAACAACCCTGTCCTCCCCTACGTACTCATTGTCGGAATGCTCAAACTTTCCACCAAAATACAAGACCAAAGTGAGGTATTTACTATTCGAATATGTACAGAAGTATGAAAGAAGCCAATTTTTAGTTATCAGTTACTTATACAAAAGCGAATCTTAAAAACAAGGAAAAGAGAACTTACCATATTTTGGGTTGGGGCACTCTATTGCAACTTTCCTCCGCACAAAAACCATTGCCTTTTTTGAGGCTCGAAATTCAGCTCGGAGACTTTCTGCGCATGAACCCTAGAATGATACAGCTCTTCTTTCTCCCGCCTTTCCTATGTAGAGTTGTATTTCTAATTTAATTTAATTGTTAATCTTTTTAAAATTATATTTTTGGGGCTATTTTAATAATGAGATGCCATTCTTTGTGTTTTAATTGGGCAAGACATTCCACGTATTATCCACATCACGCCGGAGATGAAAAGCCCCAAATTAAAAGTCACGGGCGGGTCACATGGGGGAAACAACGCCGTTTTCTCAACTCCGACGAGTATTGGGATGTACATTGTACACTTGAGAAAAATTTGGGGTGTAATTGGCTAAACGAAATTTCTTGGGACATTTTTGGTAAAGGCGAAAAATTATGGGAACAAAAAAGACTTTATCTCAGCAGACATCCACCCCCCAATTACTCGAGGGTTAGCAAAATTCCACTATTTTGCTAGTGCAAGTACGTAGTGCAAATACGAGCCATATAATTGAAGTTCCAAGAATAACAATAACCAGGAATCCTCAAAGATTCAAATACAACGAAACGAATACTTTCCGAGGCAAGAGTTTGAGTAAAACTTTCCAAATCCGAAAGATCACAAATAACGAGAACGGTTTGCAAAATGGTTTAAAATACCCTTGGGAGTTTTAATAGAAAACAATTTAGGATTATCAAATCATTCTCTTTCCAAAATCAATAGGGTCACAACCCAAAGGTTTTGTTTTCGCAAATAGGAAACCACTAAGTTAAATCGGATTAAACGGATGAAAACAACTAAAACACCCAAATTCCCCAAAACTAGATTTCTAGAAAATCTGACCTGATTCGCTCGATCAAAGGATGTTATAGGATGGATGATTGATGATATGAACTCCAAGACTTCATGGATTGATTGTCCAACAACATCTCCCCATGATAACCACACCTCCATCCGCGGAAGAGAAGGAAAAGAATGAGACAAATGGTGAAAAACCTGTCTGCAGGGCCTTAAATAGGTTGCCTGCCGGCAGAGTGACGTACGTAACCGGCCAAGGGCTTACGTACGTAACCGGACATGGCCGAACTCACTGCCCAGAAATGCCGGCAGCGTTACGTACGTAACCAGCCACGACTTATGCACGTAACCGACCTTACGTACGTAACTGCCGGGCCCTTACGGACGTAACTCGGCCAGGGCTGGCCTGGCCTCAACATGCCCGGCCATGACCCGGCTGGGGCCAACTCCGATGGCCCGGACGACCCCTTAACTCGAACCTGAGTATGAATCGAAGATACGGTTACGAGGTACTCGCAAAGACGAATTCGAGCACTAAGAGGACACACGATTCCGACCACCCAAAGGCTCAAAATTCGACAACGGAAAGTAATTACCCCAAACTTTGGGAAATTACGAAAATGGCCCAAAACATCCGAAATACACAATACCTGAGCGAAACACCAAATCAAAGCTCGCAACATGAATAATAACATTAAATAAACTTACGAGAAACTCGAAACAACAGTTTCGGACGAGATTCGCAAGAATCGAACTCGGACGTCAAAAAGTGCAGAATTAAACAATCTCGGAATGACGAAACGGTCATGAGAGAGTCACCAAAACAGACCTTCGCCAAAAAAAAGAAAATTACCGAAATCCGAAATGCGTATATTACAGAACCTATCCTGGTCGCTGGAAGTGATGAAGAATCGGCATACTATGCCAAGAAGATAAATAAGTTTCAAAACTTATTGAACCGGAGAAGGAAAGACATCAAGACGAGCGAATCAATGAAATTGGACAATAACTGTCGAAACCATGGTAAACCAAGCCACTTTGTAAACAATTGTCGAGGCTCAAATCCTAAGAAGGAAGTTCTTATTGCTACATGGAGTGACGAAGAGGATGACGAAGAATTTATTCAAAATAACCTCGCACTCATGGCAAGGAGTTCATTCAACGATAGCGACGTCGAAAGCCAGGTTAGTACCTCGTCTCGCGACGAATTATCTGAAGCATTCAAACTTTTACATATCGATTTTCAAAATACTTTACTTGATAATAACTCCCTGAAACCGAAAAATAAAATGTTGGAAATCAAAATTTCCAAAATAAATAAAAAAGGGAAATTTGTTGAAACCTATCATTCTAAATGTGTTGAAAATAAAAATAAATTAAAGGATGATCTATAAATTTAAAACGATCTTAAATATTTAACGAATAAGTTCTCTTGCGAAGACAAATTTGAACAAATACTTTCCGTTCAAAAATACTCTTTAAATAAACAGGGGTTAGGATTCAAACCGAATCCTTAAATTTTAAAATACTTCGATGTGAGAAATGTTTAAAACATGGGCATCAGATTTCAAATTGCAAAAGCCCACGAAGAACGATAAAAATTAAGAAAATTTGGATCCCTAAAGGAACCACTATACCGAATATCGTCTATGTTTCAAAAGAAAAATCGAGAGTCAATTGGATCCCCAAAAATTAAAATTAATATATTTCCATCAATTGGTATTTTGATAATTTACAATTGATATTTAACTCAGGGGGAGTTACTATTTTTAAAAATGGGGAAATCTATTTTTCAGGGGAGTTTTACCCGTTTATTATCATACTTTATCTATTTTTCTATTGCTATTATTGCACTTTTTGATTATGACAAAAAGGGGGAGAGAGTATGAGAAAGAGGGAGAATGTAGATAAAAATGATGAGAGAAGGAGAATACGAGTCATGGAAGAATGACAAGAAAAATCTAAAACATTACAGAAAAGGGGAGAAAAGACGAAAAAATGAGAAGGAGTCGAAAAGGAGAAAAAGAAAATATGGGGAGAAGAAAACTAACGAAACGGACAAAGCCGAAATTTGAATCCGTAAATTATTTTAATTGTGCAGGTATAAAATTCCATTGAAGGTTGTTGTTTTGTCATCATCAAAAAGCGGGAGATTGTTGGAATATCCTATTCCAAATATTTATAAAATTGTTTTGGTGATGAGTTAATGATGTTGTTTATCAAAGAAAACAACAATGAAACGAAGCAAAACAACAAAGAAGTCGAGGACGACAAGCTGGACTGACGAACTTTGGATTGAAGCAAAAGCAAGGATAACGTACGCTATGAAGCATACATAACGCACGTAATATAAACCTACCTGAAGGCAGACGAATTTAGCATGAAGTTAACGTACGCAAAGCATAAAGGATAACGTATGCAACGAAGTACATATAACGTTGTAACACATTATGATTAACGTACATAATGAGGATTTGAATTTAAGGTCAAATATTAACCGTAGGAAGAGTTTGGAGAAGTCAAAAAGCATACAACGGATACATCAGATAACGTACATAATGAAGCAACATTAACGTACGTAAAGGGGAGCAATTAACGTACGCAATGTAACAAGCTAACATACGTAATGGAGGAAACAAATGCCACTGGAGTGATCTGTATGGAGCTTAACGTACGTACAGGATGATGATGACGTACGTAACACGCTTAATGTACGCATTGGTTGAGCAATAACGTATGTAATACATGAGGCAGCAACTAACGGCTAGTTGAGGTTTTGGAGTCGATAAATACTACTTCTAATAGTATTCAACATACAACAACTCCAAGCAAATATCATATTGATCAGATATCACTATATTCATTATCGTTGTAATTGTGCTTAATTGATAGTGTTTGAGTGTTCATACACTAAATCATACACGAGAGAAAAAAATACGGATTATAGATTGAATCGGTGTTATTAGGATCGTTGATCCGGCATTGTCAGAATCATATCTAAATCTGAGTGAGGTTTGACTAATACCCATAGAAAGCTAGATAAGTTGCTTTCTTGTCCAATAGAAAAAGAAAACGGTTTATCTTGGACCTACATAAAGACAAGAGTGTAACGGTTTATCTCAGACGATAGAAGATGTAACGGTATCCCTCGGACCGATAGAAGACGAGGCGCAGAGATTGATCTTAAGCCTATAGAAAAAGATACGGAGAGAGGACGTAGGCACGTTTGGCCGAACCTCTATAAATCTTATGTCGTTTACTTTCTACAAGTTAATTACGCTTCCGCAAACACAAAAGATCGCGTAAATTTCAAACGGCGAAGGTACCAATTTTCCAACATGGACCCGACCGGACCCGACCCGACCCATCGCTGCAGTGCTGTCTCAGAACAATTTTGGACAGAAATTGCGAAAAAAACATTCCAAAAATATAAATTCTGACGACCCGATTTAATCAAATTAAAACATAAAAATATTTAAAAATCTCTATTTCATAAATATAATCAAGAACATAATTTTATATATTCAAAGCATATAAAACACGTTATATATAAATAATTAAATTACTTGCAAGTTAGGTCTGATACCACTGTTGAGTTTTACGTGTATCTAATATAATAAAATTTGAGCAAAACGCAGGGGAACAAAAATTAACGAAAAACCCAGATGAGGATCTTCGTGCAGTAATTTAATTGATTTATTTATAAAGAGTTCGTCGAAGAATACATCTGTAACCCGTACTAGAAGCTGATTAATATCATTTTCCTCTTTCGATGGTCCACACACGAACAACTTATACAAGCCGGATTGGTAGATCCTTACGAATAATATTGAGAGACAGTACAACAAGTAATTCCTTGCTAGAAGGATTTGTACTGTTGATCAAAATCAACTAAGGGAAGAAGACGGAGATGACCGAACGCACTTCCCGGAGAAAAAAAAATTCGGCCGAATTTCTTTGGGGGGGGGGGAGGGTTCTTCTCACACAATTAGGGTTGTGTAATTAATCTTATGACAACTCTTTGTCCAAGACCCTTTATTCATACTAAGTAAACCCTAAAGTCAAACTCTAGTATTTGCTTAGTTGCCCTCAACTTATTAAATAGTACAATACATATAATATCTTATATTATCACTACTACAAAAATAGGCAAAGAGACCCGTCCATATAAGGCTAAGAGACCGCCTCCGGACGGGTCTCTATCTCAGCGGTCTCTTTGATAAAGAGACAGCTTCATTACAGGGGGTCTCTTTTTGAAACATAAGAGACCCGCTATTATAGAAATTAGGTCTGTTAGGTAATTACTTCGAAAAATTGTTTAAAAGAGTAAGAGACCGGTTATTAGAGATATGCGGTCTCTTTGAATATTTCAATGTTTATTATGTAAAGTCTCTTTGCCCATTTTAGTAATATATATTACTTATTTTAATCCTGTAACAAATATAATATCCAATATTATATGTCTCTTTCTCAATTGATATAATTAAATAATATAATATATAATATATTATATTATATATTACTCATTATTTAATTTCTTTAATAAATATAATATCCAATATTATATTTAATAATCATTTTTGCTTGGAGTAGACAACAGTGTTGCGGTTTAAATAAAGGAACGCCGTAGATATCCCAAGAAAAAAGAATTAACAGAAAATAGTATTCAACACCATATTGCAGTTGCTATTGGAGATGGTCTTGTAAACCTACAAAATCAATGTATAGTTTGAGTCCAATCAGCACGTTCTGCATTTTAAAGCAGCACTAACATTCTATTGGCAGTAGTATGATAGCATTATGGAAAATAACATGTTTCGATTATTAATTACATTTGCAGTGTTTCTGTTGGTTGATTTAGTTGAGCAATATAGATTGCAATTAAACATCAGCAAATTACAACGTTTGCAAGCATTCTACATAAAGATGTTTATGTTCCGATGCAGTACGAATATTAAAGCAGCACAAAGATTTAGATATTGAAGCACTATTTGACAGATGGTGGGAGAATTCTCGTTCAATTTCGATAAGTGCAAAACCACAATAATATCCTACAATGACAACCACAACGATCATAAGCCATAACAAGAAGACACATTTTACAACAGAAGATCGATCGAGAATACAACGTATATCGCCGTCGGCTCCATATAAGGGAAAAAAACTAATAATTCTCAGAGTAAAAGTTCCCTAATATCATTACTGTAACTAAGGGAATTAAGTATTACTGAAATATTCATGGTGAGTGCGACGGGATAGCCCGGTGATAAGGGTCTATCCTCTGTCGTCCCAGGTCCTGGGTTCGATTCTCGCTCACCCCGAGATTTATCTAAGAATAGATACTACTTATTAGCATATAAGCTATAGTAAAAAAAAATTCACTGTGTGAACACATTTAATGCGGATGGGGATTGCACTAATTACGTCGCAGACTGGAGGTGTGATCAAGTATTTATTGACGACCAAGGTTTTTCTGAGTTGTATTTAATGCTGAAATAGAAAGAACAATTTTATTTCGAATTTAACAACCGTCAATCAGAGCTGTCAAGACTACCTACCAGTGTGGTCCAAGTGAATCAATCTGTTTGAACGATGTAGTTTGCATGTGTTATTAGTTCCATAAATGTATGTGTACTAAATAATATCTCCCATGTGGAGCCAGTAGACGTAGAGATATTGCTTCGAACCACTCTAAAAATCTTGTGTCTTCACTGTCTTCCTACAACTTCCATACTTGTCATCATATAATATTTATATCTGTGTTTTAATTAATATACTTTGAAAAATTTGTTGTAAGTACCAACCCTACAGGACTGCACACTCTTCCTGTCACTACAACAACACTCGATACTTCCATAACGCACTTATCTTTGCAAAGCTGGGTTCATCTTACTCACCTCCTAAGATTTTACTTGAGTATGTTGTGACCAACAAGTGGTATCAGCGAGGTGGGCTTTCCAAGGATCAATCAATTTGTTTTTTAACTTGAAGTAGATCCAAAATCATAAGTTCTCAAAATCCTTGGTCTTTTAAAATCATACATTCATTCATAATCAATTCTTCTTTGATCAATAAGTTACTATGTTTTCTATTAACTAATTTGATGATTGGAGAATCAGAATGGAGGCACATCTCACAGCCATGCACGACGAAACAATATTTGTCATACACGAAGGACTATCAAGATATTAATGGTTAATATTGTTGTGAGGATAGAAGGGCAACCTTTAGTAAAGATGCTGGAAAATCCGAGAGATCAATAGACAACTGACGACAGAAAGCGAGCTAACCTGGAAAATGTAGCCGAGAATGCACTCCTTAGAACTCTCAACAAGGGTACATTCTCAAATGTGAAAGGTTGTAAGACAACCAGGAAAATATGGTACAAGCTCAAGATGATCCGTAAAGGCATAAAACATTATGAAGAAAATTACATTTTCTAACTGAATCATGTTCGAGTCATTTGAAATGGGGTCTAATGAAACTTTTGAAGAACTCGATCTCAAATTCACTGGTATTGTCGGTGCACAAAGAGTCTGAAGCAATACTGAAGGGTGTCTCTGTTGCAAAGGACAAAAGCAAGGATGTAGATTCATTCTCAGTACAACATATTAAGGCCATTGTATCCACTCCTAGAACATACCATTAACAACATACAACACACCATGCAGAACACTAAGACAGGCGTGAAAAAGAAGTTGCTCGACACTAAAAATTCAATGCACCAAGGGAAAGTATATAACAACACATATATGCTGTACCTTATCAAGGAGCCCAAAAACACCAATCTCTTCCTGCCAACATACAACGAGGACAACACCACAAGAATGTTGTACCTTGTAAATGATGGCAACGTCAACAGAGGCAGAATGCAACTCTGCAAAGAGTACAGTGTCTGAGATGCCCAATGCAGAAATAAGTTGTACGTTATGATGAAGTACAACTATAGGGACCTAACTGGGGACCTTGAAGGTTTGTACAGACATAACCTCACAACAAAAGGCATATGGTTCCACCTATAGGACATCGACCTTACAAGAATCACAATACTCATAAACATATACATAACTATCATTCTTACATGGAATATATGCTCGCCACATGTAGATCCCGTAGGAACCAACCAAGAAGAACCTACATCAAATTAGTTGTTGTATGGCAAATCTGGATCCCTAAGATCCACTAAAAAATGGGTACCTAAATCTACTTGATGTATCTATAAGATATCAAGAAGGAGGACATATCATACTTCGAAAAATTGATGTTCTCGGCACATGACAGAGATAAAGCTAAGCTAATTGATTATGTGGACTGCATAGGTGCCAAACTCCATTTGATGATAAATCAAAAGAAAGGACAAGAGGGAAGGAACATTGATCGTTTGGTAACATCAAAATCACTAATGTAGCTTATGTTGAGGAGTAGAGTACAATATTCTTAATGTCAGCCAATTGTGCGACTAGACATTTTTAGTGAAGTTCTTAAAGGTAACTATAGGTGAATGATATTAGAACTATGGAGATAGTCCTTACAAGAATCAGGTTACGAAACATGTACATTGTTGACCGCATACATACGTGAAGCAAGATTCCATGTTTCATGGCAAAGTTTAGAACATAACAAAGCTAGATGTGACACAAGAGGATGTCACACATGAACTTTAAGACAATTAACAAGCTTCCAGGAAGGATATGGTCAGAGGTTTTCCAGATCTAACATATCAAAAAGACAACAACTGGGGAGAATGTTAAAAAGGAAAACAGATCTAAATCACTCTCAATATCAAGACAAACATATTATTCCACATGGTGTTGTACTTAATGCATATCAATTTGTTCGGACCGTGGACCCAATCAGCCTTGGAGGTATGAGATTCTGACTAGTTACTGTCGATTATTACTCGAAGTGCACTTTGACCGTTTTTCTGGAAAATAAGAAGTAGACAGTAACCAAATGTTGTGTCGAGATTTATACGTCTCAATAGGCGATCGCCTCAGAGACCGGGCGACCGAGCCAGAGCCTAGCAGCCGAGGTAGATTGGCCGATCGAAGGTCCCAGGTCAAGTCCCAGTGCCAAGCGATCGACATCTAAGGCCATCGTCTCTCGGTACTTGGCGATCGACACCTGGTGACCGACCAATGACGACCGCCTCATGCCACGCGAAGCCATCGCCCATCTAGTCGTCAAAGGCCGAAGCTCGGAGCAAGGACCCACGTGCAGATCCGGAAAAGGCGCCGCAGGACATGGATCGTTGACCACAACCTGTCAGCATCTTTTCACCAACCGACAGACCCGCCGAAAGGTGTACAGTGGGACCGCCCGTGACAGCGACTCAGGACGCGTGCAGGCTCCTCATTGGACCGCACAGCTGGCTGCCAGCAGCAGCCGCGGACTTCAAAGCAGATAGCCCATGTGACATAAAGACGATCGCCCATTATTATATTAGATGAAAGGTGATCGCCCGTCAGTAAACAGAGCATCTTAGCTCCTATAAATAGAAGGCTGCCTACACTTGGAAATCTCTCGGCTTTCCGGCAAAAATTCCTCTCTGTCTCTCTGACGTTCACATCCAGTTCAGAAGCTCAACTCATAACTTGGCTTTTTCACTCTTGGCAACAGCTATCTCTCGGCTTTTCTCTCTCTCAGCACCTCTCAATCCTGAGACGGTCGGCAGAAACGAGAACAAGAACACGCAGAGCTTCGCTCAAGAGCAAGATATCTAGGATCTTTTACACTCATTGTAATCGCAATCTCACATTAATATTTGTACTCAAACGTATTCTTATTAATAACATCTCGCGAGAGCATTCAAGCCCGGGCCTAACAAATTTGGCAAATCTTGTGTTATTTCCATTCCCTCGGACGTGCTCTCGCAATGTGTTGTTGCTCGACCATTCCAGCAATATCTATCTTCAGATAATATTTCGGGCAATAACAATTGGCGCTAGAGGAAGGGGATCTTAACCCTCATTTTTATTCCTACCGTCTCGAAGAACACTCACTGTTCTCCGGGGCATATACCTGAAGAAACACTCATTGTCTTCAGAGAAAAGCTTTCAGAATCATGACTTCTGCCTCTGCATCAAAGAAAGCTGCTGACCGATCCGACAGATGCCTCATTCCGTCTCAATCCGAGCCACAGCCTATGGCAAAGGGTAGCCGCCGCGGTCCGAGACTCTCGATCCTACCCCCGAGGGACGGCCCGAGCCTCTCGCTCGATCAGTTCTAAACCGAGGAACAGATCGAAGGAGCCCTGGCCATCCTACGGGAGCGACGGAGAGCTTTCGACGCGCCGCCCGCTATAACCCCCTCGGCCATCCGCCGCATGACCAAACGGAAGTTCAAGGCGTTACTGACCGAGCGATCGCCAAGAGGCCCCCATTCGCAAGAAGAGGCGCTCGCCAGCCGAGCACCTCTGTTTTCAGCCGCCTAGGCAGCGACCCGTCATGGCATCCGGGGCAGTCCGGCCCCAGCCACGAGATGACAGAGCTCGAGTCCGTCACCAGGAGTTTGGCATATCCGACTCCCAGAAGGCAGGCCAGCCATCTGGCTCCTCCTCACCGAAGAACCGAGGTCGGCAACAGCGGAGTCAGGAGATCGGTACACGATCGCCTCGGCTCCCGTTCCGAAAGCCGAGCCACGAGCGACCAAGCTACATCGATGGACGCGATGCAACACCAGCTCAACGACATGAAGGCGCTCCTAGAATCTGGGGCAGGCGCCAAAAGAGAGATCACCGGGCCGAGCGAGCCACTCGCGGTCCACATCAAGCTCGCCCCCGTGCTGCGTAAGATCGCTCCTCCGCAAACACCTCTGTACGAGGGAAGGTCGGATCCCAATAATCACCTGAGCAAGTTCCGGACCTACATGACCGGATGTGGGGCATCAGACGCGACCAGGTGCCAAATTTTGCCGCTAACGCTAGGCGACCTAGCCCACAAATGGTACATCTGATTACCGTCTCGATCCATCAATTCCTTTGATCAACTGGCGAATGACGTCACAGCGTACTTCGCCGCCAAGGTCGCTCGGCCGGAAGGTCCCCATCGCATGATGCAGATCAGGCAAGAGGAAGAAGAGTCCGATGCAGACTACATCGACCGGGTAGACGATATCATCCTCAACGGCGAGCCCGTAAGCGAAGAGATCGCCCTCTACTCGGTCCTAGGGGGATTCCATGGTCTTTCGCCTATGTTTAGGCATCTTACGAAGGACCGCCCCCCGACATACGCAATCTTCCGCACCAAAGACTCAGATTTTCAGGCCAGGCAAAGATTACTTTTGAACCTATAAAGCAACGCGATCGGTAGCCGAACGACGATCACCAGTTTTCCAACCCCATCGCCGTTATCAAGCAACATCACCAAAACTGGAGGACTCGCTCTCCATCTACAGTTCATCATCTAACATGTTGGACTAAGGCACGAGATCGCCTCCTCCGCACAACGTACACCGTCGAAGGTCGGCATTTAACATGACGATCCGAGGTGGAAGAGTGTAGCCATGGTCCTGGTGATCGATGGAACCGACTGCTTAGGCCATTCAAGGTTCCTTTGGGCTGAGATCGCTCGCCCTTCGTTTTAATACGAGGCAGGCGTAGTCGAAAGACCCTCCAAACAAATCAGTGGACACGATCGCCCGCCCTCGAAGGTCTGTCACTTAGCATGGTGGATCCTTCACGGACAATGCAATGCATCCCTACCCCCGTCTCAATGTATACTGTCGAGGATTTCCATCTAACATGATGATCCGAGGTAGAAAAGAGCTAACTAGCCGCGGACGTAGAGTCGATTAATCCGACGACGCCCCGTGCAAGGACTTCTCCAGACCAAGACCACACGCCCTTCGTTTAAATACGAGGCGAGGCGCAGCCTAACGGAGGACCCTCACAATAAAATGATTCACGAGACAGACAATGTCGCTCGCGCACAAGACATGGTCATGGAGTCGGTCCATCGAACTCCGCGACTGTGCACGATTCCTCAACGATGAAACTATCAAGATTCTATGAGGGATCAGCAAAATTGTTTATTGCAGGTACAAGACCGAAGATAGCTCGCCAATCGACCAGATCGCCAAATTCCGCCCGACGGATCGCCCGTCTTCATCCTACACGATCGCCAGCAAGAACCACCTCACCCCGTGTCTTCAACATCGGAGCAAGCTAGGGGGCAATTGTTGTGTAGAGATTTACACGTCTCAGCAGGCGATCACCTCAAAGACCGGGCGACCGAGCCAGAGCCTAGCAGCTGAGGTAGATTGGCCGATCGAAGGTCCCAGGTCAAGTCCTGGTGCCAAGAGATCGACATCTAAGGCGATCGTCTCTCGGTACTTGGCGATCGACACCTGGTGACCGACCAATGACGACCGCCTCATGCCACGCGAAGCCATCACCCATCTAGTCGGCAAAGGCCGAAGCTCGGAGCAAGAACCCACGTCTTTTGGGTTTTGAAAAGTAGGATTTGATAATCCAAAATCGTTTTCTATTAAAACTCCCGATGGTATTTCAAATCATTTTATAAATTGTTTCCCTTGGTATTTTGATCTTGAAATTTTGGGAAGGCTTTACTCGAACTCTCGCCTCGGGAAGTGTTCATCTTGTTGTATTTGAATCTTTGAGGATTCTGAATTATTATCGTTCGTGGAATGTGAATTGTATGACTCGTATTTTTGCACTTGTACTTGCACTAGCAAAACAGTGGAGTTTTGCTAACCCCCGAGTATTCGGGGGGGTGGATGTCTATTTTTGCATTCAGGTTTTGGAGCATAACACAAGGTCGGCACGAAGGATGATGAAAGATGATCGATACTAATCACAGGAGGAACCGTACATTGTTTATTGGTTCAGTTGTACTTTATTTTACGCTGCTATATTTTTTTCCCGTTGTACGGGTGTGCTTGTGTTTTGACCCCTTACGTGGGCATGAGTTGTAATCGAGTTGTATGTTTTTATTGAAAGGCCAAATCGGTCTACTGATTCATTTTAGCCTTAAAGGCATTGTCGAGTTGTTTCATGTTGTTACTAGCCTGGTAGATCCTTGAGGAAAGGTTCTACGGCGTGTAATATCCCTGAGCGGATTGGGGGTGTTACATAAATGGTATCAGAGCTTAGGTTGTGGAAACCTAGGCTGTCGGGTCAAGTCGTGTTGTTTGAGTCTTGTTTCGTCGGATTTTATCTGACTGAGTCGTGTCGCGACGCGTCGTTTGAGTTTGTTGGTCGTGATTAGTATCGTAGGGCGATCATTATCTTCGTGCGACCTGTGGAAGTAAGTCTCCCTTCTTTGTGTTGTGCCTCGTGTGACACGAGCTATTTTTATGATTATTTGTTAAGTGATGGAATCCTTATATGGATTTTGATTTCACGATATGTATTTAGTCGACTCTCGTATTTGATTTATACGAGGAGTGTCGTCGCTTGTGATGTCTTTTTTTTTATTGTTGTTTTTGTCCGTTGCTGATGATTTTCGAATCGATTTGCATGTTTTACAAGTTCTCTTGTGGAGGCTTTGTGCTTATACGCGTTCGACTTGTTCACTAGCCAGTGCGGGAGAGTCCTTAGAGGCCTCGAATGGGGTCAGTAGTTTTGTTCTGAATGTGGTATTTTTTCGTTTATTTCCGTTTAAAGACATGTACTGTTTTGATTTTAAACATTTTGATGCGTGTATTAGGAGTTGTTTTAGTTACCGTCGATATGTGTGAGTTTTGGGCATTCTGGCCTATTGGATTTTTGAAAACCTTGAGTATCTTGGAAAAATAAATTTCGAGACATACTTTTCAAATGAGTTATTTTCTTGTGGTACATCCTAGGTGCCACAATATATTTCAAAAAATTTCTACTTCGAGGACCAAATGCTTTGATATATTTTCAATGTTTTAGAAACACTTTTATTTAGACCCGAGGGTCGAATATTCTGAAAGTTTTCACTAAGAGAAAGTGTCCTCATTTTTATCAAATGCGAAATGGCTCTCCAAAGTCTCGATAACGATGTTTCACGTTTGTACTTTTTGAAAGGTGATACTCAAGATCAACCGGTGTTCTTCTAAATTATTTTCAAAATGAGGTTTTCGTTTTTAAAACCTATCCATTCCCGTTTGAGGGCTGGGTATGTATGTATGATGTTCGCGTTGTCGTTATGATGTTTTATCCCGAGTATGATCAGATTGGTGGCATGAACGTCGAGGCGTTGCCACGCATTTGTTGTGAGAGGTGGGATGTTGGTGTCGAATGTTGCCGCCTCGTAGTGATTTCTGCGTTGTCACGCATGTGCGAGCTGTTAGAGCTTGGTTTGGTATGACCGTGTACATCGGTGATGGTTCCGTTATGTGTCGGTTGTTTAATGTCTCGTTACATTGCTCCTATTTTTGTGAATTTCGTGGACGAGGTCGGAGGTAAAACCCGTACTATTTTGACTTCTGTATTTTCTCTCTCCAGTCTATCGATTCGCTCATGTTCGTTGATACTATATGAACTTGTTCTGTATTTCGGTTTCATCGTCCGAACGAACTGTGATCTTGTTGTGAGTCGATCTGGTTATCGCTGTGACTTTTTCGAGTTCGGTTCGATTCTTGTGAACCTTGTTCGGGAGTGACATCATCTGGTTCTATTAGTTCTTTTATTCGAAGTGGATCGGATTTGGAACTCTTGTGTTTTCGACTTTGTCGACTCATTATGTTCGCTGACATTTCTGAGCTTGTCCTGCCCCTTGCTTTTGTTGATCGAACGAGTGTGGTATTGTTTCAGAATAACTCATTTGTCGTTGTGACTTTTCAATCGCTATTCCCTTTCCTGTGGATCTTATGTGAATGCATGTCTTGTAGTTCTCACCAGATCATCCTGGGAGTTGTTGTTTGAGTTTTATTATCCTTCGTGTTTCGGACATGATTGTTCGATTTTTGTTGTCTCGATCGTTTGTTTGTTCGGTTTTTGTTCTCGTTTTGTGATTGTTGAGCGTTCAGGCTCCTTCCTAATTCCCTTAAGTTCTGGAAATTAGTCTCGTTTTCGATCTTCCAACCCTTGGGCAATGGAATTTCGTAGTTGTTCAGCGTTTGGCTCGCGTTTTGATTGATGTACCGTTGGGTCGGTCAATCATATTGATTTTCGTTCGTTGTGTTTTGTGATTGTTCGGATAATTGACTTGACTATATTATCCGTTTGATGACGCTTGTCATTTGTTGGTTTTATTATATTCCTAACGGCGACGTTGTGTTGGTCGTTGTGGAGCGTGTTTTCACGCCGTATGTCTCTTTGCGTTCCTTGCAGCGCTTCGCCGTCGGGCGCGAGTTTTTAGTTTTTGCGTATCTCGTCGAGTTTTCCTGGCAGGGAATATTGCTTCTCCCTACTTATTTTATGTTTCGGGACGAAACTTCTTTTAAGGAGGGTAGAATGTAATATCCGCAATTTCGAATTTCGGTAATTTTCTTTTTTTCGGCGGAAGTATGTTTTGACGACTCTCTCATGACCGTTTCGTCATTCTTAGAATGATTAATTCTGCACTTTTTGTCATCCGAGTTCGTTTCGGTATCGTTTTGTTGAGTTCCGCCGAAAGTGCAGAATTAGTCATTCTCGTTAAGGCCTTAACGAGAACAACACATCCTACAATTAACATGTATCAAAAATCAAGATGATATTCAGAAGAATTCTACCCTTTTACCATTGAGTTAACCATAAGCCCCGTGTGGACTGAAGATCCTTACGTATTCCGACCTTTGTAGGAAGAATATCATTATAGATGAAGCTTCAAAATGTGTGTGAAGAAGCAAGTTAAGAAAGAGCTCAATCCAATCTGTGTGAACGGCAAAAAGCTTCGGTCCCTGTATCAATCTATGTGAACGATACAGAGACATGTTTAGTTATAGTTACGTAGTTGTGTACGTAGGATTATAATAAACTAGTTACTCCTGTGTGGATGACCAGTGTACGTAGAGGAGTTTACCTCGAACCACTTTAAATTGTGTTATTTACCTTCTGTCTTTATTGTTTTAATAACTGTGATTTATACAAGTATACATTTCAAAACCCTGTACGCACTAAGCAAATAGGAGAATGCCTAGTTGCTGTATTTACAACTCACTTAAAGCAAACTTCCGCTACGCAACTCACTTCCAAAAAATGTACAACTTGTAGTACTATCACTTTCCAAGCTGTTTATTGTATACTTTTTTTTAAAAGAAAACCGAGATTTATTCAACACATCAGAAATGTGGGGGGACGAGTCCCACTACACACCCTAAGAGATCGAGGGAGGATGATCCCCTATATATGCCCAAACTTAATTAATACAAAATAAAACACGGACAACGAGCGGCCTACTTGAGTCTAACATAAGGGAAACCGCTTTTGTCCAGTCTAATCATACCACGAATCTGCCCGGAAATATCCAACGGGCTGTAAAGACGAAAATTTCTGGACTTGTACCCTTCATTGGCTAAGTGGTCCGCAATGGCATTCCCTTCCCAATAGATATGGGAAAATGAGATATCCATAGAACGACGAAATGACAAGATTTTGTGCCGAATGCTTTGAAGTTGCCAATTTCCGATGTTAGGCGAGGTAATGAAAGAAAGAGCAAAAGCCGAATCCACCTCAACCCAAACCTTCTGAATGTTCCTCTCATAGCAAAGGTCCAATGCTCTCCAAATGGCAAAAAGCTCGGCAAAGTTATTGGTGTGGTTGCCGATAAATTCGTGAAATGCAAAAATCAGATCACCCGAACAGTTTCTGGCTATGCCTCCCGCGGCCGACTTCCCGGGATTACCTTTCGATGCCCCATCCGTGTTGATTTTGGTAATCCCGAGGACCGGTTTAACCCATCTAACTATGGTAATTTTTTTTGCTTTTTGTTATTACAGTTACAATGGCAGCTGCTAATGAAATTACATGGGCAGAAATTCAATCCCAAAATATCCACGAGAACCGGGGCACCAAACCAAGCCCGCGGCTTAAGGACCCGGTGCCCTTTGATCAAATCCAAGTAGCCCCAAATGCGATCGCACACTCTTTGTGCCGTGAAAGGGATCTTCTTGACCCGCATGTCATTCCTAGAACACCAAATAAACCATAGGATAAGAATAGGGATAATACGCAAAATGTGGATATCTCCCGAGGATTTATTAAACCAATTGGTAATAACCAAGTTAATATTATTAGTTTGAAAAATAGGAATCCCAACTAAAGCGCCGAAGTTAGCCTAAACCGCCGACGCTACCGGCCCATTAAAAAAAAGATGAGGAAAATTTTCAACGCCATCACAACAAAAACAATCATTGTCGGCAATGATACCCCTGGTTCTAAGACCATCCGGGGTGGGGAGCCATTTTTTTAAAAGCCTAACCATGAAAAAGGACATAGTGGGAGTAATGATTTGATTCCAACAAATTTTTAAAATATTGTGATTGTCTTGGCGTTGCCGAACCTCCTCCCATGCACTTTTAAAAGAAAAACCACCATGAGAGGTTAGTTTCTAGAATACTTTCCGACCGACTATATCCCCATCCCCATGTGTGGGAAAGGCCATAATGTAGTCTCCAAGATCCGAAGGGATAACGGCTAGTAGTTTTGCCCGATCCCAGCCATTATGAGACCAAAATTGATTGATACTAGCATTCGAAGGGGTATTAGAGACTCATTGGGATAACGGACTAAAATCGCACCAATTGTCGTGCCAAAAAGAAATATCACCATCACCGATATCCCAAAAAATCCATTTGTCCGCTATATACCGGATGCCACAGAGATTTTTCCACGTAGGAGAATCATAAGGGTTTATTTTAACAATCATGGGGTGGAGGCGTTTACAGTACTTAGCACGCATAAAATTGGACCAAATGTTCGAGGAAGTCCGAAAACTCCACCAAAGTTTGATTTCAGCCGCCTTAATGATGTCCCTCATACTCCTACACCCGAGACCACCCTCCTCCTTAGGGTAGCATAACTTGAGCCATGCCCCCCAATGGAGTCGCTTTCTATTATCGTTAGATCCCCAAAGAAATTTGTTGAAAAGACGTTCGAAAAAAGTAATAACATTCTTTGGGGGTTTACGAACTTGGAGACAATAGAACGGAATCAAGCTCAAGGTCGTTTTAATGAGCTCAAGCCTACCTCCCGTGGTTAGCAAAAGATGATTCCACGACTGAAATTTAGAACAAGTTTTGGAAATCAAATCTCTATACATGTCAAATATTTGGTTTCCTTTCTAAAGCGGGGAACCCAAATAATTGAACGGGAGATTAGTTTAGGAAAATCCAGTCGTTTGTTTGACAATGCGGACTAATGGGTTATTCGGCTTGGCAAAAATATAAATGACTTCTAGAATTGTTCACTTTTTGGCCCGAGCTCGCCGTGTAGTGGTCCAGGAAATTCTTGAGTATGAGGAGATTATTATAGGAAGCCTTAGTAAAGATCAGCACATCATCGGCGTAAGCCAGATGGGTGATCCGAACATTTTTCCTGATTTTAAAAAACATGTCGGGGTGGGAGTTAAAAGTTTTGTCCAGGAGCCTCGATAGATAATTAGAAGCAATCACAAAGAGGATAGGGGATAAAGGATCACCCTATCTAATGCCCCTACCAGATTTAAAAAACCCCGTAGCATTACCATTAATGAGAACAGAAAACCAGCAATTCGATATACAATGATTTATCATGTCGGTCCACTCATCAGAAAAACCAAATGCTTTAAGGATATTCAAAAGAAAAGCCCAATTTAGTCTATCATATGACTTTTCCATGTCCAATTTGATCATCAGATTCGAATCGTCCCTGGATATATCATGACAGACTTCTTGGGCTGTTAAAATATTATCAGTGATAAGGCGACCCTTGACGAAACCCGATTGGGCAGGGCTAAGAATTTTTGGAAGAAAGCGGCCCAAACGGGTACTAAGAATTTTCGCAATGATTTTATAAGTTGTGTTGCAAAGACTAATCGGCCTGAAGTCTTTCCAAGCAAGGGGAGGGGATATTTTCGGAATAAGAGAAATCGTAGTGCAAGTGAATGATCTGGGCATGGGGTTTCCGGAGAAAAAATCCCACACGGCCTCAAATACATACTTAGCGATAACATCCCAACACTTATGAAAAAACAAAGCATTAAATCCATCTGGCCCAGCCACACTATCCGAATCAATATTAAAAACAGCACATTTATTCTCATCCACATCCGGCATAGCACACAAAACACGATTATCAGAATTATCTAATGTACAGGGAATAATATCCGGCCTAATACTATCAAAATCGTGATCTGAGCATTTGAAGGCATTAGAAAAGTAATTAACTCCAGAATTTTGGATAGCATCAGGGTCAGATATTTGCACATTGTCCATAATTTGAAAAATACGGCTTTTACTTCTTTTGGATTTAATAATATCATGGAAGAATTTAGTGTTGCGTTCCCCTTCAATGCAACATTTTAAGTTAGTTTTTTGTTTCCAAAATTCTTCTTCCATAGCCATCACTAGGTTGAGATTAGCTTTGGTTTTCTTTAACAAGATAAGATTACTATCCGTAGGGTTATTATCAAACTCACGTTCAGCCCCGGATGCAAGGTCCCTAGCTTCGGAGACTTTAGAAAAAATATCACCAAAGTGAGTTTTATTCCACTCCTTAAGAGTAAGTTTGATTCTATTCAGTTTATTAAAAAGTTTGGACATGCCCGATGAGGGAACCGGGATCGCCCACGAGTCCCGAACGACATTAAGAAAATCCTTGTGTTTGACCCACATGTTCTGGAATCTAAAGGATGGTTTAGATTTTAAATTATTATTATCGAACGAGCATAGAATCGCAGCATGATCCGAATGAAAGCGAGCTAGGTGTTTCACAACCGAATCCGGAAAAGTGTCAAACCATTCCGGCGAGTGTAAAACCCTATCCAGCCTTTGCCAAATCAAGTTACTGTACCACGTAAATGGCGAACCAATAAAGCCAATATTAACGAGATTACAATCCAAAAGAGAGTCATTAAAATCTTCCATCTCCGAGGGGATGGGGGCGGCCCCGCCTTTTTTCTCAGTAGGGTGTAAGATAATGTTGAAGTCGCCCCCGACCATCCACGGCCCCTGATTATTACTAATCGCGAGAAGGTCATCCCAAAGAACCCTCCTTTCAACCCTAGTGTTTTTCCCATATACAATGGTTAAAAAATAGGGGACAGGAGAGGTTTTTGGGGTGACTTTCAGGTGGAGCAAATGATCAGTGTTTTTTAAAACAAGAAAATCATTAAGGTGATCAAAGAACACCCAAATGTGATTACTTTGGTTGGCGGTAACCTTATTAAAGCCCAGGTACCTGCAAAAGAATGCCGAATCAAGGGAAATTTTCGGCTCAATAAGGGACAAATATTCACTTGATGATCTCAGCTCAAGTTTTTAACATTTCGTTTAGCATCTTTCTTACCCATCCCCTTAACATTCCAAATGAGTGTGTTAATCATTGGAAACATTAGGGGGTTTCTGAATTCTCGCGCTTCTCCTCCAGCGCTCTGTTTATTGTATACTTAGTGGCCAACAGTATGTCAATAACTCCATGAAACCTGAGATTATCATAGAGTCCAACATGATAACTGCTATGCCATGATGTAATCCAACATCATCTGAAACATGGTCATCATAAATGTTAGCGATCGGGATTACATGGGAGTCATGTAGATGGCAATGAATAATCAAGATGGGGATTTGTCCCTCTATTTTGGGAGAGAGATATCTACTGGGCCCCTCGATAAGTAGGAAAGCAGGAAATGTATGACCATGCTCAAACAAAGAGTCATTCGATTCAATCAGTTTGCTTAAGATCGAGAAAGCATTTGGACATAATAAGTATGACCGTTTCCATGACTTAATTCAAATATGATATCACGCGACAAAGAGATTTGATACGTTAAATGATTTAATGGACTATGAACTTATATTATTTGGGAAGTCATAATGTCTTGCTCGAGACCGCTTATAATTTATTATTTAATAAGGTATTAAATAATTGCTAACATAATATAAGCCTTTTGGGTCACACATACACAATTAAAGACAAGCAAGAATAAGTAATATATATAATATTAGATATTATATTAATTAAAAAATTAAATAATGATTAATATATAATAAAAAATACTATATATTATATTTATTAATTATATCATATGGGAATAGTAAATATAATATTCGATATTGTATTTATTAAAAGATTAAATAATAAGTAATATATAATATAGATAATATATATTGTCTTATTTAATAAATAAGGGATCTATGAGAAGGAGTTATCATAAAAACAAGCAAAGCAAAAATTGACCCCCCTATATAGTTCGGCCACCCTCTTTCTGTCAAGAAATCTCGGTTAGACCACCCCATTTTCTTCCCTTAGTTGATCTTGATCAATAGTACAATCCTTCTGGCAAGGAACATCTGTTGTACTATTTATCAATATTATTCGTTAGGATATAACAATCCGGCTTGTGCAATTGTTCGTGTGTGGATCACCGAAAGAGAGAGGTGACTTTCATCAGAGAATAAAGTGTTTGTTGCTCGAACAAAGTGTTTGTTGCTCCGAGGAAACAAGTGTTTATTTCCTCGAAATGCTGTGTTCTTAGAAAAAGAATTTGTTTCCAAAAGAGACAGTGGGAGAAAAGTAATTCTCGAGGAAACTCGAGTTTCCTAAGGGTAAGGGATATGGGTACCTCGTGGCAGAGGATGATTACGACATGAGCCTGAGAGATATGGGTACCTCGTGGCAGAGGATGATTACGCATCGCTCATAGATGATGAGCCTAGTACCTATACAGAAGTTGCTTCAGGACCAGAGTCCAAGGAACAATTAGAGGCCGTGAAGTCAGAGATGCAGTCCATGTATGACAATCAAGTTTGGAACTTGATAGATCCACCTGAAGATGTAAAAACCAGTGGGTGCAAATGGGTCTGTAAAAAAAATAAAGACATAGACGACAATCTGCAAGCCTATAGAGCTAGACTAGTTTCAAAAGGTTATAGACAAACTCATGGTATTGACTATGATGAGACCTTTTCACCAGTAGTCATGCTCAAATAAATTAGAATTTTATTTGTTATTGCCGCACACTATGATTATAACATATGACAAATGGATGTTAAAACAGTATTTCTTAATGGAAACTTACTCGAGGATGTGTACGTGACACAACCTAGGGGTTTTGTTCATCCATAAAATTTTAAAAAGGTTCGCAAGCTTCAAAGATCCATTTATGGGTTGAAGCAAGATTCTCGGAGCTGGAATCTTCATTGTGATGAAACTGTTAAACAGTTTGGGTTTATTCAAAATAAAGATGAACCATGTGTGTACAAAAAGGTTAGTGGAAGCATAGTTGTTTTCCTTGTCTTATATGTATATGACATATTACTCATTGGAATTAACATACCCACCTTGCAGACAGTCAAGACTTGGTTGGGAAGTTGTTTCTCAATGAAAGACTTAGGAGAAGCTGCTTACATTCTTGGGATAAAAATATATAGAGATATATCAAAGAGGCTGATTGGTCTGAGTCAAAGTACCGACATTAACAAAATATTGAAGAGGTTCAATGTGTAGGACTCCAAGAGTGGACTCTTGCTAATGCCACATGGCATTCATCTGAGTACGACTCAGAGTCCTTCAGCTCCTATTTAGTGAGCCTGCATGAGCAAGAATCCATATGCTTCGGCCATTAAATTGATCATGTATGCCATGATTTGTACTCGACCAGATGTATCGTTTGCCCTTAGCATGACAAGTCGATACCGATCAAATCTAGGTGAAAGTCACTGGACAGTAGTGAAGACCATCCTAAAGTACTTAAGAAGAACTAAGGATGTCGTCCTAATTTATGGAGGGGTTGGAAACGATCTGGCTATAAATGGTTACGTCGATGCAAGTTCCGAAACTGACAGAGACAATTTGAAATCGCAAACTAGGTATGTATATGTATTGAATGGAGGTGCTGTGAGTTAGAAGAGTACCAAGCAACGCACAATTGCTGATTCTATAACAGAGGCTGAGTACGTGGCAGCATCGGATGCAGCTAAGGTAGCCGTATGGATCAAGAAGTCCGGGATTGAGCTAGGATTGGTATCGACTATTCAGGGTCTCATAAGCCCTTATTGTGATAATAATGGTGCTATTGCACAAGCTAAAGAGCCCAGGTCCCAACATAATTGTAACAGCCCAAAAACAGTGGCCATTACAGTGCCGTGGATCCCTCCTGGGACCCACCAGGCAATGTCACAATATACACTTAAAATCCGACAACGTGGCACCGTACCACAACATTTATCAAAACCCCGGTGTGGAGTATGAGTTATTCATGTTTTTAAATACAAGCAAGCATACACAGGATCCAAACTTAGTACAGACCATATGACGATGGGCAGTACCTAACAAGTTTTAGTACATTCATCCGACACAAAAATAAAACGAAAATCATACTTAAAACATAACCGAACAACCAAAAGACTCGGGGCCCCCGAAATAGCATACATCAGAATCCTCCGTCGCCATTATGCTCCTCCTGTGCCTTGCCCTTTCCTCGCCCTGAAATACAAGTATTTCGCCCCAAACCACAGGGTTAGCTATACATGATAATAATTCTCATGACATTATATAATTCACATATACTGATTTGATAGAAATCCACCGATTACTGAATATACCCCGAAGGCGTATAGACAATCAGTCCCAACTGTCGAACATAATCAAATATACGAATGACCATATACTATGGCTCAAGACGGACGTCACAGTACGCCCGATCCGGAAATGTGTCCGTGCACATGTCCACCCCGTATACGGAATCCAGAATATACGTGGGACGATGTACCTAATTAGCCTCACGAACTACGTCTCGTGTGCACGATCCAAATGCGGAAAACATCCACGCATGATCATCAAGTGCCCGGCTAAAAATCCTACACATAACCAATCGGCGCGCAGATATGACTCCAGAGATGTCACGATACAACATGACAACGAAACTCAACGAATTGCACTTTTACGAGGGAATCGAACAACTCACCGAAGTGTCAACAAAGCTCAAAAGGACTAACGGTAATAAGGACGGTAATTCCGGGGGTATCATCCCCAACACCATGACAATACGATCAAGGGTATCACCATATCACGAATCATAGATTATCAGAACATTTCATACACACGAACTGCACAATAATCACAAGAATTCAACCATCACTATAACCAAGCAAGATAACTTGCCTCAATTCCGTAGACGAATAATCCTTCTTTGAATGGTCAAACGAACGGTATCCTCATCTAACAATAATCACGTGAACAAGCAACCTTGAATGAAACATAATTCACTCAACAACACATTCGTATGATAATGGTATTATCGCATAAACAATATTCATAAATTTACTTGAATAAATAGATTATCCTATCGACCATTTTAATGTTCGTATTACAAATCATCGTATGTTTATCATGTTTATTACATATTCAAATTTTGATGTCAAATGTAATATCGTGAAAATATCGTTTCAAATCATCGACACTTCCAATTACGATATAAGTTGTGTTTAATTACATTCTTCATTATTTACCGACGATTTCATTCAAAACTTGATTACTATATGAAACATCAGTTTAAGTTTTTAGTGAATTAAGAATATCATCTTAATTTACGTCTCTAAACACGCACGGATTAATGAAATGGAATTCGGCTATTCATCTACCGTATTTGTATCATCATATTCGACACAATTCTCTTAAGAACATTATCAACCTATCAATGTAGTGATTAACGCCCTTTAACGAAATCGATAGGTTCGAACATATGAAGATTACAACTTCCTTCTATCAACATTCATTGTTTTACTTTGAAGAATTTATTAAATGCCTAGTTATACCATTGGATACTTGAGATTTTTGAAGTAATTTCATCCATCTAACAAAGATCATCTTCAAAGGTTTAACATCATCTTTCCAACAATTTCATCACAAAGGTTTTAAAGGCCAAAATCATGGTTTCATACAACCTTCAAGGATCAATAGAATGTTCAAGACAATCTTAACATTTCTCACTTTTAATCATTAAGGACATCATCTCTAACATGTTCCTAGTGTTGAGACTAAAATCAACTTCCGATTATCATGCTATACCTCAGGTTTTATGTATATCATTATCAACACAATCATATTATGAAGTTATTTACCTCAAGAAGCAATACTAATACCTTCAAAATTAATCTTCACTTGATTTGAGTATGATTCAATTAACTTATCATGTTTACACTAATTTAAACTAACATTATGTGAAGTATTTATCTACTAACATCATCATAAGCATGAAATTGATATGAGTTAAAGAAAGACCAACCTTAAAATGAAGAACAACACCAACACTCCAAGGAATACACTTCAATCTCTAGCTTCTCCAAGTCACCAATCAAGTGTTGAGGCTCCAACACAAGTTAGAAAGGCTTAGAAACGAAGTTGGAAGGGAAGGGAATCGTTCCTTAGTCGGGAGATTGAAAAAGGTCGAGTAGGAAGTGAATGGCAAGTCCTACATTTATAATCAATCGACATTACGTGCGTTAACGAACGTGGTTAACGTGCGTTATAGCCTTTACGTCGTAATCTTATGATCATTACGTCGTAACCAATTTCATCAAACTCACCGCCTAAAAACACGCAGATTTGTTACGTCGTAACCAGCAGGCTATTACGCACGTAATGGCCGTTGACTTAGGTGTCGCGATCGACTCCCGACCGGCTACCCTTGCTCGACCCCACCCGCCAAAGGCGGATTGTCGAGAATCTTCCGCATTACGTACGTTAACGTATTGGTGTTACGTACGTAAGGCGGCCTTCATAGCGTACGTTAAGAATACATGTTAACGTACGTTAAGTACTATAACGAGCATAAATGGAATTCTCGTAATATCACCCAACAACTAATATAGTATGAATGACCATGAATCCAATTTAACATAATTCGTCGGTACTTGATACAACATCACAGATATGGTGCGAAAATACTTAACTTAAATCATGAAATACAATATTAAAGGCGAGGGTATTACATACCCCCCCCCCCTTAAAAGGAGTTTCGTCCCCGAAACTAAGGGGTAAACAGTTCGGGGTATCTCTCTCGCATGCTATCTTCAGTCTCCCACGTAGCTTCCTCGACTCCATGTATTGACCACTGAATTTTTAATAAGGGAATTGTCTTGTTCCTCAGCTGTTTAATTCTTCTTTCGAGTATCTGCACAGGCTGTTCCTCATACGAATGGTCGTCGGCTATTTCGACCTCGTCGAATTGAATAACGTGACTTGGATCAGCAACATACTTCCTTAACTGAGATACATGGAATACGTTGTGAATCCGACTCAAAGCTGGTGGTAATGCTAAACGATAGGCTAGGTCGCCTACTCGTTCCAGGATCTCAAACGGACCAATATACCTTGGGCTCAATTTGCCTCTCTTCCCGAATCGGAAAACACCTCTAGTAGGAGATACTTTGACCAAGACATGGTCACCAACTTCAAACTCGAGTGGTCGTCGACGATTATCTCGCATATGATTTCACGGCTTTGGGCCGTTAATAGACGGCTCTTGATCGGGAAATCTTCTCGCGGCCAATAACATATCGGGTTCCGTACCAATAGATTCAGATAATTCGTCCCGGACAATAGGGACCTACAACGACCATATAGTGCCTCATAAGGTGCCATCATGATCGAGGCGTGCCCATTTATTGTATGTGAATTCTACCAACGGCGGTTGGTCTTCCCATCAAGCTTCCAATCGAGAGCACATGCCCTCAACATATCCTCTAGGGTTTGAATTGTCCTCTCGGGTGGCCGTCGGTCGAGGATGAAAAGTCATCTTGAAGTTCAAGCTGTACCCATAGCACGATGAACCGCCTTCCGGAAGTGCGACACGAACCGTCGTCCGTCCCGATCGTCTGATACTCTTAGGGGTGCCATGCAGTCTCACAATCTCTTTGATGAATAATTGGGCCAATCTCTCAGGGCCCCAAGTATCCTTGATCTCCAAGAAGTGTGCTGATTTAGTCAATCGATCCACAACTACCCAAATCGTATTCATGCCTCGACGGCTCGTCGGTAAACTAGTAATAAAGTCCATCGATATGTCTTCCCACTTCCACTCGGGAATAGGAAGCGGTCTCATCATGCCAGCTGGTCGTTGATGCTCAATCTTGACTCCGACAGTCGACATTTCAAACGAACTCGGCAACCTCCGCTTTATATTACCCCACCAATAATACGGCTTCAAATCCTTATACATTTTGTTCGATCCGGGTGTATGGAATACGGGTAGCATGAGCCTCCTTTAGAATAGTATTCCTCAACTCTTCGTCTGTGGTACACATACTCGATTTTTAAAGCGTAATAGTCCATCCTCGTGAACCACAAATCCAGGGCCTTCCCGATCGATTTCTCCTCGAATTCTAGATAAGAATGGGTCCGACATCTGCTTCGTCCCGATCGTCTCATTTATGGATGGTGAAATCTCAAGCATGCACGATTGTCCCTGAATGCGTTGCATCCAGGACCTCAATCTCGGTCTAATGAACTCTAATTGCAACTCCCTCAGGCGGTCAAACGAGCTAGCATCTGCTCCTGCACCGTCTTGCGGCTCAAGGCATCGGCAACCACGTTTGCCTTGCCTGGATGATAAAGGATCTCGATATCATAGTCTTTGATTAGCTCTAACCATCTCCTTTGTCTCATATTCAACTCCTTCTGGGTAAAAATATACTTCAGGCTCTTGTGGTCCGTAAAAATCTGGCAGGTAACTCCATACGGATAGTGGCGCGATTTTTAAAGCAAACACTACTGTTGCTAGCTCCAAGTCATGAGTCGGGTAGTTGACCTCGTAAGGACGCAATCGCGGACGCATGGCGATCACTTTCCCGTCCGCATTAACACGCAGCCAAGGCCTGCCTCGATGCATCATTGTATACCGCGAATCCTTCCGTTCCTCTAGGTAGTACCAAACAGTGCTGAAATTAATCGACCTTTGAGTTCATCAAAACTTTCTTTGACATGCTTCCGACCACAAGTACTTCTTGTCTTTTCTCATGAGTTTAGTGATCGGATGAGCATTTTTGGAATATGCTTCCACGAATGCCTGTAATAGCCTGCTAGACCCGAGAAAACTACGAACTTCCTTCACGTTCTTCTGGGTAGCGATCTCGGATAGCTTCCGTCTTCTGTGGGTCTACTCTTACTCCCTCTGCTGATATCACATGACCCAGAAAAATAACTTCAGACATCCAGAATTCACACTTGGAAAATTTTCCATAGAGTTGTTCTCGCCTTAACGCATCGAGAACCTGGCGGAGGTGACACTCATGCTCCTTATGATCACGAGAGTAGACCAAGATATCGTCAATAAAAACGACTACAAAACGATCCAGGTAATTAATAAAAACCCGATTCATCAATTCCATGAATACTGCATGTGCATTAGTCAGTCCAAATGGCATGACAACGAACTCATAATGCCCATAGCGAGTGCGAAAAGATGTCTTCGGGATGTCGGACTCTCGAATCCGCAATTGGTGGTACCCAGACCTCAAGTCGATCTTGGAAAATACAGCGGCTCGTTGGAGCTGATCCAATAGATCATCGATGCGGGGTAAAGGATATTTGTTCTTAATTGTTACCTTGTTCAGCTCCCGGTAATCAATACACAAACGCAGCGATCCGTCCTTCTTCCGTACGAATAACACCGGCGCTCCCCAAGGGGATGCACTGGGTCGAACGTACCCTTTCTCAGTTAATTCTTCGAGTTGTCTTTTTAATTCCTGCATCTCAGTCGGGGCCATACGGTATGGTGCTTTCGAAAGCGGGGACGTCCCTGGCTCCAACTCAATGGTGAATTCCACCTCTCGCTGTGGGGGTATTCCTGGAAGCTCGTCTGGAAATACATCCGGATAATCTCGAACTACTGGAATATCAATCAATTTGACTGGCCGGTCAGCTGTCTTAGTCATGTAACACCAATAACCAATGCATCCCTGGTTTAGTAATCTCATAGCCTTCATAGCGCTGAGGACTCTCCCAGAATGATTGGGATTATCACCCCGAAAAATACACTCGATGCCATCATCCGATGTGACGGTCACCATTCGCTTACGGACGCTAAGGACGGCATCGTGACGATCCATCCAGTCAATACCCAAGATTAAATCATCTTTAGGTAAATCCACCACAATCAAGTCAGACAACCACTCACGGTTGCTCATGCTAATCGGACAGTTCTGTACTTCACGGCTCCCAATAATTCTTCTACCATCGGGTAGACCAATTACATAAGGTTCACAATTGATAACACGATTCAAATGCAAACGACTCAAACAAGAACTAGACAAAAAGGAGTGTGAAGCACCAGTATCAAAAAGAACACAAACGGGTTGAGAGTGGATCTCGAGAGTACCTGCAATCATGCTGGCTTCGGGATCATCGGCTTTCTTCATCTCGTAAACTCTGGGTTTTGCAACCCCGGAAGCAGGTGTACCAACTTGATTTCCACGGCCCATCCCTTTGTTCGCCCCGGTAGTCTGGTAAGAAGCGGATGGAGGAGCACGTTCTGAGCAAGACCGCATCGAGCAAGAGATCTTTCTTGAGGCACGCCGAGTCCACCCGGCAATAGCGAGCGCGATGACCGTTCTTCCCGCAAGTGTGACAGTAACGGCCGGCCGGACACTTGGAGCTGATATGCCCTGGTCCCCACGGTTATAACACACGGCGGTGGTGATTGCCCGAGAGTGCGTTCCTGCCAGTTTTGGTGCCATAGGTGGCCGCTCTGAAGGATTTGGTACAGGCTGGGGTTTCTTGAATACCCCCCGGTTGTTGTCTCCTTGGGTCTGGTTTCTGGATCTCTTGTTGGAAAACTGAGGCTGTTTCTTAGAAATCTCCTTCGCAGTAAGTTCATACTCCAAAGCCTTCTCAATAAACTCCGGTAAGGTCGTACAGTGGTGATTGAGTAATTGCATCCTCATTCGGGGTTTAAGCCTCTTGAGGAAATATTTGATTTTATCAGCTTCCGAACGGACAACTGACGTAGCAAAAGGGAGAAGTGCTTGGAATTTTTCAGCAATCGCTAACACATCCTCGTCTTCCGATGGGTCGGGGTTTAATAATTCGGACAGTTTGGCTTCACGGAGGGGTGCAGGATAGTAACGATCTAGCATAAGAGTCTTAATTTCCTCCCAAGTACTCGCGCCTTCAGCAGGCCTCACAGAAAGCCACCAAGTATGGGCACTCTTACTAAGGTAGTAGGCTGCCACAGCAACTCGATTTTCCTCTGGGCACTCCACCATCTCGAACAGTTTCTCGAAATGTTCTATCCAGTGTACAATGTCGGCAGGCTCAGATGAGCCTTCAAAAGTAGGAGGTCGCTGACGTGATATGTCGCTAATAATCCGGCTCACGATCCCGCCAGGTACCAGAGGCGGAGGCTGTTGTCCCTGCTGTTGACCAGTAGTATTCCTTTGCATAGTTTCCATCAGCCGACCCATTTGGGTCATCTGGGCCATCATGCCCTGCATCACGGTGTAAGGATAGGCACGTGCATTCTCTCCGGTGTGGTGTGATTGGTCCCGAGAAGGCGAATCACTGCCTGCGGAACTCTGTTCCACATTTGCGCGTCTATTAGCTCCTGGTATCGGAATTCGGCCTCTTCCGCGGCCTCGTCCCCCTCTGCCACGGCCTCTAAGGTTCCTTTCCATACTGAAAGAATCAAGTCACGAATACAGTTCGATTTATCAATCATAATTCATGCTAAATTAATAACAACAGGGAGTTTCCTATCCAACAAAGCAGTTGTAAAGAGTCACTGGCACTACAAGTGTTACACACTCAATATCATATCAACATTAAGTCGAAACAATTCCAATCACATAATTAATTTAGGTTCTCTTCAAACAGATGAATTTCGCCTCATGATAGCAAGATGCCAAGATAAATAAGGAGACCAATACATCGTCAATATCATGCCAGCAATCAAATTATGGTTCATGAGAACATACCGTATTCGACGGGTCAGGCGCTTGCACAGGTTACACGTGGCACGAAGTTTTCTTGATGCTATTTCGATCCTACAATGACTCAAAATAAAAACACACGCTCTGATACCATCTTCTGTAACAGCCCAAAAACAGTGGCCATTACAGTGCCGTGGATCCCTCCTGGGACCCACCAGGCAATATCACAATATACACTTAAAATCCGACAACGTGGCACCGTACCACAACATTTATCAAAACCCCGGTGTGGAGTATGAGTTATTCATGTTTTTAAATACAAGCAAACATACACAGGATCCAAACTTAGTACAGACCATATGACGATGGGCAGTACCTAACAAGTTTTAGTACATTCATCCGACACAAAAATAAAACGAAAATCATACTTAAAACATAACCGAACAACCAAAAGACTCGGGGCCCCCGAAATAGCATACATCAGAATCCTCCGTCGCCATTATGCTCCTCCTGTGCCTTGCCCTTTCCTCGCCCTGAAATACAAGTATTTCGCCCCAAACCACAGGGTTAGCTATACATGATAATAATTCTCATGACATTATATAATTCATATATACTGATTTCATAGAAATCCACCGACTACTGAATATACCCCGAAGGCGTATAGACAATCAGTCCCAACTGTCGAACATAATCAAATATACGAATGACCATATACTATGGCTCAAGACGGACGTCACAGTACGCCCGATCCGGAAATGTGTCCGTGCACATGTCCACCCCGTATACGGAATCCAGAATATACGTGGGACGATGTACCTAATTAGCCTCACGAACTACGTCTCGTGTGCACGATCCAAATGCGGAAAACATCCACGCATGATCATCAAGTGCCCGGCTAAAAATCCTACACATAACCAATCGGCGCGCAGATATGACTCCAGAGATGTCACGATACAACATGACAACGAAACTCAACGAATTACACTTTTACGAGGGAATCGAACAACTCACCGAAGTGTCAACAAAGCTCAAAAGGACGAACGGTAATAAGGACGGTAATTCCGGGGGTATCATCCCCAACACCATGACAATACGATCAAGGGTATCACCATATCACGAATCATATATTATCAGAACATTTCATACACACGAACTGCACAATAATCACAAGAATTCAACCATCACTATAACCAAGCAAGATAACTTGCCTCAATTCCGTAGACGAATAATCCTTCTTTGAATGGTCAAACGAACGGTATCCTCGTCTAACAATAATCACGTGAACAAGCAACCTTGAATGAAACATAATTCACTCAACAACACATTCGTATGATAATGGTATTATCGCATAAACAATATTCATAAATTTACTTGAATAAATAGATTATCCTATCGACCATTTTAATGTTCGTATTACAAATCATCGTATGTTTATCATGTTTATTACATATTCAAATTTTGATGTCAAATGTAATATCGTGAAAATATCGTTTCAAATCATCGACACTTCCAATTACGATATAAGTTGTGTTTAATTACATTCTTCATTATTTACCGACGATTTCATTCAAAACTTGATTACTATATGAAACATCAGTTTAAGTTTTTAGTGAATTAAGAATATCATCTTAATTTACGTCTCTAAACACGCACGGATTAATGAAATGGAATTCGGCTATTCATCTACCGTATTTGTATCATCATATTCGACACAATTCTCTTAAGAACATTATCAACCTATCAATGTAGTGATTAACGCCCTTTAACGATTTCGATAGGTTCGAACATATGAAGATTACAACTTCCTTCTATCAACATTCATTGTTTTACTTTGAAGAATTTATTAAATGCCTAGTTATACCATTGGATACTTGAGATTTTTGAAGTAATTTCATCCATCTAACAAAGATCATCTTCAAAGGGTTAACATCATCTTTCCAACAATTTCATCACAAAGGTTTTAAAGGCCAAAATCATGGTTTCATACAACCTTCAAGGATCAATAGAATGTTCAAGACAATCTTAACATTTCTCACTTTTAATCATTAAGGACATCATCTCTAACATGTTCCTAGTGTTGAGACTAAAATCAACTTCCGATTATCATGCTATACCTCAGGTTTTATGTATATCATTATCAACACAATCATATTATGAAGTTATTTACCTCAAGAAGCAATACTAATACCTTCAAAATTAATCTTCACTTGATTTGAGTATGATTCAATTAACTTATCATGTTTACACTAATTTAAACTAACATTATGTGAAGTATTTATCTACTAACATCATCATAAGCATGAAATTGATATGAGTTAAAGAAAGACCAACCTTAAAATGAAGAACAACACCAACACTCCAAGGAATACACTTCAATCTCTAGCTTCTCCAAGTCACCAATCAAGTGTTGAGGCTCCAACACAAGTTAGAAAGGCTTAGAAACGAAGTTGGAAGGGAAGGGAATCGTTCCTTAGTCGGGAGATTGAAAAAGGTCGAGTAGGAAGTGAATGGCAAGTCCTACATTTATAATCTGAACTGGACATTACGTACGTTAACGAACGTGGTTAACGTACGTTATAGCCTTTACGTACGTAATCTTATGATCATTACGTACGTAACCAATTTCATCAAACTCACTGCCTAAAAACACGCAGTTCGTTACGTACGTAACCAGGCAGCTATTACGTACGTAATGGCCGTTGACTTAGCCGCCGCGATCGACTCCCGACCGGCTACCCTTGCTCGACCCCACCCGCCGAAAGGCGATTCTTTGGAGAATCTTCCGCATTACGTACGTTAACGTATTGGTGTTACGTACGTAAGGCGGCCTTCATAGCGTACGTTAAGAATACATGTTAACGTACGTTAAGTACTATAACGAGCATAAATGGAATTCTCGTAATATCACCCAACAACTAATATAGTATGAATGACCATGAATCCAATTTAACATAATTCGTCGGTACTTGATACAACATCACAGATATGGTGCGAAAATACTTAACTTAAATCATGAAATACAATATTAAAGGCGAGGGTATTACAATAATTTCATATACTCAGAAAATATCACCTAGTCAGAGAGATCGTCAGACGAGGGGATATTACAATATGCAAAGTACCAACGAAAGAGAATGTTGCTGATCCACTTACCAAGGCTCTCTCACAAGGAAAGCATTTAGAGCATGCTATATCGATAGGACTAAAAGTCACGAATGAATGGTCCTAGTGCAAGTGGGGAATTGTTGGGAATAGTGACCTAGGACATTCGTTGTGCCTAGATTTGTAATTGTCACATTTAAATAAAGTTATTTGATATCATTTATCTCTCACTAATTATTATAATGTGTGTATGTTTTAATATTATAATAATCAAATAATATTTATTCATGAAAAATAAGATTATTCAAATGTCCCTGGTCCAATCACATCGAGTGGAGACTCAATTGATTAATATACTAATTTAGTTTGATTCATAATCATTAGATGATTATGCATATGGTACGGATTAAACTTATGGGTATTGATTGGAGAACACAATACTGGACAGACCCGTGTTGAGATTACTGCATGGAAATGTCATAAGTGAACTCAATATAACAGTATGTCAACAAATCTTTGAACCTGAGATTATCATAGAGTCCAACATGATAACTGCTATGCCTTGACGAAATCCAACATCGCCTGAAACATGGTGATCATAAATGTTAGCAATCGGGATTAGTGGGAGTCATGTAGAGTGCAATGAATAATCAAGATGGGGATTTGTCCTTCTCTTTACGGAGAGAGATATCCGCTGCGCCCCTCGATAAATAGGACTGAAGGAAATGCATGGACATGCTCAAATGACGAGTCATTTGATTCAATCGGTCTACTTACGATCGAGAAAGCATTTGAACGTAATAAATATGACAATTTCCATGACTTGGTTCAAATATAATATCGCGCGACAAAGGGATATGACACGTTAAATGGTTTCATGGACTATAAACTTATATTATTTGGGTAGTCATAATATCTTGCTAGCGACCGCTTATGAGATATTATATAATTTCCAACATAATAAGCCTTTTGGGTCACACATACGACAACTAAAGACAAGCAAGAATAATTAATAGATACAATATTGGATATTATATTTATTAAAAAAAATTAAACAATGAGTAATATATAATATATGATATTATATTATTTATTATATCAATTAGGAAAGATAAATATAATATTAGATACTATATTTTTTTTGAGGATTAAATAATAAATAATATATATAATATAAGATATTATATGTGTTGTATTATTTAATAAGTTGGGGGCAACTAAGCAAATACTAGAATTTGACTCTAGGATTTACTTAGTATAAATAAGGGGTCTTGGACAAGGATCTATCATAAGATTAAAATTACACAACCCTAATTATGAGAGAAAGATCTCCCTCCCGCTCTTCTAGTTCGGCCAAAATCTTTTCTATCTGGGAAGTCCGTTTCGGCCATCTCCGTCTTCTTCCCTTAGTTGATTTTGATTAACAGTATAAATCCTTCTAGCAAGGAATTATCTGTTGTACTGTTTATCAACATTACTCGTAAGGAACTAGCAATTCGGCTTGTGCCAGTTGTTCGTGTGTGGATAACCGAAAGAGGAAGATGATATTAATCAGCTCCTGGTCCGGGTTACAGATCTGTTCTTCGAATTAACGTAATTCGACAAACTCTTTATAAATCAATTAAAAATTACTGCATGAAGATCCTCAGTTGGTTTTTCGTTAATTTTTCTGCTGCTTGCTCATATTTATTGTATTAGATACACGTAAAACTCAACATCTCCTACCAAGGGAATTATTCGTTTTGGTTTGAGGAACAAGTTGAGGCCGGGATATATTGGACTTTTCAGGATTCTTGAACAAATGGAGACTCAAGTAATTAATATACTAGTATAAGTTTGCTTGATAATCACTAGATGGTTATACGTATGGTACAGATCAAACATATGAGTAGTGGTTGGAGAACGCAATACTGGATATAACCGCACTAAGATCACTATATGAAAATATCATAAGTAAATCTCAATATAACAGTATGTCAATAAATCCTTGAACATGAGATTGTTACAGAGTCCAACATGATAACTGCTATGCCTTGACGTACTCCAACGTCATATAAAATATAGTGATCATAAAGGTTAGAGATCGGGATTAGTGGGAGTCATGTAGAGGGTAATGAATAATCAGGATGGGGATTTGTCCCTCTGTTTTGGGAGAGAGATATTTGCTGGCCCCCTCGATAAGTGGGACTGAAGGAAATACATGGCCATGCTCAATGAAGAGATATTTGATTCAATCAGTCTACTTAAGATCGAGAAAGCCTTTGAATACAATAAGTATGACCATTTTTATGACTTAGATATTTGACACGTTAAATGTTTTAATGGACTATAAACTTATATTATTTGGGTATTCATTGTTGGGAGTATGCCCTCGAATGCCACTCAGAGGATGATTGAGTGAGGGCATTATACTTGTAATTATGTAAATCACTAATATAAGGCAATGGATGTTTCTTTATTTACTGGTAGTTACTGACATTCCTAACTTGTAAATATACATATAGAAACTAGTCCGTGTATTTGAGAGCAAAACGTTCCACTCCTTATTGGATAAGGGGGTCAGCACTGGAAATGTTTATAGCTCAAATACTTAATCGTTCGCAAGTGGATGAAACTTGACTGGGCGTTAAGTTTATGTGAAGACTTGTATGACATGTTCTTTGACATGGAGAGTTCCTGTCGAACGCTAATGGTTAGTGGGAGCACACGTTATAGGTATGATAATTGGATTAGTATACTCGAACCGACTCACCCTTTCTTCGTCACACGGATTTCACCCCGGGTCAGTCAATGACGGAATCGAAAGTTTGTGATAGGTATTCGTGAACCTTCGACATGAGGATTTAGTAGGGATGTGCTTGTGACGTCAAGATTTTCATTAGAGTAGTTCGACCTTATAAACCGGGAGGCAGGGGTCAACCTCGACGTGCATCTTGACGGGCATGTAGTAGGTCCTACTGAATACCAAGATAGAATTCTTTCTCCCGTTAGTGAGCGGGTTATATGTCTTATGCAGTTATTGGCAGATGAGATCATAAGTCTTTGGCCAAAGCGTTGGAGCTAGTTGTATTGGATACACGAGAGCTCGATAATCTCGATTTGCATTAAGACATGCATAGAGTGAAGTACATATAGGGTTTGACTGACCGTGACCCTATAACTTGATCGGGACATTTGAAAGAAGGGTTTATATGTATACTGGTATTCACGACAGAATGGTTCTTGAATGATCCCAATCATTCGTTCTGAGTTGGGGTACGGTGTAGGCCGCCAGGCTGGCTAGGTGGTGCTACTACTCTTTGGTTCCTCCCATTGCTAACTGAGATGGACCTACCGAGTTGCGCAATAGGATTGATGACGGAATGAATCAAGCTTATTCTCTCATTATTAATATTAGATATTGGATATCTTATTTATTGGACATTGGATGTCTAATTAAATTTGGGACGTTGGATGTCTAAGTCGATTTATTGGATAAATTGATTTACGGCCTAATGAATTAAATAAATTACTAGGTGATTAATTTAATTCATAAATATAATTATTTCTTGGAGAAATTAATTATACTATTATGTATTTGATATGTTTAATTCATTGGATTAATTAATCGATATAAATACATCGGAATAGAATTGAAGTTTATCTGTTTGAACTCGCGGGAGTCCGAAACGGACCGAACTTCTCCTACCATTAATGATGGCCGGCCCCCCCAAATTACCTTCGTGTGAAGTCTTCTCTTGTATACATCTTGGTAGGTGGTGAATCACGACTTTGGGAGACATGATATCTGTTGATATTATTAATGAGGTGTAGTTGTCTTGTGGAATATTGGATAAATATGAAGACTTGATTCTTTTCATGACTAGGTGCATTATTAGACCATACGGTTCAAGCAAGAGAGAAATGAGAGAGAAACGGTTTCCTCCAAGTCTTCTTCCTATTCTTCATATTTCTCACAATCATCTTGTGTTTTTCTTGGAGAAAATTCAAGACATAAATTGAGAGATTATAGATTAACACTTAGAGTGTTGTGATCTTGATAACAAGCTTCCATCACTTGATTCTAGCTGTAACCTTAGAGGTTAATCGAGTGATCGTCGTTCCGTTCGTTTCTCTGGCGCGTGGCAAGTAGAGACGCGGTGCTTTCGGCGTTGGATCATTCAAGAGGTTGGAGCGGATTGAATTGCAGGGAGATCGCCTAAGGCTTGGGGAATAGCTCAAGAGAAGGATACCATTTAGTCAACGGACTAGAAGGGTATGTTTTCTTGTAACTCTTGTGTTTCATTTTTATATTCGTATATACGTAGCTCGATCGATCCTCATAGGGATTCAGATCGAATTAATTTTCGTTTTACCGCTTCCGCTGGGCCTTCGATTTAGGCACCGAATCCCAACAGCGGTATCGGAGCGTAGGTCTTGCGATCGTATATACGATATTGGCATTTGGAATGCTCGATTAGATGGTGAATGATTTGGAATCATTTTAGTCATAATCGTGGTATATGTTTTTCGTTTGTTATAGTTGTATTTTTCGTAAGTTTATGTCTAAATATAAATCTTCTATTTCATGGAAATATGATTTATATTGATGATATGAATGTTGGAAAATATAGATATTGGATATCCGGTCGAAAAACTAGCCCCGAATTGCCGTTAGACGGTCCGGTGGTCCGGTTGGGGCCGCAGCCTAGTGGTGCGGCATTCGGCCCGGGAAGGTATCATCTTGTGGGCCGCGCCCAGAACAGGGGTCGCGCCCGTATCGCTAGCACTCTACTACAGCCCAATGGTGTTTTTCGGGCGCGGTTCAGCCCATTTCGGACCTGTTTCAGGCTTGTTTTCTTCGTGTATTCCTAAAATTAATCTCCCACATTTTAAATTGGATTTAACATGATTAAAATGATTTAAGGTATTTCATTTTATAAGGGAAAATTGATGTATTAGAATACTTGTGATCGACCGAATTATTTGAACATTTTTCATATTACCGGTTGTGTGAATTGATTGGATCGATTTCAATTCTTGATTGGATCAATGTATCTCTACGCTTTCTGTTTATATAGTATTTATTGGATGAATGCTTTTGAATAGGGATGTGTTTCATGGACTTAGTTTTTGAATCGTTCGTTTTATTCGATTGGGTTGTAAAGGCCGTTTTGAGCCTATTTATTTTACTAGAAATGTTTGTATCTAGGATGCAATTTTCGATGTAAAATTTATATGTAATGACGAATACCGGAGGAAGATCCGTTTCGAGAAGACGAAGATTCAAGACGAAGACTTGTAATTAGATTACGGAGTTTTTGTTTTTTAGGAACGGTCCATGAACCACATGTTGGTAGCAACTAGGTTGTGAATGGTTTTTTCATATTGTATGAATGCCACAAACGCGCTTAAATGATTAATGTGCAAAGTGTAACGTTAATCGCGAAAAGTCTCCCACAACAAATTATTAAGTTTATAAGGTTTCAAGGTTTTCCTTCCCTCCATCGAGCTTTCGGGAAATTGAAATCCAAACCGGATGTGCTATGCTTCCGAGTTATCGGGGTAGTCGTTTGGGGAGGACGGATAAATTACCGGGAGCGCATTGGATGCCTTTGGTTGGAGCAAATTTTATCCCTAGAAACCTGATAGGTTGCCGGATAAGATTCAATTGTGAAACTGATTTGCGTCGATGGTGTAAACTTAACTTGTTCACGAACCATAGAAACTGTATAGGTTGAGGGGAGTGAACAAGGGGAAAAAGAAGATTGAATCATCCATTAGATTGGTTGGTGTTGGACACCACTTTATGAAAATTAATAGACTAGAAACCTATTTGGTTGCCCTCTATTAAGATTTATAAAGAACTCAATCACCACTATGAAGTAGAGTGACGATACTTCCGGATTTCACATTGGAGTGTGTTATTCCGATAAAAATAGTGGGAGCTGGGTAACAAGAATAGAAAAGACCTTAATTCTATACTCAGAACATAATTGAACGAGTCACTAATTAATCTGTCGTACTTAATGCAGACATAACTCTCAATATGACAATGAACCCACTCGCATTTCTACTCGAAAAGAACAACTTGATGGGACCTAACTTTGTGGATTGGCTCCGCAATCTGATGATTGTCCTCAGTATAGAGGCACTGGGATACGTCTTGGAGAGGGACATTCCGGCGCCTCCAGTGCGGACAAGAACCAATCAGGAAGAGATTGAAAACCACAAAAACTGGGTTAAGGATGACGTGAAAGTCCGTGCTTATATGATGGCTTCCATGTCTAATGAGCTTCAGAGAGCTCATGAGAAAATGACTTATGCTAAGAAGATTCTATCTCACTTAACCGAACTTTATGGTGAGCACAGCAGAACTGCTAGATATGAGATATCCAAGCAACTGTTCGGTGCAATGATGAAGGAAGGTGAGAAGGTTGGGGAACATGTCCTCCAAATAATATCCATGATCTAGAGATTGGAGGCTCTTGATTTTAAAATGGATACTTCTCTCCAAACCGACCTTATCCTACAATCTCTCCCTGAATTCTTCTCACAGTTATGAACTTCAACTGCAATGAGATTGCATGTAACTTAGCTGGGATAATGAACAAACTTGTGACCGCTCAGTCTCAGATGAATACTCCGCGGATGAAGGAATCTGACCTTGTGATTTATTATGGATCTCGAAAATTCAAGAACAAGAAGAAAAACACCAAGAAGCAGATGGGACCACAAGTCGAGGATCTTAAGGGTAAGGGCAAGACCCCAATGGTTCGGAAGAGCAAGAAGAAGGATGCTTGTCTCAAGTGCGGTGAGATAGGCCACTGGGCAAGAGACTGTCCGATTCTTCATGGCACTTCAGGTACAGAACTTTTAGTTTTGGAAACAAATTGTTACACTCTTGTATTTTCTACTTCTGAATCTTTGGATTAAGTGCGAGTTCTCATATTTGTACCGTGAATCAGGATCTGGAACTAAGTAGGAAGCTTGGAGCTGGATAAGTTATGATCACAGTCGGAAGCGGGCATTGTGTCGAGGCAACCGACATAGGATAACTTCTTTTGGGTTTAGAATCTGGTTTTGTTTTGACTTTAGAAGATGTACATGTTTTTGCCCAAGGTTTACAAAATGGAAAAAGCTGGACTTATGGGTCTATTGGGATCGGATCTCTTTCCTACATGTGAATCTTGCCTTAAAGGCAAAATGACTAAGTCCCCCTTCACAGGGAATTTTGAAAGGGCCGTTGATAAACTGGGATTAATCCATACCGACGTATGTGGTGCTTTGGAAGCAGCATGTGACGGATATCAGTACTTCATTACGTTTACAGATGATCATACTAGGTATGGTTGTGTATACTTAATGAAACATAAATCCGAGGCCTTTGAGAAATTCTAGGAATTTAAGGCCCTAGTCGAGAAACAAACTGGTAATCATATCAAAGCACTTCAGTTAGACCGAGGTGGCGAGTATATGAGTATAGAGTTTGACGAGTTCCTTAAGGAACATGGAATAGTATAACAACTAACACCTCTAGGTACACTCCTGACTGCTGCAAATATCTTGAACAGATGTCCTTACTAATCCATTCCTAAACTCCACATGAGATGTGGGAGGGCAGGAAACCAAGTCTTAATGACATTAGGATTTGAGGATGTCCCGCCTATGTCTATAAGACTAAGGTGGACAAGTAGGAAGCTAGGTTCGTGCAGATACTTTTCATTGGATTCCCATCTAAGACTATGGGTTATCTATTCTACATGCCCAAAGATTGAAAGATCATTGTTGCTTTGCATGCACACTTCCTGGAAGAAGAGTTCATTCAGGAAGGCGGAGCACGTAGAAATATTTATTTGGAAGAATACCATGAAACTCCTCAGGAGACACCTGCGCAAGAAAATTGGAACCGAACCTTCTATAACACAAGTACAACCACCTCGTAGGTCAAGTAGGGTGTCTCAATTACCTGACAGGTATAGTTTTATCCACTTGGAGGAACTGGTTTCCTCGAGGTTCCAAGTGATAAACAAAAGGCCGACCCGCGATAAATGACCTAGCAATGGTGGATGTAGACTCCATGAAATTGACTGTAGCAGTATTCATGTAGTTGGGACCTTCGTTTTGACGAGACGGTCAAAGAGTTTGACTTCATGCAAAATGAAGAGGAATCTTGTGTATACAAGAGGGTTAGTGGGAGCAAGATCGCATTCTTAGTACTATATGTAGATGACATTCTACTAATAGGAAATCATGTGGGAATGCTCAGTTCTGTGAAAGCTTGGCTTTCGAGTAAATTCTCCATGAAAGACTTGGGAGAAGCAACCTATATTCTCGGAATTCAACTCTACCGGGATAGAGCGAAGAGAACAATAGGTATTTTCCAAGCCCTCTATATAGATAAAATCTTAAAGCAATTTAAGATGGATAATTCTAAAAGAGGGTTCCTACCGATGGGACATGAAATAAAACTCTCCTTGAATATGTGTCATCAAAGTGAGGAACAACGAAAGAAAATGAGTAATATACCATATGCTTTGGTCGTGGGTAGCCTTATGTATGCTATGTTGTGTACGAGACTTGACATTGCGCATGCTGGAAGCGTGGTAAGTAGGTTTCGAGCTAATCCAGTTCGAGAACATTAGACCGCCATAAAGAACGTTCTCAAGTACTTTAGAAGGACTAGAGATCTGGTTCTTATATATGGTGGTGGAGAACTGAATGTGATGGGATTCACTGTATTGGACTTCAAAGGACAGAAAGACGATTCTATGTCTACTTCTGGCTACATTTACTCTTAATGGAGGAGCAGTATCATGGCATAGTGCCAAGTATAGCGCGACTGCTGATTCCACCAGTTAGGCTGAGTATAAAGCAGTCTCAGAGGCCTCCAAAGGAAGAGTTAACAAGTTACTAGGTAAACTTCTCGTGACACCTTGTGATGTGCTGCCAGAGCGATAGCACAGGCCTAGGAGCCGAGGTTGCACAAAAGTACCAAACATATTGAGAGAGTATCATCTCGTAAGAGCATTTGTTCGCAAAGAGATACATTGTGCTGCATAGAGTAGAGTCAGCCGACTACGTCGCTGATCCACTGACCAAGCCACTTTCTCAAATTAGCTTAGAGCGTCATCTGGAGAACATGGGTATTAGATACCATAGTGTGTGTCATTGAGTGCAAGTGGGAGATTGTTGGGGGTATGCCCTCGAATGCCACTCAGAGGATGATTGAGTGAGGGCATTGTACTTGTAATTATGTAACTCACGATGTTTCTTTATTTACTGGTAGTTACTAGCATTCCTAACTCGTAAATATACATATAGAAACTAGTCCATGTATTTGAGAGCAAAACATTCCACTCTTTATTAGATGAGGGGATCGGCACTTGAAAGGTTTATAGCTCAAATACTTAATCGTTCGCAAGTCGATGAAACTTGACTGGGGGTTAAGTTTATGTGAAGACTTGTATGACGTGTTCTTTGACATGGAGAGTGCCTGTCGAATGCTAAAGGTTAGTGGGAGAACATGTTATAGGTATGCTAATTGGATTAATATACTCGAACCGACTCACCCTTGATTCGTCACACGGATTTCACTCCGGGACAGTCAATGACGGAATCGAAAGGTTGTGATAGGTATTCGTGAACCTTCGACCTGAGGATTTAGTAGGGATGTGCTTGTGACGTCAAGATTTTCATTAGAGTAGTTCGACCCTATAAACTGGGAGATGGGGGTCAACCTCGACGTGCATCTTGACGGGCAAGTAGCAGGTCATACTGAATACCAAGATAGAATTCTTTCTCCCGTTAGTGAGCGGGTTATATGTCCTATGCGGTTATTGGCAGATGAGATGATAAGTCTTTGGTCAAAGCGTTGGAGCTAGTTATATTGGATACACGAGAGCTCGATGATCTCGATTTGCATTAACACATGCATAGAGTTAAGTACATATAGGGATTGACTGACCGTGATCCTATAACTTGATCGGGACATTTGAAAGAAGGGTTTATACGTATACTGGTATTCACGACAGAATGGTTCTTGAATGATCCCAATCATTCGTTCTCAATTAGGGTACGGTGTAGGCCGCCAGGCTGGCTAGGTGGTGCTACTACTCTTTGGTTCCTCCCATTGCTGACTGAGACGGACCTACCGAGTCGCGCAATAGGATTGACGACAGAATGAATGAAGCTTATTCTCTCATTATTAATATTAGATATTGGATATCTAATTTATTGAACATTGGATGTCTAATTAAATTTGGGACATTGGATGTCTAAATCGGTTTATTGGATGAATTGATTTACGGCCTAATGAATTAAATAAATTACTAGGTGATTAATTTAATTCATAAATATAATTATTTCTTGGAGAAATTAATTATATTATTATGTATTTGATATGTTTTATTAATTGGATTAATTAATCGATATAAATACATTGGAATGGAATTGGAGTTTATCTGTTTGAACTCGCGGGAGTCCGAAACGGACCGAACTCCTCCTACCATTAATGATGCCCCCCCCCCCCAAATCACCTCCATGTGAAGTGTTCTCTTGTCTACATCTTGGTAGGTGGTGAATCAAGACTTAGGGAGACATGATATCTTTTGATATTATTAATGAGGTGTAGTTGTCTTGTGGAATATTGAATAAATGTGAAGACTTGATTCTTTTCATGACTAGGTGCATTATTAGACCATACGGTTCAAGCAAGAGAGAAAAGAGAGAGAAAAGGTTTCCTCCAAGTCCTCTTCCTATTCTTCATATTCCTCACAATCATCTTGTGTTTTTCTTGGAGGAAATTCAAGACATAAATTTAGAGATTATAGATTAAACACTTAGAGTGTTGTGATCTTGATAACAAGCTTCCATCGCTTGATTCTAGCCGCAACCTTATAGGTAAATCGAGTGATCGTCGTTCTGTTCGTTTCTCCGGCGCGTGGCAGGTAGAGATGTGGTGCTTTTGGCATTGGATCATTCAAGAGCTTAGAGCGGATTGAATTGTAGGGAGATCGCCTAAAGCTTGGAGAATAGCTCAAGAGAAGGATACCATTTAATCAACGGAATAAACGAGTATGTTTTCTCGTAACTCTTGTGTTTTGTTTATATATTTATAGATACATAGCTCGTGTAACACCCCCGATATATTCAGGAATATTACAGCGCCGTAAATCCTTTACATAAGAATTTACAAGGCTGGAGAATTAAAATGACAATAATAGATACTAACTTATAAAATCACTGATATAAAATACAACAGTCTGTTTCAATACCGAGATTACAAATATCCAATAAAGGGTTATTAATACATCATCAAAATCCAAACATCATAAATTGACAACGTACTCGAGTACTTATTGAAATAACCAACAAACAACAGACAATAAAACCCGGCCGGAACATCACTCTGCACCCTCGTCGTCATGCATCTCCAGTGGTTGTTTCCCCGCTCTTCTGGATCCTGAACATACACAAATGTTCACCCCCGAAGGGGTTAGCACAACGATGCTAGTACAAGTACAATAATCATACAACAGTGATATAATCAATAATTATATCATAACAAGTTTCTCCAACGATAAATATTCACAACACATATCATATCATAACAATTTCAACATACTGATGGTATTCCAACGATCCAGCGCACACAACTATAGATTCCCATGATGATCCCGTCGGACCAAAGCATGGTGGCACTACCTGTCCAACGATCCAGCGCACACAGCTATAGATTGCCATGATGATTCCCGTCGGATCAAAGCATGGTGGACATTTAATCACAACACATAATACACAATACAATCACAATATACTTGTCATAATATAGACAATTCTAATTAGAGTACTTGCCTCGGTTCGTTGACAAGAATAAACTTCCACGAATATCAAAATACTCGAAGGTCGTCCCCTTCGATCAATCACGTGTTAAGCTCGAACCTTAACAAAAGAAATAGCATAGAATTCATTTCATGCCGTACGAACGTCTAACAATTCAACAATTATGGTAGAAAGTCCTTAATATGCAATCTGTCTGGATAGCTTAACACACGCTACGAATCCTATGTAGCGTACGTTAATGCTACTCGTTAGTGCACGCAGTACACACAATCTAACGTACGCTAACCAGGCATTGTCAGTGCCTCACTGATCAGCCGATTGACTCGGCTGATGACTTAACGCACGCTAAGTTCCAATCGTGGCGTATGCTAAACGTACTCGATAGCGCACGTTAATTCACGTAGCTTAGCGCACGCTAAGAGTGCATGGCAGTTCACTGGAGGGCAGCAGATTATACAAATGGTGATGAAGTAAGCGAATTCCTCAGTGATTAATGTTTGTTATCCGGCTTCATGTTATGTTCATAACCCTTATGAATGATCTCATGGATAATAACAACTTCGAGATGCAAGTATACATATAATCATCATAACACCATAATCCATCTTGATTACAATTCTCATGCGAAGTTGGTGATCTCCGGTTGATGTATTAGATTCTACTATCATTATACATATTCAGACTTTATCTTGAGGTGAACTAACAATTCCAACTTATACGAAAGAATATTTCCTAAGATGATTCTTTCTTTAAGTTCTTATAACTGAAATAATATCACCTCCAATTCATGATCACAAAGATAACATAAATCATACGGATTGTTAACTTCAGAATGTTTCTCTCATCATTTGAAATACTAGGATTCCGACTTCAAGGTTCCAACAATAATATCGTAATCGTAGACATTACAATCTTCTAAACATGATGTTGTTGAATAATTCACTAATGAAATTCAATATCTCATTAACATGATCATCTTATTCTCCATATCACGAATCTAGAGTTGAAGATAGAATCAACATACCTTAATATGATGAAATCACTGAACCACAAGGTAGAATCCGACTCCAGTTGGTTATGTGCCACTCCAAGGTGTTACTTCTCTTCAATGATCACTCACAGGTGATAACCAATATTCAAGGATCAATAAGATGTGTTCTAAGTGTGTTAGAAGGATGATTATAGCTCTCTGGCCTCTCAAGAATGAAGAATGGACGAAGGAAATATAAGCCAAAATGGGTTGTTGTCTCATTTATAATATACTGCACTTTAGCTAATTAGCACACGCTACAATACATACTTAGCGCGCGCTAATAAGCGTTGACTCTAAATCTGTCCAGGTTCGTCTGCGGGAATCTTATCCGGACCGATGTCCCGGCTGGCGCATGTGCTAGCCGCCTACCTCAATAATTCAGTGACTAGCGCACGCAACTCCTACATAGGTAGCGTGCACTAGTAATAGCCGATAGCGCGCGTTAAGCTACATTCTTAGCGTGCGCTATCACGAGTTTGCATGAGAAAATTTGCATGTTGTTATACTTAAGTATAAGAATGCCAATGCAAGAAATATCATACTCCAATAATCAAGACCTCAAATCCGAATAATACAGGGTTTGAATACAGATGAAATACACAGTAATAAATCCGGATATTAGAGCTCGATCGATCCTCGTAGGGATTCGAATCGAATTAATTTTCGTTTTACCGCTTCCGCTGGGCCTTCAATTTAGGCACCGAATCCCAACATTCATAATGTCTTGCTAGAGACGGCTTATGATTTATTAAGGTATTAAATAATTTCCAGCATAATATAAGCCTTTTTCTCATACATACAACAATTAAAGACAATCAGGAATAATTAATAGATATAATATTAGATATTATATTTATTAAGAAATTCGATAATGAGTAATATATAATATAGAATATTATATATTACATTATTTAATTATATCAACTGGTAATAGTAAATCTAATATTATATATTGTATTTATTAAAAGACTACTAATAAATAATATATAATATGGGATATTATATATATTATATCATTTAATAAGTTGAGTGGTAACTAAGCAAATACTAGAGTTTCGACTCTAGGGTTTACTAGAGCAACCCCCCCCCCCCCCTACACACACACTTCGATCGCCCCATTTCTGTCAGGAAATACCAGTTCAGCCATCCTGTGTTCTTTCCTTAGTTGATCTTGATCAACAGTACAATCCTTATGGCAAGAAACATCTGTTGTACTGTTTATCAATATTATTCGTAAGGATCTAGCAATTTGGCTTGTGGAATTGTTCGTGCGTGGATCAGCGAAAGAGAAAGGTGACTTTCATCAGCTTCTAGTCTGGATCTAGATCTGTTCTTCGGATCAAAATAATTCGACGAATCTTTATTAAATCAATTAAATTACTGCATGAAGATCCTCATCTTTGGTTTTTCGATAATTATTCCGATGTGTATTTGCTCATATTCGATGTATTAGATACAAGTAAAAACCCAACAGAAACATTGGCTACAACAAAGATGTTGTAGGTGTTTTGATTAGGAAAAAAATACATAAATCCAACAGGATATAGACTGAACTTTAAACCATTGTAAAATAACCTTTCTTTATTCATAAAGTATTCGCAGTTTTAAAGTAACATTTAATGCGGACAGGGCATCATTTAATGTAGCCGAAGATACTACAGAAAGAAGAGAATTTAATGCAAATCAAAGAGACCATCTGAAGCATTAGATGCGAAACATGTTTAATTCAAACATTCTGAAGATGCCGATCAGAGCTGTCTAAATTGCACCAACCGTCCGACGGCTACATTTATAACGGATCTATTTCTAAGGTTATAAATAGCCCAAGCAAGAGTACATTACTCATATACATACATGAACTTACTGGATCACTTACTTACGAACTCCTTATCAAAAAGCCATATATTTCTTCAAACATACATTGAATATCTTGAGTGAAAAATATCTAAGTCCTCAACAAAGAACAGCATAACTACAACAAAGCCAATAAAGCCTACATTTGATGTTCGTACTCGTGATAGTTTGAAAACTTATTGTTGAGACCCTTAGCCTTGTGTAACCCCACCAAAATCATATTGGGTTATTACAGTGCCGTGGACCCCACACCAGGAGACCCACCAGGCGAACACGACTAAAATACATCAACTGACCAAAAAGGAAAACGACAGTCCCTACTATGATATTCGACACGATATTCCGACGTGGAATTTCAACGACAATGATGGCCTACATTGCCAAAATAAAAATACAACAACATCCACGAGCCTTGCTCGATTAATAAAAAACGACAACAACTGAGGAAACTGGAGTACTCCAAACTGTCTAACCGACATGAACACTGAAACAACTCGAACTAGTATCGCTCGAATGCCTCGTCGCCATCGTCATGCCCCTGTGTATAAACTCTCTCCTCACAAGCACCTAAAACATGAAAACATGTTCCGCCCCCACGGGTCAGTCATCCAGATAATAAATATCAAATACATGTACAACATGATATGCATCCAAAGGCAGAATAAATGGTATAACAATGTTAATACAAGATGCTCACAAACCAAGGTAAGAATTGAGCATTCATGAAACACTATGCCCACGGCATACGATCAGTACCTGCTCAATAGGTTAAAACACAGATGACCAACGGAGAATCATCGATACCAAACATAACAATGAATTACCCGAAGATGAACCCAACCAAAGCTGAAACAAATACGAAACACAATGCCCGAAGGCTCCAACGGAAATACCAAAACATCACAATGGCTTGAAAGCCCACAATCGAAGCTGTAAGATATCACAATAGCCTGAAAGCCACTCAGACGAAGCTGCCAATCATCACAATGGTCCGAAGCCAAAACAGCCCGAAGCTGTATCACATGAGGGCCGAAGCCACAACCGAAGCTGTATCACAATGAGGGCCGAGGCCACAAACGATGTTGTATCACAATGAGGGCCGAAGCCACAGCCGAAGCTGTATCACAATGAGGGCCGAAGCCACAGCCGAAGCTGTATCACAATGAGGGCCGAAGCCACAGCCGAAGCTGTATCACAATGAGGTCATCCAATGACCGTGACCTACTGAACTATAGGTGTTGGGAAACTAACCGCGAAGGTTCAAGCCCCAAACTTACTGAGAATGAGATCACCCAGTGACCGTGACCTACTGAACTGTAGGTGTTGGGAAACCAACTGCGAAGGTTCAAGCCCCAAACTTACCCATCGAGTACTAGCCGAGACTAGCCTTCAAAACCAATAATCACGTACGACAACGATCACAAGATTACCCAATTCACAGGAATGATAGTATGCTGCCTTGAGTCGGCTAAGACGACCATAATAACTCACGGATGGGCACCATCCTCGGCGATCCCAATTCAATACCTCGATTACTTTTAGATCGGCTAATCAATAACAATGATATCACGGATGGGAAATGTCCCTGACAGTCCCAATTCAATACATCGATTACCTTAGATAGAACGGCTAATCGATAACAATGACTCAACGGATCGGAAATGTCCTCGACAGTCCTAATTTAATACCTCGATTGCCTTAGAACGGCTAATCGATAACAACGACTCAACGGATAGGAAATGTCCTCGACATTCCCAATTCAATTCCTCGATTGCCTTAGAACAGCTAATCGATAACAACGACTCAACGGATGGGAAATATCCTCGACAGTCCCAATTGGGTATCTCGATTGCCTTAGAACGGCTAATTGATAACAAAGACTCAATGGATGGGAAATGTCCTCGATAATCCCAATTCAATACCTCGATTGACTTAGAACAGTCAATCGATAACAACGAAACAATTAGGACATATGTTCCGGTGCCTTTAATTGACCACCAGAAACAGAGATGATAATCGAATACGTCAACGCCTTCAATCGGCCAATACAACATCAATAGAAAAACACCGATATCAATAACAACGATCATGACGATATCTAAATGGAACATCAGTCAACAATAACCATCGATACAGCGATACCGTAAGCCGACTATCGACAACAACATAATCCCACAAGTATCTCAATGCCTTGAACCATCCGTTAACGAACAATAATAACAACAAGACGATCAATCGACAATGTTAGCATAATCACCGAAAGGTTTTGTATCAAACAATTACCTGACATCAACATATCATTAAGAGACTACATCTCGAAATGATACAACACATTCATACATATATATGATAAGATTTATCTCACTGACTAGTACAAGTACAAAACTTGCCTCAAACCGAAGGCGATGAAATCCTCCAACGAACGACGAACGGCGTCCTCCGACAGTCACAAGCACCGGAACAACCTTGAATGAAATAGGATTCATTCAATAACACAATATCAATTAAAAACAACACAGAAGACAACCCCGATTCAATCGCGAATTAATCAAGCTACACAAACGAATATCATAGTCTTCGACTTTGAATTCTAACATCCTCCAATCACCCCAATGATCAATTAACATGATCCTTATGTTCTTAACAATTGTTAAAAGCAATTAAACAAGGATTATTAAGAACAACATCAAAATAATCATCCAAAAATGATAATATCACCAATGTCATCACTAACACCTCAAGAACATCATCAACACACCCACATGATGTCTAAACGATAACAATCACCAATTCATCATGAATTCGGATTAACAAACAAGATTAAATCAACCATTTCAAGATTATGATAATCATTACATAATTTATCATAATTCTATGCTAAAATGGTTAGAATCTCCCAATAACACAACCAACAACAATAATCATATCAAAACTATGTTAATCATATAACAATCTTAACATAATCCTTCCTAGACATGATTATAACCTTCAAGTATTCTTAAACATCAAGAATACAATCAAATTCAATCCACCTACACCAAGCTCTTCATCATAAGTTCATAAAACCGTGAAGAATCATACTCTCCTCTCACAATCACCAACTACACGAGGTAATCAACAACAACATCGACATAATCTCGAGATTAAACACAAGATTAAACAACATACCTCTAGAAGAAGGAAGAACAGCCTCCAACCCTTCAAGAAACACTCCAATCTACAAGCTCCCAAGCTCCAATCCAAGATATGAAGCTCCAAATCAAGATGGAAGAGGCCGGAATACGCTAAGGGATACATAGGGATGATTTCTAGGGAGAGAAATCGGAAATGGATCGTGAGAAAATGAAATACGAATCATGTCTTTATAATATGCACATTACATTACGGCCGTTATATCACCTCCTTAAAGTATGTTATGCATATAACGTATGTTATCACCTCTACGTAGCATACGCTACGTAGTCCAAAACTCACTGCCTCAAAACGGGGTACCCATTCCGTACGTTAACAAGAATACGTATGTAACCAATCTCACCATTACATACATTAACCTCCAGGTATAGCATATATAATGTGCGTTGACCTGCCTGTCCCAACCGAACCACGCGAATCCAGCCTCGCCCGGCCCCACATGCCAAAAGATGTGATAACCTTTGTTACGTACGTAACCAACAAGGTTTAACGTACGTAACACTCCATATGTAGCGTACGTAGCTATGGCTAAAATACTTAGCCAAAAAAAAAAACTCACCAAGCAACAACCAAACGGCTAATACAATACCGACGACAAGTATAAATATTCCGATTCCGAAATATCCAAATACAATATACATCGTATCAGTCAAATAAAATTACACTTGTACAATTCCAAAGGAATATGTACAACACAACAGTAAAACAAAGATTTTTTTACCCCGGATATTACATACTCCCCCCCTTAAGAAGCGTTTCATCCCCGAAACTCAGGGTACACAACTCGGGGTACGAACTATCCATCAGGATCTGAAAACAACATATACAGGAATACTCCTCACTGCCAACCACTTCGATTGAGTAACTAGGCCAACCCCTCGGGTCCCCGCATCTCCTCTGCCTGAACACGGTGAAAGTAAAGTGATAAAAACACCCAACCAAATGCGAGATCAGTCGAATCATGACTCCTCCACAAGAGACCATCCATAAAGTCGTACCAACCGCATGACTTGTAACACCAGAGTACACACCCCGCGGGAGCCGCCCATTGTACATGTATACAATGATCAGTATACACTCCCCCATTATCATCGGCATCGAATTCCCATACAATCACTGACTCATGCCACACAAGGATAACAATGCAGAAATAGTCCTCGGGACCATATCAATCGCACGCCTAAGTCCTCACAACTTGGCGTCTCGAATCACAATGAACAACTACCCAGATTACCACAAAATCTCGGGTATAACACCCAAAAGGAAAGAAAATCACATCAAATGACCTTAAATATCAAGATTACTAATTACTATCGTTACAAGATAGATCAACAACAATTGGTTAACAACCACAATACCATAAGACTAATTAAGTTAAACATTAATCCAAAAATCAAAGAAAGGAATACATAAATTAAGGCTACATCTCAAGTGTACCCAATGTCGATAACCTCCAAATCATCTATCTCCTCGATCTCTTCGACTCGAGGAAGACCCAAATCTGAACCCGCTCCTCCTCCTTGGCTGTCCTTACCTATGGCTTCAAAAGCCTGATAGGACCCCTTGGACGAAGTATGGACTGGAGTGACAAAATCTCTCGAGCCTCGTGAGCTCTCTCGAGACCTGCTGGCACTAGAACTCCTGCAGTATTTCTGAAGGTGTCCCTGACTACCACATGAACGACAAACAAAAGCTGGCACTGTACAACGAGTGCTAACGTGCCCCGCTGAATCACAGTTAAAGCAAACAATAGTCAAACTCATCGTCGGAGATGCTTTCCCAGCATGAAGGCGACTAGAAAACGACCTCCTGGACGTCGGAGCTCGAAGTCCCTCAGAACGAACCGGCATCATAGTCCTCTCGCTAGAAGAAACTGAAGGGTTCTTTCGAGTAAGCTCCTTGATCAAAAGCTCTGCTCCAAGAGGCTTCTCGATGAATTCACTAAGTGAATTACAATTATGATTGAACAACTGCATCCTCAACTGCGGATTTAGCCTCTTGATAAAATACTTGATCTTATCCGCTTCAGTATGGATAACAGATGAAGCAAATTGAAGAAGTCTATGAAACTTCTCAGCAATGGCAACAACACCCTCGTCCTCGATATAGTCGGGGTTCAAAACCTCTGATAACTTGGCTTCATGAAGTGGAGCCGGATAATACCTCTCCAACATGAGAGTCTTGGACTCTCTGCAAACACAATCATGATCGGTGGGCTTCACAGAAATCCACCAAGAATAAGCACCCTTACTCAAATAGTAAGCCGCTGCTGCCACCTTACTCTCTTCCCGACACCAAACCATGTCGAAGAGTTTATCAAAATGTTCATGCCAATGAACAATGTCAGCTGGTTCCGACGAACCCTCAAAAGTAGGCGGCCTCTGACGAGAGATATCACCAACAATCTAACTCACTCCCCCAGTCTGCCCATGAAACGGCACCTGGAATCCCTAATGCGGTGGACCACGAACCGTCGAGGCCTGCATGGTCCCTATTATCCATGTCATCTGGGTCATCCGGTCCATCATTACCCTCATAAGCAAGAAAGGGTCGATGTGCCCACCCTCAGTCTGATCGACTCCTCTAATATGACCTCCCGAAGGAAAATCGATCGCATAGGTAACACCTCCGTCCGAACTCTGATCCATCTCGGCATCTGCACGTGCATAAACATGAGGTTTTGGGTTCTGGCTCGATCTGCAGCCCTTACCCCCTCAGATTCCTCTTTCCATACTGAAATAATAACGTTCGATCATGATCATAAGTAAAATATGCCTCAACGGCCAATCCAGAATGCTAAGTCAATAGCCAAACACGAGTATATATACTCAAAACAATCACATCAATCATGTTAATCATAGCCAATCCAGAGCCCACGTGCTCCAAAACAATTAATCATGAATCAATCTACTACACCAAAAACATGATTTTGTGATATTGAAACTCGTTGGATTTGTGACTGCCAATGACAGTCACAACTTTATGACTTCCAATAACAGTCACAAAGACCAAACAGTGATAAATCCAAATATTTGTGATTGTTAATAATTGTCACAAGAGTTGTGACTGCATTGAGGAGTCATAAAGTTAAACAACAGTAATTTTGCGACTCTTATAGAATGTCATAATACTTGCACAAAATTAATAGAAAATTTCAGCCAAAACAAACTCAACCCTGATATCACATTCTCATTTCTTTCTCCTAACATTCAACCTCACCCATCTTCTCCTATCTCTTCTATCTCTTTCTCTTCTTTTTCTCTCTCTACTTTTTCCCGATCCCCTTTCTCAATTGCCTCACAATTTCTTTTCTTTCTATCTATGATCCTTTTACTCTCTACTTTTTCCCGATCCCCTTTCTCAATTGCCTCACGATTTCTTTCCTTTCCATCTCTGATCCTTCTACTCTCTCAATTGCCTCATAATTTCTTTTTCTTTCTCTCTACTTTTTTCCCAATCCCCTTTCTCATTTGCCTCATAATTCCGTTTTATTTCTTTATATTGCTACGACAAGTTTGACTAACGTGAAAGGTCGCCCACCAGATCGATATTTACGGAGAAATTACATGGTACACCACCTGAATGGGGGGTGAATCGTATCTAGATGGTGGTATCAGGGAAGAATTCCATGGTGGCGCCTCATTCACTTCTTCTGGGGTGCCCTCGATGATAAAAAATTGAAATGGGTGATGGTATTCTTAGAGATATTATGATATTTTGGAGAAGAGGAAGACTCTCCCTATGTGGCAGTAGAAGGATGACTTTCTGATGATGTTTCGAGCCAATCAAACAATAATTCTTTTCGGTGAAACTGGTAGTGGTAAAACCACCCAGGTCAGTTTTGGCATCAATATTTATACGTTCATTCATGCTTGTTATAGGTATTATCATAGGGTTCATAGAGGTGACTCAATGAAATAATTTTTTTGCATTTTTTACATTTCAACCACTATATATATTTATATGCAACTAATTTGTGGAGTTTTTTTAAATGCGCATGATATGTCAATGTGTTGCTGGATGGGGGAATGCTATCTCGAACTGCCCTCAGAGGTAATGAAGTGTCCGCACATTAAATTATTTGATGTGTTTGTGTGTGTGTGTGTTACTAAAAAGGGTTTACATTTGGTTTATACTATTTGCATTAGTATCTTAATAGATGGGAACCCAGAAGAATCCTTTTAATTGATACCAGTATGGACAATTTTTGATTCTTTCTCCTGTGATGGTATGATTTGTATAGTTTGAAGTAGTTCGGACCAATGTGTAGCTAAAATCATCACAACCATATGTTATTTTTCCAAAGAAATTCTGTTTAATAGCTCATGAAGGCATTGCATTAATTTGTTGTTTAAGATACCATTTCTACGCCAGCCACTTTGCTTCGTTTCCATCTCCTCCCAAAATTTTGCTCCAAAAAACTCCTCTCAAAAATTTTTCTCCGAAAAACTCTCATTTTGGAACCCAATGCGCTCAGCTTTTTCCTCATTTTTGGTTTTCTGAAATTTCTCACACTTTTGCCTACAGAGTATTTGTTCAGGCAAGCATGAGGACTAAAGTGAAGAACAACCACCACCAGCCGGAGGTCATTAATTTATTATTATTTTTTATCTCCTGGATCTCCACTCCCGAGAATTTTAGTTCTGTAATTTGTTTAAGAGATTTCTGTGTGTGTTTTCCCCTCTACTTTTTTCAAGAGAGATTGATTGCGAGGAATTTGGGCGGAAATCAATGTGTTTCGCTGTAGAAGGTCTCACGACGGAGCCTGGTGCTGTGCAAGTGGCTCAACTTAGCAAAGAGCAATCCTGATTACTCCGCCGACAGCGACTCGGCCAGCTCAAGCTCCGATTCGGAAGAAGGTTTACTTTTTCCTTTTTTAGAATCTATAAGATCTCCATTGCCTTTTATCATATTTCATCTTTTTTTTTCCTTCTCATATATAATTTTTGAAAATATATTTCCCCCTACCTTTCTATATCTCATAACCTATTTCCCCTCACTTTTGATTTTTGTTATCTTTTCCCTGTTGGTAGTGCCAAACGGGGCATGCAAACTGCGTTAAATTTTTACTTAAAGTTATGTTTTCCATCTCCGTTGGTAATTCTGATTGATTCAGCAACAAAAATTGTTATTCTGATTGATCTAAAATCACTTTTAAGTTCTCAAGGCCTCAAATTATTGCATTAGACCTTTTTTTTGTGTGTGTATATATATGCTATTATTGTACCTAATTGTGTAATTATGTAGTCAACAATTTATCGTTTTGATTCTGATCCGGAATCATTGTATTACCTCCATGAAACTCTAAAGCCCTTATGTTGCATGTTTCTTTCTTTCTTTCTAGAGAAATTACGCATTCGAGAGATCAGATATACCTCGCGGGGAGAATTATGTCCTCAAGATCAATTATCCATTCAAGGTATGCCAATGTACATTTCATGCATATTTGTTATTTTAGCAATCGGTTTTCCATTATTTTTTGCTTATTCAAGCTAAGGTTGGAGATTTGATGCCATGATGTGAGCACTGCATGTTAGAAAATTAATTTGAATCCTATTTGACATAATTACTTTCAATTTACTTAAGTGATCATTGTATCCTTACATGACCCACCACTTCCATTAGATCTCAAGGGAAATAACTTCTGTGCTTTGCTTGGAACTCATAAAGGTCAGTCAGTGCCTACTCCTTTCAGTCATATTAATAGCTTGAAGATCTCATACAGATACTACCAAAAAATATTCTTCTATTCTAGAATTTGTTTGGTTCATATTTGACGGGAACCTTCTTACCCTGTAGTTTGTCGTTATAGTACAAAAAATATAGTCATGAAAGTTTGTTTGCTAGTTTGCTACTTTATTGTCTGATAGCTTCGAACTTGATACTCTTCGTGTACTGGTTTAGGACTCAGATCATTTGATGCTGCATAGTTTATAATCTCTTTGACAAGTAGAGTTCCTGTATATCGGTTGAATTTTTTTGAAATGTTTAAATGGATGCTAATAAACTCTACCTGTGGGTGTATTCTTGAAATCCATTGCCGGTCCCAAGCCCGGATAAAAGAGGAGGGTTGCGGTAGGTTAGTGGCAGCCAGCGTAAAACTCATCATATTCCATGGACATGAATCAAACATTGAAAATCGTTAGGGCGTCTCCTCAGAAGCGACGCGCTGCATTTCATAGGCCCGGGTGCAGTGATAAGTATGCGAGGGTTGCTAGGTCGTCGCCCAGAATCGGCTCGCCACCTTTACATCTGAGGGTGGTGTCAAATGAGCAAGTATGCGCTACACTTCATAGGCCCGGGTGTAGTGGAAAATATGCAAGGGTTGCTAGGTCATCGCCCGGAAGCGGCGCGCCACCTCGAAGTATAGGTGTGGTGTCAAATGTGCAAGAATCCTTGCAGCGTGGACGGGGACAGACAGAGAAGTTAGTTCTTGCGGCTAGTAAGGGTAGTAAGGTGCGGTTTGGAACTTGGAACGTTGGCTCTTTGACGGGGAGATCAACAGAAGTGGGGAAGGTTATGAAAAGGAGGAGAATTCACATAATGTGTCTACAAGAGACTAAGTGGGTTGGCGAGAATGCAAGAGTGTTAGCTCCTTGGGGTTACAAGCTTTGGTACTCTGGAAAGGATAGAAGTAGAAATGGAGTGGGTATCGTCATTGATAGAGAATTCATTGATGATGTGGTGGAAGTGTCAAGAAAGAGCGATAGAATAATGAGTATTAAGCTTGTGATAGGGGATGAGTTTCTAACTATCATAAGTGCTTATGCACCACAAGTACGATTGGATGCATCGATCAAACAAGAATTTTGGGAAGATTTGGAAGAGGTTATCGAACGAATTCCTATGGGTGAGAAATTGATCATTGGTGGTGACCTCAATGGGCATGTCAGTGTTAGCAGAGATGGCTTTGAGAGCATTCATGGTGGCTTTGGTTTTGGGGACAGGAATGAAGCAGGAAATGGTATATTGGATTTCGCATTAGCTCATGACTTGGGTATTATGAACACTTGGTTCGAGAAAAGGGACTCTCATTTGGTGACATATAGAAACGAAGGTAATGCAAGTCAGATTGATTTCTTTTTAGTAAGGAATGTTTGGAGGAAAAGTTTTACTAATTGCAAGGTGATACCCGGTGAGAGTGCTGCAACACAGTATAGGGTTGTGGTGCTTGACTTTCGAGGTAAGAGGCACTTAAGAAAGAGAAGACCACAAGTTGACCCTCGAATTAAGTGGTGGAAGCTCCAAGGGGAGAGTCGACATACTTTTGTGGCTAAGATTGCTAATAGTGGTATTTGGTCTGATTGCACGGAGATGGATATAGATTCGATGTGGAACTTGTTGGAGCATAACATAAAGGAAGTTGCAAAAGAAGTCCTAGGAGAATCTAAAGGAAGCAGACCATCAAGTAAGGACACATCTTGGTGGAATGATGAAGTTAAGCAAGCGATAAAGACCAAACGTGAATGTTATAAGGTACTGGGTAAATGATCGAGCGATGAGAATTATGAGAAGTACAAGAAAGCTCGAACAGAAGCTAAAAAGGTAGTGCGAAATGCCCGATCAAAGGTCAATCAAGAATTATATGCAAGATTAGATACTAAAGAAGGGGAAAAAGATATCTATAAACTTGCTCGAATGAGAGAGAAGAAGACGCGAGATATTGGAAAAGTTAAATGTGTAAAAGATACTGACCAAAAAGTTTTGGTTCAAGATAAAGAGATAAAAGATAGATGGAGGTCATACTTTGATACCCTATTCAATGGCCATCAAGAACAAGATATTGGGAATTTAAACATCCCCTCAAGTATGGTTAACCGAGAGTTTAAGAGAAGAATTCAAAAGGGTGAAGTGACAATTGCATTGAAGAAGATGGGGTCAAAGAAAGCAGAAGGACCAGATGGTATACCTATTGAAGTTTGGATGTGTTTGGGGGAGAGAGGGATCGAATGGGTTACTATGCTTTTCAATAAGATTTGGAGAAGCAATAAGATGCCATCAGCATGGAGGAAAAGTATTCTCGTTCCTTTGTATAAGAACAAAGGTGATGTTGAAGATTGTTCTAATTATCGCGGAATTAAACTAATGAGTCATACCATGAAGTTGTGGGAACGAGTGATTGAACAAAGGATCAGGAAATGTGTGAAGATAACAGAAAATCAGTTTGGATTTATGCTTGGAAGATCGACCATGGAAGCAATTTATCTTATCCGGCAGTTGATGGAACATTACCGAGATAAAAAGAAAGATCTGCATATGGTTTTTATTGATTTAGAGAAGGCATATGATAAAGTACCAAGAGAAGTACTTTGGTGGGCCTTAGCAAAGAAGGGTGTATCGCGGAAATATATTGACATTATAAAGGATATATATGAGGGAGCTAGTACAAGTGTACGTACTAATGTTGGGAGGACAGAAGAATTCCCTATTACGATTGGGGTGCATCAAGGATCTGCTTTTAGTCCTTTTCTCTTTGCCATAGTCATGGACGAATTGACAAGAGAAATTCAAAATGACGTTCCGTGGTGTATGATGTTCGCAGATGATATTGTGTTGATTGATGAAATGAAGGTTGGAGTGCAACAGAAATTGGAACTTTGGAGGGATACTTTGGAAGCTCGAGGCTTTAGGCTGAGCAGAAGTAAGACTGAATATATGGAGTGTAGGTTTAGCGAAAACAGTGATAGAGAGGCGGGGATGATCACATTTGATGGGAAAGTTGTTCATGGATCCACTTTTTTTCGGTATCTTGGATCTATTATCCAAAAGGATGGAGAGCTAGATGGCGATGTGGCTCATAGAATAAAGGAAGGGTGGTTGAAGTGGAAGAGTGCCACAGGGGTTTTATGTGATCCTGGCATGCCTCATAGATTAAAGGGTAAATTTTACCGCACGGCAATTAGGCCTGCGCTGTTATATGGCACCAAGTGTTGGGCTGTAAAAAAATGTCACGTTCAAAAGATGAAAGTGGCAGAGATGCGTATGCTACGATGGATGTGTGGGCATACAAAAAAGGATCGTCTCAGAAATGAGGTGATCAGAGAGAAGGTAAGAGTTGCGTCTATAGAAGACAAAATGATGGAGAATCGATTACGATGGTTTGGTCATGTGAGAAGAAGACCTATTGATGCCCCACTGAGGAGGCTAGAGAATTGGGGAACAAGTAATGTTGTGAAAAGTAGAGGAAGACCCAAGAAAACTTGGATAAAGATGATTGAAAATGATATGCGGTTTCTTGGAATTGGAGAAAGTATGGCGATGGAGAGGCAAATGTGGCGGGAAAGAATACGGATGGTGGATGGACTCTGATTCCTTTTTTTTTTTAAACTCTTTTTTTCTTTTATTTCTTGTTATCTTTTAATTTATTTTTCAAGATTTTTTTTTCTTTTTTTCTTTTCTTTTTTTTACATTCATTCTCTTTTTTATTTGCTTTTTTCTCTACTTTTTCCCTCTTTTTTCCTATTATGTTATTTATGTAACGATTATTGATGGTTTCAAAGTTTGATTCATGTTAGCCGACCCCAAATCATTTTGGGACTAAGGCTTAGATGTTGTTGTTGTTGTTGTTGTTGTTTAAATGGATGCTAATCAGTGCATGAAACGATATCATTTCATCGAAATGACTAAAAATCAATGTTGCTTGCAGCTGCCTGGAGCTTTTCCTGATTAAAAGGAAAATAAAAGGACCATCATGGCTATCAATCTCAAAATTCTCGAGCTGTGCATCTGCTCAACGTGTGAGTCCTTTTAACACTCTTAGGTTTATGTTATATCGAGACTTTTGTGTTCATCGTGTGATAAATTATTTCTTTCACATTATGACAGGTGAGCTGGTGTAAATTTGAGGTCATTGTTGATTTTTCAAAGGATATTCAAGTTTTAACTTCCTCAAAAACTATTTCAAAGATTCCTCTAGTTTTGGTTGCAACAATAAATCTGAACACTATCATCAACGAGAACCATAATGTAAATGAAATTGTGTTTGCATCTATCATTTGCTGCCACAAGGCTAAGGTATAATATATCAACACATTCTGATGCATCTCAAATTGTCATGATTCACAACAACTTTATTTAAGCCCGAGCAATAATAAATTGTCATGATTCACAATACCTTTTATTGCTAGATAATTTGTTTTAGATGGCGATGTTCAAGTACAAAGAGATACAATCCTTGAATATTGTAGTGGAACAGGTATATTAACATTATTTGGTCGATATATTCAAATAAACTAAATAGTTATTGTTGTTCTTTATGTTCCCAAATTATATCTTAATATAGTACTGCACAGTAAGGAATTTTTTATCTTTATTTATTTTGGTTAATGACTGATTTATATATTTTATATTATTGTTCAGGCAAAAGATGCTCCTGAAACCGTTGTTTTAGCAGGCATTGCTCCACCCGTGTGTTCCATGGATGAATCTTATGAGTTTATTAGTTTAACTTGTTAGTTGTTGATATTTTTCAATATATAACTAATACTCCGTACTTATTATATTCCAAATTGGTTGGTTCAGAGTTTTTTTACATGTGTTAATTTTCAGCATTACATTGTGATTTTTATGTCTTGTAAAAATGAATTGGAGTGTTGTGTGAATACTTTGAGAAATATGTTTGGATTGTATTATGAATTCATTGTGAAAAATAATTAGATTATATTCCGAGAAAAATAGGGTTTTACTATTTTTTATATTTGTTTCAACATTTGTGACTTCTAAAAACAGTCACAAGACAGTCAAGAAAAATAATTTTTGTGACTGTCCATGGAAGTCACGAAAGTTGAAATTCGTAACTGCTAATGACTGTCACAAAAGATGAAATTCGTGACTGCCAATAACAGTCATAACTGATATTTGTGACTGCCATGGATAGTGGTATTGTAAAGTCATATAAATGAGGTTTTGTCCATATTTTGTGACTGTTTTTGATAGTCACAAAAAAACTTGTGACTGGTGATTTTATGATAGTCATTTGTGACTGTTTTTGCTATTTGTGACAGTTTTTTACAGTCACAAAATCATAATTCTGGTGTAGTGATCGTAACACAAATGTCATATACAAGTTTCAACAAAACATGTATAATCAATTGCATAATGAATGTATGAACATAAAAGAGAATCGAGTCCTTACACAGGTCATACGAAGCTTCGAGGTCTTGCGATACTAGTCTCCACTGACGACAACTCGATGAAAGAATAACTCATATAGTCGTCCCACTATCACGACCCACCTAACGCGACTGTCCAGATTGTCATAACCTGACAGCCCCACTACTACCGCATCGGTAGAACCACATAACTCACATATCAGGATAACTCACAACCCATTTCTCTGATACCATCTTCTGTAATGCCCCCCAAATCCCATTGGGTTATTACAGTACCATGGACCCCATACCAGGAGACCCACCTAGCGAATACGACTAAAATACATCAACTGACAAAAAAAGAAAACCACAGTCCCTACTATGATATTCGACACGATATTCCGACGTGGAATTTGAACGACAATGATGGCCTATATGGCCAAAATAAAAATACAACAACATCCACGAGCCTTGCTCGATTAATAAAAAATGACAACAACTGACAAAACTGGAGTACTCCAAACTGTCTGACCGGCATGAACACTGAAACAACTCGGACTAGTATCGCTCTAATGCCTCGTCGCCATCGTCATGCCCCTGTGTCTCAACTCTCTCCTCACAAGCACGTAAAACATGAAAACATGTTCCGCCCCCACGGGTCAGTCATCCAGATAATGAATATTAAATACATGTACAACATGATATGCATCCAAAGGCAGAATAAATGGTACAACAATGGTAATACGAGATGTTCACAAACCAAGGTAAGAATCGAGCATTCGTGAAACACTATGCCCATGGCATACAATCAGTACCTCCTCAATAGGTTAAAACACATATGCCCAACGACGAATCATCGATATAGAACAAAACAATGAATTACCCGAAGGTGAACCCAACCAAAGCTGAAACAAATACGAAACACAATGACCGAAGGCTCCAACGGAAATACCAAAACATCACAATGGCCTGAAAGCCCTCAGCCGAAGCAGTAAGATATCATAATGGCCTGAAAGCCACTCAGCCGAAGCTACCAATCATCACAATGGCCCGAAGCCAAAACAACCCGAAGCTGTATCACATGAGGACCGAAGCCACAACCGAAGCTGTATCACAATGAGGGACGAAGCCACAACCGAAGTTGTATCCCAATGAGGGCCGAAGCCACAATCGAAGATATATCACAATAAGGGCCAAAGCAACAGCCGAAACTGTATCACAATGAGGGTCGAAGCCACAGCCGAAGCTGTATCACAATGAGGTCATCCAATGATCGTGACCTACTGAACTATAGGTGTTGGGAAACCAACCGCAAAGGTTCAAGCCCCAAACTTACCCATAATGAGATCACCCAGTGACCGTGACCTACTGAACTGTAGGTGTTGGGAAACATACCGCAAAGGTTCAAGCCCCAAAGTTACCCATCGAGCACTAGCCGAGACTAGCCTTCAAAACCAATAATCACGTACATCAACGATCACAAGATTACCGAATTCACAGGAATGATAGTATGCTGGCTTGAGTCGGCTAAAACGACCATAATAACTCACGGATGGTCACCGTCCTCGGCGGTCCCAATTCAATACCTCGATTACCTTTAGATCGACTAATCGATAACAATGATATCACGGATGGGAAATATCCCCGACAGTCCCAATTCAATACATCGATTACCTTAGAACGGTCAATCGATAACAATGACTCAACGGATGGGAAATGTCCTCGACAGTCCCAATTCAATACCTCAATTGCCTTGGAATGGCTAATCGATAACAACGACTCAACGGATGGGAAATGTCCTCGACAATTCTAATTCAATACCTCGATTGCCTTAGAACGGCTAATCGATAACAACGACTCAACAGATGGGAAATGTCCTCGACAGTCCCAATTCAATACCTCGATTGCCTTAGAACGGCTAATCGATAACAATGACTCAACGGATGGGAAATGTCCTCGACAGTCCCAATTCAATACTTCGATTGCCTTAGAACGGCTAATCGATAACAACGACTCAACGGATGGGAAATGTCCTCGACAGTCCCAATTTAATACCTCGATTGCCTTAGAACGGTCAATTGATAACAACGAAACAATTAGGACAGATTTCCCGGTTCCTTTAATTGACCACCAAAAACAGAGATGATAATCAAATTTGTCAACGCCTTCAATCGGCCAATACAACATCAACAGAAAAACACCGATATCAATAACAATGATCATGATGATATCTCAATGGAACATCAGTCAATAATAACCATCGATACATCGATACCGCAAATCGGCTATCAACAATTCCGTGACATCAACAGATCATGAAGAGACTACGTCTCGAAATGATACAACACATTCATACACATATGATAAGATTTATCTCATTGACTAGTACAACTACAAAACATGTCTCAAACTGAAGGTGATGAAATCCTCCAACGAACGATGAGCGACGTGCTCCGACAGTCACAAGCACCGGAACAACCTTGAATAAAATATAATTCATTCAATAACACAATATCAATAAAAAAACAACACAGAAGACAACCTCGATTCAGTCGCGAATCGATCAAGCTACACAAACTAATATCATAGTCTTCGACTTTAAATTCTAACATTCTCCAATCACACCAATGATCAATTAACATGATCATTTTGTTCTTAACAATTGTGTGAAGTAATTCAACAAGGATTATTAAGAACAACATCAAAATAATCATCCAAAAATGATAATATCACCAATGTCATCACTAACACCTCAAGAACATCAACAACACACCCACATGATGTGTAAACGATAATCAATCACCAATTCATCAAGAATTCGGATTAATGAAAAAGATTAAATCAACCATTTCAAGATTATGATAATCATTACATAATTAATCATAATTCTATGCTAAAATGGTTAGAATCTCCCAAGAACACAACCAACAACAATAATCATATCAAAACTATGTTAATCATATAACAATCTTAACATAATCCTTCCTAGACATGATTATAACCTCCAAGTATTCTTAAACATCAATAATACAATCAAATTCAAGCCATCTACACCAAGCTCTTCATCATAAGTTCATAAAACCTTAAAGAATCATACTCTCCTCTAACAATCACCAACTACACGAGGTAATAAACAACATCAACATAATCTCGAGATCAAACACAAGATTAACCAACATAACTCTAGAAGAAGGAAGAACAATCTTCAACCCTTCAAGAAACACGCCAATCTACAAGCTCCCAAGCTCCAATCCAAGTTATGAAGCTCCAAATCAAGATGGAAGAGGCCGGAATATGCTAAGGGATGCATAGGGATGATTTCTAGTGAGAGAAATCGGAAATGGATCGTAGAAAATGAAAGACGAATCATGTCTTTATAATATGTACATTGCATTACGGCCACTATATCACCTCGTTAACGTACGTTGTGCATATAATATACGTTATCACCTCTACGTAGCGTACGCTACGTAGTCCAAAAATCACTGCCTCAAAATGGGGTACCCATTACGTATGCTAACAAGAATATGTACGTAACCAATCACACCATTACGTACGTTAACCTCCAGGTATAGCGTATGTAATGTGCGTTGACCTGCCTGTCCCAATCGAACCACGCGAATCCAGCCTCACCCAGTCCCACACGCCGAAAGATCTGATACCCTTTGTTACGTACGTAACCAACAAGGTTAACGTACGTAACACTCCATCTATAGCGTATATAATTTTATACATATAGCATACGCTATGGCTAAAATACTTAGCCAAAACTCCAAACTCACCAAGCAACATCCAAACGGCGAATATAATACCGACGACAAGTTTAAATATTTCGATTCCGAAATATCCCAATACAATATACATTGTATCAGTCAAATAAAACAACACTTGTACAATTTTAAAGAAATACGTACAACACAACAGTAAAACGAAAAAAAAATTCCCCTGGATATTACACCTTGTGTGGACTAAGTCAAGCTATTCTGACCCACATCGGAAAAATAGAGTTCAAGAACGAAGCTTCAGTATGTGTAAGAGGAAGCAAGTCGAAGAAGCCTACATCCAATATGTGTAAACGACTTAAGCTATAGTGGGCTGTATCAATCCGTGTGAACGATAAAACGACGGGTTTAGTTAAAATCATACAGTTGTGTACGCCTTGATTTTAATAAAATTCTTACTCCTGTGTGGAGAACCTGTAGACGTAGATGGGTTTACGTCAAACCACATTAAATTGATTTGTTATTACTTTCAGTACTTATTGTTTTCTTACTAACTGTGATTTTAGTATACTTGCTTTGAAAACCCTGAAAGCATCAAGCTACAGGAGATTGCCTAGTTGCTGTACTTACAGCAACTTAGTCTAAAGACATTCGCTACGCAAATCAAACTTCAAGAAAAATTACATCTTATTCAACACCCACTTTTAAGCTGTAAGATCGTATACTGTGTAATTGTATACTGTGACCAACAAGTGGTATCGAAGAGGTTGATTCTACAAAGAATCATTTGATTTTTAACCTCAATTAGATCCAAATCACTAGCTTTTGAAAACTCAATTTTTTGTACTTATATCATTCATCCTACCATTGTCATGGATACATCAATGATCAATAAAGTTCCCATATTATTCAATAACGAGTTTTATTATTGGAGAATCAGGATGGAAGCCCTTTTTGCTGTCATGCACGAAGAAATGCTCTTACTTATACAGGAAGGACCGATCAAGATTATGAAGGTCAACCAAGCTGCCAGGATAGAAGGCCAAACTCATGCATAAATGCTTGAAAAAAATAGGGAACAGTGGATAACCGATGATCGCAAGCGTGAATCTGGACAACATCGCCAAGAATGACCTATTTGTCATTCTCGACAAAGGCATATTCTCCAATGTAAAGAGCTAAAAGACAGCCAAAGAAATCTGGGAGAAACTCAAGTTAATTTATGATGGAACTGGACTCTTAAAAGAAAACAAAATTACAAAACTCCCAGCAGTTTGAATCCTTTAAAATGAAAATAAATGGAACATTTGAGGAACTTGCTAGCATTTTCGGTGAACTTGAAGCATTAGGCAAAGTGTACATCCATTGGTTCACGAATTCATAACTGAGACGGAGAATCAAGTTCAGTTCTAGGTTGAAAAGGTGAAGAACTTAATGAATTATTGTTTGGATGAATGCTAGGTTAAGGTTTTAGGTCTGATTTCATGTGTTTTTACGAGATTAAAATTTGGAAAAGAAAATAGAAGAGAGCTTAAGATCTATGTTTTGGTTTGTAGGTTCTGGGTTTGAGATTCTGGATTGGTGACTGAGATTGGTGATGCCGGTGTGTCTTGGGTTTATGATTAATACTCAGATTTGCAACTTCTAATTTAATCAAGATTTTGTAACGAAACATAAAACTAGAAGGTAAAAATTTGAGGGGATAGAGTATACCTTTGCTGGAGTGAAGAAAGGTTTAGAGAATCCGTATGTGAGGCTCGCTGGGGAAGAACAATTGAGAAGATGGAGTGCAGATCCAAGAGCTGCTGGGACGAGTGGCAGGAAAAAACGTCTTCTTGTGTGTACTTTTAAGTATTGTAGTTTTTTGTGCATATTTATACTCCTAGGTTTAAGGTTGAGATGTGTGTAACCCTTGGGCAGAATTGCTTATTTCAATCGATGAATGAGAGTTTATAGGGCTTAATTTTACATTTGGGCCAAAATCAGAATACAAATAATAATTAAAATATATTGGGCCTTATATAATTAATAATAATATTTTATAATAGTATTAATACTAGAACTATTAATATTATTTTTGCCTTTAATAATAAATAATGCTACTATTATTATCAATAATAATACTATCAATAATAATAATATAGTATTAACCTTAATAGATAATATTAAACGTCCCTTAAAATTTATCGATAAGCTGACTCGAGCTTAACATCTATGAGGTGTCACAAAAATATTCATGATTTCATTAAATGAGATTAAATGAATTAGACTTATACGCAAAGTGAAATAATTGTACAACAATTACTCATTTGACGATGAATATAATGTAATGAGAATATATTAAATTACAATGCATTTATTAATATTATTCTAAATAATATTGTTGTATCATGAAAATGGCAGATAATACATTCTACCCCTCTTAAAAATTTATCTTCGAAAATAAATGACATACCTCGATTGAAGAAGTTTGGATAACGAGCTTGGAGTTCGTCTTCGCGCTCCCAAGTGGCCTCGTCTTTAATGTTTACATGTTGGATTTACGATGGTTGTTAAACACTCGTGAATATGATTCATGTGAATTAATTATGATTTAATTATTTTGAACGTTGGGGGCTTTAATGATATCCCCGCTGGTTTAATGTTGTGGAATCGTGTATTCCGCATTAATTGTGTTGTTGTGTTGTGATTGATTGTTCATGATGGAGGTACTGTGTTGAGTATAACAATTGCATCGGGTAATTGGCCATTTCTAGAAAGTATTCCTAATGAACTTACATTCTTAGCATATTAGTATTGCATGAGTGATGGCTGTGTGTGTGTAAGCTCACTACGGGTTAGATCCGACGGGGTCTCGGTAGGGGTCCACAGAGATGTGGATCGAAGAGCTTACTTTTAACCACTACAGGTTAGATCCCACGGGGTCTCGGTAGGAGTCCACAGAGACGTGGATCGACGGTTAATTGTGGTGCATTTTACAAATGTGTTTTGGATTATGGCGTTTCCGGAAACGAGTGTTTTTGAATGGTGGTTTCATAATTTTTGCATGCATTGACTAGATGTGTAAGAGGTAAGTTGTTCACTGGCCTAGTCGGCTAGGATGACACTGGAATATTTGTTGTTTGGGTTTAGTCCTTTAGTCGTGGGTTTTGATGTTGGAAAACGGACCTTTCTATCGTTCTTGTGTACTGTGAATTGATGAGAATTGGGTTGAGATCCCAACGGTTTTTGTAAAGGTCGTTTTACGAAAAGTGATTATGGGCCGAGACCCATTCGCTTGAAATGGTTATTTTTCAACTAAGGACTTGAGGTCCAACAAGGTTTCTACTTGTAAAATCCCCGAGATGAGGAATTTATTTTCAAACACTTCAGTGATTGCTTTCTAATTAATAAAACTTATCGGGAAGGCTTTTGTAGTAAATTGTCATACCCGATTCGTGATTTCCATTTGTTTGTTACATTTCATATGGTTATGTACTTCCACTAGCAAAATAGTGAAATTTTTCTAGCAACTGAGTAATCGGGGGGTGGATATCTGTATTGCATTCAGGTTTTGGGGAGCATAGCACAGGGTCGGCATGAAGGATGATGAAAGATGAACAATACTAAAGACATGAGGACCCGTATGTTGTTGTATTGGTTCAGTCGTATTTTATTTCTGCTGCAGTATTATTTCCCCGTTGTCGGGAGTGTGTTGTATTTGACCGCTGCGTGGGCGTGTATTGAGATTGAGTTGTATATATTTATTGAAAGATCAAATCGGTCTACTGAGTCTTTTATCCTTAAAGGCATTGTTGAGATGTATGATTTTGTTACCAGCCTGGTAGATCCTTGAGGAAAGGTTCTACGGCGTGTAATATCCCTGAGCGGATTGGGGGTGTTACATAAATGGTATAGGAGCTTAGGTTGTGGAAACCTAGGCTGTCGGGTCAAGTGGTGTCTGTTGAGTTTTGTCTCGTCGGATTTTGTCTGACTGAGTCGTGTCGCGGCGCGTCATCTGAGTTGGTTGGTCATGATTAGTATCGTGGGGGCAATCATCACCTTCATGCGACCCGTGGATGTAAGTCTCCCTCCTTTGTGTTGTGCCTCGTGTGACGCGAGTTACTGGTATGATTATATGTTAAGTGATGAAATCCTTATGTAGATTTTTGGTTCTGTGATATGTGTTTATTCGACTCTCATATTTTGTTTATATGAGGAGCGTTGTCGCTGTTTATGCCTTTTCGACTGTTGTTTTTGTCTGCTGCTAATAATTTTCAAAATGATTTGCTCGTTTTGCGAGTATTTTTGGGAGCCTTTGTGCTTATTACGATATGGTGGTGTATTTGTGTGTGTTTTGCTCACCTCGGGAGGGTCCGACAAGGCCTTGAGGGAATCTAATGGTATAGCCCTGGATTCACGAGTTTGATTCGCTAGCCAGCACAGAAGGGTCCTTAGAGGCCTCAAGTGGGACCTGTGGTATAGCCCCAGTCCTAGGCATATTGTTATTGACTGTTTGTTTTCCGGAAGAGACATGTCTTGTGTTGAATTTGAACGACATGACATGTGTGCTATGTGATGTGTAAACGAATGTTGTTACATGTGAGTTTTTGGGCATTCTAGCCTATTAGATTTTGAAAAAAACCTGAGTATCTTAGAAAATAAATTTCGAGACGTACTTTTAAATGGATTATATTTTCGAGCCGCCTAATAGCGCAAATATATGTTTCAAAATTATTCTACCTTGAGGACTAAAATATTTTGAGATATTTTCAATGATTTAGAAACGCATTTTCTTAGACCCGAGGATCGAATATTCTGAAAGGTTTTCACTAAAGGAAAGGTGTCCTCATGTTTTTATCAAACGAAAGATGGTTTTTCATAGTCTCGATAACAAGGTTTGCACTACTTTTTCGAAATATGATACTCAAAATTCAACTGGTGTTTCCAAATTGTTTTCAAAAGGTGGTTTTCGTTATTAAAACCTATTATTCTTGTTTGCAGTCCGGGAATGTATGTATGATGTTCGCATTGTCGTTAGAATGTTAGTTCCCGAGTATGATCGAATTGGTGGCGTGAACATTGAGTCGTTGCCAAGCAATTATTGTGTTAGCCCTCTGTGAGAGGTGAGATATTGGTATTGAATGTTGCCGCTTTGGGGCGATTTGCGTGTTATCGCACCCGTGCGAGCTGTTAGAACTTGAGTTTGTATGATCGTGTACATCTGTGATTGTTTCGTGATGTTTTGTAACTGTGTGCTGGTTATCGTTCGAACCATTGAAATCGCCGAATGTATGCCGTCGTCGCTGTGATTCTACGGCGTGAGTTGCTTTACGTTAATCGGTTGTGCTGAGTTGGCATCTCCGGTATGTTGTTTTGCGATGTTATATTACATTATACCTAGCAGTTGCCTATTCGGTATGCCGGGGTTCTTCGACTATAATGTGCTGGGGTATGTACGTACAAATTGTCCTTCTCGCCAGTATCAGGTTTCAAGTGCGGACTCGAGGGACACAAAATTCAGTTTTGCGAATTGGTTACCGAGTCTTCCGTGGTATGGGCTTCAGCATATATATCAGGATCGGCTCTGAGAGGCCCATGAAAGATGTTTCTGTTGGTTTCTTCTTGTGTTGTTACCTTGCTTCCGTTTGTAATATCTGTGTTTTCTATTTTTGGTAATTTCTATTTTTGGTGTATGTTCGTTTCGGACAACTCGCTTGACACTATTTTGGAATTCTGAATCTATTTTGTTCTTGGAGTTTCTCCGTTTGGACGAGTTTCGATGGTGTTTCTACGTATTTTCATCTTGAGTTATATTTTATCGCATGTGTATTCGATTCTCGTAAAACTCGTTCGATTTTGACATTTTCCTATTTCCATGAATTCGTATGGTTGAGTGGATCATGTTGCGAGTTTTGGATTGTTAATCCGACGTCGTATCGTGATTTTTCGGACATTTGGCCGTTTTGTAATTTCATATAAGTTTAGGGAATTTGTTCCTTGTTTGATTTTGGTGGTGTACCTCGGACCGTTTTGGGTTATTGGATATTGTTTCTCATTGCATGTAATTTTATCGGACCGTTGGGTCGGCATATCGTGTTTTGGTTCATCGTCTCTTTCAGTTTGGTAGCGTCCTCTTGTGTCTATAGGCTGTCTGGACTGACCTATGAAAAACGGTGCAAGACCCGCGGCATTCTGCACCGTGTCTGTGCGCCGTGTTGCCCAGTGGTACTCACTGCCTTGCGAAACGGTGCAAGACCCGCGGCATTTTGTGCCGTGTCTGTGCGCCGTGTCGCACAGGGGTCGTCCACTGACCTGCAATACGGCGCTGAACACGGCGCCATTTGGGCCGTTTGTTGCGCCGTGTTCTGTCCAGTATAAATAGGACAAACACGGGTTTTAACCCCATTTTTCTCTTTTTCTCTCGGCTCTCCAGTCCTTCATCACGATCTTGGGCGATTTCATCCGGATATTGCATTCTATCATCTTATAACTCGGAATTGGACATTCTAACACGAATCAACCAACTTCCTTCCAACGTTTCAACGTGAAATTGAGGTATTTTGGCATTATACCTAATTTTAGGGTTCTTGGCTATTATTCGTTTTTCCTTTCGTTTTTGCTTCGATTGATGATGAATTATAGTTGGGTAATCGTGGTGTTATGTTTTCCTAGAACTTTAGCGGATCAATTCCAAGTTTTTCCCTTCGTTGATCGAATTGGAATGTTATGCCTTCATAGTGTTCGGCGTATTGTCCCTTAGCGTAGAACGCCGATTAATTCGTGATTTCTCAGTGGAATTGTAGTTGATTGAGTCTCTATTGTTGTTAGGATCAGATTTGTGAAAAATGTTCAGACCGAAACCTTTCCTTCCACCATTTTCTTCGCATCGTGTTATCCAAGGCAAGTACATGTATTACATTCCGTTATGTGTGTATGGTTTTGATGCGAATGATGTAAATGGTTTTATTGAATGAATGTGATTGTTGCTCTTCCACCCGGGGATGGCATGTGGCCTCTGGGGGCCGATACTAATGAGTACGACCACGGAAGTGGATTTGGGTGCGTGTGTTGATGTTCTTCCACCTGGGGACGGTTCGACGGGACCTCTGGGGGCTGATACTAATGGGTACGGCTGCGGAAGTGGTTTCTCACCCGGGAACGGATCGACGGGACCTCTGGGGGCCGATACTAATGGGTACGGTCGCGAGTTACCAAGTGTGTATGGTTTTGGTGCGGAAACTTGAGGTTATACTATTTTTAAATGTAAATGTGATATTCCAGAATATTGATTGCAAATGTTTTTCCTAAATGGCTTGTTTGCGTTAAATCTCGTATGTATACAATGTTGTGTAATCGTGTACTTGCACTAGCTATTCGAATGCTAACCTCTTAAATGGGGGAAATGCGTCTTATGCATTTCAGGTTCTGGTCGAGCTGAGGAGCTGGCACGGGATTCGCACGCAAAGGATGGGTTGGCATGATGATGTGGCTCGAGTCTGTATTTTTATGCTTTGTCATTGCATTTGTTGAGTACTGGAGTTAGACTAATTACTTTTAAACTTGGTTTAAGTCCCCTGCGTGGGCAATGAATTGGTATTTAACTTCTGTTTCATGTACTCCGTTAAAATGTTTTGGCCGAGGCCACGGCCTTATTTACTTTTTGAGTGCATGTTTTGGGATTTCATTGTGGTTTATGTGTCATGATTTAGCCTGGTAGACCTCACGAGGGTTCTACGGCGTGTAATGTCCCGTTTGTGAATTGGGGTGTTACATTTATGGTATCAGAGCCTTAGGTTTTGAATGCCTAGGTTGTCGGTTAATTTTGGGTTTGTCAGTTGCGTCGTTAGAGTTAGTCGTTGAGCCTAATATCATCGTGCTAACTTCTTTTCGTGCGACTCGTGGCTATAAGTCTCCTCGAACTCTTATACTTATAGAATTCGTTTTCTTGCGTTGTTCGGAATTGAGAATTGTGATACCAACCTTGTAAATTGTGAATCTTTCTGATCTTGTTCTTTTCATATTTTCTTCAGTATGTTGAGAGGTCATGGTAGACTAGCTAGGGGACGTGGACGAGGCCGTGGTCGTGGTGCTAATAATGAGGAAGGATCACTTTCTCAGTCCTCTGCGGATTCGGATTCTCATTCAGTGCTATCGGGTAATAATGCCGACGCGGGGGCTACTGCCGTACTTCAGCAGTTAGTAGCCCAGCTTGCTCAGATAGCTCAGGGTGGACGCCAGAATCCGCCTCCGACACCTGAAAATGAAGCTAATAAGTTGATTCAGACGGTGACTGATATGCACCCTCCTCGTTTCTCCGGATCTTCTGACTCCCTCGATTGGGAAAATTGGCTCTTTCAGTTGTCCAGGACCTTTGATGCCGTAGCTTCTCCAGAAGACAGGAGGGTACATATTGCTCAGTACCTCCTGGATAAGGAATCTGTGGAATGGTGGGAGGATGTGGCGCCCAGAGACCGTCGGCCCACTTGGGAGGAATTCAGGGCTGCTCTAGAAGCAGAATATTGTCCGCCGCCAGTCAAAGAACGCAGGATTGTGGAGTTTTTCACTGCCACAATCAGCAGTGGGGTTTCGTGAAAGATCAGGTGAGGACTGAGGCTAATAAAATCCGTTACTTCAATATGCGCATGAAGCCGCATATCAGGCAGAGTATGACACCGCTCACGTGTGCCACTTTGAAGGAATGCCAGGATCGCGCTAGCGATCGAGATGGCTGCCCCGGAATCAGAGTCGGTTTCGGAAGCTAAGAAGCAGAAGACTACTGGCGGATTCTCGGCCGGTAAGGGTGGTTAGTTTTTGAGGTCTCGGTCTGCTCCTACATCTGGGAAGAGGCCGTTTCATCAGGCCGGTGGATCTCAGGGTAATTGTTCGGTCCAGTCTATTGCCCCTAGTGGGAGAGTTTGTTTTAATTGCAGTCCGCCCGAGCACGTGATGAAGGATTGCCCATTTCCGTTAGTTACTTGCTTTACTTGTGGACAGACCGGGCATGGGGCAACTCATTGTGAGAGGGCCACCAGGGCCGCTAGAGTTCCGACTACCACTGCCGATCAGAGGGAACACAGCACCCCAGCTACTCATGTTCCGCAGAGTTTGGGCCGTGGTAGGGTTCGGGGTCAGCCGGATCGCCGTAAAGCGTCGAGTTCGGGTTCAGTTCACTCCCGATTGTATCAGATGAGGCGCACAGAGGAGGCAGACATTCCGGTGGCGTCAGGTACCACTCAAATCCTTACTCATCCAGTTTCAGTGCTTTTTGATTCGGGTGCTACCCATTCCTTTATTGCTTCGGATTGTGTGAGTCGTATTGGATTTGAGTGCTTGTTTAAGTGTGAACCGTTTGTAGTGAGTACGCCTAGCGGGGATCGTATGGTTGGGGACCGGGAAGTTAGGGATTGCCTAGTGAGGATCGGGAGCCGGGATTGGCCATCGAATCTCATTGTTATAGACCTTAAGGGTGAGGATTTGATCCTCGGTGACGATTGGTTGGATCGTCACGATGCTATCATGAACTATCGGACTCGTACCATCTCGATAGTGGCCGACGACGACACCGATCATACTCTCATTGGTTGTAAGCTGGGTAGATCGGGGAGTGTGATTAGCGCCTTGAAGGTGATGAAACTTCTGAACCAGGGTTGTGTCGGCTACTGGTGTTATGCTCTGAAGGCGGAAGATGGTGGAGTTGATTTGTCGTTACTTCCAGTTGTTAGTAAATATCCCAATGTATTTCTGGATGACTTGCCGGGATTACCACCACAACGAGAGATGGAGTTTCCTATTGATCTAGAGCCGAATGCGTCCCCTATTTCTCGAGTGCCGTACCGTATGGCACCGTCGGAGATGTTAGAGTTGTAGAATCAGTTGGGAGAGTTGCTAGATGAAGGGAATATTCGACCAAGCGCATCGCCTTGGGGTGTGCCTGTACTTTTTGTTAATAAGAAGGATGGATCACTTCATTTATGCATCGACTACTGAGAATAAAACAAGTTAACCATCAAAAATAAATACCCTTTGCCCCGGATTGATGACTTGTTTGATCAGCTTCAGGGGGCGACAGTATTTTCAAAGATTGATTTGCGATCGGGCTACTACCAGTTGAGGATTCGGGACAGAGATATACCGAAAGCTACCTTTCGGACGAGATATGGCCATTACGAGTTTGTGGTTATGCCTTTCGGGCTAACCAATACCCCAGCAGTGTTCATGCAGTTGATGAACAAAGTTTTTATTAAGTATCTGGACAAATTCGTAGTCGTATTTATCGATGACATTCTTATCTATTCACGGAGTCGGGAGGAGCACGCCTTACATCTCTGGATTGTATTATAGATTTTAAGAGCTGAGAAGTTGTATGCGAAGTTCTCTAAGTATGAGTTTTGGCTCGAGGAAGTGATGTTCCTCGGGCATGTGATTTCAGCAGAGGGAGTTCGGGTAGACCCGCAGAATATAGAGGCAGTGATGGCTTGGGAGCCGCCTAAGAATGTGAAGGAAATGAGGAGTTTTCTGGGTCTTGCCGGCTATTACCGTAGATTTGTTGAGGGATTTTCTAAGATTGCTAGACCACTCACTCAGTTGCTCCAGAAGACTCAGATATTCGAGTGGACCGCAGACAGACAGGGTAGTTTTGATGAGTTGAAGAGACGACTAACTACCGCACCCATGTTGGCATTGCCTCAGGGGAACGAAGATTTCGTGGTATATAGTGATGCTTCGGGCCTCGGGCTCGGATGTGTTTTGATGCAGAGAGATATGGTTATTGCTTATGCGTCCCGCCAGTTGAAACCCTATGAGGTGAATTACCCCACACACGATTTGGAGTTAGCTGCGGTCGTTTTCGCCTTAAAGATCTGGAGGCATTATCTCTATGGGTCGTCATGTAAGATATTTACGGATCACAGAGTTTGAAGTATATCTTCAGTCAGAAAGAGTTGAATATGAGACAGCGTAGGTGGTTAGAGCTAATTAAAGATTACGACCTCGAGATACTTTATCATCTGGGTAAGGCTAACGTAGTGGATGATGCGTTGAGCCGGAAGCTGATGGCGTTACAGATGTTAGAGGTACTTACACCACAGAGTAGGATCCAGCGAGATTTTATTTGTCAGAATATCGAGGTTTCGGTTCAGAGAGTTCAGGGCCAGTTATGTGCGTTGGAAATCACTTCATCCTTGACTGATGATATCAAGGCGAAACAGTATGATGATCCGTTTTTGGTCCGGTTGAGGGAGGATGTAAGGAAGGGGAAAGCCCCTGGATTTGTGGTTCAGGATGATGGAGTTTTGAGATTTCGCGGCAGACTATGTGTACCGAATGTTATTGAGCTGAGACAGAAGATCTTGAGTGAAGCTCATACCACACCTTACTCCATACATCCTGGTACGAGCAAAATGTACAAGGATGTGAGGAGTAACTACTGGTGGAGTAATTTGAAGACAGACGTTAGCGAGTTTGTGTCGAGGTGTTTGACCTGCCAGCAGGTTAAGATCGAGCATCAGCGACCCGCATGGCTTTTGCAACCACTTCCTATCCCGGAGTGGAAATGGGAGGATATTTCTATGGATTTCATTACCAGTATGCCTAAGACTCGGACTGTAATGAACATGATTTGGGTCGTTGTCGATCGACTAACCAAATAAGCCCATTTTATGGGTATTAAGGATACTTGGGGGCCAGAGAGACTAGCACGAGTGTTTATTGCGGAGATCGTGAGGTTGCATGGGACCCCTAAGAGTATTGTTTCGGATCGTGATGGCCGGTTTATATCACATTTTTGGTAGGCCGTTCATAGAGCCTTGTGGACCGAGTTCAGACTCAGTACATCCTACCACCTTCAGACAGACGGACAGTCTGAGCGGACGATACAGACGCTGGAGGATATGTTGCGAGCCTGTGCTTTAGATTGGAAGGATGATTGGGAGTCGCACTTGCCATTGATCGAATTAATGTACAACAATAGTTGGCACACCTCGATCAAATGGCACCATTTGAGGCACTGTATGGTAGGAAGTGAAGATCGCTGTTGTGTTGGGATGATACATCCGAGCTAATTGGCACCGAGCCTGATATGGTAGTTGAGACGAGAGAGAAGATTGCTCTGATTCACGATAGGATGTTGATGGCCCAAAGTCGACAAAAGTCTTATGCCGATACACGTCGCTGGCCGTTGGAGTTTGAGGAGGGAGATCATGTGTTGCTTAAGGTGTCGCCGACACGGGGAGTTTACCGCTTCGGTCAGAAGGTAAACTTAGTCCGAGATTTATTGGGCCATTTGAGGTTCTAGAGAGAGTTGGAGAGCTTGCATATCGGTTAGGCTTGCCGCCGTCCCTTAGCCACGTACATAACGTATTTCATGTTTCCCATCTTAGGAAGTACGCACCGGACCCTAGCCATATTATCGATTTTGGAGAGATCGAGTTGGGGCCCGACATTACCTTCGAGGAGAGGCCGATTCAGATCTTAGCGCGTCGGGTGAAGCAACTCAGGCACAAAACCATTCCTTTGGTTAAAGTGCAATGGTCGAGGCATGGATCCGAGGAAGCCACGTGGGAGACGGAAGAGAGTATGAGGTCGAGATATCCCGAGTTATTCGAGTTGTAAGTTTCGGGACGAAACTTATTTTTAGGGGGAGAGAATGTAATATCCGTGTTTTCTATTTTGGTAATTTCTATTTTTGGTGTATGTTCATTTCGGACAACTCGCTTGACACTGTTTTGGAATTCTTAATCTATTTTGTTCTTGGAGTTTCTCCGTTTGGACGTGTTTCGATGGTGTTTCTACGTATTCTCATCTTGAGTTATATTTTATCGCATGTGTATTCGATTCTCGTAAAACTCGTTCAATTTCGTCATCTTCATATTTCCATGAATTCGTATAGCTGAGTGGATCATGTTGTGAGTTTCGGATTATTAATCCGGCGTCGTATCGTGATTTTTTGGATGTTCGGGCCGTTTCGTAATTTCCTATAAGTTTAGGGAATTTGTTCCTTGTTCGATTTTGGTGGTGTAGCTCGGACCGTTTTGGTTTATTGGATATTCTTTCTCGTTGGTTCATCGTCTCTTTCAGTTTGGTAGCGTCGTCTTATGTCTAGAGGCTGTCTGGCCTGACCTGTGCAAAACGGCCCAAGACCCGCGACATTCTGCGCCGTGTCGCTCAGTGGTACTCACTGCCTTGTGAAACGGCGCAAGACCCGCGGCATTTTGTGCCGTGTCTGTGCACCGTGGCGCACAGGGGTCGCCCGCTGACCTGCAATACGGCGCTGAACACGGCGCCATTTGGGCCGTTTGTTGCGCTGTGTTCTGTCCAGTATAAATAGGACAGACACGGGTTTTAACCCCATTTTTCTCTTTTCCTCTCGGCTTTCCACTCCTTCATCACGATCTTGGGCGATTTCATCCGGATATTGCATTCCATCATCTTCTAACTTGGAATTGGACATTCTAACACGAATCAACCACCTTCCTTCCACCGTTTCAACGTGAAATTGAGGTATTTTGGTATTATACCTAATTTTAGGGTTCTTGGCTATTATTCGTTTTTCCTTTAGTTTTTGCTTCGATTGATGATGAATTATAGTTGGGTAATCGTGGTGTTATGTTTTCCTAGAACTTTAGCGGATCAATTCCAAGTTTTTCCCTTCGTTGATCGAATTGGAATGTTATGCCTTCATAGTATTCGGCGTATTGTCCCTTAGCGTAGAACGCCGATTAATTCGTGATTTCTCAGTGGAATTGTAGTTGATTGAGTCTCTATTGTTGTTAGGATCAGATTTGTGAAAAATGTTCGGACCGAAACCTTTCCTTCCACCATTTTCTTCGCATCGTGTTATCCAAGGCAAGTACATGTATTACATTCCGTTATGTGTGTATGGTTTTGATTCGAATGATGTAAATGGTTTTATTGAATGAATGTGATTGTTGCTCTTCCACCCGGGGATGGCATGTGGCCTCTGGGGGCCGATACTAATGAGTACGACCACGGAAGTGGATTTGGGTGCGTGTGTTGATGTTCTTCCACCTGGGGACGGTTCGACGGGACCTCTGGGGGCCGATACTAATGGGTACAGTCGCGAGTTACCAAGCATGTATGGTTTTGGTGCGGAAACTTGAGGTTATACTGTTTTTAAATGTAAATGTGATATTCCGGAATATTGATTGCAAATGTTTTTCCTAAATGGTTTGTTTGCGTTAAATCTCTTATGTATATAATGTTGTGTAATCGTGTACTTGCACTAGCTATTCGAATGCTAACCCCTTAAATAGGGGAAATGCGTCTTATGCATTTCAGGTACTGGTCGAGCTGAGGAGCTAGCACGGGATTCGCACGCAAAGGATGGGTTGGCATGATGATGTGGGTCGAGTCTTTATTTTTATGCTTTGTCATTGCATTTGTTGAGTACTGGAGTTAGACTGATTACTTTTAAACTTGGTTTAAGTCCCCTGCGTGGGCAATGAATTGGTATTTAACTTTTGTTTCATGTACTCCGTTAAAATGTTTTGGCCGAGGCCACGGCCTTATTTACCTTTTGAGTGCATATTTTGGGATTTCATTGTGGTTTATGTGTCATGAGTTAGACTGGTAGACCTCACGAGGGCTCTACGGCCTGTAATGTCCCATTTGTAAATTGGGGTGTTGCACTGTTGTTGTGAGTTGCGGGGACAACATTTCTTTTATAAGAGGTCGAATGTAATACCCATATTATTTTTGACTTTCGCATTTTCTCCTTCTCAATTCTATCGACTCGCTTGTGTTCATGGATACTTTCTGAACTTGTTCGGTATCTCAGTTGCCATCATTCGAATGGGTTGTGACATCGTTTCGAATCAATCTGTTCATCATTGTGACTTTTTTGAGTTAGGTTCGATTTTTGTAAACCTTGTTCGAAATTAACGTCTTTTGGTTTCTACAAGTTCTTTTAACATCTTGAGTTGAAGTGTGAACTTTGGAGTCATTGTTCGACCATTGTTATTCGATTTTGGTTGTTTGATAGTTGTTGCTCGATCATTGTTCGGTCGTGGGTGTCCGATCGTTGTTGTTCAATCATTGTTGTTCAATCGTGGATGTCCGATTATTGTTGTCTGATCTCGTACCGCGAAGAATTGTCGTTCACCGTTGGTCAGCTATCTCGATTGCAGTCATTTGGGACATCGATTTGTGCATTGCAAGATGGTAGCTGAGAGTTTTGGGGATCGAGGTTGTGTCCCTGCTCCGATAGGACACGGAGATGTCTAGTGTGGTTTTTGAGTATTTCGGCGTAGTTCGAATTGTTTGTGGTTGTCCTTGTGAATCGTTTTGTGTTTATTTTCTATTTTCTTGACCGTGCATGTTTTCTTACATTAGTACCTTCTGTTTTGTGATTGTTCGGATAATTGACTTGATTGTACTACCTGTTTGATGACGCTTGTGACTTGTTGGTTTTATTATGTCACATGTGGCGTTGTGATGGTCGTCGTGGAGCGTGATTTCATGCCGTATATTTGTTCGCGTTGCTTGTAACGTTTCGCCGTTGGGCGCGAGTTTTCGGTTCTTGTGTATCTTGTCGGGACGAAACTTCTTTTAAGGAGGGTAGTATGTAATATCCGCAATTTCGATTTTCGGTAATTTTCTTTTTTTAGCAGAAGTCCATCTTAGTGACTCTATTGTGACCGTTTCGTCATTCCGAGAATGATTAATTCTACACTTTTTGGCATCCGAGTTCATTTCGGTGTCATTTTGTTGAGTTCCGTGTTCTTAAGCGACTTTTCCGCACTTGGGTTCGGTTCTTGCGAATCTCGTTCGAAACTGTTATTTCATATTTCCGTAAGTCCGTTTAACATTGTTACACGTGTTGTGACCTTTTATTGGTGTTTGATCAAGTATCGTGTTGGGTCATTCCATAATATTCCAAAGTTTTGGGTTTCCATTTCGTTCATTCTCTTTTCGGATCATTTGATGTTACCGTCATGTTGGGACCGACTTTGTTTGATGTGAAGTAACCATACTAGGGTTTGTGATAGTTCATTGAGGCCTTTAAATGGTTGGGATTATGCACCGATCGATTATATCATGTTTGGGGGTCGTTTTTCATCAATTTTGGGCTCAAACAGGGTGTGCCGCGGCATAGGGGACTGTGCGTCACGGCACGACCTTAGCAGATTGTTGCCTGGGCCGACTGTACTGTCTGTCGTGGCACACAATAGTTCGGGCCATGGTCCCAGCCAAAAAACTGCTCTCCATTTTCAACCGCGGGCCGCGGCACACTCAACCTGTGCTGCGGCACGCGGGTCAGTCAGGCTATATTTCAACGTGATTTTGGGAGAGGGTTTCATTTCCTCTCCTCTCTTCTTCTTTCTCTCGTTTTAGGCCATTTAGTGGCGACTTTTGGGCGATTTTGGTACCTTCAATCTTGGAGAGATCATCTACCTCAAGTTCTTGGTGTGGATTAACAGCATCAATTCACGTTCTTCGTCATTGATTCGAGGTATTTTCTTGATTCTCTAGAGTTGAATTTTTTGGGAGTTTTGTTCTTGATTTCGTTTTCCATTCGATTTGATGAATCGATTGGTGTTAGATGTATTTAACATGTGTTATGGATTGTATATCCATATCTTCAGTTTGTTTCAACCCGACGGGTGATTTCGGTGTTCTTGAGGTGTAGTGAACATTTGATGTTCGATCAAATGTTCGAATGAGTTTTCCTTCGATCGTTGTTGTGATCTCCGTTGTTTTGGTCTTGATCCTCGTCGTAATCATGTTTTTGTTGTTTCATCAGGAGGATTATAGGTGCTCGAGGATTCCGAGTTGGTCTCCGTTTTTTGTTGTTAATTCGTGTGGTGTTATTCTCGTGGCATTCGCGGTGCTATTGTATTCTTGATTATGTTCAGGAGTTCGAGGCTGCCCGACCGCATTCCGTTCATCATCTCGTTTCGATCGTGGTTTCGAGTCAAGTATTTTGTTTATATGTTTTGTGTCCTGTAAATAATATTTACATGTTGGATTTACGATGGTTGTTTTACGATCGTGAATATGATTTGTGTGAATTAATTATGATTTAATTATTTTGAACGTTGGGGGCTTTAATGATATCCCCACTGGTTTAATGTTGTGGAATCATGTATTCCGCATTAATTGTGTTGTTGTGCTATGATTGATTGTTCATGATGGAGGTATTGTGTTGAGTATAACAATTACGTCGGGTAAGTGGCCATTTATAGCAAGTATTCCAAATGAACATACATTCTTAGCATATTAGTATTGCTTGAGTTGTAACACCCCCAAGTTATTCAGGGATATTACAGCGCCGTAAGCCCCGCCGTGGGACCCACAAGGCTATACATACGCGTAACCATAAATTTTGACCGATAAGGTCTACACACAAAAGAATGAAAAACGATACAAAGGTATTTGAAACATAACCAATGTATTCACGGACATCGCAATACAATTCAATACTTCGGCAACACAGGCCGGAACATCAAGGGAAAAGGAAAACGATACTCGAGCATTCAAAAGACAATCCAGTACAACAACACTGAACCGGAATTCCAACCATAACTGGAAGAAAGACACAGTATCACTCTTGCCCACCATCTTTATGCCGACCCGATACCTGCCCGTCCGCTCTCCTGGAACCTGAAATACATGAAACGTATTTCCCCCATAAAGGGGTTAGCCGTCGAATAGCTAGTGCAAGTATAACAATATGAAACATAATACTTCTCGACAGTAAAGTAAATGTAATCCGTCAATTCATCAATATCCGTCAATTCATCAATTAAAGACTAGTATTCCGGAATAACTAAATCTCATAAGACATATGTGAATGCCGTAGAAACGGTTCGTTCACCTCATACGCCGTTACGTATGTGAATGCCGTCAAAACGGTTCGTTCACCTCATACGCCGATACATGTAGGAATGCCGTCAAAACGGTTCGTTCATTACATGCCAATCAATATATCTATGAATGCCGTAAAAACGGTTCGTTCATGATATGCTATCAATATTTCTTACTTTCAAAGTCGAGAACGTACAATCATAAATGTATACTTGCCTTTGAGACATCGAGAAATCGAACGGAGGAAAGGTATGAGTTCGGTAGGTCCGAGAACGCGCTTCCGGCACCTAAACGATTCGCAAGGAATATTACAATTAATTATCCATACTCAAATTATACGAAGAGACTCCTAAAACTCGTCTACGATTCCAGAAAATATACGGGTGGATAACTAAAGGTTGGGAAATCGCCCAAACTCCCACAAGTCCGAAAACGGCACAATCCAACCCGTAAAATCGAGAAAACACTCATATGGTATAGATATATATCAAAATCTCAAGGTTCTCAAGCTTCAATCGGACAAAACGGACGAATCTACGAAAACCCCAAAATCCAACATAAAATTCAAAGTGTTCTTGAATAATCTTTCAATAATCCGATGAATACTCAAGCATGTCCATAATCACGCATATATCACATCATACACCATGATTTTATCATCCAAAACGTCAAAACCCACACGAAATCGAGAAGTCAAGATGTCGAAGGAATTACCTCTAGAATATCCAAGCTCTATGATTCAAGGAATACGCGATAGATCGACTATCCGGCTTCCCAACCGATTGAAAGTGGTAAATCTTCAACACCCAAGTGATAGCTATGAAAAGAATTCTTCCCTCAACTCTCTCTCGCGATGGAAGAAGAAATGGGAAAGAATGGTGAAATCTCGCTTAAAACGCCGAATTATGCAATTGACCGCATTGTGTGCCGTGGCTCGGCATATGTGTGCCGCGGCACAGTCTAAAAATTGTTCCCGTGTTTCGGTAGTGTGCCGCGGCTCAGCTCGTGTGCGGCACCGGCAGACGGGTTTTGGGCCGGGATGCAACACCAGGCCGCGGCTCGGGCCGCATGTGTGCCGCGACAAAGGTGCCGCGGCTCGCGTATGTGTGCCGCGGCACTGCACTTTGCTCGGCCAAATATAGGAAATGTGTGTGCCGCGGCGCACACTCCTTGTGCCGCGGCTCACCCCCTTCTCGGGTCCTAAAATGATGAAAATTGACCCGGAAGAGAATAAAAGCAATATGATTCAATGTCTGGACAACAATAACACGAAATAAAAATACGGGAACCCCAAAACGGTGGTTCCAAGCAATGATTACAAGGGTTCGCTCAACAATCACGATCCGAAGAATATGAAAGGTTTGAAATGACATGACTTTCGACCGGATATTACATTCTCCCCCTCTAAAAAGAAGTTTCGTCCCGAAACTTAAGAAATAAATAGTTCGGGGTATTCCACCCGCATCTTCTCTTCCGTCTCCCAAGTCGCCTCTTCGACCCCATGCCTCGACCATTGTACTTTAACCAGTGGAATGGTCTTATGCCGAAGCTATTTCTCGCGACGCTCAAGGATCTTCACGGGTCTCTCCAGAAAGGTAATATCCTCGGCTACATTAATCTCACTGTAGTCGATAATGTGGCTCGGATCCGGTACGTACTTCCTCAACTGGGACACATGAAAAACACTATGGACGTGACTCAAAGCTGGAGGTAATGCCAAGCGATAAGCTAAGTCTCCAACTCTGTCCAAAATCTCAAAAGGTCCGATATACCTTGGACTGAGTTTTCCCTTTTTTACCGAAGCGGAAAACTCCTCTGGTCGGTGATACTTTGAGCAAGACATGATCCCCCACTTCAAACTCCAAGGGTCGACGACGAGTATCGGCGTAGGATTTCAGCGACTCAGGCGGTCGATGTCGGTCTCGGATGATAGAAATCTTTTCCTTGGTCTCCAACAACATATCTGGTTCCGTCCCAACTAGCTCAGAAGCCTCGTCCCAACATAATGGCGACCTACATCGCCTACCATAGAGAGCCTCGAAGGGTGCCATTTTGATCGACGCATGCCAACTATTATTCAAAGCAAACTCGATCAACGGCAAGTGAAGCTCCCAATCATTACTCCAGTCTAAGGCACAAGCCCGTAACATATCCTCCAATGTCTGAATCGTCCTCTCTGTCTGACCGTCCGACTGAGGATGAAAGGAAGTGCTCAATCTCAACTCAGTACCCAGAGCCTGATGAACGGCCTGCCAAAAATGCGATACGAAACGGCCGTCTCGATCAGAAACAATGGTCTTGGGGGCACCGTGTAACCTCACGATTTCAGCGATAAAGGTTCGAGCCAATCTATCCGGTCCCCAAGTATCCTTAATACCCAAGAAGTGCGCAGACTTGGTCAATCGATCGACAATTACCCAAATCATATTCATTCCAGCCCGAGTTCTCGGCATGCCCGTGATAAAATCCATTGAGATATCTTCCCACTTCCACTCGGGAATGGGGAGTGGTTTCAACAACCCCGCCGGTCGTTGATGTTCGATCTTGACTTGTTGACACGTCAAGCACCGTAACACGAACTCCGTAACATCCTTCTTCATGTTATTCCACCAAAAATTTCGCTTCAAATCTTTGTACATTATACTCGTCCCGGGGTGGATTGAGTAAGGCGTAGCATGAGCTTCTCGGAGAATCCTCTGTCTCAATTCCAAATCATTCGGAACGCAAAGCACATACGAAATCTCAAAATACTATCCTCGTGCACCATAAAGCCAGAGCTTTTCCTTTAATCACATCTTCCTTGATTGAGAAATCATCGGGTCACTCCACTGTTTCCCTTTGATATCGTCAACCAAGGACGAAGTAATTTCGAGTACACAACTGTCCACTGTACTCGTGAAGCCACACTTCGATCCCTTGTTCAATTAAATCTGACGAATCTTAAATGCGGGACGTAAGAACCTCAAGCATTTGAAGAGATGCCGATTTGCGGCTCAAAGCATCATAGCGACATTGGCTTTCCCGGGGTGGTAAAGAATTTCCAGATCATAATCCTTTATCAACTCTAGCCAACGTTTCTATCTCATATTCAGCTCCTTCTGGCTGAAAATATATTTCAGGCTCTTGTGATCGGTATAAATCCGGCACGGTGAACCATACAAATAATGCCGCCAAATCTTGAGTGCGAAGACAATGGCGGCCAATTCTAAATCGTGAGTAGGATAATTTACCTCATAAGGCTTTAACTGACGAGACGCAAAAGCTATCGTCTTATCATGCTGCATAAGCACACAACCCAGGCCTTGTCCCGAAGCATCACTGTAAACTGCAAAGCCTTCGCTACCATGCGGTAAAGTTAAAATCGGCGCTGAAGTCAATCGTCTCTTCAGTTCATCGAAGCTCTGTTGTCTCTCATCCGTCCAGATAAATTTTTCGGTCTCCTGGAGTAATCTTGTAAGCGGTCGAGCGAGTTTCGAGAACCCCTCGACGAACCGACGGTAATACCCAGCAAGGCCCAAAAAGCTACGAACCTCTTTAACATTTTTAGGCGGTGCCCAACTTAGCACTGCCTCGATCTTCTGCGGGTCTACACGAACCCCTTCGGCCGAAATCACATGGCCGAGAAACATAACTTCTTCCAACCAAAACTCACATTTCGAGAACTTTGCATAAAGGTGCTCGGTTCTCAAAATGTCTAAGACTAAACGCAAGTGTCGGGCATGTTCCTCCTTATCCCGAGAATAGATCAAGATGTCGTCAATAAAGACGACTACACACCTGTCGAGATACTCGATGAATATTTTATTCATCAACTGCATGAATACTGCCGGCGCATTCGTCAACCCAAAAGGCATAACTACAAATTCATAATGCCCATATCTCGTCCGGAACGCCGTCTTTGGAACGTCGGACTCCCTCACTCTGAGTTGATAATACCCGGATCTTAAATCAATCTTCGAGAAAACCGCAGCTCCTTGCAATTGATCAAATAGATCGTCTATACGAGGCAAAGGATATTTATTCTTGATGGTTACTTTATTCAGCTCACGGTAGTCAATGCACAAACGTAGTGAACCATCCTTCTTCCTGACGAAAAGAACGGGCGCGCCCCAAGGCGAAGCGCTCGGTCTGATGTACCCTTTTTCCAAAAGTTCTCCCAACTGAGTCTTCAATTCCTGCATCTCGGAAGGTGCCATCCGATAAGGTGCTTTAGAAATCGGGGCCGCATCCGGCTCTAAATCCACGGAAAAATCTATCTCTCGATCTGGCGGTAATCCCGGAAGATCGTCCGGAAAAACATCGGGATACTCGTTAACAACCGGAATTGAAGAGAAATCGACTTTAATTCCTTCCGTTTTCAATGCATAACACCAATAGCCCGTACAACCTTTATTCAAAAGTTTTACGGCCTTCATGGAACTGATAAGTAACTTGGATTGGCCCAACTTACGTCCCAAAAATGAGTACTCAGATCCGTCCTTAGTCATCATAGTGATAACTTTGGTACGGTAATTCATAATTGCTGATGATTATTAAGCCAATCCTCGCCGAGGATTACGTCCTCGCCTTCCATATCAACTACAATTACATTTGATAACCATTCCATCTAGGATATAACCACCGGAAATTCTCTAATCTCCCGATTCCCCACAATCCTATCCCTTCAAGCAGTCTCACGATAAAGGGATCGCAAGCGATTAAACAAGTTATATTCAAACGGCGTACACACTCCAAAGAAATAAAAGAATGGGTAGCACCGAATCAAAAAGTACAATTTGGATAGGATAGAATATGGATGGTACAGAAGCCACCGCCGCATCGGGTTAAATGCTCGACGCATCTCATAAACCCGTGGTTGCACCGAACCGACGCTAGAGTTCCCCCTCCAGCGTTCGACCCCGTCCCCGGCCCCTGCCAAAATTCTGCCGAGGTTGACCAAAGATTGCCGCCGATTAACACCTTGATCAAAGGGTGTTGGGCGAAGCCCGAGTGTCTAAAGTCTGGTTCGGCTCGGAACAATAAACCGCTCTATGCCCCATCGACCACACGTGTGACACTTTAATAGTGGGAAGTAGCATTCCGAACTAAAGTGGCACGGACGACCACAATTATAGCAAGTCACCATGCGATTTGAGGTAAGGAGTGGGACGGTAACTCCTCTTCCCTTTATTAGAACGTGACGATTGTCCGGCAAAGCGGTTAGTAAATGTGACTTCGATAGTTGCCACCCTTAGAGCGGAAAAATTTCCCCGACTTTACTTCTTCGGTTCTTCAACGGTATCAGTGTCGGGGCTCAACATAACATCGCCAAAAGCTCAGACAAGATACTCTTACAGTGTGCTACAAGCAAATCCGGCCATGTACCGACGCAAGTCCAAATTCATCCGCATATCAAAATAACGGATCTTATCACGCTCGCTACGTACTTGATCCTTCACATGGATTAATTGTTGGTTATACTCCACGATTGCCTGCGAAACGGGAATATCTTGTGGTTTAGCCTCGAAGAAGGCTCGGATTCGGCTCTCTCGTACCGGCCAAGGACAAAACTCGGCCTCCAAGAGCTCCTTAAATTCATCCCATGAGGCAATACGATCCTGTGGCTTGATGACCTTCCACCAAGTAGCGGCCTCCTTAGTGAGGAAATACTGAGCAATCGGTACTTTCCTCACCTCGGGGCAATCAACTGCCTCGAAAATCTTCTCCAACTCTGCTAGCCAATCCTCCCGGCTAACAGTGCATGGCACCGCCAGCGTGGAGGGTGCATACGGATTACGTTCTGAAGCAGGGCATCCGCGTTTGGATTCGGGTTATTCAGCTGAACAGTTTGGGCCAAAATAGTCATTTGGGTAGCCAATTGTTGAAGTGCATTCGCCACTCCAACGTCTGCGTTGTTCCCCAGACCATTTGGTAGTCGTCTTGACTCTCGGTATCGGGATGCACCGAGTTCGACAAAGCGGGGTTGGTCGACCCCGCAAGGCCGATGGAAACGGCCGCGCCACGGCCTCTTCCTCGCCCACGGCCACGACCACGGCCACGGCCCCTACCGGTGACATACTGAAGAACACACAAGTCACGTAAGCACAAATCAATCACGCATCAACAAAGTGTCCGATTCTCAAGAATACCGATAAAAGGAAGCAAAACGAATAAGGAAACACCAGGAGAGTGAGAGGTCTTACAAGTACCGGTCGCACCGTGATGATGGCGAGTAGTGATCTGTGGACATTTAACGACTCAATCGACCCAAAAGACCGACAGCCTAGGTATCCATAGACCTAAGCTCCGATACCATATTCTGTAACACCCCCAAGTTATTCAGGGATATTACAGCGCCGTAAGCCCCGCCGTGGGACCCACAAGGCTATACATACGCGTAACCATAAATTTTGACCGATAAGGTCTACACACAAAAGAATGAAAAACGATACAAAGGTATTTGAAACATAACCAATGTATTCACGGACATCGCAATACAATTCAATACTTCGGCAACACAGGCCGGAACATCAAGGGAAAAGGAAAACGATACTCGAGCATTCAAAAGACAATCCAAGACAACAACACTGAACCGAATTCCAACCATAACTGGAAGAAAGACACGGTATCACTCTTGCCCACCATCTTTATGCCGACCCGATACACCGCGTCCGCTCTCCTGGAACTGAAATACATGAAACGTATTTCCCCATAAAGGGTTAGCCGTCGAATAGCTAGTGAAAGTATAACAATATGAAACATAATACTTCTCGACAAGAAAGTAAATGTAATCCGGCAATTCATCAATATCCGTCAATTCATCAGTGTAAGACTCGTATTCAGGAATAGCTCAATCTCATAAGACGTATGTGTATGCAGTAGAAACGGTTCGGTCACCTCATTCGACGTTACGTATGTGAATGCCTTCAAATCTGTTCGTTCACCTCATACGACGTTTAATGTAGGAATGCCGTCAAAACGGTTCGTTCATTACATGCCAATAAATATATCTATGAATGCCGTAAAAGCGGTTCGTTCATGATATGCTATCAATATTTCTTACTTTCAAAGTCGAGCGTCAATCATAAATGTATACTTGCCTTTGAGACATCGAGAAATCGAACGGAGGAAAGGTATGAGTTCGGTAGGTCCGAGAACGCGCTTGGCACCTAAACGATTCGCAAGGAATATTACAATTAATTATCCATACTCAAATTATACGAAGAGACTCCTAAAACTCGTCTACGATTCCGGAAAATATACGGGTGGATAACTAAAGGTTGGGAAATCGCCCAAACTCCCACAAGTCCGAAACGGCACAATCCAACCCGTAAAATCGGGAGAAAACACTCATATGGTATAGATATATATCAAAATCTCAAGGTTCTCAAGCTTCAATCGGACAAAGCGGACGAATCTACGAAAACCCCAAAATCAACATAAAATTCAAAGTGTTCTTGAATAATCTTTCAATAATCCGATGAATACTCAAGCATGTCCATAATCACGCATATATCACATCATACACCATGATTTTATCATCCAAAACGTCAAAACCCACGAAATCGAGAAGTCAAGATGTCGAAGGAATTACCTCTAGAATATCCAAGCTCTATGATTCAAGGAATACGCGATAGATCGACTATCCGGCTTCCCAACCGATTGAAAGTGGTAAATCTTCAACACCCAAGTGATAGCTATGAAAAGAATTCTTCCCTCAACTCTCACTCTCGCGATGGAAGAAGAAATGGGAAAGAATGGCTGAAATCTCGCTTAAAACGCCGGGTGTGCGATTGACCGCATTGTGTGCCGCGGCTCGGCATATGTGTGCCGCGGCACAGTCTAAAATTGTTCCCGGTGTTTCGGTGCGCGGCTCGGCTCGGGTGTGCCGCGGCACCTGGCTGACGAGTTTGGTGAGGATGCAACACCAGTGTGCCGCGGCTCAGCGTAGGTGTGCCGCGGCAATGACTCGGCAGTGTGCCGCGGCTCAGCGCATGTGTGCCGCGGCACCGGGTACAGCCTGCTCGGCCAAATATAGGAAATGTGTGTGCCGCGGCGCACACTCCTTGTGCCGCGGCTCACACCCCCTTCGGGTCCTAAAATGATGAAAATTGACCCGGAAAGAGAATAAAAGCAATATGATTCAATGTCTGGACAACAATAACACGAAATAAAAATACGGGAACCCCAAAACGGTGGTTCCAAGCAATGATTACAAGGGTTCGCTCAACAATCACGATCCGAAGAATATGAAAGGTTTGAAATGACATGACTTTCGACCGGATATTACATGAGTGATGGGTGTGTGTGTGTCACTACGGGTTAGATCCGACGAGGTCTCGGTAGGGGTCCATAGAGACGTAGATTGACGAGCTTGCTTTTAACCACTACGGGTTAGATCCGACGGGGTCTCGGTAGGGGTCCACAGAGACGTGGATCGACGGTTAATTGTGGTGCATTTTACAAATGTGTTTTGGATTATGACGTTTCTGGAAACGAGTGTTTTTGAACGGTGGTTTCATAATTTTTACATGCATTGACTAGATGTGTAAAGTAAGTTGTTCATTGGCCTACTCGGCTAGGATGGCACTGGAATATTTGTCGTTTCTGTTTAGTCCTTTAGTCGTGGGTTTTGATGTTGGAAAACGGACCTTGCTATCGTTCTCGTGTACTGTGAATTGATGTGAATTGGGTTGAGATCCTAATGGTTATTTTAAAGGTCTTTTAACGGAAAGTGATTTTGGGCCGAGACCCATTGTCTTGAAATGGTTATTTTTCAACTAAGGACTTGCAGTCCAACAAAGTTTCTACTTTTAAAATCCCCGAGATCAGGAATTTATTTTCAAACACTTCAGTGATTGCTTTCTAATTAATAAAACTTCTCGGGAAGGCTTTTATAGTAAATTGTCGTACCCGATTCGTGATTTCCGTTTGTTTGTTACATTTCGTATGGTTATGTACTTGCACTATCAAAATAATGGAATTTTGCTAACCCCCGAGTAATCGGGGGGTGGATGTCTGTATTGCATTCAGGTTTTGGGGAGCATAGTGTAACACCCCCGATATATTCAGGAATATTACAGCGCCGTAAATCCTTTACATAAGGATTTACAAGGCTGAAGAATTGAACAGACATGAAAAGGTACTAACGAATGGAAATAACGGAATTTAGATACAACAGTTCTGACCAAATACCGAAAATACAATTATTCAACAGGAACTTATTAATACATTACCAAATTTAAATTCAACATAAATGACTTCGTACTCGAGTACTTATTGAAATACCAATAAACAACAAACAAATGAACCCGGCCAAAACATCACTCTGCACCCCCGTCGTCATGCAGCTCCAGTGGTTGTTTTCCCGCTCTCCTGGATCCTGAACATAAACAAAATGTTCACCCCCAAAGGGGTTAGCACAACGATGCTAGTACAAGTACCACAACATATCTCACGAAGAATAATAACGTAAACGACAAAATACCAACGAGTCTTCTCCTACGAGAAGCTCATAAATGACATATACAACTGATAATCACAACATGATATCATAACATACACATGGTAATTCCGTCGATCCAGCGTTCACTGCCTAGAACCCACGATGATCCCGTCAGACCAACCCGTGGTGGAAAAACCCGTCCGATGATCCAGTATGCGCTAGCATAGATCCCCGATGATCCCGTCGGACCAACACGAGGTGGACACACAATAACGACATACATGCACGACAATATGTATAACAACAATACATAAAACAAATAAGGTACTTGCCTCGATTTGAAGACAAGAACGATACTTCCACGAAAACGAAACGCTCGAAGGTTGCCTCTCTCGATCAATCACGTAGCAAAGTTCGATCCTTAAATAAGAGAAATAACATGGAATTCATCTTAGGTCGAACGAACATCTAATAATCCGAATTACGGTTGAGAGTCTATAAAGCGAAAGCGCCGACCTAAATAACGTCGTTACATGTCCTCTAACGTCGTTAAGCTTACTACGCTAGCGTCGTAAACTATGAAGTATAGAGTACGCTAAACATATACCAACAATGATCGACTTGACTAAATGCGATAATATAACGTCGTTACGTACCAAGCGTAGCGTCGTTAACAACGTCATATAACGTCGTTAGTAACCAATCTTAACGTCGTTAATCATGCATGTCGATTTCTCCTGGGCGGTGGTAGCTCGATTAGTGACGAAGTATTACGAAATCCTTAGTGAGTAATCTAATATTCCTTCAAATATATATCATACTCATGAATGATCTACGGATTAATATCTACAATTTCAAGGATGCGGATATCATCGTAATACTATTTTCAATCTTGATCGAAATACTCATGCAAGATTCGGTTAGTTTAAGGTTGATGTAATTGATCTAATATCGTCATTAAATCCAGGCTTATACTGATGGTGAACTACTTATTTCATCTATGCAAGTAAGATTACCACTATGATGATTCTTTCCAAAATCCATTTGGTAAAAGTGGAAATCGACACTAAGTTTACAATCAACATGACGATAACATTTGATACGGTTTAATAATTCACTATTCTCATCCTTTGTCATAACCAGGTTCAACTACAGTGTTCTAAACCATAATAGTTCGATCATTATAGTTTAAGTATGATACTAGATCGCATATGTCGTCAAAGTGATCTACTATTCTTGGTAGAGTGATCATATCGTCTTTAACAACATAACTTCAAAGTTGGAAGTAGTATAACATACCTTATGAGGAAGAAAATACTGAGACTATAAGTAAAATCCAACTCCGGTTGCTTCAACGCCGACTCGTGATGATTTCTACTTCAAAGTCCAATATAAGTTGTCTTCAATGATCAAGTAGTGTCATACAAGCTCAATAACTCAGTAACCATTGATCTAAATGTGTTAAAAGAGGCTGGAAATCTTCTGGGGACGAATATGGTGAAGTTTAGGAGCAAAAGGACGAGCTGAAATGAAATGGGGTGCTGCTCCTTTTATAACTTTCTGAGTGTTACGTACGTTAGGGATACTTCATAACGTACGTTATCGTCCAAAATAGTTCACTGTCTGATTTCTGAACTTCATTACGTACGCTACACTAAACGTATTACGTACGTAACCCATATAATTTTGCGTACGCTACACAATGTCCATAACGTACGTTAAAGTCCGTTGACTTAAAAAGTGTCCAGGTTCATGCCGTGCGAATCTGGTGGGTATCTTGGTCGAGCCCACCACCATGTACTCATGTGCTAGCCGGCCCACCCAATAATTGACCGCATTACGTACGCTACGCTTCATCCGTAGCGTACGTTAACATTAATAGGTTACGTACGTTAAGTTACATTCTTAACGTACGTTACCACGTATATGCATGGAGGAAAATTTACATGTTGCTACACCCATGTAAAAAGATACAAATATGATAATTACCATACTCCATTATTAACATCATCATTCCCAAAATAATACAGGGTTCAATGTACAGATAAAATACTTCTATAAGAATCCGGATATTACATACTCTCCTACTAAAAAGGAGTTTCGTCCCGAAACTCAAGACAAAAATAACTCGGGATATCTGGATTTCATGCCATCTTCCGTTTCCCATGTGGCTTCTTCCACTCCATGGCGTGACCATTGAACTTTGACCAAAACGATGGGCTTGTTTCTCAACTGCTTAACTCGACTCTCGAGTATCTTGACCGGTCTTTCTTCAAACGTCCCATCCTGCGCGACTTCGATCTCGCCGAAATCAATGATATGACTGGGATCTGGGACATACCTCCGTAATTGGGATACGTGGAACACGTTATGAACATGGCACAATGACGGCGGCAATGCCAATCTATATGCCAACTCTCCAACTCTCTCAAGGATCTCAAATGGTCCGATATATCTCGGACTTAGCTTTCCTTTCCTTCCGAAACGGAATATTCCTCGAGTAGGTGAAACCTTTAAAAGTACGTGGTCTCCAATACTGAACTCCAAAGGGCGACGGCGTACGTCTGCGTAAGATTTCTGGCGACTCTGGGCGGTCAACAGCCTTTCACGAATCAAGGCTATCTTCTCCCGAGTCTGTACGATCAACTCTGGTTCTGTTCCGATTAAGTCCGATGAATCGTCCCAGCATAGGGGCGATCTGCATCTCCTCCCGTATAGTGCCTCAAATGGTGCCATCTTAATGGAAGCATGCCAACTATTGTTGTAGGTAAATTCAATCAATGGTAGATGAACTTCCCAATCGTTTGACCAATCTAAGGCACAGGCCCTTAGCATGTCTTCCACCGTTTGTATAGTCCTCTCGGATTGTCGTCGATCTGCGGGTGGTAAGGCCTTGAAGTTCAATTCGGTCCCCAAGGCCTTATGAACTGCTTTCCAGAAGTGAGACACAAAACGACCGTCTCGATCAGAAACAATGGTTTTCGGCGTACCATGCAATCGAACTATCTCCGAAATAAATACTCGTGCCAACCTCTCTGGTCCCCACGTATCTTTAATGCCTAGAAAATGAGCTGATTTGGTTAAACGATCAATTATCACCCAAATCATGTTCATTCCTGTCCTGGTTCTCGGCATATTAGTGATAAAATCCATCGATATATCCTCCCACTTCCATTCAGGAATTGGGAGCGGCTTCAACATTCCAGCAGGCCGTTGATGCTCGATCTTAACCTGTTGACAAGTCAAGCATTTAGAAACATAGTCCGCTACGTCTTTCTTCTTGTTGCCCCACCAGATATTCTGCTTCAAGTCCTTATACATTTTACTTGTGCCCTGGTGGATAGAATAGGGCGAACTGTGAGCTTCCTTCATAATCGTCTGTTTCAGAATGTCAACATCGAGCAGCAGTCGGTTACGAAATCTCAAAACTCCATCATCATGAATTATGAATTGGGGCCTTTCCTTTGATCACTTCATCACGTAACCGAATCATCGAGAGGATCATCATGCATCTAGATTTGATTTCTTCGGTTAATGATGAAGTTATCTCCATCACGCACAGTTGTCCTTGGACTCTTTGTAACCATACTTCAATTCCTTCACGAATCATCTCCCGTTGAAGGCTAAGTTGGGAGGTCAGCGTCTCCAGCATCTGAATAGAAACAGGCTTGCGGCTAAGTGCATCAGCCACTACATTCGCTTTTCCTGGATGATACAAAATCTCTAAGTCGTAGTCCTTAATCAGCTCTAACCATCTCCTTTGCCGCATGTTCAACTCTTTCTGACTGAAGATATATTTGAGACTCTTATGATCCGTAAAGATCTGATAGTGAGTCCCGTACAGATAATGCCTCCAGATCTTCAAAGCAAAAACTACTGCTGCTAGCTCCAAATCATGTGTTGGGTAATTCAATTCATAAGGTTTCAGCTGTCGTGACGCATAAGCGATCACCTTATCATTTTGCATCAATACGCACCCAAGTCCTTGGTTCGAAGCATCACTGTAAACTATAAATCCTCCAGTTCCCTGTGGAAGTGATAGAATCGGTGCCGTCGTCAATCTCTTCTTCAATTCATCAAAGCTAATCTGACACAATTCATTCCACTCAAACTTTTGAGTTTTCTGCAGGAGTCGAGTAAGTGGGCGGGAGATTTTAGAAAACCCTTCCACGAATCGACGGTAATATCCAGCAAGTCCTAAGAAGCTTCGGATTTCTTTCACGTTCTTTGGAGGCTCCCAATCCATAATTGCTTCAATCTTCTGAGGATCTACTCGGACTCCTTCAGCTGACACCACATGGTCGAGGAACATCACTTCTTTTAGCCAGAATTCACACTTAGAAAGTTTGGCGTACAATTGCTCGCTCCTCAAAAGTTCTAAAACAATCCGCAAATGTTGTGCATGTTCTTCCGGGCTCTTAGAATACACCAGAATGTCATCAATGAACACGACCACAAATTTATCCAAAAATTCGATGAACACTCGGTTCATCAATTGCATAAATACAGCAGGTGCATTAGTGAGACCAAACGGCATCACTACAAACTCATAATGTCCGTAGCGAGTTCTGAACGCTGATTTCGGAATATCAGATTCCTTAATCCTCAGCTGATGATATCCTGATCTCAGATCGATTTTAGAAAATACTGTTGCCCCTTGCAACTGGTCAAACAAATCATCAATCCGTGGCAACGGATACTTGTTCTTAATCGTCATCTTGTTCAGCTCTCGATAATCAATACACAGTCGAAGCGATCCATCCTTCTTTCGGACAAAAAGAACTGGCGCTCCCCAGGGTGAAACGCTTGGCTGAATATAGCCCTTGTCCAGTAACTCCTCCAGCTGCTTTTTCAGTTCGTACATCTCAGTAGGTGCCATACGGTACGACGCCTTAGAAATTGGTGTAGCTCCGGTTCCACCAATGGTAAATTCTACATCCCTTCGTGGAGGTAGTCCAGGTAACTCGTCAGGAAATACATCTGGAAATTCGTTCACAACAGGAATGGATGAAAGTTCCACAATTTCGTCTTTTTTCTTCATTGCATAGCACCAGTATCCGATACAGCCCTGTTTTAGCAATTTGACAGCTTTCATCGCTTTGATCAATTTTCCTGAGCTGCCCGGTTTCCATCCCTCAAATAGAATTTCGGAACCGTCGTCAGCGATCAGCGAGATGTTTCTCCTTCGGTAGTTCACAATTGCTCCATATCGATTAAGTCAATCGTCTCCGAGTATCAGGTCGTCTCCTTGCATTTCTATCATGATCAGATTTGAGAGCCACTCTCTGCCTCCAAATGATACAGGGAAATTTCTAGTTTCTAAGTTCCCAACAATCCTCTCTCCACTCGGTAAACCGACAACATAAGGTTCACAAGTATGAAAACCGGAAATATTCAAACGATTTACACAAGACAAGGATATAAACGAATGCGTAGCTCCTGTATCGAATAAAACGCTAACTGGCTGGGAAAGGATCTGAACAGTACCTGATGCGACAGCAGCATCCTGATCGTCTGTCCTCCTCATCTCGTACAGACGTGGGGGAGCAGATCCGGCACTCGATGTCCCCTTTCGGTCCCATTGTCCTCTGCCTCGTCCGCGGCCAAAATTCTGAGGCATCTGAACACTTTGCTGCGTCTGTTGGATACTGGCTTCCTTCTGGACTGGCTGTGGTGTGCGGGCTCTAAAAGACTTTGCCGCCTCCTCACAAAACACTGCCCGATGTCCCTCTCGTCCACAATCAAAACAAGTCACGGCAGGTAGGGGGCAGTTCCGTCGATAGTGTCCTGTCTGGGCGCAATTAAAGCATTTCCTGTTAACATCAGTAATAGTTGATGTCGCTCCGAAGTTCTTTCCACTCCTAACCGGGTGCGGAGGTTTTTTGAAAGAGTGAAAGGATGACTGGGCCTTACGGGGCCCGCTGTTCTTGTGCTCTGTAAAAGTACCAGAGACTTTTTGTTTCTTGGACTCTGAAAATTTTTCCATAGCTGCTTCCTTGATCTCATACGCCAACGCCTTATCCTGGTATTGACGGAGTGTGGTACATTCAAATCCGGACATGTACCTCTGGATTTCTGGTTTCATCCTCATATCGAAATGGATCATCATTTCCGCATCTGTTCTGACCAGATGTCGAACAAATGCTAATTGCTGGTTAAATGTCTTAATAAATGCAGGATACGGGTTCATCGATGGTCGAGCGGAGAAAAATTCTCGAATTTTGGCTTCCCTCACAGACGAGGGCACATCGAGCTTCCATCATCGTTTTAAATTCCGTCCAATCGGCATTATGATCCGCAGTCGGATAGCTTCCCACCACTCGGATGCTTCCCTATCGAGAAATCTTGGCAATAGGAGCTCTTACGTAAATGCAGGCAATTAATTCCGGCAAAGATTTTCTCCAGTTCCTTCAACCAATGGTCCCAGGTGGGAGTCGCAGAAATACCGTCGAATTTGGGTGGTTGCATCTTCGCAACCTCTTGCAGCCACCGATCACCTCGATTTCCCATGTCTGGGATCCTTTGTTGTCCTTCTCCCTGCTGTAGTCCCACCGCCACTTGCATTCGGTCTACGACTTGGGCGAACTGAGTCATCTGGTTCACCACTTGACGAAGGATCTCCGGTACAGCAGGATCTGGTTCATTATTAATAGATTGTTGCGGCTCGCCTGAGCTATGACTGGCCTGGTTAGAAGGCGACGCTTCTCTTTCAGCATTTCTTCGTCCGCGTCCACGACCGCGACCACGTGCACGTCCGCCTCTCAACATACTGTAAGCATAAATATTCAATATACAGGAAACAACATCGTTCTAATATTCGAGTATAAAGAGACACAATATGTATAGGACGAGATAGAGTTTAAGAACTTACAACCACCGTTCGCATGAAGACGTAGGCAGTGCACGGATGTCATTCACGGCCGGTTACCTCAAAAGACATAAATGACCCCTATTTTAACCCAACGGCCAAGATATCCATAATCTTAGCTCTGATACCATATTCTGTAACACCCCCGATATATTCAGGAATATTACAGCGCCGTAAATCCTTTACATAAGGATTTACAAGGCTGAAGAATTGAACAGACATGAAAAGGTACTAACGAATGGAAATAACGGAATTTAGATACAACAGTTCTGACCAAATACCGAAAATACAATTATTCAATAGGAACTTAATAATACATTACCAAATTCAAATTCAACATAAATGACTTCGTACTCGAGTACTTATTGAAATACCAATAAACAACAAACAAATGAACCCGGCCAAAACATCACTCTGCACCCCCGTCGTCATGCAGCTCCAGTGGTTGTTTTCCCGCTCTCCTGAATCCTGAACATAAACAAAATGTTCACCCCCAAAGGGGTTAGCACAACGATGCTAGTACAAGTACCACAACATATCTCACGAAGAATAATAACGTAAACGACAAAATACCAACGAGTCTTCTCCTACGAGAAGCTCATAAATGACATATACAACTGATAATCACAACATGATATCATAACATACACATGGTAATTCCGTCGATCCAGCGTTCCGCCTAGAACCCACGATGATCGTCGGACCAACCCGTGGTGGAAAAACCCGTCCGATGATCCAGTATGCGCTAGCATAGATCCCCGATGATCGTCGGACCAACACGAGGTGGACACACAATAACGACATACATGCGACAATATGTATAACAACAATACATAAAACAAATAAGGTACTTGCCTCGATTTGAAGACAAGAACGATACTTCCACGAAAACGAAACGCTCGAAGGTTGCCTCTCTCGATCAATCACGTAGCAAAGTTCGATCCTTAAATAAGAGAAATAACATGGAATTCATCTTAGGTCGAACGAACATCTAATAATCCGAATTACGGTTGAGAGTCTATAAAACGAAAATCGTCGATTTAAATAACGTCGTTACATGTCCTCTGTAACGTCGTTAAGCTACTCGCTAGCGTCGTAAACTATGAAGTATAGAGTACGCTAAACATATACCAACAATGATCGACTTGACTGTCGATAATATAACGTGCGATGCGTACCAAGCGTAGCGTCGTTAACAACGCCATATAACGTCGTTAGTAACCAATCTTAACGTCGTTAATCATGCATGTCGATTTCTCCTTTGGCGGTGGTCGCTCGATTAGTGTGAAGTATTACGAAATCCTTAGTGAGTAATCTAATATTCCTTCAAATATATATCATACTCATGAATGATCTACGGATTAATATCTACAATTTCAAGGATACGGATATCATCGTAATACTATTTTCAATCTTGATCGAAATACTCATGCAAGATTCGGTTAGTTTAAGGTTGATGTAATTGATCTAATATCGTCATTAAATACAGGCTTATACTGATGGTGAACTACTTATTTCATCTATGCAAGTAAGATTACCACTATGATGATTCTTTCCAAAATCCATTTGGTAAAAGTGGAAATCGACACTAAGTTTACAATCAACATGACGATAACATTTGATACGGTTTAATAATTCACTATTCTCATCCTTTGTCATAACCAGGTTCAACTACGGTGTTCTAAACCATAATAGTTCGATCATTATAGTTTAAGTATGATACTAGATCGCATACGTCGTCAAAGTGATCTACTATTCTTGGTAGAGTGATCATATCATCTTTAACAACATAACTTCAAAGTTGGAAGTAGTATAACATACCTTATGAGGAAGAAAATACTGAGACTATAAGTAAAATCCAACTCCGGTTGCTTCAACGCCGACTCGTGATGATTTCTACTTCAAAGTCCAATATAAGTTGTCTTCAATGATCAAGTAGTGTCATACAAGCTCAATAACTCAGTAACCATTGATCTAAAGGTGTTAAAAGAGGCTGGAAATCTTCTGGGGACGAATATGGTGAAGTTTAGGAGCAAAAGGACGAGCTGAAATGAAATGGGGTGCTGCTCCTTTTATAACTTTCTGAGTGTTACGTACGTTAGGGATACTTCATAACGTACGTTATCGTCCAAAATAGTTCACTGTCTGATTTCTGAACTTCATTACGTACGCTACACTAAACGTATTACGTACGTAACCCATATAATTTTGCGTACGCTACACAATGTCCATAACGTACGTTAAAGTCCGTTGACTTAAAAAGTGTCCAGGTTCATGCCGTGCGAATCTGGTGGGTATCTTGGTCGAGCCCACCACCATGTACTCATGTGCTAGCCGGCCCACCCAATAATTGACCGCATTACGTACGCTACGCTTCATCCGTAGCGTACGTTAACATTAATAGGTTACGCACGTTAAGTTACATTCTTAACGTACGTTACCACGTATATGCATGGAGGAAAATTTACATGTTGCTACACCCATGTAAAAAGATACAAATATGATAATTACCATACTCCATTATTAACATCATCATTCCCAAAATAATACAGGGTTCAATGTACAGATAAAATACTTCCATAAGAATCCGGATATTACACATAGCACAGGGTCGGCATGAAGGATGATGAAAGATGAACGATACTAATCACATGAGGACCCATACGTTCTTGTATTGGTTCAGTCGTATTTTATTTCCGTTGTAGTATTCTTTCCCCGTTGTATGGGAGTGTGTTGTATTTGACCCCTGCATGGGCATGTATTGAGATTGAGTTGTATATATTTATTGAAAGACCAAATCGGTCTACTGAGTCTTTTAGCCTTAAAGGCGTTGTTGAGATGTATGATTTTGTTACCAGCCTGGTAGATCCTTGAGAAAAGGTTCTACAGAGTGTAATATCCCTGAGCAGATTGGGGGTGTTACACTTACTGTTTTCATATCAACCTGTGATTTAAAGTATACATATTGCGAAAACCCTGTACGCATCAATAAAACAAGAGATTGTCTAGTTGCTGTATTTACAGCAACTCAATATTAGTCTTTTGCTATGCAAATAACATCGAAAAAGATACAACTTATTCTACCTTCCCTTTTTAAGCTATTTACTATATACTATGTGGCCAACACTACTCTAACGATCTCATGTACCTTATGCATCTTTCTTTCCTTGACTTAGCATACCTTACCTACATCATGTAGCGTATGATAAACATCATTGACTTATGTTTTTCGAAAAAGTGTCCAGGTTCATTCAAAGAAAATCCGACCACATCTTCATCCGGCTCCACACTCCGACTACACTTTATTTTAAACTTTGCGTACGCTGAGTATACAACATAACATATGCTAGCTCTGGTTATTAGCATACACTAGGTACATTAGTTAGCGCACGCTAATATCATATAGGCACATGCATGAATTAACAAACTCTACACGATACGATCATGAATACTAAATTACGGATAAGGAAAATCATATTATATGACATAATCATATGCCACATATTCAAATACAGATAAAAATATACAACAAGTATTCGGGTATTACAAGTTGGAGGTTCTTCAACTCTGAATGAGGGATCTGTGGATAAGCATCAAATATTTTAGTAGCATACTTAACGAGGATTATCCACACATTTGGATAGTTTTTCTCCATGAAATTAATAAGTATTTGATGAGGGGAGTTCTGAGGATCTTACAAATTCTCCCATATCTAATACATTAATATGAATCTATTCTTTGCCTCCAGCCAGATTGGAAGGGCTTCTTGAGAATAGAATTCTTTCATGGGAACCATCTCTTTGTTCTCCCATCCAAGAATTCATTCTTTCTTATTAGTCTCGACTACTGGAGCTGAGATGATAGGTCCAGTTGGGGCAGATCCCTTGAGGGACCTAGAGCTGGTTTCAGGCTCAAAAAAGTGAATGATAAGTGGTGGGGGATTTTTTGGGATAACAGACAGGGGTGTCTTGTCTCCTTTTTGTTTTTTCCTCTTCCACCCATTTTCCAGCATCAACAAGCTGCGCCAGTTGGTCCTCCACTCTAGTCATAAAATCCAGAATGCCAAGAGGCATCCTGACTGAAGCAGGTGCAGGTGATTTTCCTGGTTACTTTAGGTAAGTATTGAGGTGGCTGAGTGGATAGAGTAGGTGAAGCTTGGTCCTTAGGACAGTTGGGTTTGCAGCAAAAGGCGACTTGGATGATTCAGCCTCCTTATGTCCAGGCTCTTCTGCTTGGGGTTGTTCCCTATGACTTTCTTCAAGTTCCCTTTCTTCACCCATCCGCTCCTCCTCATGTTCATTTTATTCATCTTGCTACCTCATCCTTATCTCCAACATATTTTCTTTCAACACCTTGTGTAAAGCCACCCTGATCTTCAAGACATGTGCACAATATTTTCAACCATTTCCCCAATATCTTCTTCTTCTTCTTCATTTTCTTCTTCCTTTTGTTCAGCTTCTTCTTTTTATACTTCGACTGCCACATTACTAAGATCCTACCATGGGCTACATCTTTCATGGTACAGTAGATATAGTGGTCCATGTTACCACTCTTCACTCATTAGTATATCAATGTCACTTTCTTAAAAAAAAAATACATAATGAGTTCTTCATTGGATATGGGTGTTGGGCTGGTACCGCACTAGAGGGGGGTTGAATAGTGCATTGAAGAGTATTGAACTTTCCATACAGAAGCAAATATAATTGAAGTAATCAAAAGAAAATACGAAAATTAAATAACATAAGAAATTGTTCCAGATGATCAACTATCCAAAACCTACATCCCCTGCCTAGCCTTAACTACTAGGACTTTTCTCAAAATGAATGCACTTTATAGTTCGGTGCCAACTCTTTACAATATCACTTTTAAGATTAATGTCGAACTTTAATTTCTTGATTTTTGGGCTCAAGAACAACCACAGCTCCAAATACTCTTGCTTTTCCAGCTACAAGACAACCTCAATATTACAAAGAGTTTTGCGAGTACTTAAACTCGACATACAGAATAATCGCTCAGAGTGATACAAGAAAGTATATAGAATATTGCTCGAAAAATTCTTATTGTATCAATTACAATATGTAATTTTGTCGCTGAAAGTATATTCTGATTAGCTTAGAATACTCAGATAATAGCTTTGTGGCTGTTGTGAATTCTTATTCCTTCAACTCCACCAAGGACATCTATTTATAGACTTTAGGAGCCAAGTGACCATCATCACAATTCTCCTCATTAACGTACGTCACCCACTATAACTTGTGTATGTTAATGGCGTAGCGGCCGTAATCGTTGCATTGTAGTGGTCATAAGAATATCCCAGTGACATCAGTAGCTCACATCTTTTATGTTGGGTACATTACATTTTGAAGGTTGCGTACGTTAAATATGCCATAAATTTATCCGTTGGATGGTTGAATTCTAGATGCTATGAACGGTCTAGTTTCTTATTATCCAAGTGACCATTCGATGTGTTGGCCTTCTGAAAGTAGTATAACAGTTGTATTTTGAACCTTACACACATTAGATGAAACCCATTACATATGCTAGGAATGTTTAAATAACATAGATTCTCTAGCTACATAGCATGTGCATTTTAACACTTTCACACGATAACAACTAGGTGAGATGTAACGTACATTATATACAACTGTGAGCATATGTTATGTTTGCTAAAACATTTCTGAAATGTTTTCGTAAGTTAAGCTTGAAATGATTATTTTATCTCTATGAAAATCATCAAAATGTTTGTGATAAAAATATTGTTCCAACAATCTCCTCAATTTTGATGATGACAAAATAAGTATGAAAACTATTTGCTAAAAGTTTGAGGGTTCGATAAATCATTCGAGAAAATCCCCCTGAGATTAACTCCACTGAGTTTAATATACGTTCAATTAAGTCCAAAACACATTTCCCCCTCTTTTTGTCATTAAAAAAAAAGAATCTAAAGAGGGTAGATTAACAAATAGACTTATGAGATTTTAGCTTAAAATAAATGCTTAAAAATAAGTTATAAGCTAGAAGCAATATTTTAATTTTAGAATGCAACTTCAATTTGAAAATGATTTTGAAAACTAGGTTGCAATATATTTTTGATAATTAGGTTGCAAGCTATGTAAAGTGGAAGCGCTTTAATCAAATAAGCTAAAGCTATAAGCTGCAAAAAAAATACTTAAAAAACATCAATGTTAGTCAACGTAACCATATCCAAATAACGAAATAACATTCAACTCAAATAACCAAAATCTAAATAATCAAATACCATTCAAATCACATCAAAATATCCACGAAAAAATGTCAAACAATAAACCAAATTACAAACATAACAAATGTATGAAGAAATAAATGTCGGTCATAAAAATGTTCAGAGAAACATAATGACGAAGAAGTCACAGACAATTTTCTCTTTTTTTCCGGAAGGGAGTCAGGATCAGGGTCGGGATCTGATAGCTGAGGTGGGATGGCTATTCAAAATGCCTACAAAGGCTTTCATCATTTTCTTTGTCCTTTGAAATTGTACTTCCATCCTCTGAAAACTCTCCTCAAGCCTTCCAATCCTATCGGCATCTTGAGACGAGGAAGCACCTCATCAACTCCCTCTAGACATACTCGGCTGAGAAATAGGTGCATGAATATGCCGCCTCTCAGTTTGAGGATCTCTTTCCATAACCCTATCCTCAACATGATGTAAGGCATCTCCATCAACCAACATATCGCCATCCCTTAGTAAAAAAAATAGACCCAGCTATAGTTCGACGTTCAAACATAGTGCATGGTCTGAATAGTTCCTTGTCCATAAGTCATTGGTGTCACAAAGTTGGAGTGACTTGACATTTTTGTAAAACTTGGATAATTGTTGCATATTTTCATCTGTAATTGAACCTTGGTTCGATTATGTCATCTCGATAATCGAAATGTAATTTTTCCGTATTTGTAGTCGAATATTCATGATCATATTGCGTGGAATTGATTGATGCATATAAGCTTCTGCATGAACTTAACGAACATTACCTCTTCTATATAGCATACGCTAAGGACTATACATTAGGTATGTTATGACCAAGGCATAGCGTACGTAACATGCCGTCAAGTCAGATCAGATAAGGTCAGCATGTGGAGCCAGATGGGGGATAATTGTCGGATCCCCCGCGTGACCCTAGACAACTTTTTGATAAAGCAAGTAAACGGAACATAACGTACGTTATATGTGGCCGATAATGTATGCTATGTTAATCTTATTACGTATATAAAGGAGTGGTTAACGTACGTAAGAGAGGCCAGAAAACGAGACAGTGAAATTTTGCCAGTCGCTAGAGTATGTAAGGGCTTTGTTGCTAGCATACGTTAGACCCTTAACATACGTAATGTGCTGTGTATAACGTACATAAGGTTGAAAATCTATTAATAGGACATCACCCCACTTCATTTCACACTCATTTTCCTTCATTCCTTGTCCAACTTCTGCAAACTCAGAGAGCCCTCCTGTGACATAAACCTTGTTTTAACATCTCTTCTTAGCCGATGAAGTTGGGAAGCATCTTGGAATAGTGCCCAAGCTTCCGGTGTTGAGTTTCCTCAAGTGTTTCGTCGTTATCCTCCGTAGTAAGGTATGTTGAACTATACCAACCTAGAATTCACTTTCTTAGTAATTTTATGAACATGCCACTGAGATCATTGAGTTCGTTATTATAGTAATAAATCGAACACCATGTTTAGAAGGATTATAATAGATGAACTTAGGTTTTCCATTGAGATGAGTTGAGTCCTAATTATGCAAAACATCGGGACGGAGTTTTCTGGAATTGTAGCATGCCTTTAATGATGTTTTTATAACACTCTTATGATGAATGATTTGTTAAGATTATCACCTATGTAGAGGGTGTCCTTCAAGTATAGTTCATGCCTTGCAGAGGGTCTTGATGTGATAATCTTCTTATTGATCAGAACGTAGTGATTAGGTTGGTGACAAATGTTTTGAACGTAGAACTATGACAAGAAGAATTACTTGCGGAAGAACGAGAATCATAGGGATGAATTAGCCTAGAACTCGGTTGGAATACGTTTACCTTGCTAGGCATCGTCAGAATAACCGAACCAAGCACTAGAGTTGATAATTAGAATTGGAGTGTGGATTTCTGATGATTTGAATATCCTGAAATTCATAGAACATCGGCATTTTACTCTGTGATGATCATTCATTTTACATATAGTATGGTATTAGTTCAGCTTAGTGCTCTTTAAGTAGTAAACCGTACACCGACCATGCGTATAATGATTAACTCAGACATAGATTGGAAATGTTTAGAATGTTCGTGTGCTATCCTTGTTATGTAGGTTGAACCCTTTGTTATTATTTTCCTTTTTGTTTAAGGTGACAGCCTTGCAAAGTGATTGATTATAGGGGCGACTTCGGGTGTATTGACATTCATTGAAGTATTTAAACCTTTGTCGTATTTCGAAGGCAAGTACTTTAATTATGTTTTGTGTTAAATGTTGTGTATGATTGTTGAGTACATGTGTTGTAGTTGTTTCTCCACCAAGTGTTGGTCCGACAGGATCATCTTAGGTATCTATGCTGTGTGCGCTGGATCATTGGACGGGTTTTCCACCAAGTGTTGGTCCGACGGGATCATCTTGGGCATCTATGCTGTGTGCGCTGGATCACTGGATTATCCTGGATAGGTTGAGATTATACTGTTGTGTACAGTATTGATTGCCAGATCGCTGAAGAGGTTTGATATTGTTGTTATGGTTGTGGTATTGTTATTGTTATCATGAGTTGGCAAATAAATCTGTTTCCATATAATTATTATACTTGTACTAGCATCATTGCTAACCTCTTTGGGGTGGACATATGTTTTATATTTAGGTTCCAGGAGAGCTGGAAAACAACCACAAGTGCTGCACGATGACGAGTGTATCGAGTGATGTTGTCAGTCCAGGAGGTCCTTTCGTTTTGAGTTGTGTTTTAATAAGTACTCGAGTACACCGTTGTGTTTGGGTTCTTTGAATGGTATTGTATTGATGTTATTATTCGAGGTTGTTGTTTCGTACTTTTGAAGTTTGGGATATAATCATGATTTTACTGTTGGTATTGAATATTGATGTTTTAAATTTATTAGCCTTATAAATCCTTATATAAAGGATTTACAGCGCTGTAATAATCCTGAATATATCGGGGTGTAACAAAATATGGTATTGGAGCTAAGATTATGGATATCTTGGCCGTTGAGTTAAAATAGGGTTCATATATGTCTTTTGGGGTAACTGGCCCCGAATAACATCACTGTACTGCCTACGTCTTCGCGCGAGCAGTGGTTGTAAGTTTCCTAAACTCTATCTTGTCCTTTACATATTATGTCATTTTTGGATAATTGAACGTTAGAACAATATTGTCCTGTATATTGAGCATGTATGCTTACAGTATGTTGACAAGAGGTCATGGACATGGTCGCGGTCGTGGACGTGGACGTGGGAATGCAGAAACGGAAGCTTCACCCTTTGTCCCTGAGTCACCGTCAAATGTTCGATTATGTCATCTCGATAAACAAAGTATGATTTTTCCGTATTTGTAGTCAAATATTCATGATCATATTGTGTGGAATTGATTGATGCATATAAGCTTTTACATGAACTTGACATACGCTACCTGTTCTATATAGCTTACGCTAAGGACTATACATTACGTACGTTATGATCGAGGCATAGCGTACGTAACATGCAGTCAAGGAAGATCAGATAAGGTTGGCGTGTGGAGCTGATGGGGGATAATTGTCGGATCCCCCGCGTGAACCTAGATAGCTTTTTCATAAAGCAAGTCAACGGAACATAATATACATTACATGTGGCCGATAACGTACGCTATGTTGATCATATTACTTACATAAAGAAGTGGTTAACGTACGTAAAAGAGGCCAGAAAACGAGACAGTGAACTTTTGCCAGTCGCTAGCATACGTAAGAGCTTTATTGCTAGCGTACGTTAGACCCTTAATGTATGTAATGTGCTGTGTATAACGTACGTAAGGTTGAAACTCTATTAATAGGACATCACCCCACTTCATTTCACACTCATTTTCCTTTATTCCTTGTCCGACTTCTGCAAACTCAGAGAGCCCCCTTGTGACATAAACCTTGTTTTAACATCTCTTCTTGGCCGATGAAGTTGGGAAGCATCTTCGAATAGTGCCCAAGCTTCAGGTGTTGAGTTCCCTCAAGTGTTTCGTTGTTATCCTCTGTAGTAAGGTATGTTGAACTATACCAACCTAGAATTCATGTTCTTAGTAATTTTATGAACATGCCACTGAGATCATTCAGTTCGCTATTATAGTAAATAATCGAACACCATGTTTAGAAGGATTATAATGGATGAACTTAGGTTTTCCATTGAGATGAGTTGAGTCCTGATTATGCCAAACATCAGGATGGAGTTTTCTGGAATTGTAGCACGCCTTTAATGATGTTTTTGAAACACCCTTACGATGAATGATTTGTTAAGATTATCACCAATGTTATATGAATTCAAGGAGATGAATGTAGAGGGTATCCTTCAAGTATAGTTCATGCCTTGTAGAGGTTCTTGATGTGATAATCTTCTTATTGATGATTAGAACGCAGTGACTAGGTTGGTGACAAATGTTATGAACGTAGAACTATGACAAGAAGAATTACTTGCGGAAGAACGATAATCATAGGGATGAATTAGCCTAGAACTCGGTTGGAATGCATTTACCTTGCTAGGTATCGTTAGAATAACCGAACCAAGCACTAGAGTTGATAATCAGAATTGGAGTGTGGATTTGCGATGATTTGAATATCCTGAAATTCATAGAACATCAGCATTTTACTCTGTGATGATCATTCATTTTACATATAGTATGGTATTAGTTCGGCTTAGTGCTCTTTAAGTAGTAAACCGTACACTGGCCATGCGTATAATGATTAACTCAGACATATATTGGAAACGTTTAGAATGTTCGTGTGCTATTCTTGTTGCATAGGTTGAACCCTTTGTTATTTTCCTTTTTGTTTAAGGTGCGAGCCTTGCAAAGTGATTGATTAAAGGGGCGACCTTCGGGTGTATTTACATTCATTGAAGTATTTAAACCCTTGTCCTCTTTCGAAGGCAAGTACTTTAGTTATGTTTTGTCTTGAATGTTGTGTATGATTGTTGAGTACATGTGTTGTAGTTGTTTGTGCACCAAGTGTTGTTCCGATGAGATCATCTTGGGTATCTATGCTGTGTGGGCTGGATTGTTGGAAGGGTTTTCCACCAAGTGTTAGTCCAAAGGGATCATCTTGGGCATCTATGCTGTGTGCGTTGGATCGTTGGATTACCCTGGATAGGTTGAGATTATACTATTGTGTACTGTATTGATTGCCTGCTCGCTGGAGAGGTTTGCTATTGTTATGGTTGTGGTATTGTTATTGTTATCATGAGTTGGCAAATAAATATGTTGTCATATAATTATTGTACTTGTACTAGTATCATTGCTAACCCCTTCGGGGTGGACATATGTTTTATATTCAGGTTCTAGGAGAGGTGGAAAACAACCATAAGTGCTGCATGATGACGAGGGTATCGAGTGATGTTGTCGGTCCGGGAGGTCCTTTTGTTTTGAGTTGTGTTTAATAAGTACTCGAGTACATCGTTGTGTTTAGGTTCTTTTGATGGTATTGTATTGATGTTACTATTCGAGGTTGTTGTTTCGTACTTTTGAAGTTTGGGATGTAATCATGATTTTACTGTTGGTATTGAATATTGATGTTTTAAATTTATTAGCCTTATAAATCCTTATATAAAGGATTTATGGCGCTGTAATAATCCTGAATATATCAGGGTGTTATAGTTTTGATGTGGTGACTCGAGCGTTTTTGATAGAGAGGAAGGTTAGGGTTTGCGGTTTGAGAAGATGGGGTGAGAAAATGAAAAGAAATGGCAGAAAAATATATTTTAATAACTTGTGAAGCCGTTAACGTACATAACCTTCCCCTAGTAGCGTCCCTAATGATAGTTCCCATATCCACTGGCTTCGGTACGTAAGTTGTGTAACTTACATAATGATAAAGAAGGTTTTGGGAATAAAATAAATTATAGAGGCTGTAAATTGGTTCTAGTAGCGGTCGTTAGGTATACTGATGGTTCGAGGGATTTAAGTGATGACTAGCGTCCATAAGGAGATGATTCTAGCGGCCATTAGGCTGACCAAATGAATAATGAGTTCCTTCTAATGATTTATATCCGTCTTTACTGACCATTTTGTTGTATATGTAGATCCAAATTTTTAAAAATAATTATCATGTCTCATTCTTAAATTTATCCTTATAAATTCAAATGATTCTTTGGGCAATGGTTTTGGAAAACTATCCACCAATTGTTCATGTGTACCCACAAACTGGAGATGAAAATTCCCGTTTTAGACATGATCACGAGTAAAATGATGATGAATTTCAATATGCTTTGTCCTACCATGCAGAATTGGATTTTTACTCAAATTTATGGCATTAGTATTGTCACAAAAAAAAGATGTATTTTTAAGAGTCATTCCATAATCCAGTATTTATTTTTGATCCACATTACTTGCACATGCACTTCCAGCAATCACATATTCAGCTTTAATTGTGGCAGTAGCTGCACTAGTCTATTTCTTACTTACCCAAGATATCAAGCATGAACCCATGAAATGACAAGCTCTACTGACACTTTTTCTGTCAATTTTACATCAGCCAAAATCAGCATTATTATATGCAAATATCTAAAAATCAATGCTTGATGGATATCATTATCCCGAACCAACAGTGCCTTTCAAGTAATGAAAAATTCATTTACAAGCAATTAAATGAGATTCTTTAAGATTAGCTTGAAATCTTATAATATCGGGTCTCGAGGTAGTTGGATAAAGTAGAGATCCGATCATACCTTGATATTATTTTTAAGCGATGGATTTACCTTTCTCATCTTTGTCAAGTTTCAAGATAGATGACATAGGTGTAACACCCCAAATCAGGCGGATATTACAGTGCCGTGGACCCCAACTGGGACCCACCAGGCGAATAAAAATTAACGACTTAAATAATATAATGGTAGTACCGAACCACATTATATCATTAATTACTCCGATTAAGAGTTTCAAGTACAACACACCCAGGAAAATACGGAATACATGCATATTTTATATGAAGATAAAATATACAACACTAAATAAAAATGAATATTCAAACGGAAATCTGCAGAGGAATTAAAAACAAAGAAAACATGAATGACTGAAAAGGACTGGGGCCCCCTACTAGTATCACTGGGACTCCTCGCCGTCAAAATTCTCTTCTCGTGCTTTAGCCTTGCCATGACCTGAAAACAACATCCCCCAACGGGGTCAGTTACACTAAACAACAATCCTCAAGAGTTGAACAATATACAACAATCACATATCTTAGTTATGAAATCCAACTGAAGAGGGGCATCATAGTACGCCCGTAATGGTATGTGCAAGTGCACAAAACGAGTGCCCGGACACACCCGCCCTTGTGCCTAATTAGTCTCACGGAGGTATGTTACCGTGTGCACAGTCCATTGTGTCGGTGAACTCGATCACATGACTATCAAGTGCCCGACTAAAAATTCCACACATCCCTACCCGGCAACGCAATATGAACCCAGAAGGCCACAAGGACAAAAGTGACCAATGAACTTTAATGATTAATAATCCGACAAGGGTCAAGAATGACACACCGAGATGAAATAACAATAAAATGAGTGGTAGCTCATTGAAGTGATTGGAACCGTCATTCCTCATGAATTGAATGACTAATTGATAATTACAAGTCTCGACATGAATGATATATTATGAGTGAATTACATGTATGAATGAACAACAACATAAGGAATGAATATCCCTTTAACCGAGTAAGAATTTACTTGCTTAACACCGGTGAAGAATGTCCTTCCTCGAACAAACATCCTAAAAGAGATATTGGCCTCTCGAACAACCTTGAATAACCCAATTACCAATAATCCACTTAATAAACGATTCAAACATGATTACAACCCACTTCAAAAGTCGATACAACAATATCCAAACTCATTGGGGCATTATGACAAACACTTAGCAAACATTCATCCTTTGATTATAATCAACCCCAACTATATCGGAACCAAACTCCAAAATAAGTAGTTCAATCCAACAAAACACCTTCAATGATATCAATCATTCAATAGGAATCCACAACTCAAGGTTACGACAACTATAATCGGAAATCCCCAAAAATATCAAAGTCAACCCTTAAGGGTTCTTTAAGAATTCCCCAAATATTCATCAAATCCGAAATATACACCAATAAATCCGTAGGAATACATGCATCCAAGGTAAATAATCCATATCTAACATATTCCAACTTATTAGAAAGCTTACACGGAGAGATCGGGAGGAAAACATTCAAAATCCGAAATTCTAGATTCAAGAATCATTTACCTTGATTTGATGTATCGGAGAGGATGAAATGATGATTAATCCGAATAATAAATTTGAAAATGTTGATAGGTGGATGCAGCTCAAAGATATCTCTCCAAAACGTCCAAAATCGCCCAAAACCATCGAAGGAATGAAGTGAAATGAAAAAATGACGAATCTGGACTAGGCTGTCCAATTTAAACTGTTCCAGTTTAGCGCACGCTAAGCCCTGATATTTAGCGTGCGCTAGCGAGTTAACCGGAAACTCGAGTGAGCTCTGACTGCCCCGTTAGCATACGCTACGAACTTGGTAGCGTGCGCAAACACTTCCCAATAGCGTGCGTTAACCCAAAATGTTAGCGTGCACTAACTGAATATCTGATGCCCAGTAATTGAAGTCCAGAACCTTCTATCCTCTGACCTGCTCGCGATAGTGTGCGCTACACCCAAAACTCAGCATGCGCTACTACACCATTAGCATACGCTAATATATACTCATAGCGTGCGCTATGAATTATTCCAATTTAGTCCAGTACCCACTGGACTCTGCTTGATCGACCTTAGCGCGCGCTACACCGATTGCATAGCGTGCGCTACACCAAACTACTAGCGACCATAGCGTGCGCTAATGCTGAGAGGTATCGTGCGCTACCTGTACCACCCCGAGATATTTGGAATAATTACAGCGCCGTAAACCCTTTAAGTAAGGATTTACAAAGCTAATTAAAAGAAATGTAAATATAATCCAACAGTACCACTGAAGTTCAAAATACAGAACCGGTTCAACTGATCCATTGAGTTAATTAATACAACCATATCGAAATGACATTATTAAAACACACGTACTCGAGTACTGAAAGTGAACCAAGAAGACAAATCACAATAACAATAAACATCCTCCACATCACTGAGCCACTTCATCGTCATGTCGGTACTGTGGATGCTTCCCCGCTCCTCGGCTACCTGAACATCAAAACAAATATCCACCCCCGAAGGGGTTAGAAAAACGATGCTAGTACAAGTATCATAATACAAATTTCATCAATGCATCATAAAACATACAAAACGGACTTCCGTCATTGGAGTCCAACGATGCAAATCCTCATGATTCCATCAACACAATATAGGGTAATCCAACGATCCAGCACCCTCGGTATAGATCCCCATGATGATCCCGTCGGACCAACGCATGGTGGAAAACCCGTTCAACGATCCAGTGCCCTCGGCATAGATCCCCATGATGATCCCGTCGGACCAACACATGGTGGACATTCGATCCAGCGCCCTCAGCATAGATCCTCATGACCCCCTCAGATCATTTACAATATAAACCATGCAATCATGCATACATATATGCATTTCAATATGTTCATCAACACGAACAATTAATAACGAATACCACGAGAAATCAAAGAAATTAATCTCATACTCGACAACATGAACAAAACTATATGCATGATCAAAGTTCCAACATAAACCAAACTCAACATATGATACTTGCCTCGAAAATGGCAAGAATGAAATACTCCAACAAATGTCACGTGTCCGTAAGCCACCGCCCCTCGATCGACCCTTATGCAACGCTCGGACCTTGTTGAAAAGAAATAATAAAGAATTCATCTCATGTCGTACGAATGTCTAACAATCCGATCTACGGCCGAAAAGCTCTTAAAATAAAATCTGCCTGAGCTACTTAGCGTATGCTACGTATTGTACGTAACATGCGTTAAGCCTGCTCGTTAGCATATGTAAACGACAAAGTCTAGCGTACGCTAACTATGTACTGACAGTCCTCTCTGTTCAGCCGACTGACTCGCCTGATGACATAACGTACGTTACGTACCAAACGTAGCGTACGTTAACTTATGCCCGATAGCGCACGTTAATATACATATCTTAGCGTGTGCTAACCGTGCATGGCAGATCACTACTAGGCAGCAGACTTGATCTAATGGTGATGAAACTCATGAAATCTTCAGTGTTAATACAGGTCATCTCCATGCGTATCATGCTCATACGGTTTATGAATGATCTTATGGATTAAACGACTTCGAGATACAAGGATACGTATAATCATCATAACACCATAATTCATCTTGATCTTCAAGAAAATATCCCAAGTTCAATCCATTCTATTTCCAAAACGTATAATTCCATTATATAAATACATAAGAACTTGATAATCTCCATAAACTGGCCATAATCGGTATTGTAGTTACATGAATGCTTAGGAGTTCAAACACTAAAAAGTTCAATGGTCTATATGGTGAAGAAGTACCGAAATATCGAAAATATCCTTCTAACAACATGATGTTCGACTACGTACGAATTTAACTGACTAGATCATCTCAAAACATGTTCCAAAACATCCTTAAGAATGTTACTCCAGTTGGTGAAGAATCACCTACCTCAAAATAGTGAAGAACAAGGAGGAACTTGAAGAAATCCAACACCGAGAGCTTAAACACCAATCTCCAATGATCTACAATCTTCAAACTCGTACTAGGATGATGATATGAGAGGTTTAGGATGGAGCAAGTAACTCTCTAAGTTTTAGAAATCGAGTTTGGGAAGTGATGGCATCTGAAAAATGAAAAAGGGTGCTGTCCTATATATAGAAAATGGTTATTAGCGCGCGCTAGTCCATATCCATAGCGTGCGCTAACAGCCATGCAGTATACTGACCTCACTGTACTCAACATTTAGTGTGCGCTATCCCCATACCAGTAGCGTGCGCTAACAGTGTTGACTCGAATTTTCCCAAAAGCTGTCCAGGTTCATCCCGACATGTTCCGACCAAGATCCGCGGCAGATTTCACCTACCACCCCGTCTTAATCAAGTTGACTACGTATAGCGCGCGCTAATGTAAATGCACAACGTGCGCTACGAAGCCAAATTAGCGTACGCTATGCTTAGTCGATAGCGTGCGCTACATGTGCAAAAATCACAATTTTGAACACATTCATGAAATCATACGCTCAAAAACACCGGATCATGAAATACGGAGAATAATACTCAGATCAAAATGAAACAAATACAATATCACAAGGTTTAAATACACATCAGAAATCTCCGGTATTACATCCTCTCTCCCTAAAAAGAAGTTTCGTCCCGAAACTTAAGATGAAAAAAACCCTGGATACCTAGTCTTCATACTGTCCACCGTTTCCCATGTGGCCTCTTCAACTCCGTGTCGTGACTATTGCACTTTAACTAAGGGTATTGGTTTATTCCTCAATTGTTTGATCCGACTCTCAAGTATCTTGATTGGTCTCTCTTCGAAGGTGCCGTCATTAGCTATCTCGATCTCGTCGAAATAAATAATATGACTGGGATCTAGTACATACTTCTGCAATTGGGATACGTGAAACACATTGTGAACGTGACTCAGCGATGGCGGCAAGGACACCCTGTATGCTAAATCTCCAACTCTCTCGAGGATCTCAAATGGTCCGATATATCTCGGACTTAGCTTACCTTTCCTCCCAAAATGGAAAATTCCCCGAGTAGGAGATGCCTTCAACAGTACGTGGTCCCCAATCTCAAACTCTAGTGGGCGACGGCGCACATCAGCATAAGACTTCTGTCGACTCTGGGCAGTCAACAGTCTTTCCCGAATCAAAGTTATCTTCTCCTGAGTCTGGACTATAAATTCCGGCTCCGTCCCGATCAAGTCCGAAGAATCATCCCAGCACAGGGGTGATCGACATCTTCTCCCGTACAAAGCTTCAAATGGTGCCATCTTAATAGAATCATGCCAACTATTGTTATATGTGAATTTAATCAACGGCAAGTGAACTTCCCAATCAGTTGACCAATCCAAGGCACAAGCTCTGAGCATGTCTTCTACTGTCTGAATAGTCCTTTCGGACTGACCGTCCGTCTGAGGATGATAAGCCGTGCTAAAGTTCAGCTCGGTCCCCAAAGCCCTGTGAACTACCTTCCAGAAGTGCCACACGAAGCGACCATCTCGATATGAAGTAATGGTCTTCGGCGTCCCATCACTACACCATAGATTTCATACAACAACGTGTAAAATACGTTGCAATATGCCCTAAATTCATTGCAATAGGGCCTATTGCAACGATTATGCAAAAATCAAGCGTGCACTTTGCTCTGGTTGCCATAGGGCCCTTAAGGCAACAAATTTGGTACCATATTGCAATGGCATATTATCGTTGCAAATATAGTATATGGCAACGATTTAACGGCTATAGCAACATGTTTAACACCATTGCAATATCTTGGACTACCTATGGCAATATTTTTTTGCAACGATTTTTTTGTGTTAATTGTTGCAATATATGGATTCAGGCAACCCTAAGGCAACATATATATGCCCAATTGCAACGTATTTAGAATCAAATGCAATCTAATTTTATTAATGAATATGACATATATGGCAACATTTAAGCTTCTATTGCAATGCTAAATAAAAAAACTGGCATGACCATTAAATTTATTTCAATTGGTATATCGTAACATCAATCCAACCGAGCAATATTACTGTTGTTCCAACATTAATAAATTCACTCAGACTAAGTTTAGGAAAATGACCAAGTTGAAGCAAAATAACTAAGTTCAAGTGACACACAATCTAACGTAGTAATACATAGACCAAATTCTTAGTTAAACATTATATAAACATGAGTCATGGCTCTTCTTCCTCTTCCTCTTCCTCTTCCTCTTCATCTTCATCTTCATCTTCATCTTCATCTTCATCTTCATCTATCTTCATCTTCATCTTCATCTTCATATTCATCCGTCTCTTCCTATTACAATACAACACATCACAAAGTACTAAGTGAATACCGAATAAGACATTCACAAAGAGATTAGCATGAAAGGACAATAGAAATAGAATTCAACTTACAAGTACTTACGTCGTTTGTCCAACCACCAAACCAGCGACTTTTGAACTGTTCGTTAACTATATTTGGTAGACTATTATCTTTACCTGTCAAGATAATATGAGTAAACTTTTGCAATCAGATTAATATCTCTTACAAAAAATGAAAGAGTGGGACTTCAAAGTACAAAGAATAAATAAACTATACACAACCTGGGCAACTCGTAGTTGGGGAAGAATTCACATTAGTTTCATGTAAATTGTTTTCTGCTGCTGTTGCATCGACTCTCTGCAGGTTTAACGTAACATTATCAATAAGTAGTACAAAAACTAAAAAAGATGTAAATTCTCAATAAACACTTGCATATCATATTTATGTACCACTTAAATCCTAAAGAGAAGGGAAATTTTTAGGCATAATGATATCGGAGATAAACACTAACATAGGTCATAATGATATAAGTTAAGGGTTCAACCATCTGATATAATTTTTGATAAGTAGCAGGAGCGATTTAGGCTCGTCTACAGGCGAAGGGACAGATTAGAGGCTGCGGGCAAATATCCACGGGAGGATTTCAATGCATCGACTCAAAGCTATCAAATTGTAAGTACAGCCCAAAGACAAATTCCAGACCCTGTACATTACTAGATAAATCACCAACTCAACCCAAGACAATAAGGCATCACGTAATAAAAACACTGATAGCAACAAGTAAACATTCTTAACTATACACACTATCATAAGAGAGGGGTATTTAGTGGATAATATGTTAGTTTCAATCAAAACAATTTTCTCTTTAGGGCAATTTCAGCACGAGCTACCTTCAATTCTGCAGCAGCTGGTTGATAAATAGGGTCTGGAATTTTTGTCTGATGAACACGACACGACAAGCAATTTAGTTGAAAACCTCATTACTCGCCAGATGTTAGGACAAACGCAACTTAGAAACTGAAGATAGAATCATCGAATCATGACAAGAAAAACAAAATCAAAAAGGATAAATTTCATCTCAAAGTACCATTAAGAAAAAGAGCAAGAAACATAGGAACCCTAATTAAGAACACAAAAATAGAGCAATATAAGAAGAAGGAAGAAGCATCGGGCATGTAACAAACTCGATTCGAAACTACAAAAAAACAAAAAGGATTTCGGATCGATGATTTACCTTTATCGAGCTTTAATCTTCTTTGAGCTTGATTTACCCTCTTCGAGCTTGATTATTCGAGTTGAATTTTGTCTGCGTGTGTTTGTGTTGTGTTGTGCCGTGTGGGTTATGTCCGTGTGGGTTGTGGCTTTTTTTTTTGTTTTTTCTTTTGTTATTTTTTGTAAGCCCGGGAAGAAATCCCGCTCACATTTTACAAGCCCGCCAACATTTGCCCCCAAAATGAATAGATACTGCAACGATTTTAAAACAGTATTGCAATAGAATGCATGTTTTTAACTTTCTTAGATTTTTTCAATGGAATTGCAATGCTTTTCGAAAGCATTGCAATTTATGTGATTTGGTTTCTCAATGTCAATGGTTTTTAACAATTTTTTAGAAATGTGGTTGCAATAGGTAATCTATGTTGTAGTGCATGCAATCTGACTACCTCTGCAATAAATACTCGTGCCAATTTCTTGGGTCCCCACATGTCTTTAATTCCTAAGAAATGAGCCGACTTGGTTAGTCGATCAACTACAACCCAAATCATGTTCATTCCCGTCTTGGTCCTTGGCATACTGGTGATGAAATCCATCGAGATATCCTCCCACTTCCACTCAGGGATCGGAAGTGGCTTCAAAATTCCGGCAGGTCGCTGATGTTCAATCTTAACCTCCTGACAAGTCAAACACTTTGAAACGTATTCTGCTACGTCCTTCTTCATATTTCCCCACCAGAAGTTTTGTTTTGGATCCTTATACATCTTACTGCTGCCCGGGTGAATAGAATAGGGCGCGCTGTGAGCTTCCTTCAGAATTGTCTGTCTCAAAACCTCATCATCGGGAATGCAAAGTCGACTCTGAAATCTCAGAATTCCATCACCCTGTATCACGAATCATGGGGCCTTCCCTTAGTTCACTTAGTCACATAATCGAAGAATCAGAGAATCATTCAACTGCTTAGATTTGATTTCTTCAACCAACGATGAAGTTAGTTCCATCACACACAATTGCCCTTGGACTCCTTGCAACCACACTTCAATTCCTTCACAGATTAGTTCTTGTTGAATGTTGGTTTGGGACGTAAGCGCTTCCAACACTCGAAGTGAAACAGTTGTATGGCTCAGTGCATCAGCTACTACGTTTGCTTTACCCGGATGATAGAGGATTTCCAAGTCATAATCCTTAATCAATTCCAGCTACCTTCTCTGCCTCATGTTTAATTCCTTCTGACTGAAAATATACTTTAGGCTCTTATGATCTGTAAAGATCTGACAATGAGTGCCGTATAAATAACGTCGCCAAATTTTCAAAGCAAAGACCACAGCTGCTAACTCCAGATCATGAGTCGGGTAATTAACTTCGTACGGTTTCAACTGTCGAGAGGCATAGGCAATCACCTTATCCTTTTGCATCAATACACATCCTAGACCCTGATTTGAAGCGTCGCTGTATACCATGAATCCATCAATTCCATCTGGTAACGCTAGTATGGGCGCTATCGTCAGTCTTCTCTTAAGGTCATCAAAACCCTCCTGGTATTTCTCATTCCACATGAATTTTTGGGTTTTCTGTAACAGCTGAGTAAGTGGACGAATGATTTTGGAAAATCCTTCTACAAAACGGCGATAATATCCAGCAAGTCCCAAGAAACTCCGGACTTCTTTCACATTATTAGGAGATTCCCATTCCAAGATTGCCTCGACATTATTCGGGTCCACCTGAACTCCGTCAGCTGATATTACATGCCCAAGGAAGGTCACCTCTTTAAGCCAGAATTCGCATTTAGAAAGTTTCGCATAGAGATATTCCTTTCTCAAAGTGCTCAAAACGATACGCAAATGCTCTGCATGTTCCTCTGTGTCTTTCGAATAGATCAAGATGTCATCGATGAAGACTACCACAAATTTATCCAAGTATTCTAAGAATACCCGATTCATCAATTGCATAAACACCACAGGAGCATTGGTAAGTCCAAATGGCATCACTACGAATTCATAATGCCTGTACCGGGATCTGAAAGCAGATTTCGGTATATCCAATTCCTTAATTCTCAACTGGTGGTATCCTGATCGTAAGTCAATCTTCGAGAATACCCTTGCCCCTTGCAGTTGATCAAACAAATCATCGATCCGAGGTATATGATACTTGTTCTTGATCGTCACCTTATTTAGCTCCCTGTAATCAATACATAATCGAAGGGATCCATCTTTCTTCCAGAAAAAAGAGAACGCGCGCTCCCCAAGGAGAAACGCTAGGTTGAATGTAACCCTTCTGCAATAATTCCTCAAGCTGTTTCTTTAATTCATACATCTCGGTTGGCGCCATACGGTATGGTGCCCTAGAAATAGGAGCGGCTCCAGGCTCTAATTCGATAGTGAACTCCACTTCTCTCTGCGGAGGTAACCCAGGTAGTTCATCAGGGAATACATCTGAGAATTCATTCAGAACTGGAATAGATTAGAGCTCTACTCCTCCTTATTTCCTCATGGCATAGCACCAAAATCCGTGACAACCGTGCTTCAGTAATTTCACCGCTTTCATAGCCTTGATCAATTTTCCCGAGCTTCCCGGTCTCCACCCTTTGACTAAATGTTCAGATCCATCATCGGTAATGATAGAAATGACTCTCTTTCGGTAATTCAAAATAACTCCATAAAGGTTGAGCCAATCGTCTCCGAGAATTAGATCGTCACCATGGTTGTCGACTATAATAAGATTTGATGGCCAATCTCTCCCTCCTATAGACACTGGAAAATCTCTAGTTTCTAGGGTTCCCCAAGTTTCTCTCCGCTCGGTAACCCCACAACATAAGGTTCACAATCATACAAGCACGAGATTTTCAAACGATTAACACATTTCCAAGATATGAAAGAATGCGTAGCTCCTGAATCGAATAAGACACTAACTGGTTGCAAAAGGATCTGAATCGTACCTGATGCAACAGCCGTGTTCTGATCGTCTGACTTCTTCATCTCGTAAATACGCGGAGGAACGGACCCAGCGCTGGATGCCTCTCTTTTCCCAACATTCTGCTGCTGGAAACCACTTTGTTGCGTCTGGTTTACACTAGTGTCCTTCGGAACTGGTGCAGGAGTGCGAGTACCAAAAGACCAAGTCGCATTTCCACAAAATGTTGCGCGATGTCCTTCCTGTCCACACTTGAAACAGGTCATAGCAGGTGCGAAACAATCACGTCGAACATGCCCCGTTTTGCCACAGTTATAACATTTCTTCCCTGTGTCTGAAACAGTTGGTGCTTCCCGGAACTTCTTTCCACCTCGAGAAGGATGCGGAGGCCTCCTGGATGAATGAAATGAGGACTGGCCCCTGCGGGGCCCACTACTCTTATTCTCTGTGAAGTTACCAGACACTTTCTGCTTCTTTGCTTTCGTTGACTTTTCTATTGCCGCCTCTTTCATATCATAGGCCAGTGCTTTGTCCTGATACTGTCGCAAGGTGGTACATTCAAATCCGGACATATACGTCTGAATTTCCAGCTTCATCCGCATGTCGAAATGGAAAATCCTCGTCACCTAGGTCCTGACCAAGTGGCGCACATAAGTCAGCTGGTGATTAAAAGTCTTAATCACGTCTATCACAGATGCCTCTAAATTTTGTGGTGAGAAAAACTCCCGGACTCGGGCCTCTTTAACTGGGCGAGGACAATATTGTGCTTTCATCATTAATTTGAACTCCATCCAGTCAGCATTATGATTCTCAGGTCGAATGGCCTCCCACCAGTCAAAAGCCTCCCCAGTCAGGAGATACTGGGCTATCGGAACCTTTCGGTCGTCAGGGCAGTTAATCCCTGCAAAGATCTTTTCTAACTCCTTCAGCCAGTGATCCCAAGTAATTATCTCAGCAGAACCGTCACATTTTGGAGGGTGCAATTTGACCACCTCAGTAAGCCATTTGTCCCCCCGATTATCCTCGTTATGCTGCTGTCCCAATGCCGTCTGCATGCGATCAACAACCTGAGCAAACTGGTTTATCTGAGCAACCACCTGTTGAAGCACTCCCGGCACGTTAGGATATACATTATTATTTGTTGATCCCTGATGTCCTCCAGAATGGGAATCGGTTCGACTAGCAGATAATTCTGGGGTAGACGCCGAATCCTCCTGTCTCGCATTACCACGTCCGCGTCCACGACCGCGTCCACGTCCACGTCCTCCCCTCAACATACTGTAAACACAATTACTCAATATCCAGGGCAAAATTTTCAAAAATAAAGCCCGTCAATATTCACAAAACAAAAATTAAGTAAAACAGTAGTATAAGAGATTAAGAGACTTACAACCATGGTCCACATGACGAAGCTAGCTGAACAGTGATCTTACGAACAACTCGTAAATCAAATAACGTAAACAGACCCAACTAAAACCCGACTTCCAATATATCCATGAATCTTAGCTCCGATACCATATTCTGTAACACCCCGAGATATTCGGAATAATTACAGCGCCGTAAACCCTTTAAGTAAGGATTTACAAGGCTAATTAAAAGAAATGTAAATATAATCCAACAGTACCACTGAAGTTCAAAATACAGAACCGGTTCAACTGATCCATTGAGTTAATTAATACAACCATATCGAAATGACATTATTAAAACACACGTACTCGAGTACTGAAAGTGAACCAAGAAGACAAATCACAATAACAATAAACATCCTCCACATCACTGAGCCACTTCATCGTCATGTCGGTACTGTGGCTGCTTCCCCGCTCCTCGGCTACCTGAACATCAAAACAAATGTCCACCCCCGAAGGGGTTAGCAAAATGATGCTAGTACAAGTATCACAATACAAATTTCATCAATGCATCATAAAACATACAAAACGGACTTCCGTCATTGGAGTCTAATGATGCAAATCCTCATGATTCCATCAACACAATACAGGGTAATCCAACGATCCAGTGCCCTCGGTATAGATCCCCATGATGATCCCGTCGGACCAACGCATTGTGGAAAACCCGTCCAAAGATCCAGCGCCCTCAGCATAGATCCCCATGATGATCCCGCGGACCAACACATGGTGGACATTCGATCCAGCGCCCTCAGCATAGATCCTCATGACCCCCTCGGATCATTTACAATATAAACCATGCAATCATGCATATATATATGCATTTCAATATGTTCAACAACACGAACAATTAATAACGAATACCACGAGAAATAAAAGAAATTAATCTCATACTCGACAACATGAACAAAACTATATGCATGATCAAAGTTCCAACATAAACCAAACTCAACATATGATACTTGCCTCGAAAATGGCAAGAATGAAATACGTCAACAAATGTCACGCGTACGTAAGCCACCGCCCCTCGATCGACCCCTATGCAAGGCTCGGACCTTGTTCAAAAGAAATAATAAAGAATTCATCTCATGTCGTATGATTGTCTAACAATCCGATATACGGCCGAAAAGCTCTTAAAATAAAATCTGCCTGAGCTACTTAGCGTACGCTACGTATTATACGTAACGTGCGTTAAGCCTGCTCGTTAGCATACATAAACGACGAAGTCTAGCATACACTAAGTATGTACTGACAGTCCTCTCTAATCAGCCGACTGACTCGCCTGATGACATAACATACGTTACGTACCAAATGTAACGTACGTTAATTTATGCCCGATAGCGCACGTTAATCTACATATCTTAGCGTGCGCTAACCGTGCATGGCAGCTCACTACTGGGCAACAGACTTGATCTAATGGTGATGAAACTCATGAAATCTTCAGTGTTAATACAGGTCATCTCCATGCGTATCATGCTCATAAGGTTTATGAATGATCTTACGGATTAAACGACTTCGAGATACAAGGATACGTATAATCATCACAACACCATAATTCATCTTGATCTTCAAGAAAATATCCCAAGTTCAATCCATTCTATGTCCAAAACGTATAATTCCATTATGTAAATTCATCAGAAATTGATAATCTCCATAAACTGGCCATAATCGGTTTTGTAGTTACATGAATGCTTAGGAGTTCAAACACTAAAAGGTTCAATGGTCTATACGGTGAAGAAGTATTGAAACATCGAAAATATCCTTCTAACAACATGATGTTCGACTACGTACGAATTTAACTGAGATAATCTCAAAACATGTTCCAAAACATCCTTATGAATGTTACTCCAGTTGGTGAAGAATCACCGACCTCAAAATAGTGAAGAACAAGGAGGAACTTGAAGAAATCCAACACCGAGAGCTTGAACACCAATCTCCAATGATCTACAATATTCAAACTCGTGCTAGGATGATGATATGAGAGGTTTAGGATGGAGGAAGTAACTCTCTAAGTTTCAGAAATCGAGTTTGGGAAGTGATGGCATCTGAAAAATGAAAAAGGGTGCTGTCCTATATATAGAAAATGGTTATTAGCGCGCACTAGTCCATATCCATAGCGTGCGCTAACGGCCATGCAGTCTACTGACCTCACTGTACTCGACATTTAGCGTGCGCTATCCCCATACCAGTAGCGTGCGCTAACAGCATTGACTCGGCTTTTCCCAAAAGCCGTCCAGGTTCATCCCGACATGTTCCGACCAAGATCTGCGGCTGATCTCACCTACCACCCTGTCTTAATCAAGTTGACTACGTATAGCGTGTGCTAATGTAAATGCACAACATGCGCTACGAACCCAAATTAGCATATGCTACGCTTAGTCGATAGCGTGCACTACATGTGCAAAAATCACAATTTTGAACACATTCATGAAATCATACGCTCAACAACACTGGATCATGAAATACGGAGAATAATACTCAGATCAAAATGCAACAAATACAATATCACAAGGTTCAAATACACATCAGAAATCTCGGGTATTACACTACCCGTACTCAATTAGGGCGCGCTAAGGAGGGTACGTAGCATGCGCTACTCCTCACACATAGCCCACTACAAAGATGACAATGATGATACGCTTGGACCGACTCTCCAACCAGGTTGAAAGACGAATAATAATTGATACACGATGCAAATTACTCTGAACGGTGAATACAATGAATGAATATGAATGATAAATGATTAATAATGAGTGAAAATTACTGAGTGACAATTACTGAATGATAATTACTGAATTACATCCGGGTATTACAATAGGTGTAGATATTTCCTTGCATCCTTCCATCTTGAATTTCTTTAACAGCTCGTTGCCGTAATTTGCTTGATGAATAAATATTTTGTCTTCGAGTTGCTTTATCTGAAGGATAAGAAATAATTTAATTCCCCTGTCATGCTCATTTCAAATTCTCCTTACATAAGATTTGTAAATTCTCTGGACAGAGAATTGTTAATAGCATCAAATACAATATCATTGACATATATTGGAAAATAAGCATATCATTATCAAAATTTCGACAAAGAGAGTATTATCTACATGTCCTCTATTATATCTGTTAAAATAAAAAGTACCTAACCTTTCATACCATGCTCTCGGTGCTTGTCTTAATCCATAGAGATTTATTTAGCTTGTACATGTGGTCCAGATGATCATAATACTCAAAGCCCGGTGAATGCTTGACAATGACTTCTTATTGCAAAACTCCATTCGGAAAGGTGCTTTTCACATCCATTTGGTGAAGTTTGATCTTTTTATATGAAGCAGACGCATGTAGAAGATGAATCACCCCAAGACTAGAAACCAATTCAAAGGTGCCCTCATAATCTAGTCCTTCCCCCTAGTTGTATCCTTGAGCAACTAATTTAGATTTTTTTTTGATCGAGAGACCGTTATCATCATTCTTCACTTTGTGAACCCATTTAATTTTGATGGTGGTTTTTTCCTTCGGCGCAGGAACCAATACCCATACTTTATTTCTTTTGAATTGGTTAACCTCATCTTGCGTAGCAATGATCCAACTTTTATCTTTATTGCTTCGTCAAGATTCTTTGGTTTAATGAGAGAAATAAATGCATAATTATTTAGAAAATCATTTATATTTCTCCTTGTTCGTACAACTTCACCAATATTACCGAAAAATTGTTGTTTTGGATGACCTTTCACATTTGCCCATTCTTTAAGAAGCGTATATGGAGTTTCTTCAATTTTTTCAGGATTTATCTCAAGTTTCTCTGATTCTTTTGATATTTAGAAACTTCATTTGCTGGTGTCATACCTGCATCATCATCAAACACACCCTTTCTCGGGGTGAAACCGTATCATCAAATTTTACATGAATATACTCTTCTACTTCACCTCTTCTACAGTTAGAAGCTCGATGACTTTATTTAACGAATATCCGAGAATATACCAATATCATATTTAGAATCAAGTTTACGCAAATTATATTTACCATTATTGTGAATAAAGACTTTACAACCAAATAGATGAAAAGAAGATAGATTGTGCTTTTTACCTTTAAAAATTTCATAGGGCATCATCATCTTGTTAATCCGAAAGTTAACGGCTTCAGCCTAAAAATATATTGCAAGTACGTATTCTTTCTATATTTTACGGCATATTTATTCCAAGGTGCGATTTTCCTCTCGACAACTCTATTTTGTTGAGGTGTCTGGGGTGCTGAAAACTTATGTCGAATGCCATATTTGTCACACAACGTTCTTCAAAGACAATTGAATCATATTCTCCACCATGGTCACTTCTAATGGCGATAATTGGTAAATTCTTTTCTTTCTGTGTTAGTTTGCACCACCTAACAAATTCGTTAAATGCATCATTTTTATTTACTGAAAATTTCACCCATGTAAATCTGGAAAATTTATCAACATAAATTAAAGTATAGAGTTTACCGCTCAAACTAAGATGACGAGATGATCCTATTAAATCCATACGAATTGATTCGAGAATTCGGCTAGTGGAAGTTTCCATTTTGGTTTAAATGATCCTATCGGATGTTTACCTTCAATACAAGCTTTACATATGTGATCTTTTCAAAAGTTTAATTTTAGTAGACTACGAACAATATCATGTTTAGCTGATAAAGGTAGAGAGCTGTATCCCAATTTTTGATGCCAAATTAACATTTTCATCGTACGAAAATAAATATTTTTTTATGAAAAGATGATTCATCTTGCAATCACATTATAAATATTGCCGTACTTTAGTCCAATTAAATTTATTTTATCTTTTCTCATTGCATTACAATGAGTTTTCAAAAATTAATTTTAGTCTACTATCACATAATTGAGAAACACTAAGTTGATTATGAAATAGATGTTAGGAATATATTTAAGATTTTTGATGATGTCATTTTTGTATACTAATTTTAATTCAAATATATATTCTAAGTACTTGGCAATGTAACGAAAAACCAAATGAGTATCTTCCATAGGCCTTTAAAATTTAAGCTAAGTCTTGATCAGCTAGATTCTAACAGCTAAGTGCTGATCAGTCTGATTCGTACAACTAAGTGCAGAAAAGCTATGAACAAACTGGGAAACCCACAAAAGCTTGCGCCGTGGGTTATCCCTCACCAGCAGGGCTTGAGATAAATATGAAATCGTACCTTCCGACAGTTGAGTATGAAGACAGCATAGTATATCCATCCGATATAGCCAAGCCAAGTAATCAGCCAGGTATGACCAAGCCAAGAACATCAGTTGGGTATCAGCGATGACAAGTCATTAGCCGGGTATGACCAAGCCAAGCCTGTCAGCCCTGTATACACGGAATGTTTAATACTTAGAAAATTATCAAGTATCAATAAATTGTGTCAAATTATCACGTATCAATCAATTGTGTCCATGTCAGCAAACATTGAAAACTAAAAATATATGAAAAGTCACATGCAGACGTGAATAAAACAATAAGTAGACATATTGAAGGATTCACGCAAGTTAGGAATAAAATATTCCTCTAGATTCGTGCCTAGGTGATATTCTTCATTTGAGAAATCAAATAATGCGGCACATACAATTTACATCTTCAAATGGGTAGATTTGAAGAAAGTGACACAAGCCTTGTAAAGAGATAATGATAAACAAAGACGCCGCTCTCTAACGGACCAATTTGTTTAAAAGATGCAGTGGCTATGAAGAGCTCTAGAATCGTACTACAAACATCTGAAGAGCTGGTGAGCATAAGTACGATGCTATTAACATTTACAAAGCGATTAATCTAGCAAAGAAATACACTCAACATACTAAGCATCTGAAGAGCTGAGATCAAAGATACAAGTTAAAGAAGCTCATAGAACTTGAAGAAAACAAAACTCGTCATTAAAATTTGAGTAGGGTTTTGAACAAATTAATTTTGATGATGCATTCTATCAAAACATTTAAAACATCAAGACTTAGTCAGACAACAAACGGAACAAACAAACGACGTGTATTTCATCAAAGACCAAAATTCTTCAAGACAATGTTTCTAGCGCACTCTAAACATCTATGTTAGTGCATGCTACTAAAGGATACTTGGTTACTACTTTGACACATGTAATGCATGCTACATTCCCTCCAATATTTTAATACATGAGTAGCGCACGCTACATATACATATAGCGCACGCTACCTACTACTCAGCAAAGACAGAAAGATCTACCAATCACAGTTAGCGTAGGCTACCAGGACATGCAACATAAACAACCAAGAGAGTAGAATGAAGATTTCAAGGAAATCAAAATATCGCACGCTACGGCTTGGCTAGTGCACAATACATATTAGTTCGTTCAAAGACAATGCGTTATAGAAATCAAACAAAGAAGCAAGCAACACACATTACTCTATCCATTAGCACACACTAATCTACAAGGCAGACTACTTCAGGGAAATGACGCATGCTACGATACGAAGATAGTGCATGCAAGATGAAGAATTGTCAAGTTGATTCACTAACAGTTACCACATGTTAACTGATATATACATAGCGCACGCTAAAGTCAAATTTCAGATGACGGTTGCACTACTTTCGGAATGCGTAAATCACGTATATTGTCAAAGATCTGGAAATCTAATGTGCACTCGTCAGCGCACGCTAAAGAGTACACTAACGCACGCTAAAGTTCAAATCGTTATCGGTGGAAGATATTTGTCAATACAACTACCACATTTGACTGAAGATAGCGCATGCTAAATGAAGTCTTTGCACACGCTAATATCACCATGCAGTAACGGCTAATAAGCACTCGAGGCCTAAAAATACCAAACCATTTGGTATGGATGATACACACAATTTCAGGCAAACATATACAAACGAGCTCTGATTATTTGCTATCTATTCGCTATTTAGTTGTGATAAGAAAGATACGAGTGTCGTTCATATATACTTCGTACCTTTTTTGATTGGTGTGTTTGAGGGTTGCATCACTCATTCACAAGCTTGAGAGAAACGAATCAAGAGTTTTAATCTATTGTTATTAGGATCGTTGGTCCGGCATTATTCGGATTACATTGTGACGATCGTAAGTGAGGATTATATAGTTCCAATAGAACACTAGAGAGAAAATTATTACTGAGTGTTTGATTGTGCTTGGACCAATCAAAGTCAATTTGTGTAACGGTTGTGCCCGGACCTATAGAGGATGAGGCAAAATTGAGTGTGGTTTTTCTAAAGCCAATAGAAAAAGAAACGCAAAGATGATGTAAGCGATTTGCTGAATCTCTATAAATATTGGTGTCTCTTACTTTCAGTATTTTTGTTTATCACTAACGAAGAAAATATAGATTTTATTAACCCTAATATTCAACCCCCTTCTAGTGGAATTATTAACTCTCCTGTTCGTATTGGAGGGTCTCTTTTTTATTAGTTTAACCACCTAAGAGAAAAATATCCACAAATGGCTCTCCAAGCTCAAACTGAAGGTAATGCTCTCAACCGTCTACCTTTCTTTGATGGCTCAAACTTTATGACATGAAAAAACAAGATGGCTATCGTCATCCAAGCTGATGACATCGAGATATGGAAGGTCATTGATCTTGGTCCTAAACTTGCCAAGAAACAAGACGGGTCATTAAAGAGTTCGATACATATAATAACAATGAATGGAGAAACATGCACATCAATTCTCATGATACTCAACTATTATATTGTGCTCTAAATCCTGAATAACTTAATCGCATTTTTCCATATGAAAGTGCTAAAAAATATAAAGATTCTTGAAGTTACTCATGTGTAACATCCCCAGATCGAACCGGGAATATTACACACCGCAGACCCTCTCCGCGAGGATCCACCAGGCTAGACATCTAAACAACACATTACATTACCTACCGACGAATCAAAAAAATGAACCAATACACCGATTTGGTCTTTCGACACCGACTTACAAATAAAAATACATAAACTCATCCAGACTCATACCCACGCAAGGGTAAAATACTTGCAACAACGAACAATAAGACAGCGGAAAAGACAATACAATGGACTCCGACTAACTGAACCCAAAACTGGCCTTCGTGTGATTAGTATCATTCGTCTTTCATCATCCCTCGTGCCGATCCTGTGTCTTGCTCCCGAAAACCTGCATGTACCTGGACACAATACAGATATCCACCCCTCGATTACTCGGGGGTTAGCAAAACTCCACTGTTTCGCTAGTGCAAGTATAAAGTGCAAATACGAGCCATACACAACACATTCCGAGAATACAACGAAAGACTTCCCGAGGTATATTTAGTTAAAAATAGTTCAAGTCTTGAAAGTAGAAACGAAGTAAGTAAGCACTTTGAAAACATTTCCAAATCTCGGGAGTTTTGAAAACATTAGAAATTGAAAAGTTCTTAATTCCTCAAAAATCATTTAGGGTCACAGCCCCAAAGTTCTTTTTTCCAAAATGCAAATCCGTTAACAAAACGTGGGGTCCACGACCCAACCATTACGGTCACAAAACACAGGGTCCACGACCCGATCATCCACTTCAATTCACTTACAAGTGCACATTACACATAACACATTAATCTTATGCCATTCTAGCCAAGCACCAAAACTCGATATATAATGTCTCTCGACCCCGAGCGCAAAACATTGTGATACTCCGGACAATATCACAATTAATCATCAAAACATCAACATCAATATCACAGAAACCACACTTGGTAACCCGTGGCCGTACCCATTAGTATCGGCCCCCAGAGGCCCCGTCGGACCATCCCCAGGTGGGAAACCACTTCCACGGCCGTACCCATTAGTATTGGCCCCCATAGGTCCCGTCGAACCGTCCCCAGGTGGAAGAACATCAACACACGCACCCAAGTTCACTTCCGTGGCCGTACCCATTAGTATCGGCCCCCAGAGGCCACATGCCATCCCCAGGTGGAAGAACAACAACACACGCACCCAAGTCCACTTCCGTGGCCGTACCCATTAGTATCGGCCCCCAGAGGCCACATGCCATCCCGAGGTGGAAGAGTAACAACTCAGATTATAAAACCACGACTCTCAAAGGTCAAACACACAAAATATATATAGTCGAGGTACCTTGCTAGAATGGCCAAATTATCCAACACGTACTCACGACCCAGAACTATATCAATTCACAAGGGAGCACAAGATCTCAACAGCACCGAACGACACAACCAATATCACAAAAACTCAATATATTCATCCATAACCACGGGACTCCAAGCACATAATTTGACAAGAGAATTACACTTTACATTTACCGACGCCATAATCATACATAATGACATCACACGAAAGTAAGGTGATCCTATACTCGAAACTAGCACACATAATCAACTAAGCATATTAATTCCCAACCCACACGGGTCACCTTTACGAAAACCATGATGGTAAATATACTGATTCTTTTGAAAAATGATTATAAATATTTATTTGGCACATATCGACATTTAGCAACCATTATATCCACAAAACACGTAATGTATGGGCAAGATACTTGCCTCGATAATCGATACCGGACACTCCTACAATCACGGCTCAGTCGGGACACCTCGAACGCCTATGATTCCCCGGCGAAGGAAAAGAATACACCCACGATCGAGAAGCTTGAAGAAAACGACGAACGGAAGGGTTCCGACTCGAGTTCTTCACAAGAATTCGACCCTATCAACATATAATCAATAAATCATTGATCATACGAAGAAGAATAATCGTGGAACGCCCGAAAACCCCTCTACGACATTCTACCGGACACCTTCAAGGCGTCGATCAAGAACTCGACCAAATCGACGAATCGATACGATCCAACCATGGAATAATAAAGGAAATGATATAATATATCTAAATAATCATCAATCCATCATAACCCTAAGTTAAATCGGATTAATCGGACGAAAACAACCAAAATACCCAAATTCCCCAAAACTAGATTTCTAGGAAATCTGACCTGATTCGGTAGATCGGAGGATGTTATAGGAGGGATGATTGATGATATGAGCCTCAAAACTTCATGGATTAATTGTATAACAACATTGCTCCAAGATTCCCACGCCTCCATCCGCGGAAGAGAAGAAAAAGAGTGAGAGAATGGGTGAAAAAAACGTCCGCAGGCCTTAAATAGGCCGACTGCCGGCCGGGTTACGTACGTAACCGGCCATGGCTTACGTACGTAACCGGCCATGGCCGAACACACTGCCTGGAAATGCCGGAAACGTTACGTACGTTACCGGCCAGGGCCTTACGTATGTAACCGGCTTTACGTACATAATGGCCGAGCACTACCATACGTTACTCGGCCAGGGCCGGCCTGGCTCGAGCATGCCCGGCCATGACTCGGCCGGGACCAACTCCGACGGCCCGAACGACCCCGAAACCCGAACCTGAGTACGAATCGAAGATACGGTTACGAAGTACTCGCAAAGACGAATCCGAGCACTAAGAGAACACACGATTCCGACCACCCGAAGGCTCGGAATTCGACAACGGAAGTAATTACCCAAAACTTTGGGAAATTACGAAAATGGCCCAAAACGTCCGAAAATCACGATACGCGATCGAAACACCAAACCAAAGCTCGCAACATGAATAATAACATTAAATGAAATTACGAGAAACTCGAAACAACAGTTTCGGACGAGATTCGCAAGAATCGAACTCAAGTGCGGAAAAGTCGCTAAATAGCTCGGAACTCAACAAAACGATACCGAAACGAACTCGGATGACAAAAAGTGCAGAATTAATCATTCTCGAAATGACGAAACGGTCATGAGCGAGTCGTCAAAACGGACTCCGGCCAAAGAGGAAATTTACCGGAAATCGAAAATTGCGGATATTACATTCTACCCTCCTTAAAAGAAGTTTCGTCCCGAAACTTAAAACAAGTAGGGAGAAGCAATATCCCGCCAGGAAAACTCAACGAGATACGCAAGGAAACGCGTAACTTACGCCCATCTCCGAAACGTTACAAGCAACGCAAAGGAATATACGGCGTGAAAACACGCTCCACGACGACCAACACGACGTCGCCGTTAGGGATATAACAAAACCAACAACTGACAAGCGTCATCAAATGGATAATACAATCAAGTCAATTATCCGAACAATCACAAAACACAATGGACGAAAATCAATATGATTGACCAACCCAACGGTACATCAATCAAAACGCGAGCCAATCGCTGAACAAATACTGAATTCCACCGCCCAAGGGTTGGAAGATCGAAAACGAGGCTAATTTTCCGAACTTGGAAAGGTCACAACGATATATAGATCAATTTGGGACAATATCAGAACTCGCTCGAGTGACAAAGGTGAGAAACAACACCAGGTCAGAAGCATCAACGAACACAGTCGAGTCGTTACGGTTGGACGAAACAGAAGAGAAAGAAATAAAAATGTGGGTATTACATCATATCACCTTTAAAAGAGGTTTCGTCCCGAAACCTAAACAACGAGAACGAAGTGCTGGAATAACAACCTTCCCGACCATATCCTCTTGGTCCACATCCGATCTTCATGGCCATTAGTATCGTGGTCACGACTGTATCCTCTGCCCATCGGCATACTAAGCGGATTCCCACTCAATACGTTTGCACGACTTCGCAAAATATTATACTAAAGTACCAACTCAGCATGACATATCACATAAGGTAACCAATAACAACTCGAAAAGAAAATCCACGAGGTATCCTTTTAAAGGAAATCTTTTGAAAATCCTTGGATTTGTATGGTATTTAAAATAAACTTTAAAAGTACTTTTGGTACCTCGGGTTGTTTCATCAAAACTTGTAAACAACATACTTTAACCGTCTCATTTGAAATCATTTGAAGTTATCATGCCCCTATGTATCATCATCACCGTTAACAACTAGCAAGTTAACCATGCAAGATCATCAAATCATTCTTACATACTCTAACATTTCCAAATCCGAGTTTGAACTTTACATCGAGTGAGATTTTTCATGTTTCACTATATATTTTTGAAAATAAAAATCGCATTGGTTTTTGAAATAAAATATTTTTATGGTGTGAAAGATTTTTGAAAATCATTCACTCGAATTATTTGAAAATACAACAATACGTTAAAAATTATTTTCGAAAATTCTCCCAACACTTCACAAACATCAACGACGGTAATATTTTACAAAATGTCTACATGTACTTTAAAAAAACTCTTTCAAATACCATCGAGGTTTTATTTGACAATCCAAGGCCGGCTTGCCAATTCCAAATAATTTTCAAAGTATACACGGAGCCGCCGATTAATCGAACCGTCAAAACTTTGTGAAGTTTCCAGGAAAGTGTTTTTGAACACACACAGCAGACATAATTTATCAATTCATCAAACACAATCAAATATCACTTAGCAATACGAAAAGTCTTAACACACATTCACGCACAACTGTTGTTATCACTAGACACCACGTAGAGAATACAACTACAGGTGATTGGCCGCAAAAGTTAGACCTGACGGCTATAATGAGGTTCCATAGCCTTTGCCCAGGTTGATTAGCGCGCGTTACAACCAAGATTAACGTGCGCTAAACACGCCACGTTAGCGCGCGTTAGGCTCGTATTAAGCCTGTGCTAACTGCTCTAATCACCAACACGATTGCAAACATATATGAGATAATACTAGACTCGAAGGTTACAAATAAGCAACAACATACGAGTCTAAATGTCATCGATTCACATAATTATAACATCTCACAAGCAACCATCAAAAGAAGATCATCCTACCAAAAATGAAAATTTTACTTCTCAATAAAGAGGACTATCTCAACACATACATACTAATGGACTCAACTTTCACGTTACTATTTTAATCATAAAACTGGCACCACTGCTCAACAACGAGAGCATCATCAATACACATCTTCTGACCAACATTCATGAAACTGAAAAGTTACAAACAAGAGTCACGTCTTGAGTATATTTTGAAGACCTTATTTGAGTTAAAAACTCGGGTTTTAAAAACTTATAGTATGAGATGAAAATGAAATATCGGTAGTTGAAGTCTCAAAAATTTTGACCTTGAGGTCAACATACAAAAATCGAAAATTTTCCTCCCTTGGAGAACATTTTAAAAATTTACGTGGCTCCCCGGAAGCCTTCGAAACTAAAAATTCCAAGGTTGTTGCTCTTGCAAGAAAAACAGTTCATACAAGGATACATTTGGCCATAACATTCTTCATTCTAGCACAAACCGGGAATTAACAAATATATGCCACTTACTCACGATGCACCTTCAAATACTACTACATAACACAGAATCATACAGGCTCGTATAGCTCGTGGTACAACATGTAGTAGGGAGACTTACATCCACAGACCGCACGAAGATGATGGCTGCACCCTGATACTAATCACGGCCGACATCCCAGACGACGCGTCGCGACATGATTCAGTCAGACAAAATCTGACAAAACAAGACTCAACAACACATAACTCGACCCGACAGCCTAGCTTTCCTCAACCTAAGCTCTGATACCATAATTGTAACATCCCCAGATCGAACCGGGAATATTACACGCCGCAGACCCTCTCCGCGAGGATCCACCAGGCTAGACATCTAAACAACACATTACATTATCTACCGACGAATCAAAACAACGAACCAATACACCGATTTGGTCTTTCGACACCGACTTACAAATAAAAATACATAAACTCATCCAGACTCATACCCACGCAAGGATAAAATACTTGCAACAACGAACAATAAGACAGCGGAAAAGACAATACAATGGACTCCGACTAACTGAACCCAAAACTGGCCTTCGTGTGATTAGTATCATTCGTCTTTCATCATCCCTCGTGCCGATCCTGTGTCTTGCTCCCGAAAACCTGCATGTACCTGGACACAATACAGATATCCACCCCCCGATTACTCGGGGATTAGCAAAACTCCACTGTTTTGCTAGTGCAAGTATAAAGTGCAAATACGAGCCATACACAACACATTCCGAGAATACAACGAAAGACTTCCCGAGGTATATTTAGTTAAAAATAGTTCAAGTCTTGAAAGTAGAAACGAAGTAAGTAAGCACTTTGAAAACATTTCCAAATCTCGGGAGTTTTGAAAACATTAGAAATTGAAAAGTTCTTAATTCCTCGAAAATCATTTAGGGTCACAGCCCCAAAGTTCTTTTTTCCAAAATGCAAATCCGTTAACAAAACGTGGGGTCCACGACCCAACCATTACGGTCACAAAACACAGGGTCCACGACCCGATCATCCACTTCAATTCACTTACAAGTGCACATTACACATAACACATTAATCTTATGCCATTCTAGCCAAGCACCAAAACTCGATATATAATGTCTCTCGACCCCGAGCGCAAAGCATTGTGATACTCCGGACAATATCACAATTAATCATCAAAACATCAACATCAATATCACAGAAACCACACTTGGTAACCCGTGGCCGTACCCATTAGTATCGGCCCCCGGAGGCCCCGTCGGACCATCCCCAGGTGGGAAACCACTTCCGAGGCCGTACCCATTAGTATCGGCCCCCAGAGGTCCCATCGAACCGTCCCCAGGTGGAAGAACATCAACACACGAACCCAAGTTCACTTCCGTGGCCGTACCCATTAGTATCGCCCCCCAGAGGCCACATGCCATCCCCAGGTGGAAGAACAACAACACACGCACCCAAGTCCACTTCCATGGCCGTACCCATTAGTATCGGCCCCCAGAGGCCACATGCCATCCCCAGGTGGAAGAGTAACAACTCAGATTACAAAACCACGACTCTCAAAGGTCAAACACACAAAATATATATAGTCGAGGTACCTTGCTAGAATGGCCAAATTATCCAACACGTACTCACGACCCAGAACTATATCAATTCACAAGGGAGCACAAGATCTCAACAGCACCGAACGACACAACCAATATCACAAAAACTCAATATATTCATCCATAACCACGGGACTCCAAGCACATAATTTGACAAGAGAATTACACTTTACATTTACCGACGCCATAATCATACATAATGACATCACACGAAAGTAAGGTGATCCTATACTCGAAACTAGCACAGATAATCAACAAAGCATATTAATTCCAGACCCACACGGGTCACCTTTACGAAAACCATGATGGTAGATATACCGATTCTTTTGAAAAATGATTATAAATATTTATTTGGCACATATCGACATTTAGCAACCATTATATCCACAAAACACGTAATGTATGGGCAAGATACTTGCCTCAATAATCGATACCGGATACTCCTACAATCACGGCTCAGTCGGGACACCTCGAACGCCTATGATTCCCCAACGAAGGAAAAGAATACACCCACGATCGAGAAGCTTGAAGAAAACGATGAACGGAAGGGTTCCGACTCGAGTTCTTCACAAGAATTCGACCCTATCAACATATAATCAATAAATCATCGATCATACGAAGAAGAATAATCGTGGAACGCCCGAAAACCCCTCTACGACATTCTACCGGACACCTTCAAGGCGTCGATCAAGAACTCGACCAAATCGACGAATCGATACGATCCAACCATGGAATAATAAAGGAAATGATATAATATATCTAAATAATCATCAATCCATCATAACCCTAAGTTAAATCGGATTAATCGGACGAAAAAAACCAAAATACCCAAATTCCCCAAAACTAGATTTCTAGGAAATCTGACCTGATTCGGTAGATCGGAGGATGTTATAGGAGGGATGATTGATGATATGAGCCTCAATACTTCATGGATTAATTGTATAACAACATTGCTCCAAGATTCCCACGCCTCCATCCACGGAATAGAAGAAAAAGAGTGAGAGAATGGGTGAAAAATACGTCCGCAGGCCTTAAATAGGCCGACTGCCGGTCGGGTTACGTACGTAACCGGCCATGGCTTACGTACGTAACCGGCCATGGCCGAACACACTGCCTGGAAATGCCGGAAACATTACGTACGTTACCGGCCAGGGCCTTACGTACGTAACCAGCTTTACATACGTAACGGCCGAGCACTACCGTACGTTACTCGGCCAGGGCCGGCCTGGCTCGAGCATGCCCGGCCATGACTCGGCCGGGACCAACTCCGACGGCCCGAACGACCCCGAAACCCGAACCTGAGTACGAATCGAAGATACGGTTACGAAGTACTCGCAAAGACGAATCCGAGCACTAAGAGAACACACGATTCCGACCACCCGAAGGCTCGGAATTCGGCAACGGAAGTAATTACCCAAAACTTTGGGAAATTACGAAAATGGCCCAAAACGTCCGAAAATCACGATACGCGATCGAAACACCAAACCAAAGCTCGCAACATGAATAATAACATTAAATGAAATTACGAGAAACTCGAAACAACAGTTTCGGACGAGATTCGCAAGAATCGAACTCAAGTGCGGAAAAGTCGCTAAAAAGCTCGGAACTCAACAAAACGATACCGAAACAAACTCGGATGACAAAAAGTGAAGAATTAATCATTCTCGAAATGACGAAACGGTCATGAGAGAGTCGTAAAAACGGACTCCGTCCGAAGAAGAAATTTACCGGAAATCGAAAATTGCGGATCCAAACCATGATCAAAATCGAAAATGACTCAGGTTAAAGAGACCAAAATCAACATGATCCTTCATGATTATTAATTATTCTCCATGAAATAGGATGAAACCATCACAATTATGAGGGATCGCTTCTCGGCTATAACCAATGGGCTTGCCTCATTTGGAAAACCTATTTGAAATAGTGATAAGGCCAAAAAGATTCTCTAGTCTTTACCTCGTGAATGGATGACACTGTTACGGCTATTATGGAGTCCAAAGATCGCAAGAAATTGGAATTTAGTGCCTTTATCAGATCACTTATTAATTACGAGATTGTGCTCAAATCTAGAGGATCCAAACCAAAGCTTCGTGAAAAAGTGGCTACTTTCAAAGTCGATAGCGACATTGAGGATGAAGGACAGAAAGATGAAGACGATGAGGAACTTGCCTTATATGCTCGAAATTTAAAGATATAAAAATCTTATCCAGAAAAGGTGAAACTTCCTTGGCCGAGATTTTAGGATGGAACAAAGGAAAAATACATATGTTCCTACCAAGAAATTCGATAACAATTGTCAAAAGTGCGGACAACCCATACATTATGCTAAAGAATGCTGAGTGACTATCTCCAAACCTCAAGTTGAAAGATACAAAAAGAAGGAAGTGTTAATCACTTCCTGGAGTGATGACGAGGAGGAGCCTGAAGGATCCGTAGACACAATATTGCTCTTATGGCTCTCAAATCATAAAATACTATCGAGGTACCAACTTCAAAGGAAAACAAATGGTACATAGATAGCGGGTGCTCAACGCATTTGTGTGGCTGGCAGTAACGGCTTACTATTTATGTAAGGGCGCTTATTCCTGGTGGCTTTCTGTGAAGCCCACCATGATTATGTTTGGAGCGAGTTCAAGACTCTCATGTTAGAGAGGTATTATCCGGCTCCACTTCATGAAGCCAAGCTGTCAGAGGTTTTGAACCCCGAACCCGTCGAGGACGAGGGTGTTGTTGTCATTGCTGAGAAAATTCCTGTACTTCTTCAGTTTGCTTCGTCTGTTATCTGTACTGAAGCGGATAAGATCAAGTACTTTAGCAAGAGGCTAAACCCGCAGTTGAGGATGCAGTTGTTCAACCACAATTGTAATTCACTTGGTGAATTCATCGAGAAGGCTCTTGGAGCAGAGCTTTTGATCAAGGAGCTTGGTTGGAAGAACCCTTCAGTTTCTTCTGGTGAGAGGACTAGGATGCCGGTTCGTTCAGAGGGACATCGGGCTCCGAGGTCCAAGAGGTCGTTTTATAGTCGTCTTCATGTTGGGAAAGCATCTTCTTCTCAAACGACGAGTTAGACTGTTTTTTGCTTTAACTGTGATTCAGCGGGGCACGTTAACACTCGTTGTATGGTGCCGGCTCTTATTTGTCATTCATGTGGGAGGCAGGGACACCTTCAGAAATACTGCAGGAGTTCTAGTGCCAGTAAATCTCAAGAGAGCTCACGGACCTCGCGAGATTTTGTTACTCCAGTCCATACCTCTTCCAAGGGGTCCTATCCGGCATTGAGAGCCAGAGGTAAGGACAGCTGAGGAGGAGCAGCGAGCTCAGATTTGGGCCTTCCATGAATCAATGAGATGGAGGAGATCGATGATCTAGAGGATATCAATGTTGGGTACACTTGAGATGTAGCCTTGATTTATGTATTCCTCTCTTTGATTTTCCGATTAATGTTTAACTTAGTTTGTATTCTGATATTGTGGTTGTGATCCATTTGTTGTCAATCTATCTTATAATGATAGCATTTGAGAATCTTGAGATTTGAGGTTATTTGATGTGATTTTCTTTCCTTTTGGTGTTGTACCCAAGATTTTGTGATAATTCGGGGAATTGTTTATGGTGATTCGATACGTCAAGTCGTGAGGACTTGGGCATGCGTTGATATGGTCCCAAAGACTATATGTACGTTGTTGTTTCCTTTTGTGGCGTGAGTCAGTGTTTGCATGGGCGTCCGATGCCGATGAGAATGGGGAAGTGTACACCGATGATTGTAGACATGTACAATGGGCAGCTTACGTGAGGTGTGTACTCCGGTGTTACAAGTCATGCGGGTGGTATGGCTTTCTGGCCGGTCTCTAGAGGAGGAGACATGATTCGACTGATCTCGCCCTTGGCTGAGTGTCTTATCTGTTGGTGTTCGCCTTCTTTAAGCAAAGAAGATGCGGCGACCCTAGGGGTTGGCCCAGTTGCTCAGGCGAAGTGGTTCCCATTGAGGAGTATTCCTCGAGATGTTGTTTTCAGATCCTGATGGATAGTTCATATTCCGAGTTGTGCACCCTTAGTTTCATGGACGAAACTCTTTTTAAGGGGGGCAGTATATAATATCCGGGAGTAAATTTATTTTTCTTTCATTTCACTGTTGTGTTGTACGTATTCATTTGGAGTTGTACAAGTATTGTTGTATTTGACTGATACAATGTATATTGTATTGGGATATTTCGGAATCAAAATATTTATACTTGCCGTCGGTATTGTGTTGCTGATCGGATGTTGCTTGGTGAGTTTGGAGTTTGATTTTGGCTAAGTATATTCGATCTAACGTACGCTACATGCATAGCATTATGTACGTTAATGGTGGCAGGTTACGTATGTTAAACCATGTTGGTTACGTACGTAACACAGGGTATCTGATCGCATCTAACTTTCGGCGTGTGGGGCCGAACGTGATTGGATCATGTTGGCCTTTCGAGGCAGCCATGTCAACGAGCATTACGTTCGTAATGCTTATGCTAATAACGTATGTAATGCATGGTTCGTTTTGAGGCAGTGAGTTCTGGCAGGACTTAACGTACGCTACGTAGAGGTGATAACGTACGTTATATGGATAACGTACGTTAAGGTGGTGATATAGCGGCCGCAATACAATGTGCAGATTATAAAGACATGATTCGTCTTTCATTTCCTCACGATCCATTTTCGATTTCTTCTTCTAGAAATCATCCCTTTGCATTCCTTAGTGTATTCCAGCCTCTTCCGACATGATTTGGTGCTTCATAACTTGGATTGGAGCTTAGGAGCTTGAAGTTTGGAGTGTTCTTGATGGTTTGAGGTTGTTCTTCAATTATTCAAGAGGTATGTCATTAATCTGGTGTTGAACTCGATATTATGATGTTATTATTGTTGGTTACTTCGTGTTTTAATGATTTGTTGGAGGATAGTATGGTTCTTCATAGTTTTGATGAACTTATGATGAAGAACATGATGATATAGCTTGAGTTTGATTGTGTTCTTGATGTTTAAGTATACTTGGATGTTATATTCATGTCTAGGAAGAGTTATGTTAAGATTTTTAGAAGATTAGCATAGCCTTGAGATGATTATTGTTGTTGGTTGTGTTCTTGAGAAACTATAACCATTTTAGTAAGGATATATGATGAATTAGGAGGTGATTATCATAATTCTGAAATGGTTAAGTTCATCTTGTTGATTAATCCGAATTCATGATGAATTGGTGGTTGATTATTGTTTAGACATCATGTTAGTAGGTTTGATGATGTTCTTGAGGTATTGATGAGGATATTGGTGATATTATCATTTTGAGATGATTGATTTGATGTTGTTCTTGATAATCTTTGTTGAATTGTTTTTCATAAGTGTTAAGAACATAATGATCATTTTAATTGATCATTGAGGCGTTGGAGGATGTTAGAATTCATAGTTGGAGACTATGATATTCGTTTGTGTGGTTTGATCGATTCGTGTTGAATCCCAGTTGTCTTTTGTGTTGTTTTCGATTTATATCATGTTATTGAATGAATTGTATTTCATTCAAGGTCGTTCGAGTGCTTGTGATTGTCGGAGGACACCGTTCGTCGTTCGTTGGAGGATTTCATCGCCTTCGGTTTGAGGCAAATTTTATAATTGTACTAGTCAATGAGATTAATGTTATCATGTATATGTATGAATGTGTGTATCATTTCGAGACTTGGTCTCTTTATGTCTTTGTTGATATCAGGGGATTGTTTGACACGATACCCTTCGGAAAATTATGCCGATTTAACATTATTGTTGTTCGGCAAAAGCCGTTCAAGGCATTGAGATACTCGTTGTTGATATTGTCGATAGCCGGTTCGCGGTATCGATGTATCGATTGTTGTTGGTATTGATGTCTATTTAAGACATTGTTGTGATCATTGTTATTGATATTGGTGTTTTTCTATTGATGTTGTATTGGCCGATTGAAGGCGTTGATGTATTCGATTATCATCTCTATTTCTGGTGGTCAATTAAAGGCATCGGGACATCTGTTCTAATTGTATCATTGTTTATTAATTAACCGTTCTAAGATAATCGATGTATTAAATTGGGACTGTCGAGGACATTTCCCATCCGTTGAGTCGTCATTATCGATCGACCGTTCTAAGGTAATCGATGTATTGAATTGGGACTGTCAAGGACATTTCCCATCCGTTGAGTCGTCGTTATCGATTGACCGTTCTAAGGTAATCGATGTATTGAATTGGGACTGTCGAGGGGAATTGTTATTGATTGACCGTTCTAAGGTAATCGATGTATTGAATTGGGACTATCGAGGACATTTCCCATCCGTTATATCATTGTTATCGATTCTCCGTTCTAAAGATAATCGAGGTATTGAATTGGGACCACCGAGTACGGTGCCCATCCGTGAGTTATTGTTGTCGTGTTGCCCGACTCAAGGCAGCACACTATCATTCTGGTGAATTCGGTAATCTTGTGATCGTTGTCATTCGTGATTAATGGTTTTGGAGGCTAGTCTCGGCTAGTGCTCGATGGGTAAGTTTGGGGCTTAAACCTTCGCGGTTGGTTCCCAACACCTACAGTTCAGTAGGTCACGGTCACTGGGTGATCTCATTATGGGCAAGTCTGGGGCTTGAACCTTCGGTTGGTTTCCCAGCACCAGCAATTCAGCAGGTCACGGTCATTGGATGATCTCATTATGATACGGCTTCGTGCAAGTGGCTTTGGCCGTCATTGTGATACGGCTTCGTGCCATGGCTTCGGCCCTCATTGTGATACGGCTTCGTGCCGTGGCTTCTGCCCTCATGTGATACAGCTCCGGGCTGTTTGGCTTCAGGCTATTGTGATGATTGGCAGCTTCAGCTGAGTGGCTTTCAGTCCATCGTGGTATTTTGGCAGCTTCGGCTGAGGGCTTTCAGGCCATTGTGATATTTTGGTATTTCCCTTGTAGCCTTCGGACATTGTGATTCGTATTTATTTCATTTCTGGTTTGGTTTACCTTAGGGTAGTTCATTGTTGTGTTCTATATTGATGATTCGCCATTGGGTACTTATGTTCTAACCTATTGAGCAGGTACCGATCGTATGCCATGGGCATAGTATTTCACGAATGCTCGGTTGTTACCTTGTTTTGTGAGCATCTCGTATTATCATTGTTGTACCATTTATTCTGCCTTTGGATGCATATCATGTTGTACATGTATTTGATATTCATTATATGGATGACTGACCCCGTGCGGACGGAACATGTTTTCATGTTTTAGGTGAGACACAGGGGCATGACGATGGCGACAAGGCATTCGAGCGATACTATTTTGAGTTAATTCGATGTTCATGTCGGTCAGACAGTTTGGAGTACTTCAGTTCGTCAGTTGTTGTCATTTTGTATTATCCGAGCAAGGATCTTGGATGTTGTTGTATTTTATTTTGGCCATGTAGGCCCACCCTTGTGTCGGACATCATAGTAGGGACTGTGATTTTTCTTTTTGGTCAGATTGATGTATGTTAGTCGTGTTCGCTTGGTGGATCTCCCGGCGTGGGGTCCACAGCACTGTAATAACCAAATGGGATTTTGGGGGTGTTACATTTGTAGTCCTACGAATATATACATGTTTTGAGATTTGAAATTCTTGAAAGAACTTTCAAAAATTGGTTTTTATTGACAAGATTATATGATTTCAAGCTATTTGAAAATGTAATTTGTATACGTACAAACGTAGTGCATAATGCATATCATGGTGAAGTTTCGAGTAAGACTCATGAGATGGATAACATATGAAATGGTATGATGAAAAGAGATTCGAACATCAGTATGGTAGTTTGGTTATCCAGGGATGACCGGTTGGTTGATCAGATAAGAGAAATATGTCACATGTTGTAGGTTCAGTACAGAATATGATTTTAGAACTTCGGTTTTTGTGAAACCGGGGCATATGTGCTTTGTGGCTCTATTGGTGTGGTAGTAGCGTGATTTTGCTATAGTGAATTTTGACTTTTGAGCCATATTGATTAGTCGTTCATACTCCATGTATGACTGGGTATGTTGGTCGGTTTGCGGCTGGTTGTTCATACGCCGAGGGGTGTGTTCAACTATTGAGCGTGTTTCTTTGAGATCCACTGTATGTGATTTGTGTAACGTTTTGAGAATTTTATCCTTTCATATATCTGTCTCTATGGTTTTGTGTTGATCATGTTGGAGCTTTCTTGTGAGGGTATTCTCGGTTATTGTTGATCGTTCGTTGCTATTATTGGAGTTTATCATGTGGATGATATTCTCGGTCGTGTTTTGACCATTGGTTGGTCGTATTGGAGTTTATCATGTTGACGATATTCTCGGTTAATGTGTTGGTTCATCATTGTTATTGATTTTTACAGATAATTGATTTAATTAAGTCATCTATGCTTAATTACTTAATTGAGGAGAGTATTCCAACATGAAATGATAATATGACCAAAAATAAAAATAAAAATAAAATATATGATCCAACTTAAAATATTTGGATTGGGTTTATGGTATCTATTGGATTTATAAGTGTCATAAATTGATAACTGTTATGAAAATTATTGGATATGACTTTAACATGCAAAATCGTACATTCAAATGGATGTAAAATTACCAAGTTGGGCCCAATAAAAAACCAGTTATTAAAATAGAAGGTCGGGTCATTTAATAAAGTTTTCCCCATCCTCAATGAGAATACATCCTTCTTGTTCTTCATAAAAATTGTATTGCCAAAACAGGCGCTTGCTTAAAATTCTCGGATCTACAGCGTCGGTTTAAAATATTACGCTTTCGTATTCAAACAAATAAATCACGGAACATGTTTAAAATCTTGATCACACTCGAACCTACGGGGAAATATATAGCTGAACCAATTTAGTTTAACTTTAAAAAATTATAGAAGATACTCATTTGGTTCTTCTTTACAATGACAAGTACTTAGAATATATATTTCAATTAAACTTTGAATACATTGGTGGCATCATCAAAATCTTAAGTGTATTCCTAACAGTTTAATGTTTTTACTTCGCAAGATTTGAGCAGAGATCGGTGGAAATCGGTTGGAGACTCGATGATAGGCCGAAGCTATATTTTCTTCTTCTTGTTGTGCTATAAAAATTCCTTTTATGTTCTTCTTTGAATGCCGAGAGATGGGATTTGATGTATATGATACTACATAAAGGGAGTCTGCAGTAGGGCTTTTCTTTTTTCTATCTTGGTCAACTGCCGTGGATATGTATTTTGTGCGGATTGCTTGCTTTAATTTGATTTTATCTGTAGGGCTTAGGGGATTATTTGTATCTCATTAGGAATCTTGTTAGATAAGTGTTGTAGTTTATAGTTAATGGCAATATAATTATTATATGTACTTTATTTTATTTATATTTATTTTTATTTCGGATTTATAGAGGGCAAAATTGGTCATTTATGTTTTTCCTTTAATTGTATTAATTATTTTTACAAACAATTGATTTAATTAAGTAAGTCATCTATGCTTAATCATTTAATTGAGGAGAGTATTCCAACATGAAATGATAAAATGACCAAAAATAAAAATAAAAATAAAATTTATGATCCAACTTAGAATATTTGGATTGGATTTATGGTATCTATTGGACTTATAAGTGTCATAAATTTATAACTGTTATGAAAATTATTGGATATGACTTTAACATGCAAAATCGTACATTCAAATGGATGTAAAATTACCAAGTTGGGCTCAATAAAAAAACAAGTTATTAAAATAGAAGTTCGGGTCATTTAATAAAGTTTTCCCATCCTCAATGAGAATACATCCTTCATGTTCTTCATAAAAATTGTAGTCAAAACAGGTGCTTGCTTAAAATTCTCGGATCTACATGTCGGTTTAAAATATTGCGCTTTCGTATTAAAAACAAATAAAAACACGGAATATATTTAAATATTGATCACACTCGAACATATGGGAAAATATATAGCTGAACAAACTTAGTTTAACTTTAATAAAAACTATAGAAGATACTCATTTGGTTCTTCTTTACAATGAAAAGTACTTCGAATATATACTTCAATTAAAGTTATATATTGGTGGCATCATCAAAATCTTAAGTGTATTCCTAACAGTTTAATGTTTTTACTTCGAAAGATATGAGCAGAGATCTGTGGAAACCAGTTGGAGACTCGATGATCGACCGAAGCTATATTTTGTTCTTCTTGTTGTGCTGTAAAAATTTCTTTTATGTTCTTTGAATGTCAAGAGATGGGATTTGATGTATACTACCTCCGTTCTCTTATAACTGCAACATTTGGATTTTCACGCTTGCGAATGCACAATTTTGATTATTAATATCTTCAATTCTTTATTTTTAAAAATTATAAGAAGGTGATATTTTGAAAGTATCTTTCAAGATGAATCTAACAAGATCTCACATGATTATATTTTTTCATATATATAAATCACAAAAGATGGTCAAAAGAGAGTATATGAACAGTGTAATAGTCAACACGTTGCAATAATAAAAGAACGAAAGAAGTATATGATATTACATGAAGGGAGTCTACAGTAAGTTTTATATTCTTTTTCTATTTTGGTCTACTCCCGTGAATATGTTGTAATATCCGGTATTTTTCTTTCCCTTGTATTTCACTTTTGGTATATTTCTCGGTCATAGTGACCCTCATGTATCTTTCAGTATGTCCTTCCTGTCAATTGTTGAATTGTATTCTCGTTATTGTTCGTTGTTTCAATTTTCCTCACATGAGTTCGACTTCGTTAGATCACCATTAATTTTTGGTGACTCCAAAAATTATAAATCTTTGCAATATTATAGAACATCGAGTTAGCTTTCCAATGGTTCAAACGGTGAGTCAATCGGAGTCCGGACGAGAGAGTTATGGTCGTTTGATTTTGGCCGGCACTTCCGAGAGCCTTTCGGCCGATAGGGGGTCGATAGACCCTACCGCGGCATTCCGTATGGGTATCGGTTGGGCCTATCGGCCGATAGGCTGGCCGATATGTAAATTTCTTCACCTTCGAACTTCCGGTAGCCTTTCGGCCGATAAGGGGGTCGATAGACCCTACCGCGCATTCCGTATGGCTATCGGGCCTATCGCCGATAGGCCGGCCGATAGGTTCCTGCGTTACCCTATAAATGTGTTGTCTTGAGCGATCAGCTCATTTTTCTTCCCATTTTACACAAAGATCGCGAGAGAGAGATATAGAGGGAGAGAGAGTTCTTCATCCGGGGTCGATTTTCATCATTTCTTTCGGTTGTGAGGCTCGGATAATCAATCTAACGCGTGTTCTACGGATCTTGACACTTGAATCACTCAAGGTAATATCTCTTGAAACCCTACCTTTTTGGATAATTGGGGATTTTGGGGTTTTGTCCGATTCTTTCCGTTTCGTTGATGGATTCATGATGAATATGATTATTCTTGTTGGTATTCTTAGTTTCCTACGGATTCATGGTATATTTCGTGATTTTTACGGAATCGAGAGGGTTCGGTTGTGGTCCGCCCTCGTTGTTGTTTGTATACGAATATACATGAATCGTAGGCGGGTTTCCGGAGTATTCCATTTCCATAATCGTTTAGAAGTGGTTGTGATTGTGCTATTCAAATCGTTAGGTTCATTTCCGCCGGTCCCTTGCGGTCGTGTTCAACTCTTCCGCCTGCTCGTGTTATCATCTATTTAATCGAGGCAAGTATTTTTGGAAACCTTTATGCTTAACGTGAAATAGTAATGTATATTGTGTGTGATTGCTCACCTCGGGAGGGTCCGACGGATCACGGAGGGAATCAATGGTATAGCCACGATTCACGAGTTTGTTTCGCTAGCCTCGGGAGGGTCCTTAGGGATCACGGAGCGGGATCAATGGTATAGCCACTGTTCCCAAGGCGATGCGTGTGCGTGGTTTGTTTTATAATATGGCCACCGGAGGGTCCTTAGGGATCACGGAGCGGGATCAATGGTATAGCCCTGTTCCCACGGCAAATTGTTTGACTGCTTATTTCCTAAAGGACATGTCTAGTTTTGGATTTAGAAAATGATATTGGCGCATGTACTATGAAATTTTTAAGCGATTGGATTGCCTTGATTACTTGTACTAGCGTATTTGCTAACCCCTCTGTGGACCCGTTTTGGGGAAATTCGTTTTATGAATTTCAGTCGGGTTCATCGGGACGAGCGGGCTGGACCAGATACACGGATGATGGCCACGCGTGATGAATGAGCATAGGACAAGTCTTAAGGTCTTTTTGTCTTTTCATCTTTTATGGCTTTCGAACTAATAACTGTACTCGAGTCTTGAAGAGTTCTTGTTCGTCAGTTGTATTGTTGTGTTTATGTTGTGTTGGATGATGATGTTATATTGACCGGTTGAACCGGGTGGATTGTTCTGTTTTGCGTCTTTATGACGTGGTGTTATTTTATCGTTTCTGTGAGTCGTTGTGTATGATGTCGTTCGGCTGGTGGGTCCCATATAGGGATTCACGGCTACTGTAATATACCTCGGATATCCCGGGGTGTTAGAAAATGGTATCGAGCTCTAGGTTTATGGATACCTAGGCTTGTTGGTTTATTGGGTCTTGTGGTGTTTGGTCTTGCACATCATCGTCACGCCATGATTCCTACTACCAAAGGTCCGTAAGTTTTCCTTCCTCTGCTCATTATTTCCTTGTATCGTACCTTTGATTCTCGACTTGTAATTGTTCTTCTCTCGTACTTACCCTCGTATGGCTTTTGCTACTTGTTTAACTCCGGCATGGATGCCGGAAGAGGTCGTGGTCGCGGTCGTGGTCGTGGACGCGGCGGGACGTGGGGCGGTGGGGCGGCCACGTCACGATCTTCGGAGCCGGGCAAGACGGCGACCGTCATAGCCATGCTTCTTCTCGTGAGTGTGCCGATCTTGGTATCGCGCCGTAATGCAAAGGCAAATGGTAAACCGGATGGCGGCTATAGCTCGTGGTCCGAACCCCAACCAGCCCATGCTAATCGGGGCGGAGCGGATCGGCGCTTCAGGATGTCATCAAGATGCATCCTCCCGCTGGGAGCTTGACCCGATCGGCCGGGAAGGGTGGATCAAGGAGATATCCAAAGTATTCACTGCTACCAATCTGTCCCGAGGACCGTAAAGTCCCTATTGCTCAATATTTTCTCACCGGGACGCTACGGACCGGTGGGAAGCCGTTGGGCCCAAAGACCATGCCGCTTCGTGGGCCGAGTTTCAAGAGTTGATGGAGACCGAATATTGTCCGTGGCCGGTCGATGTGCTCGAGTGCATGCTTTCTACGATGCTCAACCTCGGGATATTCCCGTATCCCAAGCTATTGCCGATTTCAACAAAGAGTTGGGTTATGTGAAGACCCAAGTTGTCGCAGAGCGACAAAATTTTCCATTTTTCCAGAGGATGAAGCCGCCATTCGGGACTATATGTCAGGCTCGTCGTACTACCTGAAGGATTATCGAGTCGAGCCCTTGCTTATGATATGTCGGTGACGGCGAGTGATTTGGCTCGTGAGAGCAAGAAGCGTAAGTCGGAAACTTTTCTCGGTCCCAAGAGTGGAGGCCGCAGAAATCTCGAGCTGCGAATATTTCTACGGCGGTTCGGCTCGTTTCTCGGGAGCTTTCGAGGTGCCGCCGAACCCCGCTCGTGAGCTTACATGCTTTAATCTGCGGCCTTTCGGGTCATAAGAATCGGGACTGTCTCGTCCGCCTTTAACTTGTCATACTTGTGGTCGGTCGGGCCACAAGGCTTCTTTGTGATCGGCTCGAGAAGCCATGCGGTGCCGTTCTTCTCACCCAAAGACCTATGGAGCCGAGTGTGAACCAGTGGCTCATTTGCTCCGCCGCCTCCACCGAGTGCCGGCCGAGGTAGGGTCGGGTCACCCCGCTAGGGGTGGAGTTTCAGTGTCGGCTCTGCTCACCACGTATCTATGAGATGAGGAGAGCCGATGATCCAAAGAAGCCATCGTGGCGGCAGTACCGTTCATATCCATTCTCATCCCGTCGGTGTGCTTTTTGATTCGGGTGCTACGCATTCATTCATTTCTCTAGAGTGTGTACGCCGTTTGAGTCTCGACTGCTTGTCACCTTGTGAGCCTTTCATCGTTAAACTTCCTAGCGGTGATCGAATTGTCGGTGATCGGGAAGTCCGGGACTGCTCGTGATTATTTGTGAGAGGGCTTGGCTCTCTAATCTTATTGTTGTGGGTATCGAGGGCGAGGATTTAATTCTCGGGAATGATTGGCTCGAGCGGCATGGTGCAATCATGAACTACCGCACGAGGATCATTACCATGTTAGCCGAGGACGGCATCAACACTCTTTTCGCGGGCGAAAGAGAAACCAAGCTTGTTATTAACGCCTTGAAGGCGGTGAAATTCTGCGAAAAGGATGTCTTGGTTATTGGTGCTACGCCTTGAAGGCGGAGAATGGTGGAGTCGAGTTTTCATCGATTCCTCGTTAGTGAGTTCCCGATGTATTTCTGACGAGTTGCCGGATTGCCGCCGGATCGTGAGGTTGAGTTTACTATAGAGTTAGAGCCGGCGCGGCTCCGATTTCAAGGCGCCGTATCGCATGGCACCTTCAGAGATGGCCGAGTTGAAGAAACAGATTGAGTGAACTTCTTGAGTCGGGTATGTTCGACCGAGCGCCTCGCCTTGGGGCGCACCGGTCTTGTTTGTGCGTAAGAAGGATGGTTCACTACGTTTATGTATCGACTATCGTGAATCGAACAAGGTGACCATCAAGAACAAGTATCCTTTGCCGAGAATTGACGACTTGTTCGACCATTGCGAGGAGCTGCAGATTCTCGAAGATTGATTTAAAATCGTGGTACTATCACCTCCGAGTGAGAGAGTCCGACGTGCCGAAGCGGCTTTTCGGACGAGATACGGACATTATGAGTTTGTAGTTATGCCTTTCGGGTTAACTAACGCGCCGGCGGTGTTCATGCGGTTGATGAACAAAGTCTTTATCGAGTATTTGGATAAGTGTGTCGTCGTCTTCATTGACGATATTCTTATTTATTCGAGGAACGAGGAAGAGCATGCCCATCATTTGCGGATAGTGTTAGACATTTTGAGGGCCGAGCAACTCTATGCGAAGTTCTCGAAATGTGAGTTCTGGTGAAGGAAGTGATGTTTTTGGGTCACGTGATTTCACCGAGGGGGTTCGTGTAGATCCGCAGAAAATTGAGGCGGTGTTGGATTGGGCATCGCCCACAAATGTGAAGGAGGTCCGTAGTTTCTTGGGTTTGGTGGCTACTACCGTAGGTTCGTGAGGTTTCTCAAAACTAGCTCGACCACTTACACGATTGCTCCGTAAACCGAGAAGTTAAATGCGGACCGATGAGAGGCGATCGAGTTTTGAGGAGCTGAAGAAGCGTTTGACTTCAGCCCCGGTTTTGGCATTGCCACGTGGCAACGAGGGTTTCGCCATTTTTAGCGATGCTTCGGGTCAGGGTCTTGGGTGCGTATTGATGCAGCACGGCAAGACCATTGCCTATGCGTCGAGACAGTTGAGGCCGTATGAGCTTAACTACCCTACTCACGATTTGGAGTTAGCGGCGGTGGTCTTTGCACTCAAGATTTGGCGTCACTATCTTTTCGGCTCTGCATGTCGGATTTTTACCGATCATAAAAGTCTGAAGTACATATTTACTCAGCGAGAGTTGAATATGAGGCAGAGGAGGTGGTTAGAGTTGATTAAGGATTATGACCTCGAAATCCTTTATCATCCAGGCGAATGTCGTGGCCGACGCCTTGAGTCGGAAACCGATTGCGTTGCGAACGCTTGAGGTCCTTACGCCTCGCCGAGCTTCGGCGGGCCTTGATCGGGTTAGATGTTGAGGTTTTGCTGCTGATCTGCTGGGCAACTTTGTGCCTTAGAAATTTCGCTGCCTTTGATCGATGAAATTAAATCAAGCAATTAGAGGATCCGATGATTACTCAAATCCGAGAGAACGTTCTTAAAGGAAAGTCTCACGGGTTTGTGATTCACGAGGATGGCGTTTTGAGATTCCGTAGTCGGCTTTGTGTGCCGAACGACTCGAGTTGAGGCAGAGTATTTTACGGAGGCCCATGCTACACCTTATTCCGTTCATCCCGGTACGAGTAAGATGTACAAGGACACGAGGAGGAACTTCGGTGGAATGATATGAAGGAGGAAGTCGCACGTTTGTGGCGAGATGTTTGACTTGCCAAAGGTCAAAATCGAGCATCGGACTATCAAGTTATTGCGATACTTCTGCTCCGAATGGAAATGGGAAGATATATCGATGGATTTCGTTACGAGTTTGCCGAGATCGAGGTCGGGCATGAATATGGTATGGGTGATTGTCGATCGCCTGACCAAGTCGGCACATTTTCTGGGCATCAAGGACACTTGGGGCCCGGAGAAGTTAGCTCGTGTGTTTATTGCGCAGATCGTGAGACTTCACGGTACTCCGAAGTCTATTGTTTCGGATCGTGATGGCCGTTTTGTATCGCACTTCTGGCAGGCGGTGCATAAGGCGTTAGGTACCCGGTTGCGTTTGAGTACCTCTTTTCATCCCCAGTCAGATGGGCAGTCGGAACGCACTATCCAGACATTCGAGGACATGTTGCGTGCTTGTGCCCTCGATTGGAGTAGTGACTGGGAGGAGCATTTGCCATTGATCGAATTCACGTACAACAATAGTTGGCACGCGTCAATTCGGATGGCACCGTATGAGGCACTTTATGGGCGACGATGTCGATCGCCGATTTGTTGGAATGAGGTGTCCGATTTAGTCGGGACCGAGCCGGATGTCGTTTTAGAGACGAGGCGGAAGATAGAGTTAATTCGAGAACGGATGTTGACTGCCCAGAGTCGACAGAAGTCATATGCCGACGTTCGTCGTCGACCTTTGGAATTCGGGGTGGGAGACCACGTTTTGCTAAAGGTGTCGCCGACGAAGGGAGTTTTTCGTTTTGGGAAGAAAGGAAAGCTGAGCCCGAGATTTATTGGACCCTTTGAGATTCTCGAGCGAGTCGGTGAATTAGCGTACCGTTTGGCGTTACCTCCAGCCTTGAGTCATGTTCATAGCATTTTTCATGTTTCCGAGTTGAGGAAATATGTTTCGGATCCTAGTCACGTCATCGATTATGGCGAGGTTGATATTGCCGAAGATATTACTTTTGAGGAGCGTTCTTTGAAGATTTTGGAGCATCGTGAGAAACGACTGAGGCATAAGACCATCCCTTTGGTCAAAGTTCAGTGGTCGAGACACGGTGTCGAGGAGGCAACATGGGAAACCGAGGATAGCATGCGTGCTAGGTACCCGGAGTTGTTTGTTTCTTAAGTTTCGGGACGAAACTTATTTTTAGAGGGGTAGAATGTAATATCCGGTATTTTTCTTTCCCTTGTATTTCACTTTTGGTATATTTCTCGGTCATAGTGACCCTCATGTATCTTCAAGATGTCCTTCCTGTCAATTGTTGAATTGTATTCTCGTTATTGTTCGTTGTTTCAATTTTCCTCACATGAGTTCGACTTCGTTAGATCACCATTAATTTTTGGTGACTCCAAAAATTATAAATCTTTGCAATATTATAGAACATCGAGTTAGCTTTCCAATGGTTCAAACGGTGAGTCAATCGGAGTCCGGACGAGAGAGTTATGGTCGTTTGATTTTGGCGGGCACTTCCAGAGCCTTTCGGCCGATAGGGGGTCGATAGACCTACCGCCGGCATTCCGTATGGGTATCGGTTGGGCCTATCGGCCGATAGGCTGGCCGATATGTAAATTTCTTCACCTTCGAACTTCCAAGAGCCTTTCGGCCGATAAGGGGGTCGATAGACCCTGCCACGCATTCCGTATGGCTATCGGTTTACTATCGCCGATAGGCGGCCGATAGGTTCTCTTGCGTTACCCTATAAATGTGTTGTCTTGAGCGATCAGCTCATTTTTCTTCCCCATTTTACACAGCATCGCGAGAGAGAGATATAGAGGGAGAGAGAGTTCTTCATCCGGGGGTCGATTTTCATCATTTCTTTTCGGTTGTGAGGCTCGGATAATCAATCTAACGCGTGTTCTACGGATCTTGACACTTGAATCACTCAAGATAATATCTCTTGAAACCCTACCTTTTTGGATAATTGGGGATTTTGGGGTTTTGTCCGATTCTTTCCGTTTCGTTGATGGATTCATGATGAATATGATTATTCTTGTTGGTATTCTTAGTTTCCCTACGGATTCATGGTATATTTCGTGATTTTTACGGAATTGAGAGGGTTCGGTTGTGGTCCGCCCTCGTTGTTGTTTGTATACGAATATACATGAATCGTAGGCGGGTTTCCGGGAGTATTCCATTTCCATAATCGTTTAGAAGTGGTTGTGATTGTGCTATTCAAATCGTTAGGTTCATTTCCGCCGGTCCCTTGCGGTCGTGTTCAACTCTTCCGTTCCGTTCGTGTTATCATCTATTTAATCGAGGCAAGTATTTTTGGAAACCTTTATGCTTAACGTGAAATAGTAATGTATATTGTGTGTGATTGCTCACCTCGGGAGGGTCCGACGGGATCACGGAGGGAATCAATGGTATAGCCACGGATTCACGAGTTTGTTTCGCTAGCCACTGGGAGGGTCCTTAGGGATCACGGAGCGGGATCTATGTTTTAGCCCTGTTCCCAAGGCGATGCGTTTGCTTTGTTTGTTTTTTAATTTGGGCTGCTCGGGAGGGTGCTTAGGGATCTCGGAGCTGTATCAATGTTATAGCCCGGTTCAGACGGCTACTTGTTTGACTGTTTATTTCCGGAAAGGACAGGTCTAGTTTTGGTTTTAGAAAATGATATTGGCGCATGTACTATGAAATGTGTAAGCGATTGGTTTGCCTTGATTACATGTACTAGCGTAATTGCTAACCCCTCTGGGACCCGTTTTGGGGAAATTCGTTTTATGAATTTCAGTCGGGTTCATCGGGACGAGCGGGCGCTGGACCAGTACACGGATGATGGCCATGCGTGATGATTGTGCATAGGAGAAGTCTTAATGTCTTTTTGTCTTTTCATCTTTTATGGCTTTCGAACTAATAACTGTACTCGAGTACTTAAGAGTTCTTGTTCGTCCAGATTGTATTGTTGTGTTTATGTTGTGTTGGATGATGATGTTATATTGACCGGTTGAACCGGGTGGATTGTTCTGTTTTGCGTCTTTATGACGTGGTGTTATTTTATCGTTCCTGTGAGTCGTTGTGTATGATGCTGTTCAGCCTGGTGGGTCCCATATAGGGATTCACGGCGCTGTAATATACCTCGGATATCCTGGGGGTGTTACATATGTATTATGTGCAGATTGATTGCTTTAATTTTATTTTATATGTAGGGTTTAGGGTTGTGTTTGTATCTCATTAGGAATCTTTTTAGATAAGTGTTCTAATTATAGTTAATGGAAATAATATTATTATATGTATTTTATTTTATTTATATTCATTTTTTATTTTCAGAATTATAGAGGGCAAAATTGGTCATTTATGTTTGTCCGTTAATTGTATTAATTATTTTTACAGACAATTGATTTAATTAAGTAAGTCATCTATTCTTAATCATTTAATTGAGGAGAGTATTCCAACATGAAATGATAAAATGACCAAAAATAAAAATAAAAATAAAATATATGATCCAACTTAAAATATTTGGATTGGGTTTATGGTATCTACTCGACTTATAAGTGTCATAAATTTGTAACTGTTATGAAAATTATTGGATATGACTTTAACATGCAAAATCGTACATTCAAATGCGTGTAAAATTACCAAGTTGTGCCCAATAAAAAACCAGTTATTAAAATAGAAGGCTGGGTCATTTAATAAAATTTTCCCCATCCTCAATGAGAATACATCCTTCTTGTTCTTCATAAAAATTATATTGTCAAAACAGGCGCTTGCTTAAAATTCTCGAATCTACAGCGTCGGTTTAAAATATTGCGCTTTCGTATTCAAAACAAATAAATAAACGGAACATGTTCAAATCTTGATCACACTCGAACCTATGGGAAATATATAGTTGAACCAACTTAGTTTAACTTTAAAAAAAAAAAGTATAGAAGATACTCATTTGGTTCTTTTTCACAATGACAAGTACATAGAATATATATTTGAATTAAACTTTGAATACATTGGTGGCATCATCAAAATCTTTAGTGTATTCCTAACAGTTTAATATTTTTACTTCGCAAGATTTGAGGAGAGATAGGTGGAAACCGGTTGGAGACTCGATGATCGACCGAAGCTATATTTTCTTCTTCTTCTTGTGCTGTAAAAAATCCTTTTATGTTCTTCTTTGAATGTCGAGAGATGAGATTTGATGTATATAAAGGGAGTCTACAGTATGTTTTTTTTTTCTATTTTGGTCTACTGTCGTGGATATGTATTTTGTGCAGATTGCTTGCTTTAATTTGATTTTATATGTAGGGTTTAGGGGAGTATTTGTATCTCATTAGCAATCTTGTTACACAAGTGTTACAAGTTATAGTTAATGGAAACATTATTATTATATGTATTTTATTTTATTTATATTTATTTTTATTTCGGGTCTATAGAGGGGAAAATTGGTCATTTATGTTTGTCCTTTAATTGTATTAATTATTTTTACAGACAATTGATTTAATTAAGTCATTCATCTATACTTAATAGTATTCCAACATGAAATAATGAAATGACCAAAAATAAAAATAAAAATAAAATATATGATCCAACTTAAAATATTTGGATTGGGTTTATGGTATCTACTCGACTTATAAGTATCATAAATTTAAAACTATTATGAAAATTATTGGATATGACTTTAACATGTAAAATCATACATTCAATTTCATGTAAAATTACCATGTTGGGCCCAATGAAAAAACCAATCATTAAAATAGAAGGTTGGGTCATTTAGTGTACCCATCCTCAATGAGAATACATCCTTCTTGTTCTTCATAAAAATTGTATTGTCAAGACAGACGCTTGCTTAAAATTCTCGGATCTACAGGTCGGTTTAAAATATTGCGCTTTCGTCAGTATGTTTTTTTTTTTTCTATTTTGGTCTACTCTCGTGGATATGTATTTTGTGCAGATTGCTTGCTTTAATTTGATTTTATATGTAGGGTTTAGGGGAGTATTTGTATCTCATTAGGAATCTTGTTACACAAGTGTTACAATTTATAGTTAATGGAAATATTATTATTATATGTATTTTATTTTATTTATATTTATTTTTATTTTGGGTTTATAGAGGGGAAAATTGGTCATTTATGTTTGTCCTTTAATTGTATTAATTATTTTTACAGACAATTGATTTAATTAAGTCATTCATCTATGCTTAATAGTATTCCAACATGAAATAATGAAATGACCAAAAATAAAAATAAAAATAAAATATATGATCCAACTTAAAATATTTGGATTGGGTTTATGGTATCTACTCGACTTATAAGTATCATAAATTTAAAACTATTATGAAAATTATTGGATATGACTTTAACATGTAAAATCGTACATTCAAATGGATGTAAAATTACCAAGTTGGGCTCAATAAAAAAACAAGTTATTAAAATAGAAGTTCGGGTCATTTAATAAAGTTTTCCCATCCTCAATGAGAATACATCCTTCATGTTCTTCATAAAAATTGTATTGTCAAAACAGGTGCTTGCTTAAAATTCTGGGATCTACATGTCGGTTTAAAATATTGCGCTTTCGTATTAAAAACAAATAAATACACGGAATATATTTAAATATTGATCACACTCGAACATATGGGAAAATATATAGCTGAACAAACTTAGTTTAACTTTAATAAAGACTATAGAAGATACTCATTTGGTTCTTCTTTACAATGAAAAGTACTTCGAATATATGCTTCAATTAAAGTTATATATTGGTGGCATCATCAAAATCTTAAGTGTATTCCTAACAGTTTAATGTTTTTACTTCGAAAGATATGAGCAGAGATCGGTGGAAACCGGTTGGAGACTCGATGATCGACCGAAGCTATATTTTGTTCTTCTTGTTGTGCTGTAAAAATTTCTTTTATGTTCTTTGAATGTCAAGAGATGGGATTTGATGTATACTACCTCCGTTATCTTATAACTGCAACATTTGGATTTTCACGCTTGCGAATGCACAATTTTGATTATTAATATCTTCAATTCTTTATTTTTAAAAATTATAAAAAGGTGATATTTTGAAAGTATCTTTCAAGATGAATCTAACAAGATCTCACATGATTATATTTTTTCATATATATAAATCACAAAAGATGGTCAAAAGAGAGTATATAAACAGTGTAATAGTCAACACGTTGCAATAATATATGATATTACATGAAGGGAGTCTACAGTAAGTTTTATATTCTTTTTCTATTTTGGTCTACTCCCGTGAATATGTAATATGTGCAGATTGATTGCTTTAATTTTATTTTATATGTAGGGTTTAGGGTTGTGTTTGTATCTCATTAGGAATCTTTTTAGATAAGTGTTCTAATTATAGTTAATGGAAATAATATTATTATATGTATTTTATTTTATTTATATTCATTTTTTATTTTCAGAATTATAGAGGGAAAAATTGGTCATTTATTTTGTCCGTTAATTGTATTAATTATTTTTACATACAATTGATTTAATTAAGTAAGTCATCTATTCTTAATCATTTAATTGAGGAGAGTATTCCAACATGAAATGATAAAATTGTAACACCCCAAATCACAAAGGGGACATTACACGCCGTAGAAACCTCGTGAGGTCTACCAGGCTAACACAAGACACATAACCGCAATGAAAAACCCAAAAGATGCACTCAAAAGTAAACAGGGCCGTGGCCTCGGCCAAAACATTTCAACGGAGTACATGAAACATAATGTAAATATAAATTCATTGCCCACGCAGGGGACTTAAACCAAATTCGGAAGTAAGCAGTTTAACTCCAATACTCAACAAATGCAATGACAAAACATAAAAAGAACAATACAGACTCGAGCCACTATCATCAAGCCATCCCATCCTTCGCGTGCGTGCCCCGTGCCTGCTCCTCAGCTCCTTCGGTACCTGAAATGCATAAGACGCATTTCCCCCATTTAAGGGGTTAGCATTCGAATAGCTAGTGCAAGTACACAATTACACAACATTATATACAAAATACAGTTTTTACACAATCATCCCAAACGTAAGTCATTTGCCACATATATATTCCGGAATACTACATTGGCAATCACATCAATTTCCAATCATCACGATATCACAAAATCACAACTGGTATCCCGTGGCCGTACCCCTTAGTATCGACCCCCAGACATCCCGTCGAACACTCCGGGTGGGATACCACTTCCGCGGCCGTACCCCTTAGTATCGACCCCCAGACATCCCGTCGGACACTCCGGGTGGAAGTTCAACCACACACGCACCCAAGTCCACTTCCGCGGCCGTACCCCTTAGTATCGACCCCCAGACATCCCGTCGGACACTCCGGGTGGAAGGAACACAACTCACGCACTCAAAAATCACCATTCATCATTCATTTCGAAAAATCACAATATACATAACGAAATGTAATACATGTACTTGCCTTGAATGAAACGAAACGAAGGAAACGACGACGGAATAGGTTTCGGTCCGAACAATCCTCCCAAATCCGTTCCTAACACAATAACGGTATAAAACCAATCTCAACACCATGAATACGAAGAAATTCATCCTAGTTCTACCCGTTGGGACAATTCATCGGACACTACGCGTGCATAAGGAAAAGAAATCGGTAATCGGTGGAATAACGGGATTTCATCCCAACCAATAACAAGAAAACCAATGGTTACGAGTATACTATCAAAATCTAACAACAACATCGGTAAATTCGAATTAAAACACAAGATCACCACCAAACCCTCCCCAAAATCATACTAGGATTGAAGGAGTTCTTACCTCTTGAAGATTCAATCCCTATAATCCGAAGAACACGTGCTAAATCCACAATCCGAGCTAAACGATCGAAGGAGGATGAAGAAAATAAAACACTCAAATGATTTGTGAAGTAAAAACCCTCCCTCCGGCTCTCTCTCTCGGTTGCAGGTGAAGAAAAGGGGAAAATGAGCTAAAATGCCGAGAAAACGAATTTATAGGGCGGACAGACTCGACCGTGTCCGACATGACACGGTCGTGGCGCACAATCGGCCGGCAGGGACTCGACCGTGTCCTGCATGACACGGTCGTGTCGCGAAGGGGTGCTCGGCATTGACTCGACCGTGTCCTGGAACACGGCCGGCCTCTGGCGCCGCTACCGCTTATCCGGACGAGTGCAGCACGGCCGCGCTGCACGACACGGCCGGGTCCCGAGGCGCCGCTTCGCTTATCCGGACGAGTACGGCACGGCCGTGTCGGACGACACGGCCGAGTCCGGCCGGCGGATCGCCAAATGAGCGGGTGAGCTAAAACGACCATAACTCTCTCGTCCGGACTCCGATTGACTCACCGTTTGAACCATTGGAAAGCTAATTCGATGCTCTATAATATTGCAAGGATTTAGAATTTTTGGAGTTACCAAAAATTAATGGTGATCTAACAAAGTCGAATTCATATGATGAAAGTTGAAACAATGAACAATAATGATACACAACTCGAAGTTTTTCCGAACGGTGAACACGGTGAATGAATATGATTGATGAATGATTATAATTGAGTGAAATACACTGAGTGACAATTACAGGCTGATAATTACAGAATGAAAATAAATGAATTACGACCGGGTATTACATTATCTCCCCCTAAAAATAAGTTTCGTCCCAAAACTTACAACACGAATAACTCGGGGTATCTCGACCTCATACTCTCCTCCGTTTCCCACGTGGCTTCCTCGGATCCATGCCTCGACCACTGCACTTTGACCAAAGGAATGGTTTTGTGCCTGAGTTGCTTCACTCGACGCTCTAAGATCTGAATCGGCCTCTCCTCGAAGGTAATGTCGGGCCCCAACTCGATCTCTCCAAAATCAATAATATGGCTAGGGTCCGATACGTACTTCCTAAGCTGGGAAACATGAAATACGTTATGCACGTGGCTCAGGGACGGCGGCAAGCCTAACCGATACGCAAGCTCTCCAACTCTATCTAAAATATCAAACGGCCCGATATATCTCGGACTAAGTTTACCCTTCCGACCGAAGCGGTAAACTCCCCGTGTCGGCGATAACTTAAGCAAGACGTGATCTCCCACCTCAAACTCCAACGGTCGGCGACGTGTATCGGCATAAGACTTCTTCCGACTCTGGGCCGTTAGCAATCTACCACGAATCAGGGTAACCTTCTCCCTCGTCTAAACTATCATGTCGGGCTCGGTACCGAGTAGCTCCGACGCATCATCCCAACACAACGGCGATCTACACCTCCTCCCATACAACGCTTCGAATGGTGCCATTTTGATCGAGGCATGCCAACTATTGTTGTACGTGAACTCGATCAATGGCAAGTGTGTCTCCCAATCATCCTTCCAATCTAAAGCACAGGCTCGTAACATATCCTCTAGCGTCTGTATCGTCCGCTCAGACTGTCCGTCTGTCTGAGGGTGGTAGGATGTACTAAGTCTCAACTCGGTTCCCAAAGCTCTATGAACGGCCTGCCAAAAATGTGATATGAACCGGCCATCACGATCAGAAACAATGCTCTTAGGGGTCCCATGCAATCTCACTATTTCCGCAACAAACACTCGTGCAAGCCTCTCCGGCCCCCAAGTGTCCTTAATACTTAGAAAATGAGCTGATTTGGTTAGTCGATCAACAACGACCCAAATCATGTTCATTCCCGTCCGAGTCTTAGGCATACCGGTAATGAAATCCATAGAAATGTCCTCCCGTTTCCACTCCGGAATAGGAAGTGGTCGTAAAAGCCCCGCGGGTCGCTGATGCTCGATCTTAACCTGCTGACAGGTCAAACACTTCGACACAAACTCGCTAACGTCTGTCTTCAAATTACTCCACCAGTAGCTGCTCCTCACATACTTGTACATTTTACTCGTACCAGGATGTATGGAGTAAGATGTGGTATGAGCTTCACTCAAGATCTTCTGTCTCAGATCAACAACACCCGGTACACATAATCTGCCGCGAAATCTCAAAACTCCATCATCGTGAACCACAAATCCGGGGGCTTTCCCTTTCCTCACATCCTCCCTCAACTGGACCAAAAACGGATCGTCATACTGCTTTGCCTTGATATCATCAGTCAAGGACGAAGTGATCTCTAACGCACATAACTGGCCCTGAACTCTCTGAACCCAAACCTCAATATTCTGACAGATGAAATCTCGCTGGATCCTACTCTGCGGTGTAAGTACCTCTAACATATGCAAAGCCATCGGTTTTCGGCTCAACGCATCAGCCACTACGTTGGCCTTACCCGGATGGTAAAGTATCTCGAGGTCGTAATCTTTAATTAGCTCCAACCACCTACGCTGTCTCATATTTAACTCCCTCTGACTGAAGATATACTTCAAGCTCTTGTGATCGGTAAAAATCTTACACGACAACCCATAGAGATAATGCCTCCAGATCTTTAAGGCGAAAACGACCGCAGCTAACTCCAAATCATGCGTGGGATAATTTACCTCGTAAGGTTTCAACTGGCGGGACGCATAAGCAATGACTCTATCTCTCTGCATCAAAACACATCCGAGCCCGAGGCCCGAAGCGTCACTATATACCACAAAATCTTCGTTCCCCTGAGGCAATGCTAACACGGGTGCGGTAGTTAATCGTCTCTTCAACTAGTCAAAACTACTCTGTCTGTCTGCGGTCCACTCGAATTTCTAAGTCTTCTGAAGCAACTGAGTGAGCGGTTTAGAAATCTTAGAAAATCCCTCAACAAATCGACGGTAGTATCCGGCGAGACCCAGAAAACTCCTCACCTCCTTCACATTCTTAGGCGGCTCCCAAGCCATCACTGCCTCTATCTTCTGCGGATCTACCCGAACTCCCTCTGCTGAAATCACATGCCCGAGGAACGCTACTCGAGCCAAAACTCACACTTAGAGAACTTCGCGTACAACTGCTCAGCCCTCAAAGTGTCTAATACAATTCGGAGATGTAAGGCGTGTTCCTCCCGACTCCGTGAATAGATAAGAATATCGTCGGTAAAAACGACTACGAATTTGTCCAGATACTCAATAAAAACTTTGTTCATCAACTGCATGAACATCGCCGGGCATTAGTTAGCCCGAAGGCATAACCACAAACTCGTAATGGCCATATCTCGTCCGAAAGGCGCTTTGAATATCGACGCCCGAATTCTCAATCGTAGTAGCCCGATCGCAAATCAATCTTCGAAAAGACTGTCGCCCCCTGAAGCTGATCAAACAAATCGTCAATCCTGGGCAAAGGGTATTTATTTTTGATGGTCAACTTGTTTAATTCTCGAAAATCGATGCATAAACGAAGCGACCCATCCTTCTTCTTAACAAAGAGTACAGGCGCACCCCAAGGCGATGCGCTCGGTCGAATATACCCTTTATCTAACAATTCTCCCAACTGATTCTTCAACTCTAACATCTCCGACGGTGCCATACGGTACGGTGCTCGAGAAATAGGGGCTGCATTCGGCTCAAGATCGATAGGAAACTCCACCTCTCGCTGCGGTGGTAATCCCGGCAAGTCGTCTGGGAAAACATCGGGATACTCACCAACAACTGGAATTGACGACATGCCAACTCCACCATCTTCCGCCTGTAGCGCGAAACACCAGTAGCCGACACAACCTTGGTTCAGAAGTTTCATCGCCTTCAAGGCGTTAATCACGCTCCCCGATTTACCCGGCTTACAGCCGACGAGAGTATGCTCGGTGCCATCCTCGGCCACGATCGAGATAGTACGAGTCCAATAGTTCATGATACCACCGTGACGCTCTAACCAATCGTCCCCGAGGATTAAATCCTCACCCTTGAGGTCGATAACAATGAGGTTTGAGGGCCAATCTCGGCTCCCGATCCTCACTGGGCAATCCCTAACTTCCCGGTCCCCAACCATACGATCCCCGCTAGGCGTACCCACCACAAACGGTTCACACTCAAACAAGCAGTTAAAGCCAATACGATTCACACAATCCGATGCAATAAAGGAATGGGTAGCACCCGAATCAAAAAGCACGGAAACCGGATGAGTAAGGATCTGAGTGGTACCTGACGCCACCGGAATGTCTGCCTCCTCTGTGCGCCTCATCTGATACACTCGGGGGTGAACTGAACCCGAACTCGAGGCTGCACGGCGATCCGGCTGACCCCGTCCTCTACCACGACCCGAACTCTGCGGAATATGAGTAGCTGGAGTGCTGTGATCCTTCTGATCGGTAGTGGTAGTCGGAACTCTAGCGGCCCTGGTGGCCCTCTCACAATGAACTGCCCGATGTCCGGTCTGCCCGCAAGTAAAACAAATAACTGGAGGAGAAGGGCAATCCTTCATCAAATGCTCATATTGGTTGCAGTTAAAACAAACCCTGCCACCAGAAGCAACGGACTGGACTGAACGATTACCCTGAGATCCCCCAGCCGGCTGAAACGGTCTCTTCCCGGGTGTAGGAGCAGAACGAGACTTCGAAAACTGACCACCTTTACCGGCCGAGAACCCGCCGGTAGTCTTCTGCTTCTTAGCTTCCGAAACCGACTCTGATTCCGGGACAGCCATATCGATCGCCAGAGCGCGATCCTGGTATTCCTTCAAGGTGGCACACATGAGCGGTGCCATACTCTGCCTGATATGCGGCTTCATGCGCATATTGAAGTATCGGATTTTATCAGCCTCCGTTCTCACTTGATCCCTCACGAAGCCCAACTGCTGATTGTAAGAAATGATGGCCTGAGAAATAGGCACATCCTGAGGTGTAGCGGTGAAAAACTCCACAATTCTGCGCTCCTTAACTGGCGGTGGACAATATTCTGCTTCCATAGCAGCCCTGAACTCCTCCCAAGTGGCCCGACGATCTCTGGGCGCAACGGCCTCCCACCACTCCGCAGCTTCCTTATCCAGGAGGTACTGGGCAATATGTACCCTCCTGTCTTCGGGACAAGCTACGGCATCAAAGGTCCTGGACAACTGAAAGAGCCAATTCTCCCATCCGAGGGAGTCAGAAGATCCGGAGAAACGAGGAGGGTGCATCTTAGTTACCGTCTGAAGCCACTTACTAGCCTCCTCTTCCGGTGTCAGGGGCGGATTCTGACGTCCACCCTGAGCTATCTGAGTAAGTTGGGCTACCAACTGCTGAAGTACGGCAGTAGCCCCGGTGTCGGCATTATTACCCGACGGCACTGAGTGAGAGGCTGAGTCCGCAGAGGACTGGGAAAGTGAGCCCTCCTCATTATCAGCACCACGACCACGGCCTCGGCCGCGTCCCCTAGCCGGTCTACCACGACCTCTCAACATACTGAAGGAAAATAAGATAAGAACAAGATCAGAAAGATTCACAATTTACAAGGTTGGTAATCATAATTCTCAATTCCGAACAACGCAAGAAAACGAATACAGAGTATAAGAGTTTGAGAAGACTTACAGCCACGGGTCGCACGAAAAGACGGTAGCATGATGATATTAGGCTCAACGACTGACTCTAATGACGCGACTAATGCACCCAAAATTAACAGACAGCCTAGGTATTCAAAACCTAAGCTCCGATACCATAAATGTAACACCCCAAATCACAAAGGGGACATTACACGCCGTAGAAACCTCGTGAGGTCTACCAGGCTAACACAAGACACATAACCGCAATGAAAAACCCAAAAGATGCACTCAAAATTAAACAGGGCCGTGGCCTCGGCCAAAACATTTCAACGGAGTACATGAAACATAATGTAAATATAAATTCATTGCCCACGCAGGGGACTTAAACCAAATTTGGAAGTAAGCAGTTTAACTCCAATACTCAACAAATGCAATGACAAAACATAAAAAGAACAATACAGACTCGAGCCACTATCATCAAGCCATCCCATCCTTCGCGTGCGTGCCCCGTGCCTGCTCCTCAGCTCCTTCGGTACCTGAAATGCATAAGACGCATTTCCCCCATTTAAGGGGTTAGCATTCGAATAGCTAGTGCAAGTACACAATTACACAACATTATATACAAAATACAGTTTTTACACAATCATCCCAAACGTAAGTCATTTGCCACATATATATTCCGGAATACTACATTGGCAATCACATCAATTTCAATCATCACGATATCACAAAATCACAATCGTATCCCGTGGCGTACCCCTTAGTATCGACCCCGGACATCCCGTCGAACACTCCGGGTGGGATACCACTTCCGCGGCCGTACCCCTTAGTATCGACCCCCAGACATCCCGTCGGACACTCCGGGTGGAATTTCAACCACACACGCACCCAAGTCCACTTCCGCGGCCGTACCCCTTAGTATCGACCCCCAGACATCCCGTCGGACACTCCGGGTGGAAGGAACACAACTCACGCACTCAAAAATCACCATTCATCATTCATTTCGAAAAATCACAATATACATAACGAAATGTAATACATGTACTTGCCTTGAATGAAACGAAACGAAGGAAACGACGACGGAATAGGTTTCGGTCCGAACAATCCTCCCAAATCCATTCCTAACACAATAACGGTATAAAACCAATCTCAACACCATGAATACGAAGAAATTCATCCTAGTTCTACCCGTTGGGACAATTCGTCGGACACTACGCGTGCATAAGGAAAAGAAATCGGTAATCGGTGGAATAACGGGATTTCATCCCAACCAATAACAAGAAAACCAATGGTTACGAGTATACTATCAAAATCTAACAACAACATCGGTAAATTCGAATTAAAACACAAGATCACCACCAAACCCTCCCCAAAATCATACTAGGATTGAAGGAGTTCTTACCTCTTGAAGATTCAATCCCTATAATCCGAAGAACACGTGCTAAATCCACAATCCGAGCTAAACGATCGAAGGAGGATGAAGAAATAAAACACTCAAATGATTTGTGAAGTAAAAACCCTCCCTCCGGCTCTCTCTCTCGGTTGCAGGTGAAGAAAAGGGGAAAATGAGCTAAAATGCCGAGAAAACGAATTTATAGGGCGATGAGACTCGACCGTGTCCGACATGACACGGCCGTGGCGCGCAATCGCCGGCGGGGACTCGACCGTGTCCCCGCATGACACGGTCGTGTCGCGAAGGGGCGCCGGCATTGCCTCGACCGTGTCCTGAACACGGCCGCCTGGGCGTCGCTACGGGCTTATCCGGACGAGTACGCACGGCCGCGCTGCATTTACACGGCCGGGTCCTGAGGCGCCGCTTCCGCTTATCCGACGAGTACGGCACGGCCGTGTCGGACGACACGGCCGAGTCCGTCGGCAAGGATCGCCAAATGAGCGGTTGAGCTAAAACGACCATAACTCTCTCGTCCGGACTCCGATTGACTCACCGTTTGAACCATTGGAAAGCTAATTCGATGCTCTATAATATTGCAAGGATTTAGAATTTTTGGAGTTACCAAAAATTAATGGTGATCTAACAAAGTCGAATTCATATGATGAAAGTTGAAACAATGAACAATAATGATACACAACTCGAAGTTTTTCCGAACGGTGAACACGGTGAATGAATATGATTGATGAATGATTATAATTGAGTGAAATACACTGAGTGACAATTACAGGCTGATAATTACAGAATGAAAATAAATGAATTACGACCGGGTATTACAAAAATGACCAAAAATAAAAATAAAAATAAAATATATGATCCAACTTAAAATATTTGGATTGGGTTTATGGTATCTACTCGACTTATAAGTGTCATAAATTTGTAACTGTTATGAAAATTATTGGATATGACTTTAACATGCAAAATCGTACATTCAAATGCGTGTAAAATTACCAAGTTGTGCCCAATAAAAAACCAGTTCTTAAAATAGAAGGCTGGGTCATTTAATAAAATTTTCCCCATCCTCAATGAGAATACATCCTTCTTGTTCTTCATAAAAATTATATTGTCAAAACAGGCGCTTGCTTAAAATTCTCGAATCTACGGCGTCGGTTTAAAATATTGCGCTTTCGTATTCAAAACAAATAAATAAACGGAACATGTTCAAATCTTGATCACACTCGAACCTATGGGAAATATATAGTTGAACCAACTTAGTTTAACTTTAAAAAAAAAAGTATAGAAGATACTCATTTGGTTCTTTTTCACAATGACAAGTACTTAGAATATATATTTGAATTAAACTTTGAATACATTGGTGGCATCATCAAAATCTTTAGTGTATTCCTAACAGTTTAATATTTTTACTTCGCAAGATTTGAGCAGAGATAGGTGGAAACCGGTTGGAGACTCGATGATCGACCGAAGCTATATTTTCTTCTTCTTCTTGTGCTGTAAAAAATCCTTTTATGTTCTTCTTTGAATGTCGAGAGATGAGATTTGATGTATATAAAGGGAGTCTACAGTATGTTTTTTTTTCTATTTTGGTCTACTGTCGTGGATATGTATTTTGTGCAGATTGCTTGCTTTAATTTGATTTTATATGTAGGGTTTAGGGGAGTATTTGTATCTCATTAGGAATCTTGTTACACAAGTGTTAAAAGTTATAGTTAATGGAAATATTATTATTATATCTATTTTATTTTATTTATATTTATTTTTATTTCGGGTCTATAGAGGGGAAAATTGGTCATTTATGTTTGTCCTTTAATTGTATTAATTATTTTTACAGACAATTGATTTAATTAAGTCATTCATCTATGCTTAATAGTATTCCAACATGAAATAATGAAATGACCAAAAATAAAAATAAAAATAAAATATATGATCCAACTTAAAATATTTGGATTGGGCTTATGGTATCTACTCGACTTATAAGTATCATAAATTTAAAACTATTATGAAAATTATTGGATATGACTTTAACATGTAAAATCGTATATTCAATTTCATGTAAAATTATCATGTTGGGCCCAATGAAAAAACCAGTCATTAAAATAGAAGGTTGGGTCATTTAGTGTACGCATCCTCAATGAGAATACATCCTTCTTGTTCTTCATAAATATTGTATTGTCAAGACAGGCGCTTGCTTAAAATTCTCGGATCTACAGGTCGGTTTAAAATATTGCGCTTTCGTATTCAAAACAAATAAATACATGGAACATATTCAAATCTTGATAACACTCGAACCTATGGGAAAATATATAGTTGAACCAACTTAGTTTAACTTTAAAAAAAATCTAAAAAAGATACTCATTTGGTTCTTTTTCACAATGACAAGTACTTAGAATATATATTTGAATTAAACTTTGAATACATTGGTGGCATCATCAAAATCTTAAGTGTATTCCTAACAGTTTAATATTTTTACTTCGCAAGATTTGAGCAGAGATAGGTGTAAACCGGTTGGAGACTCGATGATCGACCGAAGCTATATTTTCGTCTTCTTGTTGTGCTGTAAAAATTCATTTTATGTTCTTCTTTGAATGTCGAGAGATGAGATTCGATGTATATGATACTACATAAAGGGAGTCTACAGTATGTTTTTTTTTTCTATTTTGGTCTACTCTCGTGGATATGTATTTTGTGCAGATTGCTTGCTTTAATTTGATTTTATATGTAGGGTTTAGGGGAGTATTTGTATCTCATTAGGAATCTTGTTACACAAGTGTTACAATTTATAGTTAATGGAAATATTATTATTATATGTATTTTATTTTATTTATATTTATTTTTATTTTGGGTTTATAGAGGGGAAAATTGGTCATTTATGTTTGTCCTTTAATTGTATTAATTATTTTTACAGACAATTGATTTAATCAAGTCATTCATCTATGCTTAATAGTATTCCAACATGAAATAATGAAATGACCAAAAATAAAAATAAAAATAAAAATAAAATATATGATCCAACTTAAAATATTTGGATTGGGTTTATGGTATCTACTCGACTTATAAGTATCATAAATTTAAAACTATTATGAAAATTATTGGATATGATTTTAACATGTAAAATCGTATATTCAATTTCATGTAAAATTACCAAGTTGGGCCCAATGAAAAAACCAGTTATTAAAATAGAAGGTCGGGTCATTTAATAAAGTGAACCCATCCTCAATGAGAATACATCCTTCTTGTTCTTCATAAAAATTGTATTGTCAAAACAGGCGCTTGCTTAAAATTCTCGGATCTACAGGTCGGTTTAAAATATTGCGCTTTCGTATTCAAAACAAATAAATACATGGAACATATTCAAATCTTGATCACACTCGAACCTATGGGAAAATATAAAGCTGAGCAAACTTAGTTTGACTTTAATAAAAACAATAGAAGATACTCATTTGTTTCTTCTTTACAATGACAAATACATAGAATATATAATTGAATTAAACTTTGAATACATTGGTGGCATCATCAAAATCCTAAGTGTATTCCTAACAGTTTAATGTTTTTACTTCGCAAGATTTGAGCAGAGATCGGCGGAAACCGGTTGGAGACTCGATGCTCGGCCGAAACTATATTTTCTTCTTCTTGTTGTTCTGTAAAAATTCCTTTTATGTTCTTCTTTGAATGTCGAGAGATGAGATTTGATGTATATGATACTACATAAAGGGAGTCTGCAGTAGTTTTTTTTTTTCTATTTTGGTCTACTGCCGTGGATATGTATTTTTTGTGCAAATTGCTTGCTTTAATTTGATTTTATATGTAGGGTTTAGGGGAGTATTTGTATCTCATTAGGAATCTTGTTAGATAAGTGTTATAATTTATAGTTAATGGAAATATTATTATTATATGTATTTTATTTATATTTATTTTTATTTCGGGTTTATAGAGGGAAAAATTGGTCATTTATGTTTGCCCTTTAATTGTATTAATTATTTTTACATACAATTGATTTAATTAAGTCATTCATCTATGCTTAATAGTATTCCAACATGAAACGATAAAATGACCAAAATTAAAAATAAAAATAAAATATATGATCCAACTTAAAATATTTGGATTGGGTTTATGGTATCTATTGGACTTATAAGTGTCATAAATTTATAACTGTTATGAAAATTATTGGATATGACTTTAACATGCAAAATCGTACATTCAAATGCGTGTAAAATTACCACGTTGGGCCCAATAAAAAACCAGTTATTAAAATAGAAGGTCGGGTCATTTAATAAAGTTTTCCCCATCCTCAATGAGAATACATCCTTCTTGTTATTCATAAAAATTATATTGTCAAAACAGTCGCTTGCTTAAAATTATCGGATCTACAGCGTCGGTTTAAAATATTGCGCTTTCGTATTCAAAACAAATAAATACACGGAACATGTTCAAATCTTGATCACACTCGAACCTATGGGAAAATATATAGCTGAACCAACTTAGTTTAACTTTAAAAAAAACTATAGAAGATAATCAATTGGTTCTTCTTTACAATTGTAATATCCAGAATTTCTACTACTGATGTTTAATATAATTTTATCCGAGTTATGTTGTACAGCGTGGAATCTGTACAGTATGGATAAAATAATGAAGGACTGAGATGTCAGTATTGGTATAATTGTTGTATTTGGTCGACAATTGTATTTAAGAATATTATTGGATTCAGTGTTTGTGTTCAGTGTGTCTTATGTTCGTTTTTGGTATGTCGAGACGTTGGACAAGAATAGCTGAAATTGGCTAAGTGTAACATTATTAGCGCACGCTAATAATCATGAGTAGTGCACGCTATCGTGCAGGTTTAGCGCACGCTACGGATATAAGATAACGCACGCTAATGCAGTCCGATCGGAAGGAATCTACGCGTGGACCAGGCCACTTTCGGCGCACGTTCTGATAAGTCAACGGATATTGTAATATAGTGTTAGCGCACGCTAATGCCTGTTGATTAGCGCACGCTAACTGTATATCGGTCAATAGAAAATCTTGGCTTTATTGGTTGCTTTCGGCATGTGGGGTCATGAGCATCTTCGTGGTAGGTGTAGACTGTAGCAAGTCAACTGGTATTAGCGCACGCTAAATGTAAGGACTTGCGTACGCTAGATAGTGTAAGTTACGTACGCTAATGCATGGGCATTACGTACGTAAGCACATGTACGAATCCAGACAGTAGCCTCTGGACTGCGATAGCGCACGCTAACAAAGTCAGTTAGCGCACGCTAAGGCTGTTGCGCACGCTAAACATAAAGTTTAGCACACGCTAGTAATATACTTTATAAAAAGGGACAGAAGGGTGTTATGAAGCATTTCGTCCATTCCTTCCTTGCAACCGAGAGAGAGAGTTTTTAGAGAGAAGTTTGAGGTCCCAAACACTGAGAGATGATAATCTTTAACAAAGATTAATCTGAGGAACATGGATTAAAGTCTTGTTCTTGAAATTATTGATGATTTTTGGAATGAAGTTGATTGTTCTCCTTCATGGTTCGTCTATACAAGGTAATAGTTCTTCACTTTTGGATTTTGTTTGGATTGATTAATGATGTTCTTGATGTAATACCCAGTTGTAATTCAGTAATTATCATTCAGTATTTATCATTCAGTCATTATCACTCAGTAATTTCACTCATTATTGATCATTTGTCACTCATATTCAGTCATGGTATTCATCATTCAGAGTAATTGTATCGTGTATCAATCGTCATTCATCACTAATCTGATTGGAGTTTCGTGCCGTGTTTATCATCATTGTCATTTTCGTTGCGAGCTGTGCGTGAGGAGTAGCGCACGCTACATACTCCTTTTAGCGTACGCTAATTGGGTATAGGTAGCGCACGCTACCACTCAGCTTTAGCGCACGCTAAGGTTACCCTGGCTGCAGTCCAGAAGGTACTGGACTGCAGGTGAGTTATAAGTAGCGCACGCTACGAATGGTAAGTAGCGCGCGCTAGTGGGTTGAAGTAGCGCACGCTAATATGAGGTGTAGCGCGCGCTAAGGTCGGATCAGGTTGAGTCCAGTGGCTACTGGACTGCACTGGATTAATTCATAGCGTACGCTATGTGTTGTTGTTAGCGTACGCAACCGATATATTAGCGCACGCTAAACAATGGTTGTAGCGCACGCTATCGGGCCGAATCGAGGTCGAGCGCTTTACGGACTCCGATCTTTGGGCATCAATATTTCGTTAGCGCACGCTAATAATGGGTCTTAGCGCACGCTAGTAGTATGGCCGTAGCGCACGCTACAAGAAGGTACGTAGCGCGCGCTACCGTGTTCGGACAGTGGGTACTGGACTACCCAAATTACTCGTTAGCGCACGCTACGCACAAGGGCTAGCGCACGCTAACTGGGTGACTATAAATTGGACAGTTTAGTCAGAGTTCGTCATTTATTCATCTCATTTCATTCCTTCGGTAATTTTGGGCGATTTCGAGCGATTCGGAGAGGATTCTTCGAGGTGTAATCATCAATCATCATCTTCAAGCTCATCTTTCGGATTGGTCATCATTTCATCATCTTCATCACATCGAATCAAAGGTATTAATCTCTTGGATCTAGAATTTCGGATTTTTGGGTTTTTCCTTCCGATTTCTTCGTGTAAGCTTGGATTATCATTGTTGGAACATTTTGTTCCATACATATTTCAAGAGTGTTTTGATGATTAATGTTGACAAACAAAACAAAACAACGAAGAGACGAAGCAAGCATCGAAGGAAAACGAAGTGCAAAAAGCTGGAAAAACACAAAGCTAACGTACGTACTATGTGATCATTAACGTACGTAATGGTAGCAGCTTAACGTACGTAATGGATGAGAGATAACGTACGTAAAGTAGTTCAAACAAGTGAACGTTGGAGAAGTCAAAGTCAGCAAAGCATACAACGGATATATGATGTCATGAGTGACGTAATGTTAACGTACGTAACAAAGGAAAGGCTAACGTACGTAACTCAAATAATGAAACTCCGGTGATTTGTGAAGATGCTAACGTACGTAACCAGCCATGGTTAACGTACGTAATGAGGCTTACGTACGTAATGGAGAGCATATAACGTACGTAATGAAGGTCCTGGCAGCTAACGGCTAGTTTGATCATGAAGCCTATAAATACCATCCCTATGGTATTGTTTGAGGATAACAACCTTGAGCAAATTGTCTATACTTGTGATATTATTACACACATTCTTGTTGTTGATATTGAGCTTAATTGTAAGTGTTTGAGTGAGAATTCACGAAAACATACACGAGTGGTAAAAGAAAAGATACGATTGGATTCGGTGTTATTAGGATCAAGGATCCGGCATTATTAGAATCGCAATCGATATCTAAGTGAGGTTTATCTAGTACCCATAGAAAGCTAGAGCGGTTGATTCCTTGTCCGATAGAAAAGGAAAACGGTTTAACTTGGACCGACGCAAAGACAAGTACGAGTGGTTTATCACGGACCAAGAGAAGACGTGATTGTAAACGGTTATACCTCGACCGATAGAAGAGAGGCGTAGAGGTTTTTATCTTGATCCTATAGAAAAAGATACCGAGAGCGGACGTAGGCTCGTTTATAGCCGAACCTCTATATATCCTCGTGTCCTTTATTTTCCGCTCCTTTTATTTACGCTTCCGCAAACGGCGCAAATATCCGAATCGGTACCCAACAATTGGTATCGGAGCGGTACTCCAATACGCGGCTTAACATCCGAGGAGAAGATCCAAAATGGCTTTTCAAATGGCTCCCGTCGAAGGCCTTGCTCTCAATCGACCACCATTCTTTGATGGCTCAAATTATTTGACGTGGAAGAAGAAGATGTCGATATTCATCCGAGCATACGACATCGAAATTTGGAAGATTATTTGCCTTGGCCCGAAAGTTCCAATCAAATCCGACGGATGCGCTCAAATCTTTCAAGAATACGACGATGCCGATTGGAAAAATGACCATCTAAATTGTAAGGCTACTCAACTCTTATTTTGTGCCTTAAATCCGGAAGAGGTCAATCGAATCTCATCGTGTGAGAGTGCGAAAGAAATATGGAAAATTCTAGAAATCACACACGAAGGGACGACTCAAGTCAAGGAGACGAAGATAAATATGCTTCTCCATGACTACGAGTTATTCATGATGAAGGGTGACGAGTCCATCACCAATATGCTCGACCGATTCTCGGTCATCACCAATGGACTAGCTTCGTTTGGCAAACCATTATCTAGTAGTGAAAAAGTTAAGAAAATTTTACGATCACTACCTAGCGAATGGGACGGCACCGTGACCGCGATTATGGAATCTAAAGACCTCAACACGCTCGATTTTAGTGCCCTTGTTGGTTCACTAATCAATTATGAGATTGTTTTAAAATCACGAAGTGTCAAGCCGAAGCCGAAGGAACGATCGTTAGCCATGAAGGCTAAGATGTCGAGGAAGAAAGAAGAAATTTGGGTGGAGGAAAGCGACGAAGAATCGGCATATTATGCCAAAAACATTAATAAGTTTCAAACCTTATTAAACCGGAGGAAGAAGGATATCTCGGGCGAATCTAAGAAATTCGACAACTCTTGTCGATTATGTGGAAAACCAGGCCACTTCGCTAAGCATTGTCGTGTCAAACCCAAGAAGGAGGTTCTCGTGGCTACTTGGAGCGATGAAGATGAAGACGATGATTTCATCAATCAAAATAATCTCGCTCTCATGGCCCGGAGTTCGTTCGACGACAGCGACGTCGAAAGCCAGGTAAGTACATCCTCCCATGATGAACTTTTTGATGCATTTGAATTATTGCATACGGATTTTCAAAATGCATTATCGGAAATCAAATCCCTTAAGTCTAAAATTAAATCTTTGGAAATTGAAAATTCCAAAATTATCAAGAAGGGAAAATTTGTTGAAATCGATCATTCAAAGTGTATTGAAAATGAAAATATTTTGAAGGATGATCTCGCCAAAATTCAAACCGAGCTTAAATCTTTGACAAAGAAATTCTCGTGCGGAAACGAGAAATTTGAACAAATGCTTGGTGTTCAAAAATTTACTTTGAATAAAGAGGGGTTAGGATTCAAGCCACGTTCGAAAAACGAATCCGTTAATCTTAAAATACCCCATTGCGAAAAGTGTTTGAAAATCGGGCATCATATTTCAAGTTGCAAAAGCCCGAGACGGACGATAAAAATTAAGAAAATTTGGGTTCCTAAAGGAACAATCGTTTCAAATATCGTCTACGTTTCTAAACAAAAACCAACTATAGGTTGGATCCCCAAAAATTGATATTTGTATTTTACTCAGGGGGAGTATTTTTTTAAGGGAGATATTATTCTCAGGGAGAGTTTTTACCCTTTATGCAAATATTCATAAATTGTATCATGCATATTTTATATTGGTATTATTTATTTCAATTGTTATTTAATCCACTTTTTGATGAATACAAAAAGGGGGAGAGATAGAGAATGGAGAAATAAGTCGAAAATGTGATTAACCGTGAAAGGGGGAGAAAAATCGAAGAAAATCGATAGCATACAAAAAGAATTGGAAAAACTAAGGAGAAGTCGAAAAAGACAGGAAAAGAAAAATGCGGAGACGTCGAAAAGACGATGAAAATTTAAAAATGGAGAAAAGAATAGAAGGAGTCGAAAAAGAAATGGGAGAAGATTCTAACGAAACGGACAAAGTCAAAAACTTTGGTCTGTAAAGATATACATATATTTGTATTTTTTGCAGGAAAATCCCATTGACGAAGTGTTGTTTTGTAATCATCAAAAAGGGGGAGATTGTTGGAACATTTTGTTCCATACATATTTTAAGAGTGTTTTGATGATTAATGTTGACAAACAAAACAAAACAACGAAGAGACGAAGCAAGCATCGAAGGAAAACGAAGTGCAAAAAGCTGGAAAAACACAAAGCTAACGTACGTAGTATGTGATCATTAACGTACGTAATGGTAGTAGCTTAACGTACGTAATGGATGAGAGATAACGTACGTAAAGGAGTTCAAACAAGTGAACGTTGGAGAAGTCAAAGTCAGCAAAGCATACAACGGATATATGACGTCATGAGTGACGTAATGTTAACGTACGTAACAAAGGAAAGGCTAACGTACGTAACTCAAATAATGAAACTCACTGGACTGATTTGTGAAGATGCTAACGTACGTAACCAGCCATGGTTAACGTACGTAATGAGGCTTACGTACGTAATGGAGAGCATATAACGTACGTAATGAAGGTCCTGGCAGCTAACGGCTAGTTTGATCATGAAGCCTATAAATACCATCCCTATGGTATTGTTTGAGGATAACAACCTTGAGCAAATTGTCTATACTTGTGATATTATTACACACATTCTTGTTGTTGATATTGAGCTTAATTGTAAGTGTTTGAGTGAGAATTCACGAAAACATACACGAGTGGTAAAAGAAAAGATACGATTGGATTCGGTGTTATTAGGATCAAAGATCCGACATTATTAGAATCACAATCGATATCTAAGTGAGGTTTATCTAGTACCCATAGAAAGCTAGAGCGGTTGATTCCTTGTCCGATAGAAAAGGAAAACGGTTTAACTTGGACCGACGCAAAGACAAGTACGAGTGGTTTATCACGGACCAATAGAAGACGTGATTGTAAACGGTTATACCTCGACCGATAGAAGAGAGGCGTAGAGGTTTTTATCTTGATCCTATAGAAAAAGATACCGAGAGAGGACGTAGGCTCGTTTATAGCCGAACCTCTATATATCCTCGTGTCCTTTATTTTCCGCTCCTTTTATTTACGCTTCCGCAAACGGCGCAAATATCCGAATCGGTACCCAACAATCATTGGAATATGTTAGATATGGATTATCTACCTTGGATAAGTATATTCTTACGGATTTAATGGTTATTTTCGGAATTATTTCAAGAACCCTTGGGGTTGACTTCGGTTATTTTGGGGATTTCCGATTGTCGTTATTATAAACTTGAATTGTATATTTCTATGAGATTATTGATGTCATTGATAATGTTGTGCTGGTTTGAATCAATCATTTTGGAGTTGGTTCGATAATTTGGGTTTGGTTTTAACCAACGGGTATCTCAATGTTTTCGTTAGAGTTCATCTACGAGTTCGGATATTGTTGTATCGACGTTTGGGTCGGTTATGATCGTATTTGATTCGTGTATTGATCGGTTGTTGGTAATTATTGTTGTTCAAGGTTGTTCGAGCGACCGACATTTCATTTAGGACGTTGTTCGTGGAAGGACATTATCATCGGTATTGAGTAAGTTAATTCTTACTCGGTTAAAAGGATATTCATTCCTTTTGTTGTTGTTCATTCATAATCGTAACTCAGTCATCAGTGTATTAACCGTATCAAAACTTGTCATTGTCAATTAATCACCTCAGTCATAAGGAACGACGGTTCCGATCATTTCATTGAGCTATCATTCATTTCACCATCATTTAATCTTGGTGAGTCATTATTCATTTTCGTTGTCACTTTTGTCATATTGTGGCATTCCGGGTCATACTGGCGTGCCGGTTGGTATGTGTAGGATTTTCATATCGGGCACATTATAGTCGTGTGTTGGTTGGTGGCCTCACATTGGACTGTGCACACGAGTTGATGGCTTCGTGAGACTGATTAGGTACAAGACCACACGTGTATTCGATCAATACTCGTTGGTGGCTTGTGCACGGACACATTTCCATCCCGAACGTAGTGTGGCGCCATTCCTTTGAGCCGTACTGATAGTCGATTCATATAGCATGTTTGATTGCGTATGTTTCGACAGGATAATTCATAATTTCAGATATATCATGATTGTGTATTTTCAACCCTTGAGGATTGTTGTTACGTATGGCGACCCGTTGGGGATATTGTTTTTCGTGTCATGGCAAGGCTAAAGCACGGGAGAGCACGGTGGCGAGAGTCCCAGTGATACTAGTAGGGGGCCCCAGTCTTTTCAGTCATTATGTTTCTTTTATTTATTCCGCTGCAGACATTCCGTTTGAATATTCATTTCACTCATTGTTGTATATTTTATCTCCATATAAAATATACTTGTATTCAGTATCATCCTGGGTGTGTTGTATAAAACTCCTCGTCGGAGTAATTGATGTTGTAATGTGGTTCGGTACTACATTTACCTGTGTAATTCATTCATTTTCATTCGCCTGGTGGGTCCCAGTCGGGGGTCCACGGCACTGTAATATCTGCCTAGTTTGGGGTGTTACAGAGTTGGTATCGGAGCATGGTTTTGAATACTACCCTCCAAGTCATGTCTCATTTGAAATCATCGTCATCGGACTAGTATCGTTGGACTTTCGCGTCACGTGTGACCTGTGCAAATGCCGAGCCAATCAGACCAAGAACTGTAAGATTTCTAATGCCATGTTCTATTTTCTGGCTTTAATCATTCATTCATTATTAATCAGTTAACTATCCTCATTCCTCATTGTCATTTTGACCGGGTCGGTCTGGTTAACTCCTTTATCAGTATATTCATTTCATTGTTCAGTTGTTGATCAGGAAGATCGAATCATTAATCTTGTTAACTCATTCAAGATAATCATTTCAGTAACTTCATCAGATAATCATGTCACGTCAACTAATCATTCATGTAATCGCTGTATTTGAGCGCGTATGCTCATTTTCATCATTTCATAATATAATCATAATGTGATACTCATGCGAGATATATAATCATCATATGACTTTCCACTTCAGTATGGAAAGGGCTGGCATAGGACGTGGAGGACGAGGCCGTGGAGCGGGCCGAACCCCGAGAACTCGTGCGAATACACGTGCAAATGCCAGGAATAATGCTAATTCATCTAGCAGCGACGCTGCCACTCATTCACCTGGACGCGATCATTCACTGTCGAGGAGTCGTACCCGGGACACGGCTCAGTCAGAGGGTGTCCGGGTTGACTCACTCGCATTTATGCAGGGCATGATGGCCCAAATGACCCAGATGGCTCACTTGATGGAGACGATGCATAACTCCGTCAATCAAAATCAGCAGGCTCCTCCGCCGCCACCTCAGAGGCAAGAGACGGGTGTAAGCAATATCATTAGCGATATCTCTCGCCAGCGACCACCTACCTTTGAGGGCTCATCTGAGCCGGCGGATATTGTTCATTGGCTTGAGCATTTTGAGAAGTTATTTGCTATGGTGGATTGCCCTGAAGGGCATAAAGTTTCAGTTGCGGCTTACTATCTCGGTAAGAGCGCTCATTCATGGTGGTTATCGTTGAAGCCCACAGACGGATCATGTACTTGGGATCAGTTCAAGACTCTCATGATGGAGAGGTACTATCCGGCCCCACTCAGGGAGGCCTAGTTGTCGGAATTACTCACTCCTGACCTTTCGGCAGATGATGATGTTCTTGCCATCGCCGAAAAATTTCAGGAACTTCTTCCGTACGCCTCATCTATCATTCACTCAGAAGCGGACAAGATCAAGTATTTCACCAAGAGGCTGAAACCCCGTATGAGACTCCAGTTACTTAATCATAACTGTGCCACTCTGGCCGAGTTCATTGAGAAATCTCTTACTTACGAGCTTACGGCTATGGAAATTGCTAAGCAGCAACCTTCGTCTGCTAGCAAGAAGTCCAAGAACTGTCGATCGGCGGAGTCGTGCCACTTTCAAGAAACCACGTGCGGGCTCTACTCTTTCGAGCGACCTCCCACGGCGTCTAAACCGCGGAATCTCGATCGCGGCGGCGATTCGGCCATCACTGTTTCAGCTGAGAACAGGTCATTTCGGCACCAAATGTCCAGCGATGCATCACGTGCCTGGCAGGATTGCCGGGCATAGGGCCCGTTTTGCCGTAGGGACTCTAAACCCACTCCGGCGTCATCTCAAGCCCTGTGTCATTCAATGTGCGGGAATCGGGCCACTCGGTCGGCGTCGTTCAAGACGAGAGGAGCTAAAGGCGGAGCAGAGCTATCGACGGAGCGTCCGGTTCGGGGCGGCAAGCCCCGAATTTATGAGATGAAGAAGACCGATGATCCCGAGGCCGGATGATCTCGGTACACTCGATATTCTATCTCAACTTTGTGTGTACCCTTTTTGATACCGTTGCATCTCATTCATTCATTTCCGAGTCATGTTTGAGTAGACTACGTCTGGGTAGTGCTACTAGTTGTGAGCCTTATGTCATTGGCCTACCTGATGGTAGACGAATTATCGGTAACCGTGAGATTCAGAATTGTCCGATTCAGTTTCATGGTCGTGTATGGCCAGCGGACCTAATCGTAGTACATTTGCCGAGGGACGACGTCATCTTGGGTATTGATTGGATGGATCGTCATGATGCCATCATTAGTGTCCGAAAGCGTTTGGTCACTATCATTTCAGACGATGGAGTCGAATGTGTGTTTGAGGGAGGTAATCCCGGCTGTTCTGGTAAAGTCATTAATTTGATGAAAGCAGTAAGGTTACTCAATCAGTGATGTGTCGGTTATTGGTGCTATATATGGCCAAAACCGAGAAATCATCAGTAATGTTAACGGATATTCCGGTGGTGAGGGAATATGCCGATGTTTTTCCAGACGAGTTACCTGGTTTGCCTCCACAGAGGGATGTGTAATTCACGATTGAGTTGGAGCCTGGTACGTCCCCGATATCGAAGGCACCGTACCGGATGGCCCCGACCGAAATACAAGAATTAAAGAACCAACTTGAGGAGTTGTTCGAGAAAGGTTATATCCGACCGAGTGCGTCCCCGTGGGGAGCACCAGTGTTGTTTGTCAAGAAGAAGGATGGTTCATTCCGCTTATGTATTGATTATCGGGAGTTGAACAGGGTGACAATCAAGAACAAGTATCCCTTACCCCGTATTGATGATCTCTTAGATCAACTTCAGGGAGCTTCAGTATTTTCCAAGATCGACTTAAGGTCTGGATATCATCAGTTGCGGATCCGAGAGTCGGACATCGCGAGGACGGCGTTTCGAACACGCTATGGTCATTATGAGTTTGTGGTTATGCCGTTCGGATTGACTAATGCACCTGCGGTATTCATGGAATTAATGAATCGGGTTTTCATCGACTTCTTGGATCGGTTTGTTGTTGTCTTCATCGATGACATTTTGATTTATTCTCGTGACCGGGAGGAACACGAGTTTCACCTTCATCAAGTGCTCGACGTGTTGAGACGAGAACAACTTTATGGGAAGTTCTCCAAATGTGAGTTCTGGATGTCCGAAGTGACTTTTCTCGGACATGTAATTTCATCAGACGGAGTTCGTGTCGATCCTCAGAAGACGGAGGCTATTCGAGATTGGCTACCTCCGAAGAACGTTAAGGAAATCCGAAGTTTCCTCGGATTAGCGGGTTATTATCGGCGATTTGTAGAGGGATTTTCTTGAATCGCTCAACCCTTAACGAACCTTTTGCGGAAGGATAAGAAATACACGTGGTCCGACGCGTGTCAACGGAGTTTTGAAGAACTCAAGAGCCGGTTAATGTCAGCACCTGTACTTTCCTTTCCGCAGGGGACGGAAAGATTTGTGGTCTATAGTGATGCGTCCGGACAGGGTCTCGGATGTGTACTCATGCAGAACGGGAAGGTTATTGCCTATGCTTCACGGCAATTGAGACCTTACGAGGTTAATTATCCGACCCACGACCTGGAGCTAGCAGTCGTGGTGTTCGCTTTGAAAATTTGGCGTGATTATCTTTATGGCGTTACCTGTCAGATATTCACCGATCATAAGAGCTTAAAGTATATATTTACTCAGAAGGAGTTAAATATGCGTCAGAGACGGTGGTTGGAATTAATCAAGGATTATGATATCGAGATCCTTTACCACCCGGGCAAGGCGAACGTTGTCGCCGACGCCTTGAGTCGTAAGTCCGTTCGGGAAGCGGATGCTTGCTCGTTTAACGATTCGAAGGAGCTTGGCGGGAATTCCTTAGACCCGAGATCGAGTGCGGCTTGGCGAGTTCAGGGGCAGCTTTGTATGTTAGAGATTTCATCGTCACTCGAGGAGGAAATCCGAGAGAATCAGGGTTCGGACCCATCATTGTTACGCATCCGTGAGGATGTGGTTCAGGGGAAAGCCCCTGGATTTGTGGTCCACGAGGATGGACTTTTGAGGTTTAGGAATCGGTTGTGCGTACCGGCGAATGACGAGTTGAAAAACTCTATTTTGAGAGAAGCTCATGCTACCCCTTATTCTGTTCATCCGGGGTCTAGCAAGATGTACAAGGACTTGAAACAAAATTACTGGTGGAGTAATATGAAGCGAGAAGTCGCAGAATTTGTTTCGAGATGCTTAACCTGTCAACAAGTTAAGATTGAACATCAGCGACCGGCGGGTATGCTGAAACCCCTTCCTATTCCCGAGTGGAAGTGGGAAGACATTTCTATGGATTTCATCACGAGTTTGCCGATGAGTCGTCGTGGCATGAATACGATCTGGGTGATCGTGGACCGCTTAACTAAATCAGCTCATTTCCTTGAGATCAAGGAGACGTGGGGTCCCGAGAGACTTGATCAACTGTTCATCAAAGAGATAGTCAGACTGCACGGTACTCCTAAAAGTATCGTTTCCGATCGTGACGGACGGTTTGTGTCGCATTTTTGGAAATCAGTTCATCGTGCTATGGGAACTCAGCTTAACCTCGATGCGCTTTTCATCCTCGGTCAAGCGGACAATCAGAGAGGACCATTCAGACATTAGAGGACATGTTGAGGGCATGCGTCCTCGATTGGAAAGACGATTGGGAAGCCCAACTACCATTGATCGAGTTCACATATAATAATAGTTGGCATGCTTCGATCAAGATGGAACCTTACGAGGCCTTGTTTGGTCGTCGTTCTCGATCTCCGTTGTGTTGGGACGACTTATCAGAATCAATCGGCACCGAGCCGGATATGCTTATTGCTGCCCGTGAGAAGGTAGCTTTGATCAGAAGTCGTTTGTTGACCGCTCAGTCGGCGTAAATCATATGCGAGATAACCGTAAATCGACCATTAGAGTTCGAGGCTGGTGACCATGTGTTGGTCAAGGTATCCCCGAGTCGTGGTATCTTCCGTTTTGGGAAGAGGGGAAAGTTGAGTCCGAGATTCATTGGACCGTTCGAGATTTTGGATCGAGTGGGCGAGTTAGCTTATCGATTGGCTTTACCTCCGGCGTTGAGCCGAATGCATAATGTGTTTCATGTCTCTCAGTTGCGGAAGTATGTTGCCGACCCGAGTCACATACTTCAGTTCGATGAAATCGAGATTGCCGATGATCATTCATATGAGGAACGTCCTATACGAGTTTTAGAACGGCGAATCAAGCAGTTGAGGAATAAGACGATTCCTTTGGTTAAAATTCAGTGGTCTAGACACGGAGTCGAAGAGGCTACTTGGGAAACCGAGGATAGTATGCCGGAGAGTTATCCCGAGTTGTTTGACCCTTAGTTTCGGGGACGAAACTCTTTTAAGGGGGGGTGTATGTAATACCCAGTTGTAATTCAGTAATTATCATTCAGTATTTATCATTCAGTCATTATCACTCAGTAATTTCACTCATTATTGATCATTTGTCACTCATATTCAGTCATGGTATTCATCATTCAGAGTAATTGTATCGTGTATCAATCGTCATTCATCACTAATCTGATTGGAGTTTCGTGCCGTGTTTATCATCATTGTCATTTTCGTTGCGAGCCGTGCGTGAGGAGTAGCGCACGCTACATACTCCTTTTAGCGTACGCTAATTGGGTATAGGTAGCGCACGCTACCACTCAGCTTTAGCGCACGCTAAGGTTACCCTGGCTGCAGTCCAGAAGGTACTGGACTGCAGGTGAGTTATAAGTAGCGCACGCTACGAATGGTAAGTAGCGCGCGCTAGTGGGTTGAAGTAGCGCACGCTAATTTGAGGTGTAGCGCGCGCTAAGGTCGGATCAGGTTGAGTCCAGTGGCTACTGGACTGCACTGGATTAATTCGTAGCGTACGCTATGTGTTGTTGTTAGCGTACGCAACCGATATATTAGCGCATGCTAAACAATGGTTGTAGCGCACGCTATCGGGGTCAGATCATAGATCAGACAGTTTTCTGGACTCCAGTGCTGGGCATTAATATTTCGTTAGCGCACGCTAATAATGGGTCTTAGCGCACGCTAGTAGTATGGCCGTAGCGCACGCTACAAGAAGGTACGTAGCGCGCGCTACCGTGTTCGGACAGTGGGTACTGGACTACCCAAATTACTCGTTAGCGCACGCTACGCACAAGGGCTAGCGCATGCTAACCTGGACTGACTATAAATTGGACAGTTTAGTCAGAGTTCGTCATTTATTCATCTCATTTCATTCCTTCGGTAATTTTGGGCGATTTCGAGCGATTCGGAGAGGATTCTTCGAGGTGTAATCATCAATCATCATCTTCAAGCTCATCTTTCGGATTGATCATCATTTCATCATCTTCATCACATCGAATCAAAGGTATTAATCTCTTGGATCTAGAATTTTGGATTTTTGGGTTTTTCCTTCCGATTTCTTCGTGTAAGCTTGGATTATCATTGGAATATGTTAGATATGGATTATCTACCTTGGATAAGTATATTCTTACGGATTTAATGGTTATTTTCGGAATTATTTCAAGAACCCTTGGGGTTGACTTCGGTTATTTTGGGGATTTCCGATTGTCGTTATTATAAACTTGAATTGTGGATTTCTATGAGATTATTGATGTCATTGATAATGTTGTGCTGGTTTGAATCAATCATTTTGGAGTTGGTTTGATAATTTGGGTTTGGTTTTAACCAACGGGTATCTCAATGTTTTCGTTAGAGTTCATCTACGAGTTCGGATATTGTTGTATCGACGTTTGGGTCGGTTATGATCGTATTTGATTCGTGTATTGATCGGTAGTTGGTAATTATTGTTGTTCAAGGTTGTTCGAGCGACCGACATTTCATTTAGGACGTTGTTCGTGGAAGGACATTATCATCGGTATTGAGTAAGTTAATTCTTACTCGGTTAAAAGGATATTCATTCCTTTTGTTGTTGTTCATTCATAATCGTAACTCAGTCATCAGTGTATTAACCGTATCAAAACTTGTCATTGTCAATTAATCACCTCGATCATAAGGAACGACGGTTCGATCATTTCATTGAGCTATCATTCATTTCACCATCATTTAATCTTGGTGAGTCATTATTCATTTTCGTTGTCACTTTTGTCATATTGTGGCATTAGGGTCATCTTGGCGTGCAGTAGGTATGTGTAGGATTTTCATGTCGGGCACATTATAGTCGTGTGTTGGTTGGTGGCCTCACATTGGGTGTGCACACGAGTTGATGGCTTCGTGAGGCGATTAGGTACAAGACCACACGTGTATTCGATCAATACTGCGTTGGTGGCTTGTCCACGGACACATTTCCATCCCTGACGTAGTGTGGCGCCATTCCTTTGAGCGTCTCGATAGTCGATTCATATAGCATGTTTGATTGCGTATGTTTCGGCTGTGATAATTCATAATTTCGTATATATCATGATTGTGTATTTTCAACCCTTGAGGATTGTTGTTACGTATGGCGGCCCGTTGGGGGATATTGTTTTTCAGGTCATGGCAAGGCTAAAGCACGGGGAGAGCACGGTGACGGCGAGGAGTCCCAGTGATACTAGTAGGGGGCCCCAGTCTTTTCAGTCATTATGTTTCTTTTATTTATTCCGCTGCAGACATTCCGTTTGAATATTCATTTCACTCATTGTTGTATATTTTATCTCCATATAAAATATACTTGTATTCAGTATCATCCTGGGTGTGTTGTATAAAACTCCTCATCGGAGTAATTGATGTTGTAATGTGGTTCGGTACTACATTTACCTGTGTAATTCATTCATTTTCATTCGCCTGGTGGGTCCCAGTCGGGGGTCCACGGCACTGTAATATCCGCCTAGTTTGGGGTGTTACACTTGAGTTGATGATAATCATATATTCGAGTTGATGAGCATGATAACGAGTTGGATTACCGTACTAAGTTAGTGTGTTATCAATATATGAGTATTGATATGTTTCGTATGGTTTTGGATGGAATTCAAGAGATATGTTGATGTAATTCCCTTCTTCAATTCGGATTTTTGATGTTTTGTCGTTGGTTACTTCATATGGTGACGATTATGGTGGTGCTATTGTGATTCTTGAAGTTATATGAATTGTATGTCGAAGAACATGATGAATAAGGATATTTAAATGTTAGAACACATCGTATTTTGTCATTTTATGGATCATGAACGTGAATTCAGATAATTCGTGTTCTTGAAGAACTATTGAATTATATATGTCATGATTGTTATGAATAAGAACTGGAAATTGGAAAGGTTATGGATGACTTTGGAATATGACTATTCATGATAATAACCGGTAAATTGTCCTATGAAGTTACCAAATATGAACAAGAAGGAATCTTGTTGATTCGTATTTAAAGATAAAAGTTGGAATCGAATATGTTATGAAATCCTTAATATCGAGATGATTTGATCATTGATATGATGGAAGTGTTAAGACGATGCCTGGAATGCATGCCACTGCACAGCATTAGCGCACGCTAAGCTTACTAGCTAGCGCACGCTAACGGGAGCAATTTAGCGCACGCTACATTATGCGTTTAACGTGCACTAAATAGGCAGTCAGTGCAGTGTTTTCGTGTTTTGATTATGAATTCGTGATGGTTTGATTTGGTTTGTTCTGACTGCGTTTATTCGAGGTTTTTTTTGAACCGTTGAGTTCGATTGGTTAGTTTTGTCGGTTGTTGATTGTTATCGGATATGTGTTATTTGATTACTTCGATAGGTTGAGATTATTGATCGGTGATTATAACCGGATGTTGCGGTCGTGTTCGAGTATGTCCATTGTATTGCTTTTGATCGGGGCTGAGGAGCTCGTAGACAAAGGCAATGTGTTCGGTAGCAGCTTCGTGGTATCGGTATCGAGGCAAGTGATTACTTGCTCAGTTATAATGTTTAATGAATGATTTCAGTTTCATTTCGTTTATAATGCATATAATGATGATTATTATTGTGAACTCTGGGTATTTGGATTGGATATCGTTCTTCCGATTTTGGGAGTTAAATCATAATGTACATGATTCATTTCGGTTATTGGTATATTTGGGTATCGAGGATACATTGTGATAAAGATGAGGATTCGAGTATTTGTGGTTCATGATATGTTTGGATCGTCGAGTGTTGTGGATAATCGTCGATGATGATTGGACATCGAGGTTGCTCCCGAATGACTCGGGGCAAGTATTCCATATTGATTATGGTTCAGTGTTATTTATTTTGGTCTCTTACATTTTCTTTCATGTTGTTGAACATGGAGTCGTCCTAGTAAATTGTCATGTTTTCGTGCATGTATGTTGTTCATGTTGATGAACGTGTTGATTTGCATATGTGTATGCATATTGTGTTGTTTATGTTGTGTAAATAATCCGATGGGATTATGAGGATCTATGCTGAGGGCGCTGGATCGAATGTCCACCATGCGTTGGTTCGACGGGATCATCATGGGGATCTATGCTGAGGGCGCTGGATCGTTGGACAGGTTTTCCACCATGCGTTGGTTCGACGGGATCATCATGGGGATCTATGCTGAGGGCGCTGGATCGTTGGATTACCAGTATTGTGTTGATGAAATCTTGTGAATTTGCATCATTGATTTTATCATGTGTTGTTATTCACATGTGTATTGTTGGTTATCCACCTTATGATGATCTGATAGGATCATCAAGGGGATCTATGCTGAGGGCGCTGGATCGTCGGATTTCCATTGAGTATACATCATTGTTATTGTTGTGAGCATATTGACGTGGTCATATGAGTATGCATTTGTAGGTCTTGTGTTAGGACCGTGTCCGTATTGCATTGATCTGATCTCGGATTAGACTGATATGATTGTCGTGGCACATCATATCTCGAGGTATGTTCCGTATTTCCTTGGTATTTGTCTTTGATGGACAATCGGTTATCGTCTTGGGATTTGATGATGTTATTCGATGGATCGTATTGGTCAGAAATGGTATATTTCTGTATCGTGAGTTGATGATGATAGTTTGAGAATCTTGAGTATTGTTTGAGGTACAATACAGATATTATGTTCGAGTTTACTGGTTAATCGAGTCCGAGATGCAAACTGTGATAATGATTATTCTGATGAGAATTACTTGAATAAGTAATGTTGTGGCGGTAAGATTACGTTGGTCGTATTCTTATGTTGTATTCTCATTGGTATGTAATTATTAATGTGATGTGACGGTTATCATTGTTGGATATTATGGCTGACCCCGTCGTGGAATTTCTTTTTAGGTTCTTGGAGTATCGAGCTTGTAGCAGTCGTGAAGAGATGAGCTTCCCGGAGGATACTGGCTAGGACGTGTTTTGTGCTTTGAGTTTCTTGATTGGTTCTTGTATTCCACTGCTAGAGTATCTTTATGGTTGGTCTTTTTCCGCTGCGTGAGTATTTTGAAGTGCTCTTTTGGTATCTGGTAACTGAGATTATTTTGGAAATCGTTTTCTAAACTTTTGTGTGTCAGCTGTTTGGCCTTGCGATTTCAAATGAGTTTTTACGACGTTTTTTGTTAAATGGATTTTATTAACCTTTGTGCATTTTTAAAGATAGTACCATTGTTGGCCTCTTGGGCATTTGTAAATGTTTGCGAAAAATTCTTTTAGCCGTGTGTGTTCCATCTCGGGGCCCACGGCGCTGTAATATTTCCGGTTAAATCCGGGGGTGTTACAACAATGACAAGTACTTAGAATATATATTTGAATTAAACTTTGAATACATTGGTGGCACCATCAAAATCTTAAGTGTATTCCTAACAGTTTAATGTTTTTACTTCGCAAGATTTGAGCAGAGATCGGTGGAAACCGGTTGGAGACTCGATGATCGGCCGAAGCTACATTTTCTTCTTCTTGTTGTGCTGTAAAAAATCCTTTTATGTTCTTCTTTGAATGTCGAGAGATGAGATTTGATGTATATGATACTACATAAAGGGAGTCTGCAGTAGGTTTTTTTTTCTATTTTGGTCTACTGCCGTGGATATGTATTTTGTGCAAATTGCTTTCTTTTATTTGATTTTATATGTAGGGTTTTGGGGAGTATTTGTATCTCATTATGAATCTTGTTAGATAAGTGTTGTGATTTATAGTTAATGGAAATATTATTATTATATGTATTTCATTTTATTTATATCTTGTTTTTATTTCTGGCTTATGGAGGGAAAAATTGGTCATTTCTGTTTGTCCTTTAATTGTATTAATATATCTATATATAATGTAGTGTAATTGTGTACTTGCACTAGCTATTCAAATGCTAACCCCTTAAATGGAGGAAATGCGTTTCATACATTTCAGGTATCGGGCGAGCTGAGGAGTCGGCACGGGACACGCATGCAAAGGATGGCCAAGTATGATGATGAGGCCCGAGTCTGTGTTATTTATTTTATCATGCTTATACAGTTTACTGAAGTTAGTCGAGTGAACGTATTATTGGTTTAATGATGTCGTTGAAGTCCCCTGCATGGGAAATGAATTCATTTTACGTTTGGTCTGTCTGCATCTGAATTAAAATGTTTTAACCGAGTCCACGGCCTTATTTACATTATTAACGTGTCGCTATGGGTTTTATTGTGATTGTGAGAAAGTCCTAGCCTGGTAGACCTCGTTGAAGGTTCTACGGCATGTAGTACCCTTTATGAGATTTGGGGTTTTACATTTATGGTATCAGAGACTTAGGTTGTAAATACCTAGGCTGTCGGTTAATTTGGGTCTGTCAGTTGTGTCGTAATAGTCAGTTGTTGAGCCTGATATCATCGTACTACCATCTTTTCATGCGACTCGTGGCTGTAAGTCTCCTCAAATTATTACATCCCTGTATTACTTTTCTTAAGTAAATCGAAATTGTGAGTTGGGATACCAATTTTGTGAATTGTGATTTTTGCTAATCTTGTTCTTTTCAATTCTTATTCTTCAGTATGTTGAGAGGTCGTGGTAGACCAGCTAGGCGACGTAGCCAAGGCTATGTTCATGGTGCTAATAGTTAGGAAGCTCCGCTTTCTCACTCATCTGCAGATTCGGCCTCACATTCAGTGCTGAATACTCTAGCTCTGAGTTCTAACGGGCAACAGAATTTATCAGTCAGTCAGGGTCAGTCGTCGGGTAATAACACCGACCCAGGAGCTACTACAATACTTCAGCAGTTAGTAGCTCAGTTAACTCAGATCGCTCAAGGTGGGCATCAGAATCTGCCCCCGACTCCAGAGGACGAAGCTAGTAAATGGCTTCATAAAGTGACTAAGATGCACCCCCCTCGTTTCGCTGGATCTACTGACTCCCTAGGTTGGGAGAATGGGCTTTTTCAGTTGGGAAGGACATTCGATGCCGTAGCGTGCCCTGACGACAGGAGGGTACTTATTGATCAGTACATCTTGGATAAGGAAGCTGCGGGGTCATGGGAGGCCGTGATGCCCAGAGATCGTGTGGACACTTGGGAGGAGTTTAAAAATGCCATGAAGGTGGAATACTGTCCATCGCTGGTTCAGATGCGTAGGATTGTGGAGTCCTTTACTGCTACGCCTCAGGTTCCCAGGCCATCATCGCTTATAACCAGCAGTTGGGATACATGAAAGAGCAAGTGAGGACTGAGGCTGATAAGATCCGTTAATTCAATATGCGCATGAAGCCGTATATCAGACAGAGCATGGCACCACTCATGTGTGCCACATTGAAGGAGTACTAGGATCATGCTCTAGCGATCGAGGTGGCAGTTCCGGATTCAGAGTCTGGTTCCGAGGCAAAAAAACAGAAGACTTCAGGTAACTTTTCAGCCGGCAAGGGGAATCGATTTTCCAAGTCATTGTCTACTCCCACATTGGTAAGCAGATCGTTCCATCAGGCCGGAGGTTCCCAAAGTAACCGTCCGGTTCAGTCCTCTATCCCTGGTGGCAGAGTTTGTTTCAATTGCAGTCATACCGAGCATGTGGTGAAAGATTGTCCATTTCCGTTAGTTAATTGATGTATATGAGGGCAGAGTGGGCATCAGGTAGTTAACTATGAGAGGGATACCAGGGCAGCCAGAGCTCCAACTTCCACTTCAGTACAAAAGGAGCAATGTGTTGATCAAAAGGCTCATGTCACTCAGGTCGCTCAGAGTTCAGGTCGTGGTAGGGGTCGGGGTCAATCGGACCGCCGTGCAGTATCGAGTTCGGGCTCAGTACACCCTCGTTTATACCAGATGCGATGCGCGGAGGAGACAGATGCTCCAGTGGCATCAGGTACCACTCAGATCCTTTCTCATCCAGTTACAGTGCTTTTTAATTCGTGCGCTACTCATTCATTCATTGCATGGGATTGCATATGTCGTATTCACATTGACTATTTATTTGAGTGCGAAACTTTTGTAATGGGTAGGCCTAGTGAGATCGTATGGTTGGGAATCGGGAAGTTAGAGACTGCCCAGTGAGGATCGAGAACCGATATTGGCCCTCAAACCTCATTGTCGTAGAATTAAAGGGTGAGGATCTAATCCTCGGGGACGATTGGCTGGATCGTCACGGTGCTATTATTGACTATCGGACTCGTATTATCTCTATAGTGGCCGAAGATGGCACAGAGCATACTCTTGTAGGTTGTAAGTCGGGTAGATCATGGAATGTGATCAGCGCCTTGAAGGCGATGAGACTTCTGAACCAGGGTTGTGTAGGTTATTGGTGTTACGCCTTGAAGGCGGAAGATGGTGGAGTTAACATATCATCGATTCCAGTTGTTAACGAATAACCTGACGTATTTCCGGATGACTTGCCGGGATTACCACTACAGCGGGAAGTTGAGTTTCCCACCAATTTAGAGCTGAATGAGGCTCCTGTTTCTCGGGCACCGTATCGTATGGCACCTTCAGAGATGTTAGATTTGAAGAAACAGTTGGGGGAATTGCTAGATAAAGGGTATATCCGACCAAGCGCATCATCTTGGGGTGCGCCTGTGCTTTTCGTTAAGAAGAATGATGGATCGCTTCGTTTATGCATTGACTACCGAGAATTAAACAAGTTGACCATCAAGGACAAATACCTTTTACCCCAGATTGATGACTTGTTTGATCAGCTTCAGGAAGCGACAGTCTTCTCGAAGATTAATTTACGATCGGGTTACTATCAGTTGAGAATTCGAGATAGTGACATAGCAAAATATGTCTTTCAGACGAGATATGGCCATTACGAGTTTGTGGTTATGCCTTTAGGGCTAACTAATGCCCTAGTAGTGTTCATGCAGTTGACAAACAAAGTTTTTATCGAGTATCTGGACAAATTCGTAGTTGTTTTTATTGACGACATTCTTATCTATTTCCGGAGTCAGAAGGAGCATGTTGTACATCTTCGTATTGTGTTAGACAGTTTGAGAGTTGAGCAGTTGTATGCGAATTTTTCTAAATATGAGTTCTGGCTCAAGGAAGTAACATTCCTCGGGCACGTGATATCAGTGGAGGGAGTTCGGGTTGATCCACAGAAGATAGAGGCAGTACTGGGAAACTCCTTACTTCAGAAAACTCATAATTTCGAGTGGAACGCAAATACACAATTACGCAGTTACTTCAGAAAACTCAGAATTTCGAGTGGAACGCATATAGACAGGATAGCTTTGATGAGTTGAAGAGACGATTGACTACCACCAGTTTTAGCATTGCCTCAGGGGAACGAGGATTTTGTGGTTTATAGTGATGCACCGGGCCTCGGACTCGGATGTATTTTGATGCAGAGAGATAGGGTTATTTCTTATGCGTCTCGTCATTTGAAACTTTATGAAGCAAATTACCCTACATATGATTTAGAGTTAGCTGCGGTCATTTTCGCCTTGGAGATTTGGAGGCACTATATTTATGGGTCATCTTGTAATATTTACACGGACCATAAGAGTCCGAAGTACATATTCGGCCATAAGGAATTGAACATCAGGCAACGGAGGTGGCTGGAACTAATTAAGGATTACGATCTTGAGATTCTTTATCATCCGGGCAAGGTCAATGTAGTGGCGGATGCGTTGAGTCGTAAGTTGATGGCTCTACAGATGTTAGAGGTACTTATGCCTCAAAGCTGGATCCAACGGGATTTAATTTGTAAGAATATCAATGTTTGGGTTCAGAGAGTTCAGGGTCAGTTATGTGCATTAGAAATCACCTCGCCTTTGATTGATGATATCAAGGTGAGAGTTTGATGACCTATTTTTAGTCCAGTTGAGGGAAGACGTGAAGAAAGGGAAAGCTCCTGGGTTTGTGGTCCAGGATGACAGAGTTTTGAGATTTTGAGGTAGATTGTGTGTGCCGTGTGATATTGAGTTGAGATAGAAAATCTTGATAGAAGCTCATACTAAGCCTTATTCCATACCTCATGGTGGAAGCAAAATGTACAAGGAAGTAAGGAGTAAATGCTGGTGGAGATACTTGAAGACGGACGTTAGCGAGTTTGTATCAAAGTGTTTGACCTGTTAGTAGGTTAAGATCGAGCATCAGCGACCCGTGGGGTTATTACAACCACTTCCTATTCCAGAGTGGAAGCGGGAGGATATTTCTATGGATTCCATTACCAGTATGCCTAGGACTCAGACTGGAATGAACATGATTTGGGCCATTGTCGATCGACTAACACGGGACTGGAGAGACTAGCACGGGTGTTTGTTGCAGAAATCGTGAGGTTGCATGAGACTCCTAAGAGTATTGTTTCTGATCGAGATGGCCGGTTCATATCACATTTTTGGCAGGATGTTCATCGGGCTTTGGGGACTAAATTGAGACTCAGTATTTCCTACCATCCCTAGACAGACGGAGAGTCAGAACGGACAGTTCAGACACTTGAGGACATGTCAAGAGCATGTGCCTTAGACTGGAAAGATGATTAGGAGTCGCACCTGCTGTTGATCGAGTTTACGTACAACAATAGTTGGCACGCCTCGATTAGAATGACACTATTTGAGGCTTTATACAGAAGGAGGTGCATATCACCGTTGTGTTGGGATGATGTATCTGAATTGATTGGTACTGCACCATATATAGTAGTTGATATGTGAGAAAAGATTGCCTTCATTCGTGATAGAATGTTAATGGCTCAGAGTCGGTAGAAGTCCTATGCCTGTTGGGTACGGGTTCGGATATTGCGCCTGGTTGCGGAAGCGTAAATAAAATGCGGAAATTAAATGATGCACGGATTTATAGAGGTTCGGCTATAAACGAGCCTACGTCCTCTCTCGGTATCTTTTTCACTAGGCTAAAGAAAAACCTCTACTCCTCTCTTTTATCGGTCGAGGTATAACCGTTACAATCACGTTTTCTATTGGTTCGTGGTAAACCACTCACAGTTGTCTTAGTGTCGGTCTAAGTTAAACCGTTTTCCTTTTTCTAGGACAAGGAATCAACCTCTCTAGCTTTCTATGGGTAATAGATAAACCTCACTCGATAGCGATTGCGATTCTAATAATGCTGGATCCTTGATCCAAATAACACTGAATCCAATCGTATCTTTTCTTTTACCATTCGTGTATGATTTTGTGTATAACACTCAATCACTCAATGTAATCTCAATATTACAACAACAATATAATGAATATCAATATCAGATCAATGTGTAGTTTACTTGAAGTTGTTGTTTTGAATCAATACCATCTCCTTGGTATTTATAGGCTCCATCAGCAAACTAGCCGTTAGCTGCTGCACACTGTATTACGTACGCTATGTAATGCTGGTTACGTACGTAAGCTTGATTACATAGGTTAACCTCCACGGGTTACGTACATTAGCCTCTTCACAATCCAGTCCAGGGAGCTTCGACATTTTGGGTACGTACGTTAGCAATTCTGTATTACGTACGTTAAGCCATACGTCAGTGCTGACGTCATATGTCTGTTGCATGCTTTTCTGATTTTGACTCCTCCAGCATTCACTTGGTTTGAACATGTGTTACGTACGTTATCAATAGTGTGTTACATACGTTATAGTTGACATATTACGTACGTTAATCAGACTTCTTTACACCATCTTGAGTCTTTGTTTTCTTCGATTCTTGGCTTCGCCTCTTCGTTGTTTTGTTTTGTTTATCGACTTTAATCATCAAAACACTTTTAATTTATGTATGGAACAAAATGTTCCAACAATACCGACATGTATCGCCGGCTATTAGAGTTTAAGGTTGGAGACCATGTATTATTGAAGGTGTCGCCAACTCGGGGATTTTACCACTTTGGTCGGAATGGTAAACATATTCCAAGGCATATCGGACCATTCAAGATTTTACAGCAAGTTGGAGATATTGCATAACGGTTGGGTTTGCCGCCATCCTTGAGTCATGTGCATAACGTATTCCATGTATCCCAGCTTAGGAAGTATGTACCGGATCTTAGTCATATTATTGATTTTGGAGAGATTGAGCTGGGTTCCGACATCACATTTGAAGATAGACCAACTCAGATTTTGGAGCGATGGATAAAACAACTTAGGCACAAAACCATTCCTTTGGTTAAATTGCAGTGGTCGAGACACAAATCAGAGGAAGCAACGTGGGAAACGGAGGACAGTATAAAGGCGAGATACCCCAAACCATTTACCTTGTAAGTTTTGGGATGAAACTACTTTTTAGGGGGAGGGAATGTAATATCCACATCTTTTTTTCTTTTTTTTTTCTTTCCATTTTCGTTTATTCCAAACTATTGTAGTTCATTGGTACTCGATTCGAGTTTTTGTGTTTCATGTCGTGTAATGTACTCGTTCTATTATCGTGATACTCAAGCTAGTTAATGATGTTCATTTCTGGGTGTATCATATTGGATGGATAATTGTACATCTCATCGTGTTCTTATTTGTTAGAATTGTACTTCTGGTTTAGGAGTATAATGTACGTTATGCTTATTTCCTAGCGTACATTATTTCAATTGTGTAAGTTAATCAGTAGCCTCTGGGATCACTCTTACGTATGTTACTTGTATTGCCTAAACGTACGTAAATATTCATTATGTACGCTATCTCAGCTCCTTAACATACGTAAAATATACCTGGCCTTAGGTCACTGAGCACTGGACAATTTATTATATATGTTAACTCTCGACCAAGCATATGCTATTCATATTATACATACGTTATGCTTGCCATGCAACGTACGTAATGTAATCCGTAAATCAAGGTAGTGAGATCTGTTGGGTTCGTTGCGCATGTAATGCAGCTGCATTAACATACATTAATCACGTTGCGTGCTTAATGCTTATTTCTTTACGTACGTAATGAAGTTCACCTATATATAGGCGGATTTCAGCCCTGTTTTGCCATTTTCTCTTTTCTTCTTCTTTCGCCGAACTGGCGATTTTGTTCAAGAGAGAGAGTGAATCAAGTCAAAATTTGATCATCCATCCATAGATTTGAGTCTCTAACAAGAAGTTATCATCGTCCTAATGTCTTCCTCCATCTGAATCAAGGTAAATCAATTTAAACCCTAAATTTCGGGAATTTTGTGGGTTTTAGGGCGATTTCATATTTCTGATTTGTATTAGCTTAGATTGTTGTTAGGGCATGATTGTATGCCCAAATCCTTGGTTTTCCTTCTCGTTTTGTGGACTAAAATTTCGTGATTCCCTCATTGGTCAACTTCGATTGATTACGCACTCGTATTGCTCGACGAATTGTGTCTACGAGTAGAACTTATGATGGTTTTCCATGTTTCCATAGTTTTGTGATTAATTATATGTCATTGTAATTTATGATCGAATCTTTAAAGGGAATCGGACCGATAACCTTTACTTTACCATTTCCTTCACGTCTTATTATTCAAGGCATGTACATGCATTACATTTCGTTATGTGTGTTACAGTTTCGATAGAAATTATGAACTGTGATATTGTGTGTGTGTTGATGATCTTCCACCCTGGGACGGTTCGACGGGACATTTGGAGGTCGACACTAATGTGTACGTCCGCGAAAGTGGTACCCAGGGACGGTCCGACGGGGCCTCTGCGGGTCGATACTAATGGGTACGGCCGCGGGATACCAAGTATGGATGTTGTTGTGATGGAATGAGTTGCTATAGTGTTTATAAAAATGATGTTTAATGCAAATGTGATATTCCGTAATATGGTTTTCAAATGCTTTATAAACAATATGACTGTGTTGAATCGTACCTATATATAATGTAGTGTAATTGCGTATTTGCACTAGCTATTCAAATGCTAACCCCTTAAATGGGGGAAATGCATTTTATGCATTTCAGGTATCGGGCGAGCTGAGGAGCCGGCATGGGACACGCATGCAAAGGATGGTCAAGAATGATGATGAGGCTCGAGTCTGTGTTTTTTATTTTATTATGCTTATACAGTTTGTTGAAGTTAGTCTAGTGAACATATTACTGGTTTAATGATGTCGTTGAAGTCCCCTACGTGGGAAATGAATTCATTTTACGTTTCTTTTGTATGCATCTGAATTAAAATGTTTTGGCCTAGTCCACGACCGTATTTACATTATTAATGTGTCGTTATGGGTTTTATTGTGATTTGTGGGAATGTCCTAGCCTGGTAGACCTTGTTGAAGGTTCTACGGCGTGTAGTACCCTTTATGAGATTTCGGGTGTTACATGAAGGACGGACTCAAGGAGCCAATTGATCCCCTATGATGTTCCATAGAGTTTTAAGATCAATGAGGACCAATTATACCCTTTACATTGACCTTTGTGATTTTCATATTGGCTCATGAAACTCACGTTAGAATTATGGTCATGTTATACACGGTCCTATTTTTTCATTATGTCATGTGATGCTTTATATGTTTAAATTTATGCATATATGTGATGCGGTGTATGTTTAGATGTATGTTAGCCAACATAGACACGCTACATAGGATAAAACCCCTCGTTTACATTTAATGTCGTTTAATTAAAACACCTATCACCACTTCGATCATCTCGAGTAGGTCATGCCAAAGATAGGTGCTCGAATTATATTAGTAAGATATGATAGGTAGGGTGATACCCATGTATTTTAATGAACTAAGAGTTCAAAATAATTTTACATATGATGTAATCGTTAAAGGGTTATCCACCTAAAGTAGCTCAATTCAAGGCGTCATGTCAAAGCTGTGTTTATGATTGTACAAAATGTGGTCTTAGCCCACTAAAACTATAAATGTTGTAAAATTGAGGGTATTTTGTTTTAGTGGGAGTATTTCTCGAGAAATAGACTGACTAAATACTTTGCATATTGAATTTTGTTGATAATAGAATGGCATCAAACAACACATCCACCATTCCAATGCGATCCGTCCTTAAGAAGGACAAGCTCAAAGAAAACGGCAACAACTATCTGGATTGGATCCAGAGCTTGAGAATAGTTCTCAAGCAAGAAAGAAAGTTGTATGTTCTTGAGGAAGAAATTCCCGATGGGCCTACAGACGATTCTAACAAAGCAACAAAAGACAAATGGAAGATTGTGATGATTCCATTGATCTCAGTTGCCTTATGTTGGCTACCATTTGTCCAGAAATTCAGAAGAGTCTGGAAGAAATGGAAGCCTATGAGCTTAATGCTTACCTCAAGGAGACTTTCTCAAGGAACGCTAGGCAAGAAAGGTGTGAGACCATTCAAGCCTTGTGCGCTTGCAAGATGGTTGAGGGAACATCTGTCAGCGCTTATGTACTCAAGATGAAAGGATACATTGATCATTTTTGTTGGCAGCCAAGTATACAATATACAACTTGGAAAGAGAGAGAACTAAAAGTTGTACGGTTTTCTAAAGTGAGTTTGTGTAGCAGAAGTTTAAGTGTGAGTTGCTGTAAAATACAGCAACTAGGCGTTCTCCTGTTTGCTTGGTGCGTACAGGGTTTTGCAAATACTTGTATAAATCAAAGTTATGAAAATAATGACATAAGGTAAATAACACAATGTAAAGAAGTTTGAGGTAAAGCCCTCTACATCCACTGATCCTCGTGACATAAGTAAAAGCATTTATTATAATCACTGCATACACAACTACATGACTATAACTAAACCTTGTCTCTGTAACGTTCACACAGATTGCTACAGGGAGTGAAGCTTTTTGCCGTTTACACATATTGGCTTGAGCTCTTTATTTGACTTGCTTCTTCACACAGTTTGAATCTTCGTCTAGAATGATATTCTTCCCACAGAGGTCGGAATACACAAGGATCTACAATCCACACAGGGCTGATGATTATCCCAACGGTAAAGGTACAATTCTCTGAATAACAACTTCATCTTTGATATACGTTTGATGTATGCTGTGTTGTTCGCATTGAGGACTTGTATATTTCTTCACTTGAATACTTGTTGTATGCTCACAAAATATACTATGTTGTAATCGCTAGAATGTCAGAGTAATCTGTCAGAGCTTTTGTGATATATGAATTCTTCATGTATGAGAGTCCTCAGCTTGGGGATATTTATAACCTTTGGAAAATGCATCTGTTATAAATGTAGTTGTTGCAGGTAGGTGTGATGTTGACGTATCTGATTGGCGGCTTGCTGAATATTTAAACTAAAGTAGATCGCATTTAATGCTTTAGATATTCTTTTTGACTCCGCATTAAATGTTCTTCAGCGCAGTCAGACTTGTCTCACTATGGCTGCATTAAATGCTGTCCTATCAGCAATAAATGCTGCTTTAACCGTGAATACTTTATCAATAAACAAAGTGCATTTCACAACGGTTTAAATCATTTACTAATTAGACTTTTTGGATGTGTTTTACTTTTCACAAGTAAAACATCTTATAGCATAATTGTTGTATCCGACACATTGTCTTTTGCTATAGATGTAGGTTCTGTATGATAGACTGCATGAGATCTTCAGTGCTGTTTGGAGGGGGCTGTATGGAGATTCCAGACAGATTCCATACTTAGCGGCATTTCATCTCCTTCGACTCCTTTGTTGTATGATGGCCATTATCAAAATAGGACACAGGATTGTTTATCCCAATAATTTCCCCATTTTTAATAATGCCAAAACTTCAAGAGAACTTCTTGATTCAGAGAGGCTGACTCTTGGTCTTCTGTCGAATGATCTGATCTTCAATACTTAGTCTAAAAATGTGAACTGCTCGCAGGCAAGTTCTAAGATATTGAGAACATCTACATGGATGTGTATTACAACTTTAAACTTATGATTGGCGCGCAGGCACAATCTTACAGTGTTTGTGTAGGTTGAATACATCTTAACTTATGAACTATTCGCAGACAAGTTCTTACAGCTTTAAGACAGTTCTATACTTGTTCGTTTGCAGTAAATAAATTAGTAATCAAACAGTAAAAATAGTAAGCGTAGATTACGAGATGTAATCATTCAAGAGAACAAATTTTTATTGATACTCTGGAAAAAATTACAGGTTCTCGAAATAGAGAACACAACAACATAAAAAATACATACTACAATTTCTAGCCTAAGGAACATATACACTGAGAAGGTCCAGACAAGCTAATTCCTGTACTGAGATTGCCTCCAAGCTAATTCTCGGTTTCTTTCCAACAATTAACAAATGAATCCTTGCCTCGGTCCTGGTAGATACTCTTCCATCAGCGGATTGGTCGAAAGTAAGTATCCAGTCATCTAGATAGATGAGCCGATCACCTCTTAGGTGCCTTGATTTCATCTGCAGTTGCAGAGGAAGCTTTCCTTCTGCTAACATCCTTGTGAATTCATCTGCAGCATCCGACGGAGTCTTGAACTTGTTGAACATAGTGGACTCCCTGATGAGTTTAACGAAGTATCTCATCAGTTCCTTTTGGCTCCAGTACTTTACTTCATCATATGTAGGCTGTCGGTAAGTGGACAGAGGAATCTCGGATGGTTTTTGCACATTGTTCTTCCAAGGAACGTTGGGATCATGGAACTCTGGATGAGAACCAGATACCTTGTATCCTCTTGTAGGCATGGCCAAATGGCCTATTGTAGCAGCGACGCTCTCTTCCAAGTCTGCTTCCATCTCTCTTTCCTTCTCCATCTTCCATCTCCTTCCAGCCTCTCTGGCATTTTCCCCCTTTTTGGCATAATCAATAATTGACACCTTTGTATGAAGATCCTGTAGAAGCTTCATAGCATCATCTTGCTTGGTCGTAAGTTTATCGATCTTATCTACCAGAGCACCTAGCACCAGAGATATGTTATAGATCTTAGTATCATGGTCTGTCATTCTGGTTCTGGTCTCCTTTAGGGCATCAACCATCTTGGCCTACGAAATTCGGAGCTTTTCTTGCTCTTGCCATAGGACTCTCTCCTGATGCTGCTTTAGCTAATGGAGCACTTGCCACAATGCATTGGGCATTAGGCAAAATGCTTACGCGACATTGGTGATTGCGGTCTTTACATCAGAGAGCTCATCCTCAGAAGTGCCTCGCATCCAATCGAGTTCTTTACCTACGTCATACAGTGCCTTCACGGCATCCTGTAGGAACACTATCTATCACTCGAGTGCATGGAGTTGCTCAATACGGGATTGGGTTCGCGGGGAGCCAGGACGTGTAATTTTGGAATCCTCTAGCTCATTGAGGTGACGGAGGACCACTTGGTGATGATGGCATCGTGGTTTGTCATCTAGAAGGAAACCATCATCGGAACCATATTTTGAGCTCTCGGAGATGAGAGATGCAGGGGCACCTTGAGGTGGAACAACAGAGGGTGCTGTTTGTTCAGTCTCGGGGACAGGAGGGACTGATTCCTCCTGTTCGGCTTGATTTTCTATATTCGGGGGTACAGGAGGACTGAATCCTCCTACTGACTCTCAGCTTCCCCCTGCTCCGGAAGAGGTACTGATGCCTCTTAGCGGATGGCGCGGGCTTCTTCTTCAATATCCGAGACAGGCTGGGCTGCCTGTTCGGGAACTATTTTCTGTGCAGGAGGGACTGAATCCTCCTATTTTTCTTGAGCAGCTTCTTTTTTAGGGGAAGGGGACTGATCGGAGGTCCCCTGACCCTGTTGTCCTTGCATACGAGCCATGTCTCCTTCCCTTTCCTCTTCGCGGCTAATCCATAGACCGGTCTGTAGAGCATCGTCTTCAGCTTCAGAGTCGAGATCGGATTTGTGGCTGTTATAAGGAGCTCTGTCATCGGATTGGGACTTATCTTTCAATTGAGCCTTTTCTTTTTCCAGGTAGAAATTTGCAATCAGCTCTCGGTAAAAATAATTTTCCCACTGAATCAAGACTTCGATGTTCTGGGTGTCCGTGACCTCCAGAACAAAAATTTCATCCTCCTTCCACTCTTCCCAGTTGTATAGGTCGTCGTAGGGGGGAACCCTGTATCTTCTCCAAGTTACAAAGCGCTCGTAGGCTTGTTCAATTTGTACCTGAAGAAGAGTTTCATTGATTAACACTGATGCGGAGGGACTCCTTACAGTAGTTGGGTCTACTATATGGATGGGATCCACAACAAGTGTGGAATCCTGTATTGGAGATAGATTCCTAACAGGGGTTGGTACCCTGATGGAGAAGGGATTCCCAATAGGGGATGGAACCCTGTTGGAAGAGGGATCCTGTATGGGTGTGGATTCCCTTACAGGAGAGGTGGCCTTTAGCTCCGTAGGGGCAGCCGACTCGCCAAATCCCTCTAACTTGGCAAATAGTTGTTCACCTGCCATAGCCTCCACTAGCTCGGGATTTGCTGTATGTGCAACAACTATTTATTCCAAAGGGGTTGCGCCCTTAGGTATTTGAATAGCTGGTTGAACCGCCAGGACATCTACAGTGACCAATGTAGCCACTGTAGTTTTAGCCATAGAAGCTTTCTTCAGCTTCTTCTTTGCCTTCTCTTCAGCATGTGGAGACTTGATGTCTGAGACACTCCTCTTTCTCTTCTTCTTCTTCTTCTCCTCATGCACAGCCTTGATAGTAACATCCCTGGGATCATCAAAAATAGGCATAGTCCGGGGATGAGGTCTGCTAGCGAATAGTCTGTCTCTATTAAAGACAGTGGGCTTGCTCTCACCTATAAATTTGCAAGGGCCAATCTTCTTGGCACTTCGAAACTGAGGCACACCACAGTGAGTTAGAATGTAGTTTAGGATGAGGCCAAATGATTTCTTCTGTGTTACCAGCTTGGCCCTGTATCCTCTTCAAAAGAATTTGGCACCAATTAACCCTTTCGTCGGACATGATGGCTACCATCATTCTAAAGCGAAGGTTCATGCACATTTCAAATGCTCCATTCCGGTTTTCAATAACCTGATAGCAAAAATCATGCAGATACATATACGGTAGGCAAAAAATTTTCATATGGCATGACGGGTGAACGTTATTGTCCGAAACGTCACCTATGAACAGCCCCCAGTAGGCCGTCAATAGTTCTTCCGACCCAAAGGTCTCAACTTCCTCCATTCTCGAGCCATCGGACGACAGCCTGAATAAGTTTTCCAGAAGCTCTTGGTTTACAGAAACTTCAATACTGCAAACGATAGAAGTGATGTCAGAGACATCTCCTCCTCTTTTCAGGGAAAAGAACTCGATGGGGGCATCAAGATAGAATTATTCAACAATAAGCTCGTCGTAGAGCTCAGTGTGCTGACTTCCAAGGCGGCATAATCTTTGTTACTTGATTCTGGAAATGACTCGTTCCATTCCGTCAATGTCTTCAGTTTCAACGTGGACTCTTCCATGACATCAGATCTGGCGAAGATTCACCCGTCAATGATGGATTCCTTCTTCTTCGGAGATTGAGAGGCAGTATGTGAAGTTGCCATTGATTTGCATAGAAAGGATTTGAAGAAACACAAAGAAAAAGTGTAGAACATTTGCAAAGTATGTAGGTTTGCTCTGGACTCATTTAATTTTGCAGAAAGCTTAAAGAGTCAAAGGGAGCAGGATACAATCCTTTTATAGTGTGCAGGGAGGATTAGGGTTACGTACAGTGAATGGTCAGATTTAAGGGATGGAAACCGTCTTTTTAAAAGAACGAACATGATGAACTTAGAGTAACTGGTACATTTTATCCATCCATTTTTGAAATGACAACCGGACCCAGTTCTGACTGTTCGTCTCCCTCATTGCACGAAACGGCAGTTTTCAAATCATTAATATTGTGGTGTTTGAGGTAATAAAGTCCAGATGTCATTTAAATCATTAAAGATAAAACGTTTGAATTTTAAAACAGGGCACGTGGACTAGAAACCTTTTTAGTATGAATAGAATAATAATGTAAGTTTAATTGATGCCCCATAGTGTATGTGTTGTATCCGCGAATAATACAGAGTTCCTCCTTAAAAGATACATACTGGATTCAATTCTTACATCAATGTTTGTATTAATACTCTATTCGTGGGTCATACTGTATTCCCCCTTAAATTAATGCACACGTCAGCTGTAGGAAGGTTTTGTACCTTATTCTTACAGTAAGATCTTGACTTGTTCTGAGTGTACAGTTAATTAATGTGGATACTGTATTCTTGGGTCTTACAACATTCCCGTTCAATTAATGAGTAAAAGCGTAAAAACTTACAGGGGGTCATGTTGTAGCATTCCCAATTCTTGTCGAAGCATACAGAATCTGGTTGTGCTGAGAGGTTTTGTAAATATGTTGGCCAACTGAATATCTACATGAACTTTCTTGATCTGAACATCCTTATTCTCAACATGATTACTGATGAAAGGATGCTTCATATCAATGTGCTTAGTTCACGAGTGCAATACAGGATTGTGCGTTATTGCAATTGCAGTCGTGCCATCGCACATGATCAGTGTTTCTTTGGTAATGATTCCATAATCTGATAACTGCTATTACACCCATAGAATCTGCATATAGAAACTTCCAACAGCATAGTATTCCGATTCAGCTGTAGAAAGTGAGTTGGCTAATTGCTTCTTACTGAACCAGGACACAAGTCTAGGTCCAAGAAAGTGACAAGTACCACTTGTACTCTTCCTATCTAACTTATAGCCTCCAATATCTGTGTCGCTGTAGCCAACCAAATAAAATCCTCCTTACTTAGGATACCACAATGCAACATCAACTGTTCCTTTGACGTACTTAAGAATTCGTTTGGCTATTGTGAAGTGTGACTACTTAGGTGCTGCTTGGTACCGAGCACACACTCCTACAGCAAACTGGATATCGGGCTTGCTAGCCGTTAGGTACATGAGTGATCCAATTAGCTTCTTGTAAAGTGATTGATCAACTGGCTTTCTAGCTTCGTCAGCACTAATTTGCATGGAAGTGTTCATGGGGGTTGACGAAGATTTGGAGTTATTCATCCTAAACTTGTTGAGTAGCTCCTTGCTGTACTTCTCTTTATTGATGAAGAATCATGTAGGCAATTGATTTACCTGCAATCCTAGGAAATAACTAAGTTCCTTCGTCATACTCATTTCAAATTTACTTTGTATGAGATGATAGAACCTCTGACACAGAGCAAGGTTAGTAGAACCCAATATAATATCATCGACATGTATTTGTACCATTAATAGGTCATCACCTTCCTGTATCTTAAATAGAGTCTTGTCCACAGCACCTTTCTCAAATCCATTATTGGTAAGGTACAGGGACAAGGTTTCATACCACGCTCTAGGTGCTTGCTTAGGTCCATATAGAGCTTTTCGTAGTCTGTATACTAGGTCTCCGCCTTCAGTGTTGACAAACCCTGGTGGTTGTTCAACATAGACTTCTTCAGAGAGGTCTCCATTCAGGAATGCGCTCTTAACGTCCATTCGATATACTATAAAGCTTATATGGGCGGCAAAGGCTAGAAATATCCTGATGGCTTCTAATGTGACTACAGCGGCAAATGTTTCATCATAGTCTATGCCTTCTTCCTGTCTGTATCCTTTTGCGACTAGATGGGATTTGTTCCTAATAACAAGTCTATTCTCATCCTTCTTGTTTCTAAATACCCATTTGGTTCCAATTATAGCTTGATGATCAGGTCTGGGTACTAGATACCATATATTGTTTCTTTCGAAACCATTAAGCTCTTCTTCCATAGAAGTGATCCAGTGAGAGTTATTCAAAGCTTCATTTGTAGAAACAAGTTAGGGTTGATCTACGAATACGGCTAGGGTGAACATAGCTAGTCTCCTAAGTTCATCTTGAGATTTCCACACAGGAAATGGAGATTTCTCATATTCATATTCTTTCCCACACAGTACAGTTCCTTTCGTACTCTATATTCTTCTTTGGGTAGATACACCAGCATCAATGTCTCCTATGATTAATTCCTGTGGGTGATCATTCAACCATCTCCTGTCAGGTTCTAGTTCTGCATCCCTTACTCTATCTTGTGGTGTTGTGTTTCGACTTCAGCTTGTACAGCATCAGCTTCAACTACCACTGTTCTTACAGCTGCAGGGTTGATTTCTAAGTCTGCGACAGGATCTATTAGAGTTTGAGGGTCATTGATGGAAAGTGTTTGGATATTCTGGGTTAAGTCTTCTATTCCTGTAGGATCACGGTGAGGTTCATCGAACATTACATGTACAGATTCCTCGATTGTCAGCTTCCTTTTGTTAAAGATTCTGAAAGCCTTGTTGACAAAAGAATATCCTACAAATATCCCTTCCGACTTCTAGTCAAAAGTCTTGAGTTGATCGTTTCCATTATTCAGAACATAACACCGACATCCAAATATGTGAAAATATGAAACTAAAGGAGTTCTATTATTCCATACTTCATAGGTTGTATTTTTTTTATGCTTGTTGATAATACAATGGTTTTGAGTATATCATGAAGTATTTGTTGCTTCACCCCAGAATCGCTGCGTTAACTTGCTTGCGGCGATTATTGTTCTTGTAGCTTCTTTGAGCATCCTGTTCTTTTGCTCAGCAACACCATTTTGTTGAGGAGTTTGGGCTGCTGAGTATTCGTGTTGTATTCCATTGTCCGAACAATATTGCTCTATAAAGCGGTTAGTGAATTCAGTACTCCTATCGGAACAAATGGACACGATACTCAACCCTTTCTCATTCTGAAGCTTTCTCAGGTGCTCACGCAACTTTGTTGTGGTTTCTTTCTTCTGGCTTAGAAAGATTGTTCAAGCATACCTGGAGAAATCATTAACAATAACTAGACAATATTTCTTACCTCCCAAACTTACAGGGTTTACAGGACCATAGAGGTCCATATGTAGCATATCCAGAACTCTGTGAGTGGATAGGTATGATTTGCTTTTCAGGGTGGATTTGACTTGTTTGCCTTTTTGACAGGGTCCACAGACGCTGTTTTTTTGGAATGACACATCGGGCAAGCCTATAACCATTCCCTATCTGGCTAGTTTATTGATCGTCTTGATGTTGATGTGTGACATCCTCTTGTGCCATAGCCAGCTTTGATCTACAGTGCATTCGGCAACAAAACACAGAATAGTGATGCTCGTAGGCTTCCAGTCAGCAATATACATATTACCTGACCTGCTTCCTGTGAGAACCACTTCTTTGGTCAAGATGTTCTTCACTCTACAGTGATATATATAGAATTTCATCGAGAACTGTTTGTCACAGAACAGTCTAATACTAAGTAGATTGTACTGTAAGCCTTCAACATAAGATATGTTGGTGACTTTGAACTTTCCTACAAGAAGGTTTTCCTTCCCTCTTGTTCTTCCTTTGGACTTGTCACCGAATCGTACTTTTGGACCACGACCTTCTACATAGCCTGATCATTTGCTGATATCTCCTGTTATGTGCCGAGAACATCCGCTATCAAAGTACCAGATGTCCTCTTCTTTGATATTTTGCAAGTACAGGATTTATGTAGATTTAGGTCCCCTTTGATTGTTGGGTCTATGAATGTTAGTGCCTTTTGGTACCCAAATTGGCCTAACAGTAATTGGTTTACTGTAGGTTACTTTTGGTCCAGTTTTGCGATGTCTACGTGGGGTAGGCACGTAGGCTTTAACCTTGGTAATTATGCATGTTAAATCGAGGGTTATTATTATTATTCCAGTATGATTGCCATCTCGTAGGTGGAGCTATTTTCTTAGGCCTTGTAGCTTGCCTTCTGGGTCTCCAATTGGATTCCCAGAGCTGTTGATTATACTGCTCGGCGACCTGCTTTATGGTTGGATTTCAGGGGTCCTGTATCTAATATCTAGGCGCACTATACTGTTGGAAGTACTGCTGTGCAGGCCTTTGATATTTAGACACAACCTTCTGTAACACCCCCAATCCGCTCAGGGATATTACACGCCGTAGAACCCTTCCTCAAGGATCTACCAGACTGGTAACGACATATAACAACTCAACCATGCCTTTAAGGCTAAAATGAGTCAGTAGACCGATTTGGTCTTTCAACAAATACATACATCTCAAATACAACTCATGCCCACGCAGGGGTCAAAATACAACTACGCCCGTACAACGGGAAAATATAGCAGCGGAAAAATAGAGTACAACTGAACCAATAAAGCAGTACGGTTCCTCGTGTGATTAGTATCGATCATCTTTCATCATCCTTCGTGCCGACCACGTGTTATGCTCCAAAACTGAATGCAAAAACAGACATCCACCCCGAATACTCGGGGTTAGCAAACTCCCGTTTTGCTAGTGCAAGAACAAAGTGCAAATACGAGCCATACAATTCACATTCCACGAATAAAGATAACCAAGGATCCTCAAAGATCCAAACGAAATGAAAAGTACTTCCCGAGGCAAGGGTTTGAGAAAATATTTCAAAATCGAAATACCATAAATCAATGGAAGTAATTTATAAAACGGTTTAGAATGCCATCGAGAGTTTTAATAGAAAACAATTTAGGATTATCAAATCCTACTTTTCAAAATCCAAAAGACAAAAGGGGTCACCGCCCCAAAGGTTTACTTTCTGAAAAATGACATTAACCAAACCGTTGAGATTTTAGCCCCAAATCCGTAAAACGACTTTTACAAAACCATTGGGGTTTTAGCCCCAAATCTCATCAACTCACAGTACACAAGAACGACCACAAGGTTCATCTCCCAACATCAAAATTCACAAATAAAGGATTTAAAACACAAACAACAAAATACTCTAGAGCCATCCTAGCCAAGTAGGCCAAACGAACAACTTACCTCTTACACACTTAGTCAATGCATGCAAATGAAAACCGTTCAAAATACTCATTTCCGGAAATGCCAATAATCCAAATCACAGTTGCAAAATGCACCACAATTAACCGTCGATCCACGTCTCTGTGGACCCCTACCGAGACCCCGTCGGATCTAACCCGTAGTGGTTAAAAGCAAGCTCGTCGATCCACGTCTCTTGTGGACCCCTACCGAGACCCCGTCGGATCTAACCCGTAGTGAGCATACACACACACACGTTACTCATGCAATACTAACATGCTAAGAATGTAAGTTCATTAAGAATACTCACTAGAGATGGCCATTAACTCGACACCATTATCAAACTCTTCAAAAACACCACAACAATGATTAAATACGGAATACACGATCCCATAACTTTAAACACTAGGAGTATCATCGTAAAATTCTTCAACGTTCAAAATAACCAAATCATAATCAATCCCCAAAACACACCATTCACAAAACACACACGCCACTTGAAAGAAAGCCTTTAACGAGGCCAAACCGAAATCTTTTGAAACTTCATTTCAAACAACCAAACAAACACACCAAGACGATCACCGATCATCATATCCATAAAATAAGAAAAGTATGGGCAAGGTACTTGCCTCGAATAAGAACAACGCGGAGAATCGACCGAAGTAGGTTGGCGCGAACCGACTACGAACCCGCCGACTCCACCGAACGCCAACTGACGTTCATAAACTACGAAGGACAAATAACAATAATGAAATGAATTCCATAACATGACTCAAAGTCGTTGAATTCAAAGAACGAATGACGAAAGTTCACGGATTTCCCCCGAAACGGCCAAGAACACGATTCGTTCCGTCAAATCACGAAAACGGAATTCCAAGTTGAAATATGGATATACAATCCATAGAATATGTTTAACAACATCATTTAACCATAATCGATCCATCGAGAACGGATGAAAAACGAGACCGGGGACAAATCCCCCGAAAAGTCAATTTGAAGGAAATCAAGAAATATACTTCGATTCGACGAAGAACAATGGATTAAATGATGTTAAACACAAGAATACTACCAAGATTAATCATACCTGTTGTGTCAAGAATTAACACCTTCCGACCGGCGATCGCCTAAGAGGTCGGGCGATCGAGTCACTGCCGAGCGGCCAAGGGAGATCTGCCGACCAGCGACCAGGCGACCGAGCCTTAACCTAGTGGACGAGCTACATCGACCGATCGAAGGTCTCAGGACCAGTCCCGGTGCCGAGCGATCGACATCAAAGACGATCGCCCCTCGGTACTCGGCGACCGACTCCTGGCGACCGACCATTGCCGACCCTCAGCAACTGGCCGATGGCGACCTCTGTTGACCAGCTAGAGACGATCGCCTCATGTCAATCAGGGCCGATGGCCTTCCAGTCGGCAAAGATCGAGCCTCAAGACTGGCACGACGTGCAAGGACCGAGACAAGATCCGCGAATCTCAGGCCATTGACCACAGCCTGACAGAATCTCTCCACCAGCCGACAAGCCGCCGAAAGCTGTCAGTAGGGCCGCATGTTGACTGACTCCGGACACGTTCTGGCCCCTTATTGGATAGCCCAGCTGGCGCCAGTGCCTCTTCCTTGGACTTTATCCCGACAGCCCAGGAGGTCGCCCCATTATAGTATTGGCCGGCAGACGATCGCCCCATTATTATAATGGCCGAAAGGCGATCGCCCGCCTAAGGACAAGACCCGGCTGTCCCTATATAAACAAGGCACCCTGCACTCGGCCACTCCTTCTGCATTATCGCGATTTGAGCATACAAGACAGAAACAATATACAGCACTTGGCTAATCTCCTACTTTTGGCAACATCTATCATTCGGTCCTTCTTCTCCCAGCCTATCTCATCCAGCAGATTATCGGCGGGGACGAAGAACATCGAGCTTCGCTCAAGAGCTGGATTAACAGAGTCTTTTTACACTCATTGTATCTAGATTTCTCACATTAATACTTGTATCCACGAATATTTGTATTAATAACATCTCGCGAGAGCATTCAAGCCCGGGCCTAACAAACCCGGCAAATCTTGTTTTATTTATCTTCTCTCGGAAGTGCTCCCGCAATTGTTGTTTGTTGTCCGTCTCCAGCAGTATTTAATCTTCGGATAGATATTTTGGGCAACAACAATTGGCGCTAGAGGAAGGGGATCTAACCCTCAAATTTTTACACCTACCGTCCCGAAGAACACTCACTGTTCTCGGGGCAAATACTTGAAGTGACACTCACTGCACTTCAAAGAAATCCTTCGGAAATCATGTCTTCCGCCTCCGCGTCGAATAAAGCCGCTGACCAGCCGGCCAGACCCCCCGCTCCGTCCCAGTCCGAGCCACAGCTGATGGTGGAAGGTAGCCGCCGCGGTCAGAGACGCTCGATCCCGTCCCGGGACGGCGGCCCGAGCCTCTCGCTCGATCAGTTCCGAACCAATGAACAGATCGAAGAGGCCATAGCCGTCCTTCAGGAGCGACGAAGTACTCTTGACGCGCCTCCTGCTATCACCCCCTCGATCTCCCGCCGGAAGTCCAAGCGGAAGCTCAAGGCATTACTGGCCGAGCGATCGCCAGAAGGCTCTCGCCCGCAAGAAGAGGCGCTCGGCAGCCGGGGCACATCTGTCTTCGATCGCTGGCGGTGACTCGACAGCGGCCGGGCGATCCGGCCCCAGCTACGAGACGACGGAGTTTGAGTCCCTCACCAGGAGCTCGGCCTACCCGGCTCCCGAAAGGCGATCCAGCCGCCTGGCTCCCGCTCGCCAAATTCCCGAGGTCGGCAGCAGCGGAGTCTGGAGATCGGTACACGATCGCCTCGGCCCCCGCTCCCAAAGCCGATCCGCAAGCAGCCGAGCCGCGGCGATTGCCGCATTGCAACGTCAGCTCGACGACGTGAAGGCGCTCCTGCAATCCGGGGCAGGCACCATGAAGACGATCGCCGAGCCGAGCGAGCCGCTCGCGATCGACATCGAGCTCGCCCCCGTGCAGCACAAGATCGCTCCTCCTCAGACACCCGTGTACCAGGGGCGATCGGACCCCCAAACACACCTGCACAAGTTCAACATCTACATGACCGGGTGTGGGGCATCGGACGCGACCAGGTGCCGGATGTTCCCTCTGACGCTGGACGACATCGCCCACCGGTGGTACACCTCATTGCCACCTCGGTCCATTGGCTCCTTTAACGAGCTAGCGCACGTCTTCACGGAATACTTCGCCACCAGGGTCGTCCGGCCAGAAGGTCGCTTTCGCATGATGCAAATCAAGAAGGGAGAAGAAGAGTCCGACTCGGACTACATCGACAGGGTAGATGTGATCATCCTCAACGGCGAGCCCGTAAGCGATGAGACCGCCCTCTACGCGGTCCTAGGAGGTTTTCAGGGCTTCTCGCCTATGTTCAGGCATCTCACGAAGACCCTACCGACGACCTACGCAGCCTTCCGGGCTAGAGCCGCAGATTTCCTGTCCAGGCAAAGGCTTCTTCTTAGCCTAGGAGTAGAGCGATCGGCGCTCGCGCGACGACCTCCAGTCTCCTAGCCCGATCGTTACTATCCAGCAGTGCCGGAGGACTCGCTCACCGCCTACAGTCCACCATTTTAAATGAGGGACTAGATGCCGCCCGATCGCCGATATCGACCTACGAATTAAGCGATCGGCTGCCGAGCGACGATCGCCAGTCTTCCGGACCGATCGCCGATCATCACGCTACATCATCAGCAACCCGGAGGACACGATCGCCATCCACAGTCCAGCATTTAACATGAGGAACTAAGGCTCGCGATCGCCTCCACCACACATCGTAAAGCCATGGCCCTGGCAGTCGATGGAACCGGCTGCTTCGGCCATGCAAGGTCCCTTTCGGCCGAGATCGCCCGCCCTTCGTTTAAATACGAGGCCGGCGTAGTCTGAGGGCTCTCCAACATTAATCAGTGGACACATGCCACAACCCCCGTCTCAACGTACACCGTCGAGGTCGGCCATCTCCATGGCTGGCCGAGGTGGAAACAGAGCTAACAAGCCGCGGGCGTGGAGTTGATTCATCCGACGCTGCCCCGCGCAAGGACTCCTCTAGACCGAGACCGCACACCCTTCGTTTAAATACGAGGCGAGGCTCAGCCTAACAGAGGACCCTCATAATAAAGTGAGTCACGAGACACTCAATGTCTTCGCGCACCAAGACACGGTCATGGAGTCGGTCCATCGTTCTCGCGACCGCACGATTCCTCAAACAAAGCGAAACCACCAAGTTTCCGAGGGGGATCGGCCAATGTTGTTTTTGCAGGTACAAGACCGAAAGATAGCTAGCCAATCGACCATGATAGCCCAAGTCCGAATCCTAAGTCAGCTCAGCAAGATCGCCCGTCCTCATCCTTACACGATCGCCAGCAAGAACCACCTCGCCCCATGTCTTCAACATAGGAGCAAGCTGGGGGGCAATTGTTGTGTCAAGAATTAACACCTTCCGACCGGCGATCGCCTAAGAGGTCGGGCGATCGAGTCACTGCCGAGCGGCCAAGGCAGATCTGCCGACCAGCGACCAGGCGACCGAGCCTTAACCCCAGTGGACGAGCTACATCGACCGATCGAAGGTCTCAGGACCAGTCCCGGTGCCGAGCGATCGACATCAAAGACGATCGCCCCTCGGTACTCGGCGACCGACTCCTGGCGACCGACCATTGCCGACCCTCAGCAACTGGCCGATGGCGACCTCTGATGACCAGCTAGAGAAGATTGCCTCATGTCGATCAGGGCCGATGGCCTTCCAGTCGGCAAAGACCGAGCCTCAAGACTGGCACCACGTGCAAGGACCGAGACAAGATTCGCGAATCTCGAGCCATTGACCACAGCCTGGCAGAATCTCTCCACCAGCCGACAAGCCGCCGAAAGCTGTCAGTAGGGCCGCATGTTGACTGACTCCGGACACGTTCTGGCCCCTTATTGGATAGCCCAGCTGGCGCCAGCGCCTCTTCCTTGGACTTTAGCCCGACAGCCCAGGAGGTCGCCCCATTATAGTATTGGCCGGCAGACGATCGCCCCATTATTATAATGGCCGAAAGGCGATCGCCCGCCTAAGGACAAGACCCGGCTGTCCCTATATAAACAAGGCACCCTGCACTCGGCCACTCCTTCTGCATTATCGCGATTTGAGCATACAAGACAGAAACAATATATAGCACTTGGCTAATCTCCAACTCTTGGCAACAGCTATCATTCGGTCCTTCTTCTCCCGGCCTATCTCATCCAGCAGATTATCGGCGGGGACGAAGAACATCGAGCTTCGCTCAAGAGCTGGATTGACAGAGTCTTTTTACACTCATTGTATCTAGATTTCTCACATTAATACTTGTATCCACGAATATTTGTATTAATAACATCTCGCGAGAGCATTCAAGCCCGGGCCTAACAAACCCGGCAAATCTTGTTTTATTTATCTTCTCTCGGAAGTGCTCCCGCAATTGTTGTTTGTTGTCCGTCTCCAGCAGTATTTAATCTTCGGATAGATATTTTGGGCAACAACAATTGGCGCTAGGAGGAAGGGGATCTAACCCTCAAATTTTTACACCTACCGTCCCGAAGAACACTCACTGTTCTCGGGGCAAATACTTGAAGTGACACTCACTGCACTTCAAAGAAATCCTTCGGAAATCATGTCTTCCGCCTCCGCGTCGAAGAAAGCCGCTGACCAGCCGGCCAGACCCCCCGCTCCGTCCCAGTCCGAGCCACAGCCGATGGTGGAAGGTAGCCGCCGCGGTCATAGACGCTCGATCCCGTACCGGGACGGCGGCCCGAGCCTCTCGCTCGATCAGTTCCGAACCAATGAACAGATCGAAGAGGCCATAGCCGTCCTTCAGGAGCGACGGAGTACTCTTGACGCGCCTCCTGCTATCACCCCCTCGATCTCCCGCCGGAAGTCCAAGCGGAAGCTCAAGGCATTACTGGCCGAGCGATCGCCAGAAGGCTCTCGCCCGCAAGAAGAGGCGCTCGGCAGCCGGGGCACCTCTGTCTTCGATCGCCTGGGCAGTGACTCGACCTGGCGACCGGGGCAGTCCGGCCCCAGCTACGAGACGACGGAGTTTGAGTCCCTCACCAGGAGCTCGGCCTACCCGGCTCCCGAAAGGCGATCCAGCCGCCTGGCTCCCGCTCGCCAAATTCCCGAGGTCGGCAGCAGCGGAGCCCGGAGATCGGTACACGATCGCCTTGGCCCCCGCTCCCAAAGCCGATCCGCAAGCAGCCGAGCCGCGGCGATTGCCGCATTGCAACGTCAGCTCGACGACGTGAAGGCGCTCCTGCAATCCGGGGCAGGCACCATGAAGATGATCGCCGAGCCGAGCGAGCCGCTCGCGATCGACATCGAGCTCGCCCCCGTGCAGCACAAGATCGCTCCTCCTCAAACACCCGTGTACCAGGGGCGATCGGACCCCCAAACACACCTGCACAAGTTCAACATCTACATGACCGGGTGTGGGGCATCGGACGCGACCAGGTGCCGGATGTTCCCTCTGACGCTGGACGACATCGCCCACCGGTGGTACACCTCATTGCCACCTCGGTCCATTGGCTCCTTTAACGAGCTGGCGCACGTCTTCACGGAATACTTCGCCACCAGGGTCGTCCGGCCAGAAGGTCGCTTTCGCATGATGCAAATCAAGCAGGGAGAAGAAGAGTCCGACTCGGACTACATCGACAGGGTAGACGTGATCATCCTCAACGGCGAGCCCGTAAGCGATGAGACCGCCTCGCGGTCTAGGAGGTTTTCGGGGCTTCTCGCCTATGTTCGGGCATCTCACGAAGACCCTACCAACGACTCTGTGACCTTAGGGCTAGAGCCGCAGATTTCCTGTCCAGGCAAAGGCTTCTTCTTAGCCTAGGAGTAGAGCGATCGGCGCCCGCGCGACGACCTCCAGTCTCCCAGCCCGATCGTTACTATCCAGCAGTGCCGGAGGACTCGCTCACCGCCTACAGTCCACCATTTTAAATGAGGGACTAGCTGCCGCCCGATCGCCGATATCGACCTACGAATTAAGCGATCGGCTGCCGAGCGACGATCGCCAGTCTTCCGGCCCGATCGCCGATCATCACGCTACATCATCAGCAACCCGGAGGACACGATCGCCATCCACAGTCCAGCATTTAACATGAGGAACTAAGGCTCGTGATCGCCTCCACCACACATCGTAAAGCCATGGCCCTGGCAGTCGATGGAACCGGCTGCTTCGGCCATGCAAGGTCCCTTTCGGCCGAGATCGCCCGCCCTTCGTTAATATACGAGGCCGGCGTAGTCTGAGGGCTCTCCAACATTAATCTGTGGACACATGCCACAACCCCCGTCTCAACGTACACCGTCGAGGTCGGCCATCTCCATGGCTGGCCGAGGTGGAAGCAGAGCTAACAAGCCGCGGGCGTGGAGTTGATTCATCCGACGCTGCCCCGCGCAAGGACTCCTCTAGACCGAGACCGCACGCCCTTCGTTTAAATACGAGGCGAGGCGCAGCCTAACAGAGGACCCTCATAATAAAGTGAGTCACGAGACACTCAATGTCTTCGCGCACCAAGACACGGTCATAGAGTCGGTCCATCGATCTCCGCGACTGTGCACGATTCCTCAAACAAAGCGAAACCACCAAGTTTCCGAGGGGGATCGGCCAATGTTGTTTTTGCAGGTACAAGACCGAAAGATAGCTAGTCAATCGACCATGATAGCCCAAGTCCGAATCCTAAGTCAGCTCAGCAAGATCGCCCGTCCTCATCCTTACACGATCGCCAGCAAGAACCACCTCGCCCCATGTCTTCAACATAGGAGCAAGCTGGGGGGCAATTGTTGTGTCAAGAATTAACACCTTCCGACCGGCGATCGCCTAAGAGGTCGGGCGATCGAGTCACTGCCGAGCGGCCAAGGCAGATCTGCCGACCAGCGACCAGGCAACCGAGCCTTAACCCAGTAGACGAGCTACATCGACCGATCGAAGGTCTCAGGACCAGTCCCGGTGCCGAGCGATCGACATCAAAGACGATCGCCCCTCGGTACTCGGCGACCGACTCCTGGCGATCGACCATTGCCGACCCTCAGCAACTGGCCGATGGCGACCTCTAATGACCAGCTAGAGACGATCGCCTCATGTCGATCAGGGCCGATGGCCTTCCAGTCGGCAAAGACCGAGCTTCAAGACTGGCACCACGTGCAAGAATCTCGGGCCATTGACCACAACCTGGCAGAATCTCTCCACCAGCCGACAAGCCGCCGAAAGCTGTCAGTAGGGCCGCATGTTGACTGACTTCGGACACGTTCTGGCCCCTTATTGGATAGCCTAGCTGGCGCCAGCGCCTCTTCCTTGGACTTTAGCCCGACAGCCCAGGAGGTCGCCCCATTATAGTATTGGCCGGCAGACAATCGCCTCATTATTATAATGGCCGAAAGGCGATCGCCCGCCTAAGGACAAGACCCGACTGTCCCTATATAAACAAGGCACCCTGCACTCGGCCACTCCTTCTGCATTATCGCGATTTGAGCATACAAGACAGAAACAATATACAGCACTTGGCTAATCTCCAACTCTTGGCAACATCTATCATTCGGTCCTTCCTCTCCCGGCCTATCTCATCCAGCAGATTATCGGCGGGGACGAAGAACATCGAGCTTCGCTCAAGAGCTGGATTAACAGAGTCTTTTTACACTCATTGTATCTAGATTTCTCACATTAATACTTGTATCCACGAATATTTGTATTAATAACATCTCGCGAGAGCATTCAAGCCCGGGCCTAACAAACCCGGCAAATCTTATTTTATTTATCTTATCTCGGAAGTGCTCCCGCAATTGTTGTTTGTTGTCCGTCTCCAGCAGTATTTAATCTTCGGATAGATATTTTGGGCAACAACAATACCCATCATGAATTAATCAACAACACGGAACGAATCGGACGAAAATGCAAAAACCCCCAAATTCACGAAATTAGGGTTCTAAGGAAGATTACCTTGATTCGCTGGATCAAAGGATGATAACGGATGATTGATTGATGTTATGAACTCAAGAACTTCACGGATGATTGATTGATGTTATGAACTCAAGAACTTCATTGATTGATTCACGAAATTAGGGTTCTAAGGAAGATTACCTTGATTCGTCACCCATGAATCGCCAGCCGCGGACGGAGAAGGAAGGAAATGAAAAACGAAGTGAAATGTGACTGCTCAGCCATATTTATACTGGGTCGGACTAGCGCGCGCTAGGCTGCCGAGCTAGCGTGCGCTATCGGCCCAGGCCGCGATCCAGTGGCCTCACTGCCCTACTGACTCGGACAGGTAGCGTGCGCAGCCTTCCGGCCGTGGCGTGCGCTACCTGCCGGCCGTAGCGTCTGCGGCGTCAAACGATGGCGTGCGCTACGCCGAGCATGACCGATTCAGAACCCCGAGGACTCCACTGTCGGACCCGCTAAGCGTCGTTAGGCCATCCGTAGCGTCGCTACACTGCCGGTTAGCGCGCGCAGCCTTCCGGTATGGCGTGCGCTTCGCCGGTTCTGCCGCACCCATCCGGCCGGTGCCGCAATCGCCCGGCGATCCATAACCGTCCGGCGATCCCGCCGTCGAGCTCGACGACCCGATTTTTGAAAACGCACGGAACGAACATGACGAAAAGTTCGCGGACAACATAAACGACTCGAAATGAAAACGTAATACCATAATTAGTCATACGCGACCAAGAAACGGGTCGAGACAACAATTACAGATACGGATACCCGTAACTTTTAAGAAATTACAAGATGGCCCAAAACGCCCGGAAATCACGATACATGATCGAATAACCAAACCGAAGTTCACAACACGTCTAACAAAGTTAAACGGACTTACGAAACTCAAAGCAATGATTTGAGCGAGATTCGCAAGAATCGAAATCAAGCGCGGAAAAGTCGCTAAAAAGCACGGAACTCAACAAAACGACACCGAAACGAACTCGGATGACAAAAAGTGTAGAATTAATCATTCTCAGAATGACGAAACGGTCATGAGCGAGTCGTCAAAACGGACTCCGTCCGAAAAAAGAAATTTACCGAAAATCGAAAATTGCGGATATTACATTCTACCCTCCTTAAAAGAAGTTTCGTCCCGAAACTTAAAACAAGTAGGGAGAAGAAATATTCCGCCAATAAAAACTCAACGAGATACACAAGAATGCGTAACTAACGCCCAACGGCGAAATGTTACAAACAACGCAAAGGAATATACGGCGTGAAAACACGCTCCACGGCGACCAACACAACGTCGCTGTTAGGGATATAATAAAACCAACAAGTGACAAGCGTCATCAAATGGATAATACAATCAAGTCAATTATCCGAACAATCGCAAAACACAACGAACGAAAATCAATACGATTGACCAACCTAACGGTACATTGATCAAAACGCGAGCCAAACGCTGAACAAATACGGAATTCCACCGCCTAAGGGCTGGAAGATCGAAAACGAGAATTTCCCGAACTTAAGGGAATTAGGAAGGAGCCTGAATGCTCAACAATCATGAAACGAGAACAAAAACCGAACAAACAAACGATCGAGACAACAAAAATCGAACAATCATGTCCGAAACACGAAGGATAATAAAATTCAAACAACAACTCCCAGGATGATCTGGTGAGAACTACAAGACATGCATTCCCATAACATCCACAGGAAAGAGAATAGCGATTGAAAAGTCACAACGACAAACGAGTTATTCCGAAACGATACCACACTCGTTCGATAAACAAAAACAAGGGGTAGGACAAGCTCAGAAATGTCAATGAACATAATGAGTCGACAGAGTCGAAAACACAAGAGTTCCAAATCCGATCCACTTCGAATAAAAGAACTAATAGAACCAGATGATGTAACTCCCAAACAAGGTTCACAAGAATCGAACCGAACCCGAAAAAGTAACATCGATAACCAGATCGACCCACAACAAGATCACATCTCGTTCGGACGATGAAACCGAAATACAGAACAAGTTCATAAAGTATCAACGAACATGAGCGAATCGATACACTGGAGAAAGAGAAAATACAGAAGTCAAAATAGTACGGGCATTACCTCCGACCTCGTCCACGAAATTCACAAAAACGGGAGCAAGGTAACAAGACATTAAACAATCGACACATAACGGAACGATCATCGATGCACACGGTCATACCATACCAAGCTCTAACAGCTCGCACATACGCGACAACGCAGAAATTGCCACGAGGCGACAACATTCAATACCAACATTCCGCCTCTCACAGGGGGCTAGCACAACCAATGTGTGGAAAGCGACTCAACGCTCACACCGCCAATTCGATCATATTCGGGGGAAAGTATCAAAATGACAACGCGAACATCACACATACATACCCAGCCCTCAAACGGGAATGGATAGGTTTTAAAAAATGAAAACCTCATTTTGAAAATAATTTGAAGAATACCGGTCGATCTTGAGTATCACCTTTCAAAAAGTACAAACGTGAAACATCGTTATCGAGACATTGGAGAACCATTTCGCATTTGATAAGAATGAAGACACTTTCTCTTAGTGAAAACTTTCAGAATATTCGACCCTCGGGTCTAAATAAAAATATTTCTAAAACATTGAAAATATCTCAAAGCATTTTGGTCCTCGAAGTAGAAAATTTTGAAATATATTGTGGCACCTTGGATGTACCACAAGAAAATAACTCATTTGAAAAGTATGTCTCGAAATTTATTTTTCTAAGATACTCAAGGTTTTCAAAAATCCAATAATCCAGAATGCCCAAAACTCACACATATCGACGTTCACTAAAACAACTCCTAGTACACGCATCAAAACATTTGAAATCAAGACAATACATGTCTTTAAACGGAAATAAACGATAAAATACCACATTCAGAACAAAACCACTGACCCCATTCGAGGTCTCTAAAGACCCTCCCGCACTGGCTAGTGAACAAGTCGAACGTGTATAAGCACAAAGTTCCCACAATAGAACTTGTAAAACGTGCAAATCGATTCGAAAATCATCAACAACGGACAAAAACAACAATAAAAAGACATCACAAGCGACGACACTCCTCTTATAAATCAAATACGAGAGTCGACTAAATACATATCGTGAAATCAAAATTCACATAAGGATTCCATCACTTGACAAATAATCATAAAAATAGCTCGTGTCACACGAGGCACAACACAAAGAAGGGAGACTTACTTCCACAGGTCGCACGAAGATGATGATCGCCCCACGATACTAATCACGACCAACAAACTCAAACGACGCGTCGCGACACGACTCAGTCAGATAAAATCCGACGAAACAAGACTCAAACAACACGACTTGACCCGACAGCCTAGGTTTTCCTCAACCTAAGCTCCGATACCATTTATGTAACACCCCCAATCCGCTCAGGGATATTACACGCCGTAGAACCCTTCCTCAAGGATCTACCAGGCTGGTAACGACATATAACAACTCAACCATGCCTTTAAGGCTAAAATGACTCAGTAGACCGATTTGGTCTTTCAACAAATACATACATCTCAAATACAACTCATGCCCACGCAGGGGTCAAAATACAACTACGCCCGTACAACGGGAAAATATAGCAACGGAAAAATAGAGTACAACTGAACCAATAAACAGAGTACGGTTCCTCGTGTGATTAGTATCGATCATCTTTCATCATCCTTCGTGCCGACCCTATGTTATGCTCCAAAACCTGAATGCAAAAACAGACATCCACCCCCCGAATACTCGGGGGTTAGCAAAACTCCACTGTTTTGCTAGTGCAAGAACAAAGTGCAAATACGAGCCATACAATTCACATTCCACGAATAACGATAACCAAGGATCCTCAAAGATCCAAACGAAACGAAAAGTACTTCCTGAGGCAAGGGTTTGAGAAAATATTTCAAAATTGAAATACCATAAATCAATGGAAGTAATTTATAAAACGGTTTAGAATGCCATCGAGAGTTTTAATAGAAAACAATTTAGGATTATCAAATCCTACTTTTCAAAATCCAAAAGACAAAAGGGGTCACCGCCCCAAAGGTTTACTTTCTGAAAAATGACATTAACCAAACCGTTGGGATTTTAGCCCCAAATCCGTAAAACGACTTTTACAAAACCATTGGGGTTTTAGCCCCAAATCTCATCAACTCACAGTACACAAGAACGATCACCAGGTTCGTCTCCCAACATCAAAATCCACAAATAAAGGATTTAAAACATAAACAACAAAATACTCTAGAGCCATCCTAGCCAAGTAGGCCAAACGAACAACTTACCTCTTACACACTTAGTCAATGCATGCAAATGAAAACCGTTCAAAATACTCGTTTCCGGAAATGCCAATAATCCAAATCACAGTTGCAAAATGCACCACAATTAACCGTCGATCCACGTCTCTGTGGACCCCTACCGAGACCCCGTCGGATCTAACCCGTAGTGGTTAAAAGCAAGCTCGTCGATCCACGTCTCTTGTGGACCCCTACCGAGACCCCGTCGGATCTAACCCGTAGTGAGCATACACACACACACGTTACTCATGCAATACTAACATGCTAAGAATGTAAGTTCATTAAGAATACTCACTAGAGATGGCCATTAACTCGACACCATTATCAAACTCTTCAAAAACACCACAACAATGATTAAATACGGAATACACGATCCCATAACTTTAAACACTAGGAGTATCATCGTAAAATTCTTCAACGTTCAAAATAACCAAATCATAATCAATCCCCAGAACACACCATTCACAAAACACACACGCCACTTGAAAGAAAGCCTTTAACGAGGCCAAACCGAAATCTTTTGAAACTTCATTTCAAACAACCAAACAAACACACCAAGACGATCACCGATCATCATATCCATAAAATAAGAAAAGTATGGGCAAGGTACTTGCCTCGAATAAGAACAACGCGGAGAATCGTCCGAAGTAGGTTGGCCCGAACCGACTACGAACCCGCCGACTCCACCGAACACCAACTCACGTTCATAAACTACGAAGGACAAATAATAACAATGAAATGAATTCCATAACATGACTCAAAGCCGTTGAATTCAAAGAACGAATGACGAAAGTTCACGGATTTCCCCCAAAACGGCCAAGAACACGATTCGTTCTGTCAAATCACGAAAACGGAATTCCAAGTTGAAATATGGATATACAATACATAGAATATGTTTAACAACATCATTTAACCATAATCGATCCATCGAAAACGGATGAAAAACGAGATCGGGGACAAATCCCCCGAAAAGTCAACTCGAAGGAATTCAAGAAATATACTTCGATTCGACGAAGAACAATGGATTAAATGATGTTAAACACGAGAATACTACCAAGATTAATCATACCCGTCATGAATTAATCAACAACACGGAACGAATCGGACGAAAATGCAAAAACCCCCAAATTCACGAAATTAGGGTTCTAAGGAAGATTACCTTGATTCGCTGGATCAAAGGATGATAACGGATGATTGATTGATGTTATGAACTCAAGAACTTCATGGATTTGTTGTTAAAAAACATGGCTTCGTCACCCATGAATCGCCAGCCGCGGACGGAGAAGGAAGGAAATGAAAAACGAAGTCAAATGTGACTGCTCAGCCATATTTATACTGGGCCGGACTAGCGCGCTAGTGCCCGAGCTAGCGTGCGCTTCTCGGCCCGTGCCGCGATCCGATGGCCTCACGCCTCACCCGGCTTCGGCGAGTAGCGTCGCGACCTTACGGCCGTGGCGTGCGCTACTGCCGGCCGTAGCGTATGCGGCGTCAACGATGGCGTGCGCTACACGCCGAGCATGACCGATTCAGAACCCCAGGACTCCACCGGACCGCTAGCGTCGTTAGGCCATCCGGTAGCGTCGCTACACTGCCGGTTAGCGCGCGCCTTCCGGCCGTAGCGTGCGCTCGCCGGTTCTGCGCACCGTCCGGCCGGTGCCGCAATCGTCGGCGATCCGCAACCGTCCGGCGATCCATAGCCGTCGGGCTCGGCGACCCGATTTCCGAAGCGCGCGGCGAACACGACGAAAAGTTCGCGGACAACATAAACGACTCGAAATGAAAACGTAATACCATAATTAGTCATACGCGACCAAGAAACGGGTCGAGACAACAATTATAGATACGGATACCCGTAACTTTTAAGAAATTACAAAATGGCCCAAAACGCCCGGAAATCACGATACATGATCGAATAACCAAACCGAAGTTCACAACACGTCTAAAAAAGTTAAACGGACTTACAGGAAACTCGAAACAGCAGTTTCGAATGAGATTCGCAAGAATCGAACTCAAGCGCGGAAAAGTCGCTAAAAAGCACGGAACTCAACAAAACGACACTGAAACGAACTCGGATGACAAAAAGTGTAGAATTAATCATTCTCAGAATGACGAAACGGTCATGAGCGAGTCGTCAAAACGGACTCTGTCCGAAAAAAGAAATTTACCGAAAATCGAAAATTGCGGATATTACACCTTCTTTCTGAATGGCTGTTGGCGCTTTTGATATGCTCGGGGAGCATGCTGTTGGTTACGCCTTACATGTGCTTGGGGCTGAGGTTTTCGCTATCTGTGATATAAACCTAGTGGCGGAATGGCGGCCTTTGCTTTACGTGGGGCTACTGTTACCTTTGCGGGACTTGGGGTCTCTTCAGGTACAGGAATGGGTTCCACACCCCTAACAAACATCGTACTTGTTTTCCCTTTGTTGGAGAATGAGTTATATCCTAAGCCAATTTTATCATGAGCATGTTACCCAGTGCTTAGAATTTCTTCCATCCGTTTAGAGGATTTCTTGAATGATTTCAAGATGGTCTCTAATTCTCCTTCTCACTTTTCGAGAGTTTTTACTTTGGCTTCGAGCAAAATAGGATTTGGTCTCATTTAGATCTTTAGTGTAATACCCGGTTGTAATTCAGTAATTATCATTCAGTATTTATCATTCAGTCATTATCACTTAGTAATTTCACTCATTATTGATCATTTGTCACTCATATTCAGTCATGGTATTCATCATTCAGAGTAATTGTATCATGTATCAATCGTCATTCATCACTAATCTTATTGGAGTTTCGTGCCGCGTTTATCATCATTGTCATTTTAGGTGCGAGCTGTGCGTGAGGAGTAGCGCACGCTACATACTCCTTTTAGCGTACGCTAATTGGGTATAGGTAGCGCACACTACCACTCAGCTTTAGCGCACGCTAAGGTTGCCCTGGCTGCAGTCCAGAAGGTACTGGACTGTAGGTGAGATTATTTGTAGCGCACGCTACGAGTGGTAAGTAGCGCGCGCTAACGGGTTGTAGTAGCGCACGCTATATGTGTGGAGTAGCGCGCGCTAGGGACAGATCAGGTTGAGTCCAGTGGCTCTTGGTACCTTTGAATTAATTCATAGCGCACGCGCTATCATTGTTAGCGTCATAACCGATATATTAGCGCCGCTAAACAATGGTTGTAGCGCACGCTATCGGGTCGAATCGGAGGTCGAGCGCTTTTACGGACTCCGATCTTTGGGCATCAATATTTCGTTAGCGCACGCTAATAATGGGTCTTAGCGCACGCTAGTAATATGGCCGTAGCGCACGCTACAAGAAGGTACGTAGCGCACGCTACCGTGTTCGGACAGTGGGTACTGGACTACCCAAATTACTCTTTAGCGCACGCTACGCACAAGGGCTAGCGCACGCTAACCTGGACTGACTATAAATTGGACAGTTTAGTCAGAGTTCGTCATTTATTCATCTCATTTCACTCCTTCGGTATTTTTGGGCGATTTCGAGCGATTCGGAGAAGATTCTTCGAGGTGTAATCATCAATCATCATCTTCAAGCTCATCTTTCGGATTAATAATCATTTCATCATCTTCATCACATCGAATCAAAGGTATTAATCTCTTGGATCTAGAATTTCGGATTTTTGGGTTTTCCTTCCGATTTCTTCGTGTAAGCTTGGATTATCATTGGAATATGTTAGATATGGATTATCTACCTTGGATAAGTATATTCTTACGGATTTAATGGTTAATTTCGGAATTATTTCAAGAACCCTTGGGGTTGACTTCGGTTATTTTGGGGATTTCCGATTGTCGTTATTATAAACTTGAATTGTGGATTTCTATGAGATTATTGATGTCATTGATAATGTTTTGCTGGTTTGAATCAATAATTTTGGAGTTGATTCGATAATTTGGGTTTGGTTTTAACCAACGGGTATCTCAACGTTTTCGTTAGAGTACATCTACGAGTTCGGATATTGTTGTATCGACGTTTGGCTCGGTTATGATCGTATTTGATTCGTGTATTGATCGGTTATTGGTAATTATTGTTGTTCAAGGTTGTTCGAGCGACCGACATTTCATTTAAGACGTTGTTCGTGGAAGGACATTATCATCGGTATTGTGTAAGTTAATTCTTACTCGGTTAAAAGGATATTCATTCCTTTTGTCGTTGTTCATTCATAATCGTAACTCATTCATCATTGTATTAACCATATCAAAACTTGTCATTGTCAATTAATCACCTCAGTCATAAGGAACGACGGTTCCGATCATTTCATTGAGCTATCATTCATTTCACCATCATTTAATCTTGGTGAGTCATTATTCATTTTCGTTGTCACTTTTGTCATATTGTGGCATTCCGGGTCATACTGGCGTGCCGGTTGGTATGTGTAGGATTTTCATGTCGGGCACATTATAGTCGTGTGTTAGCTGGTGGCCTCACATTGGACTGTGCACACGAGTTGATGGCTTCGTGAGACTGATTAGGTACAAGACCACATGTGTATTCGATCGATACTCGTTGGTGGCTTGTGCACGGACACATTTCCATCCCGGACGTAGTGTGGCGCCATTCCTTTGAGCCGTACTGATAGTCGATTCATATAGCATGTTTGATTGCGTATGTTTCGACAGGATAATTCATAATTTCAGATATATCATGATTGTGTATTTTCAACCCTTGAGGATTGTTGTTACGTATGGCCCGGCCCGTTGGGAATCTTGTTTTTAGTCATGGCAAGGCTAAGGCACGGGAGAGCACGGTGACGGCGAGGAGTCCCAGTGTTACTAGTAGGGGGCCCCAGTCTTTTCAGTCATTATGTTTCTTTTATTTATTCCGCTGCAGACATTCCGTTTGAATATTCATTTCACTCATTGTTGTATATTTTATCTCCATATAAAATATACTTGTATTGATATCATCACAGGTGTGTTGTATAAAACTCCTCATCGGAGTAATTGATGTTGTAATGTGGTTCGGTACTACATTTACCTGTGTAATTCATTCATTTTCATTCGCTTGGTGGGTCCCAGTCGGGGGTCCACGGTACTGTAATATCCGCCTAGTTTGGGGTGTTACAGAGTTGGTATCGGAGCGTGGTTTTGAATACTACCCTCCAAGTCATGTCTCATATGAAATCATCGTCATCAGACTAGTATCATTGGACTTTCGCGTCACGTGTGACCTGTGCAAATGCCGAGCCAATCAGACCAAGAACTGTAAGATTTCTAATGCCATGGTATAATTTCTGGCATTAATCATTCATTCATAATTCATCAGTTAACAATCCTCAATTATCATTGTCATTTTGACCGGGGCGGTCAGGTTAACTCATTAATCAGTCAATTCATTTCATTGTTCAGTTGTTGATCAGGAAGATCAAATCATTGATCTTGTTAACTCATTCAAGATAATCATTTCAGTAACTTCGTCAGATAATCATGTCACGTAAATTAATCATGCATGTAATCGCTGTATTTGAGCGCGTATGCTCGTTTTCATCATTTCATAATATAATCATAATGTGATACTCATGCGAGATATATAATCATCATATGACTTTCCACTTCAGTATAGAAAGGGCTGGCAGAGGACGTGGAGGACGAGGTCGTGGAGCGGGCCGAATCCCGAGAACTCGTGTGAATACACGTGCAAACGCGAGGAATAATGCTAATTCATCGAGCAGCGACGCTGCCACTCATTCACCTGGACGCGATCATTCACTATCGGGGAGTCGTACCCGGGACACGGCTCAGTCATAGGGTGTCCGGGTTGACCCACTCGCATTTATGCAGGGCATGATGGCCCAAATGACCCAGATGGCTCAGTTGATGGAGGCGATGCATAACTCCGTCAATCAAAATCAACAGGCTCCTCCGCCGCCACCTCAGAGGTAAGAGAGGGGTGTAAGCAATATCATTAGCGATATCTTTCGCCAGCGACCACCTACCTTTGAGGGCTCATCTGAGCCGGCGGATATTGTTTATTGGCTTGAGCATTTTGAGAAATTATTTGCTATGGTGGATTGCCCTGAAGGGCATAAAGTTTCAGTTGCGGCTTACTATCTCGGTAAGAGCGCTCATTCATGGTGGTTATCGTTGAAGCCCACAGACGGATCATGTACTTGGGATCAGTTACTCATGATGGAGAGGTACTATCCGGCCCCACTCAGGGAGGCCAAGTTGTCAGAATTACTCACTCCCGACCTTTCCGCGGATGATGATGTTCTCGCCATCGCCGAAAAATTTCAGGAACTTCTTCCGTTCGCCTCAGCTATCATTCACTCAGAAGCGGACAAGATCAAGTATTTCAGCAAGAGGCTGAAACCTCGTATGCGGCTACAGTTGCTTAATCATAATTGTGCCACTCTGGCCGAGTTCATTGAGAAAGCTCTCACTTACGAGCTTACGGCTAAGGAAATTGCTAAGCAACAACCCTCATCCGCTAGCAAGAAGTCCAAGAACCGTAATCAGTCTGACGGGAGTCAGGCCACTTTCAAGAAACCACGTGCGGGCTCTACTTTTTCTGAGCGACCTCCCACGGCATCTAAACCCGCGGAATCTCAGTCGCGAGCGGCCAGTTCGGCCATCACCTGTTTCAACTGTGAGGAACAGGGTCATTTCAGCACCAAATGTCAAGCGATGCATCACGTGCCACAATCAGGATTGCCGGGCATAGGGCCCGTTTTGCCGTAGGGACTCTAAACCCACTCCGGCGTCATCTCAAGCCCCTGTGTCATTCGGGGTGCGAGAATCGAGGCCACTCGGTCGGCGTCGTTCAAGGCAGCGGGAGCTAAAGGCGGATCCAAGAGCTATCGAGGCAGGAGCGTCGGTTCGGGACCGGCAAGCCCGAATTTATGAGATGAAGAAGACCGACGATCGGAGGTCGGATGATCTCGGTACACTCGATATTCTATCTCAACTTTGTGTGTACCCTTTTTGATCTTGGTGCATCTCATTCATTCATTTCCGAGTCATGTTTGAGTAGACTACGTGCAGGTAGTGCTACTAGTTGTGAGCCTTATGTCATTGGCCTACCCGATGGTAGGCGAATTGTGGGAAGTCGTGAGATTCAGAATTGTCCGATTGACTTCATGGTCGTGTATGGCGGCGGACCTAATCGTAGTAGATTTGCCGAGGACGACGTCATCTTGGGTATTGATTGGATGGATCGTCATGATGCCATCATTAGTGTCCAAAGCGTTTGGTCACTATCATTTGAACGATGGAGTCGAATGTGTGTTTCGAGGAGGTAATCCATTTGTTACAGTAAGGTCATTAATTTGATGAAAGCAGTAAGGTTACTCAATCAGGGATGTGTCGGTTATTGGTGCTATATGGCCAAAACCGAGAAATCATCAGTAATGTTGACGGACATTCCGGTAGTGAAGGAATATGCCGATGTTTTTCCAGACGAGTTACCTGGTTTGCCTCCACAGAGGGATGTGGAATTCACGATTGAGTTGGAGCCTGGTACGTCCCCGATATCGAAGGCACCGTACCGGATGGCCCCGACCGAAATGCAGGAATTAAAAAACCAACTTGAGGAGGTGTTCGAAAAAGGTTATATCCGACCGAGTGCGTCCCCGTGGGGAGCACCAGTGTTGTTTGTCAAGAAGAAGGATGGTTCATTCCGCTTATGTATTGATTACCGGGAATTGAACAGGGTGACAATCAAGAATAAGTATCCCTTACCCCGTATTGATGATCTCTTAGATCAACTTCAGGGAGCTTCAGTATTTTCCAAGATCGACTTAAGATCTGGATATCATCAATTGCGGATTCGAGAGTCGGACATCGCGAGGACGGCGTTTCGAACACGCTATGGTCATTATGAGTTTGTAGTTATGCCATTCGGATTGACTAATGCACCTGCGGTATTCATGGAGTTAATGAATCGGGTCTTCATCGACTTTTTGGATCGGTTTGTTGTTGTCTTCATCGATGACATTTTGATTTATTCTCGTGACCGGGAGGAACACGAGTTTCACCTTCATCAAGTGCTCGACGTGTTGAGACGAGAACAACTTTATGGGAAGTTCTCCAAATGTGAGTTCTGGATGTCCGAAGTGACTTTTCTCGGACATGTAATTTCATCAGACGGAGTTCGTGTCGATCCTCAGAAGACGGAGGCTATTCGGGCTTGGCTACCTCCGAAGAACATTAAGGAAATCCGAAGTTTTCTCGGATTAGCGGGTTATTATCGGCGGTTTGTGGAAGGATTTTCTAGAATCGCTCAACCCTTAACGAACCTTTTGCGGAAGGATAAGAAATACACGTGGTCCGACGCGTGTCAACGGAGTTTTGAGGAACTCAAGAGCCGGTTAATGTCGGCTTTGTACTTTCCTTGCCGAGGGCGGAAGGATTTGTGGTCTATAGTGATGCGTCGGACGGGGTCTCGGATGTGTACTCATGCGAGCAGGAAGGTTATTGCCTATGCTTCACGGCAATTGAGACCTTACGAGGTTAATTATCCGACCCACACTGGAGCTAGCGGCCGTGGTGTTCGCTTTGAAAATTTGGCGTCATTATCTTTATGGCGTTACACATCGAGATATTCACCGATCATAAGAGCTTAAAGTATATATTTACTCGAAGGAGTTAAATATGCGTCGAGAGGCAGTGGTGGAATTAATCAAAGATTATGATATCGAGATCCTCTACCACCGGGCAAGGCGAACGTTGTCGCCAACGCCTTGAGTCGTAAGTCCGTTCGGGAGCATATGCTTGCCCGTTTAACGATTCGAAGGAGCTTGGCGGGAATTCCTTAGAACCGAGATCGAGTTTGGCTTGGCGAGTTCGAGGCGACTTTGTATGTTAGAGATTTCATCGTCACTCGAGAAGGAAATCCGAGAGAATCGGGGTTCGAGACCCATCATTGTTGCGCATCCGAGAGGATGTGGCTCGGAAAGCCCCTGGATTTGTGGTCCACGAGGATGGACTTTTGAGGTTTAAGAATCGGTTGTGCGTATGCGAATGACGAGTTGAAAAACTCGATTTTGGCGTAAGCTCATGCTACCCCTTATTGTTCATCCGGGTCTAGTAAGATGTACAAGGACTTGAAACAAAATTCTTGGTGGAGTAATATGAAGCGAGAAGTCGCGAGAATTTGTTTCGAGATGCTTAACTCATCAACAAGTTAAGATTGAACATCGGCGACCGTGGGTATCTTTGAAACCCCTTCCTATTCCCGAGTGGAAGTGGGAAGACATTTCTATGGATTTCATCACGAGTTTGCCGACGAGTCGTCGTGGCATGAATACGATCTGGGTGATCGTGGACCGCTTAACTAAATCAGCTCATTTCCTTGAGATCAAGGAGACGTGGGGTCCCGAGAGACTTGCTCAACTGTTCATCAAAGAGATAGTCAGACTTCACGGTACTCCTAAAAGTATCGTTTCCGATCGTGATGGACGGTTTGTGTCGCATTTTTGGAAATCAGTTCATCGTGCTATGGGAACTCAGCTTAACCTCAGTACCGCTTTTCATCCTCAGTCCGACGGACAATCAGAGAGGACCATTCAGACATTAGAGGACCTGTTGAGGGCATGCGTCCTCGATTGGAAAGAAGATTGGGAAGCCCAACTACCATTGATCGAGTTCACGTATAATAATAGTTGGCATGCTTCGATCAAGATGGCACCTTACGAGGCCTTGTATGGACGTCGTTGTCGATCTCCGTTGTGTTGGGACGACTTATCAGAATCAATCGGCACCGAACCCGATATGCTTATAGCCGCCCTTGAGAAGGTAGCTTTGATCAGAAGTCGTTTGTTGACCGCTCAGAGTCGACAGAAATCATATGCAGATAACCGTCGTCGACCATTAGAGTTCGAGGCTGGTGACCATGTGTTGGTCAAGGTATCCCCGAGTCGTGGTATCTTCCGTTTTTGGAAGAGGGGAAAGTTGAGTCCGAGATTCATTGGACCGTTTGAGATTTTGGATCGAGTGGGCGAGTTAGCTTATCGATTGGCTTTACCTCCGGCGTTGAGACGAATTCATAATGTGTTTCATGTCTCTCAGCTGCGGAAGTATGTTGCCGACCCGAGTCACATACTTCAGTTCGATGAAATCGAGATTGCCGATGATCATTCATATGAGGAATGTCCTATACGAGTTTTAGAGCGGCGAATCAAGCAGTTGAGGAATAAGACGATTCCTTTGGTTAAAATTCAGTGGTCTAGACACGGAGTCGAAGAGGCTACTTGGGAAACCGAGGATAGTATGCGGGAGAGTTATCCCGAATTGTTTGACCCTTAGTTTCGCGGACGAAACACTTTTAAGGGGGGGTGTATGTAATACCCGGTTGTAATTCAGTAATTATCATTCAGTATTTATCATTCAGTCATTATCACTCAGTAATTTCACTCATTATTGATCATTTGTCACTCATATTCAGTCATGGTATTCATCATTCAGAGTAATTGTATCGTGTATCAATCGTCATTCATCACTAATCTGATTGGAGTTTCGTGCCGCGTTTATCATCATTGTCATCTTCGGTGTGAGCTGTGCGTGAGGAGTAGCGCACGCTACATACTCCTTTTAGCGTACGCTAATTGGGTATAGGTAGCGCACGCTACCACTCAGCTTTAGCGCACGCTAAGGTTGCCACAGGCTGCGATCCGAAGGTCTTGGGTGCAGTGAGATATTGTAGCGCACGCTACGAGTGGTAAGTAGCGCGCTAACGGGTTGTAGTAGCGCACGCTATATGTGTGGAGTAAGCGCGCTAGGGATGGATCGAGTTGAGTCCGGTGGCTCTTTGGTACCTTTGAATTAATTCATAGCGCACGCTATGTGTTGTTGTTAGCGTACGCAGCCGATATATTAGCGCACGCTAAACAATGGTTGTAGCGCACGCTATCGGGGTCGGTCGGAGGTCGACGGTTTTACGGACTCGATCTTTGGGCATTAATATTTCATTAGCGCACGCTAATAATGGGTCTTAGCGCACGCTAGTAATATGGCCGTAGCGCACGCTACAAGAAGGTACGTAGCGCGCGCTACCGTGTTCGGACAGTGGGTACTGGACTACCCAAATTACTCGTTAGCGCACGCTACGCACAAGGGCTAGCGCACGCTAACCTGGACTGACTATAAATTGGACAGTTTAGTCAGAGTTCGTCATTTATTCATCTCATTTCACTCCTTCGGTATTTTTGGGCGATTTCGAGCGATTCGGAGAGGATTCTTCGAGGTGTAATCATCAATCATCATCTTCAAGCTCATCTTTCGGATTAATAATCATTTCATCATCTTCATCACATCAAATCAAAGGTATTAATCTCTTGGATCTAGAATTTCGGATTTTTGGGTTTTCCTTCCGATTTCTTCGTGTAAGCTTGGATTATCATTGGAATATGTTAGATATGGATTATCTACCTTGGATAAGTATATTCTTATGGATTTAATGGTTAATTTCGGAATTATTTCAAGAACCCTTGGGGTTGACTTCGGTTATTTTGGGGATTTCTGATTGTCGTTATTATAAACTTGAATTGTGGATTTCTATGAGATTATTGATGTCATTGATAATGTTTTGCTGGTTTGAATCAATCATTTTGGAGTTGATTCGATAATTTGGGTTTGGTTTTAACCAACGGGTATCTCAACGTTTTCGTTAGAGTACATCTACGAGTTCGGATATTGTTGTATCGACGTTTGGCTCGGTTATGATCGTATTTGATTCGTGTATTGATCGGTTATTGGTAATTATTGTTGTTCAAGGTTGTTCGAGCGACCGACATTTCATTTAAGACGTTGTTCGTGGAAGGACATTATCATAGGTATTGTGTAAGTTAATTCTTACTCGGTTAAAAGGATATTCATTCCTTTTGTCGTTGTTCATTCATAATCGTAACTCAATCATCATTGTATTAACCGTATCAAAACTTGTCATTGTCAATTAATCACCTCAGTCATAAGGAACGACGGTTCCGATCATTTCATTGAGCTATCATTCATTTCACCATCATTTAATCTTGGTGAGTCATTATTCATTTTCGTTGTCACTTTTGTCATATTGTGGCATTAGGGTCATCTTGGCGTGCGGTTGGTATGTGTAGGATTTTCATGTCGGGCACATTATAGTCGTGTGTTGGTTGGTGGCCTCACCTTTGGGTGTGCACACGAGTTGATGGCTTCGTGAGGCGATTAGGTACAAGACCACACGTGTATTCGATCGATACTCGTTGGTGGCTTGTGCACGGACACATTTCCATCCCGGACGTAGTGTGGCGCCATTCCTTTGAGCCGTGCGATAGTCGATTCATATAGCATGTTTGATTGCGTATGTTTCGGCAGGATAATTTATAATTTCGGATATATCATGATTGTGTATTTTCAACCCTTGAGGATTGTTGTTACGTATGGCCGGCCGTTGGGGATCTTTGTTTCGAGTCATGGCAAGGCTAAGGCACGGGAGAGCACGGTGACGGCGAGAGTCCCAGTGATACTAGTAGGGGCCCCAGTCTTTTTCATTATGTTTCTTTTATTTATTCCAGCTGCAGACATTCCGTTTGAATATTCATTTCACTCATTGTTGTATATTTTATCTCCATATAAAATATACTTGTATTGATATCATCCAGGTGTGTTGTATAAAACTCCTCATCGGAGTAATTGATGTTGTAATGTGGTTCGGTACTACATTTACCTGTGTAATTCATTCATTTTCATTCGCCTGGTGGGTCCCAGTCGGGGGTCCACGGTACTGTAATATCCGCCTAGTTTGGGGTGTTACATTTAGCAAGTTGATGATTGCATTCCAAGATTTTTTCAATTGTGACCTTGGTGTTTTCACAATCAATAGACATATTTTCGTAGTTATTTTTCAGCAAGTTATTTTCTTCTTTGAGCTATAAGTTTGAAAGTTCGAGTTGTATTTTTTCTCATTTCAGAGTCTCATGGACTTTATGAATGTTTTTGAATTCATTCATCATATTTTCAAAAGTATGAGATGCATTAATAGGAGTAGTTGCGGTTGAGATTACATCATCATCGCTGTCTTCGTCGTCCTGTATTTCTTTGGCCATAAAGCACATATAGGCTTTATCTTCGATCTCATCATCAGACGAGTCACTATCAGTGACTGCCTGAAGGCGCTCATCAATTTTGGTTGATGCGGGCGAGGGTTCGGATTCACCAATCAGGGCCTTGAGCTTGTTTTTCCAAACAGGCCTCCTTTCATCCTTTTCTTGTTGCTCGGCTTCTCGCAACTTTTGTACTTTCAGATGCGGATACTTATTTGCATAGTGCCCGGGTTTCCTACATTTGTAGCACAAGTTAGAATCACCAGTAGGAGAAGATTCGGAACTTACCATATGAAACGGATTGGGCCTGAAGGTAAGTCTTTCCAGACTGTTTGATGAACTGTTTGAATTTGTGCATAAGAAGGGCCATTTCATCTTGTGAAAGGATATCATCGTCACTCTCAGCAGTCTTATGGGCGGACTTGGATGTGCTAGGTCCGGAATTGTGTCTCCTGTCAGATACATTATCCCCTAAGCCAATAACCATTTAATACCTAAATGCATTTGTATAATATGCATTATGAAAGCATGGCATACAAGTAGACATTTCATGAGCATGAATAACTGCTATGTCCCTTTGCATTACGTTTTATACGACATGTAAATTATCTCCTCTAACATGATAAAAGGTCATTGTGAGATGTTTTGTTGCAGTGAGGAGCTCAGTTTCTCAGTAAGGAGATCGATGTGCTAAATGATTATAAAATAATAATTATAATACCCTAGAAAATTCAAAGACTTGAAGTGCTATTTATTTTGCTAATGGTCATGGATTTCAATAATTACAAGTTGTCCAATACTTGGATCGATATGTTTCCAACATAAAATGAAAGATTTAAAAAGTAAAGATTTCAAAATAAATTATAAGGATTATTTTAGAATTTATGAAAGTAATTTCGAAAATTTTCGACGAATTGATACGATAAATTTTCATTTCAGAACACTTATACTGCAAAAATAATATTAAATTATTATTTTAATATTATCGAAAATTGGTTCCGAGCATATCGAAGATTTAACTCATACGAGTGCAGGCAATTCGGAAAATCGAATTTGGACATCGGAAGGGGGTCGAAGGTGAGCAAGTTGACGGACATTTGCGGTCACCGCGGACACGCCGACAATGCCGGTCATGGCCGGCGAAGCTTCTAGGCCACTATCCGGATAAGGCATCCATTTGTCCAGGATAAGGTCGATCACGACCGAAGCTTCTCGACCACTATCTGGATAAAGGTTTGTCAATTTGTCCGGATAAGGTCGATCACGACCAACGAAGCTTCTCGGCAAGTTTGTCGGATAAAGGTCATTTGTCCAGGATAAGGTCGGTCACGACCGGCGAAGCTTCTCGGCCACCGTCCGGATAAGGGTTCCAGCTGTCCGGGTAAGGTTGACTTTGAACCGACTTTGAGCCCTTATTTATACATGTTCCCGGACGTGGTTTTGTACATATCATATATAATTTTGAAGGTCTGAAACTCTACTTTAAAATGCCCGAAACATATTTTCCTTCCAAAAATTATAAAAGCCACAAAAATCCCGATGAAACAGATAGCTCAAATCTGACAGTTTTTCAAAGGTGATTGATAAACGTCCCCAAAGAGGTTTGATTTTCTTCAAGGATTTTAGCACATCCATCTATAGAAGCGATCTTTTCACATCAACAGCACGAGGACTTGAGGTAAGATGATGCTTTTCCTTGCTTTGTATCATAAGGATCATATATTGATTGATATTTGCATATGTATTTGTTATTGACGATCATGCATAACATGTGTATGTGAAAGAATGTTTAAGAAGCAGGAAGTATGGTACTTGATTGATGGCGGGTAGGCACGGGACGCGGGGACCGCGGACCCAAAACATGGTGGCAAATACTTGCGGTGAAAGTCGGTCAAGGAAAACCACCTTTGAATGAAAAAGTTGAATACGGCTAATACCATTGGTTGAAAAACCGGTATAGGAACCCCGTATACATCTTTTATTGGCCAATTATATGAGCAGTTCCGAAAACCATGGCCTATCACTATCGATGAGTATCACACTTCAAGGGTACCGAAGAAAGGATTTTACAAGAACATGACTATATATATAGTAGTTATTCATTGATAAATGTGCTACGTGATACTTTGCTATTACGAAGTCTCATCTTGAGCCATTAGCTCATTAGATTCTTATGATACATGATGATGCTCATGTTTAGGAGTTGACTACCTCCTTGATGTTGACAATGGAGACTTGTCCATATGCCATTCCCCTATTTCGCCCCTATCTTTGGAAGACTATGTTTTGTTTTTAATAAGATCACTGTTATGGTTTTGTTATGTATTAAACCTAAGGTTATGTAATGTTTTGAATAAATAATCTTGGTTTGCATTATTTCCCGAGTACTCGCATTACCAAATCTACTTCTTATTGGTTTTCAAAGTTTCAAGCGTAATACTCCCCAACTTAGTAGCACGGACCCCTTTGCGGTTGTTGCTAGGTTAGGGAGTGTTCTGATTAATGTATCAGGCGAAGGTTTAAATCTTTCCTGCAGACAGAAGATGGCATATGGACATTCTCGACTGAAGGATATGGTCAATTTTTATCTATTAAGTATTGTGTTTAATAGATTACAATATATTAGTTGTCATCATCATCGTTATGTAATCGTTATTGGCTTATGAATGGGTAAGATTGGGCAGTACAACGAATGTGATGGCACCCAAAAGAAAGGCAAGAGATGACCCAAATCCAAACCATAACCTTCTTGAGAATCTGGCGGAGCTGATGCAACAAGAGACAAGGATGTATGGTGAACAAATGCAACAATTGTTGAACATGCAACAAAGGAACGAAGAACAAAACCAACAACCTCCACCAACAAACAATAGTGGACCAACAGTGTATGAAAAATTTAGGAAGATGGAACCTCCTGATTTTCATGGTGGGGCTGATCCTATGGTTGCGGAAGAATGGGTCAAATCACTTGATGTTATCTTTGACTACATGCACATCGATGATGCTGAGAAGATACTTTGTGCGATCTTTCAACTCAAAAAGGATGCCAGAACTTGGTGGGAAGGAGCCAAACTTGCAGTCAACTTGGAAGGGTTGACGTGGGAGAGATTTAAAGTAATATTCTATGATAAATACTTTACCAGGGATACACGGTCTCTCAAGGTCAAAGAGTTTTGGAGAGTGAAACAAGGGGATATATGCATTTGTGAATATATTCGGAAATTTGAAGAAGGTTGTAGGTATGTTCCCTATATTGCTAGGGATAATCTTTGAGAAGGTGGATCATTTCCTAAGAGGCCTCCGACCTGAAATTAGAAGAGATGTGAGGATGTCTACATCAACCGAGTTCGGAGAAATAGTTGACAAAGCGTTGCTTGCGAAGGCGATGAAAAAGAGATACAAAGGTCTTATCAGCAGAAGAGGCAAGCATTTGCTTCAAAAAATTCAGCACATTGGAAGAAATCGGAGCAAAAACTAGGCAAAGCCAATCAGAAGCATCCTACAGCGAGAGATGCTCCAAATACAACTGAGAAGCCCAAGTGTACTAAATGTGGGAAAAATCACTTTGGAGAATGTTTTGTTGGGTCCAATAATTGTTTCAGATGCAAGAAGCACGGACATATGGCGAGAGATTGCCCAAACACGGAGAATAAAGTTCAGGGAAGAGTCTTTGCAATGACTCGAGAAGAAGCTGATGCAGATGCTTCCGTAGTCTCAGGTACCATTCTGATCTCAGGAATTCCCGCACTTACATTGATAGACCCAGGATCTACACATTCATTTGCATCATTTGCATTTATGAGAAAATCGGGCATTAAACCAGAACTCTTGAAAGTTGGTTATAATGTGGCTGCCCCGTTTGGAGAAAATATGGATTCTGACCAAATGTTGAGGGCCTGTACAGTTCGAATTGGCGGGAGGATACTCTACGCCGACCTTGTTGTCCTACCAATATCTAATTTTGATGTTATCCTTGGTATGGACTGGCTATCTAAATATTGTGCAAATGTTGATTGTAATAAGAAGGTTGTGGCCTTTCAACCAGTAAATGGAGGAGGGTTTATTTTTAAAGGTAATTCATATTCGTGCTCTTTGCCAATTATAACTGCACTGAAAGCTAGGAAGATGTTAAATAAGGGGTGTACTGGCTATTTGGCTAATGTTTTGGACACCTCACTTGAAATGAAATTGAAGCCTGAAAATGTAGATGTGGTTAGAGAATTTCCTGAGGTGTTTCCAGATGATCTACCAGGATTGCCCCCAGATTGGGAAATTGAGTTGCAATCGATGTAATGCCAGGGACTACCCCTATTTCTAAAGCCCCATACAGAATGGCACCAACAGAATTGAAAGAATTAAAAACCCAGCTACAAGAATTACTTGATAAGGGATTCATTCGTCCTAGTTGTTCACCTTGGGGAGCCTCTGTCTTATTTGTGAAAAAGAAAGATGGCTCATTGCGATTATGCATTGACTATAGGGAACTGAATAAGGTGACCATCAAGAACAAATATCCTCTTCCAAGGATAGATGATTTATTTGATCAGTTGCAAGGAGCATCAGTATTCTCAAAGATTGATTTACGTTCCGGATATCATCAACTGAAGGTCAAAGAAGAAGATATCCAAAAGACAGCATTTAGAACGCGATATGGTGACTATGAATTTTTAGTGATGCCTTTTGGTTTGACAAATGCTCCAGCAGCATTTATGGATCTGATGAACCGGATATTGAAAGAGTTCCTTGATAAATTTGTGGTGGTGTTTATTGATGACATCCTTATCTATTCACATGATAGAGATGAGCATAAAGAACACCTCAGAATTGTGCTTCAAATTCTCAAAGAAAAACGGTTATATGCTAAATTCAAGAAATGTGAATTCTGGATAGAACAAGTGGTATTTTTAGGGCATGTGGTATCCAAGGATGGCATTTCAGTTGATCCCAACAAGGTAGAGGCGGTGAGCAACTGGCCAACACCAACTAATGTATCAGAGGTTCGAAGTTTCTTAGGACTAGCCGGATACTACCGACGGTTTGTACAAGGATTCTCGAAGATTGCAACCCCATTAACATTGTTAACAAGGAAGAATACAAAGTCTGTTTGGACTGAGGCTTGCGAAGGGAGTTTCTAGGAATTGAAGCGTAGATTAACTACGGCTCCTGTCCTTGCCACTCCTATGGGAACAGTTGGCTTTGTAGTTTACACTGATGCTTCTAAGAATGGTTTGGGTGCTGTATTAATGCAACATGGAAAGGTAATAACCTATGCCTCCAGACAATTAAAAGAGTATGAAAAGAATTATCCAACACATGATCTAGAATTGGCTGCTGTTGTCTTCGCACTAAAAATTTGGAGGCATTACCTATATGGCGAAAAGTGTGAAATCTATACAGACCACAAAAGTTTGAAGTACTTTTTCACACAGAAGGAGCTGAATATGCGGCAGCGAAGATGGTTGGAATTGGTGAAAGACTATGATTGCGAGATCAACTATCATCCTGGTAAGGCAAATGTGGTTGCAGATGCACTAAGTAGAAAGTCTATGTCTTCCTTGCTAGTCACGCAAAAGCCACTATTATTGGACTTGCAAAAATTAGAACTGGAAATTTTGCCCAAAAGGAAGACTTGTTCATTATCAGCACTCACATTGAAACCTGCACTGCAAGATATAATCAAAGAAACCCAGAAGACGGATCAATACATTGGCAAATTGAGGGAAAAAGTTTATGAAGGCAAATTACCAAACTTCTCAGTCTCTGGTGACAAAATATTACGATATAAAGGGAGACTGTGTGTGCCAGCTGACACAACCATCATAGGGGACATTCTGAAGGAAGCCCATTCCAGTCCTTATTCAATACATCCAGGTAGCACAAAAATGTATAAAGACTTGCAACAACATTATTGGTGGCCTAACATGAAGAAAGATATTGCAAAATTCATTGCAGAATGTGTAACTTGTCAGCAGATCAAAACTGAACATCAGAGGCCAGCAGGATTATTGAAGCCTTTACTAATTCCGGAATGGAAATGGGAACACATTACAATGGATTTTGTGCTTGGGCTACCAAGGACTCAAAGTGGGTATAATTCCATATGGGTGATTGTTGATAGATTAACCAAGTCTGCCCATTTCCTTCCAGTAAAATCCACATATAATATGGATCGATACGCTCAGGAATATATTAAAGAGATAGTCCGGCTACATGGGGTGTCAATATCTATAGTATCTGACAGGGACCCTAAATTCACATCTGCATTTTGGAAAAGTTTACATAATGCAATGGGTACGAAGCTTGCTTTCAGCACCGCATTTCATCCACAAAGTGATGGGCAGTCAGAAAGAGTTATTAAAATACTCGAAGATATGTTGAGAGCATGCATTCTAGATTTCAAGGGCAATTTGGATACAAAGCTTCCATTGGTAGAGATCACCTACAACTGCAGTTACCAATCTACAATTGGGATGGCACCTTATGAAGCACTATATGGGAGAAAATGTAGATCTCCCGTACACTGGGATGAAGTTGGAGAAAGAAGTCTACTGGGTCCAGAAATGATACAACAGACTGCTATGGCGGTAGAAAAGATAAGAGAACGAATGAAAATTGCACAAAGTAGACAGAAGAGTTATGCAGATAATCGAAGAAGAGATTTGGAATTCGCAGTTGGAGACTATGTCTTCTTGAGGGTATCCCCGATGAAAAGCATAATGAGATTTGGGAAGAAAGGAAAACTTAGCCCGAGATATGTTCGCCCATTTGAAATCCTTGAGAGTGTTGGTGATAGAGCTTATAGAATAGCCTTACCTCCTTCGCTATCTGGCGTACACAACGTATTCCATGTGTCCATGTTAAAGAGGTACATTTCCAACCCCTCACATGTGTTAAATTATGAGCCGTTGGAATTATCCCCAGACTTGTCCTATGAAGAGAAGCCGGTACAGGTTCTTGATAAGAAAATAAAGAAACTAAGGAACAAGGAAATTAATTTGGTAAAGATTTTGTGGAGGAATCATGCCGTTGAAGAGGCTACATGGGAAAGAGAGGAGGAAATGCAAAGCCAATATCCAGAATTGTTCGGTATGTCAATTTCGAGGACGAAATTTTATAAGGAGGGGAGGACTGTAATGCCCGGTTATCCCCTAATCCAATAACCATTTAATACCTAAAGAGAGGAGGAAATGCAAAGCCAATATCCAGCTGTCCGGATAAGGTCGGTCACGACCGACAGAAGCTTCTCGGCCAGCTGTCCGGATAAGGCTGTCCAGCTGTCCGGATAAGGTCGGTCACGACCGACAGAAGCTTCTCGGCCAGCTGTCCGGATAAGGATTCCAGCTGTCCGGGTAAGGTTGACTTTCAACCGACTTTGAGCCCTTATTTATACATGTTCCTGGACGTGGTTTTATACATATCATATATCATTTTGAAGCTGTGAAACTCTACATTAAAACGCCCGAAACATATTTTCCTTCCAAAAATTATAAAAGCCACAAAAATCCCGATGAAACAGATAGCTCAAATCTGACAGTTTTTCAAAGGTGATTGATAAAAGTCCCCAAAGAGGTTTCAGATTTTCTTCAAGGATTTTAGCACATCCATCTATAGAAACTGATCTTTTCACATCAACAGGCACAGGACTTGAGGTAAGATGATGCTTTTCCTTGCTGTATCATAAGGATCATATATTGATTGATATTTGCATATGTGACTGTTATTGAACGATCATGCATAACAGGTGTATGTGAAAGAATGTTTAAGAACAGGAAGTATGGTACTTGATTGATGGCGGATAGGCACGGGACGCGGGGGACCGGCGTACCCAAAACATGGTGGCAAATACTTGCGGCTGAAAGTCGGTCAAGGAAGACCACACTGAATGAAAAAGTTGAATACGGCTAATACCATTGGTTGAAAAACCAGTATGGGAACCCCCGTATACATCTTTTATTGGCCAATTATATGAACAGGTTCCGAAAACCATGGCCTATCACTATCAGTCGAGTATCACACTTCAAGGGTACCCGAAGAAAGGATTCTACAAGAACATGACTATATATATAGTAGTTATTCATTGATAAATGTGCTACGTGATACTTTGCTATTACATAAGTCTCATCTTACTGAGCCATTAGCTCATTAGATTCTTATGATACAGGTGATGATGCTCATGTTTAGGAGTTGACTACCTCCTTCAGTGTTGACAGCCGGAGACTTGTCCATATGCCATTCCCAGCTATTTCGCCCCTATGCTGGAAGACTATGTTTTGTTTTTAATAAGATCACGCTGTTATGGTTTTGTTATGTATTAAACCGAAGGTTATGTAATGTTTTGAATAAATAATACTGGTTTGCATTATTTCCCTGAGTACTCGCATTACCAAATCTACTTCTTATTGGTTTTCAAAGTTTAAAAGCGTAATACTCCCCAACTTAGTAGCACGGACCCCTTTGCGGTTCAGCTGCTAGGTTAGGGGGTGTTACAGTTGTAGTCTTGGCAGGTGACTCTTAGGCCTTCTCTCTCCTATCAATATCGTACTCGAAAGCTTTAAGGTCAGAGAATAGGTCAAAAGTAGAAATATCATTAAGATTACATGTCACACGCATACCTGTAGTCTTAATGTCCCATCGGACAGGGAGTGATCTAAAGATTTTCAAGTTTTTCTCCTTTTGCGTATACAATTTACCCAATGCTTCAAGTTCACCGTGTTGTTGCCCAAAATATTTATCCGAAGATTAATACTGCTGGAAGACGGACAACAAACAACAATTGCGGGAGCACTTCCGTGAGAAAGATAAATAATACAAGATTTGCCGGGTTTGTTAGGCCCGGGCTTGAATGCTCTCGCGAGATGATATTAATACAAATATTCGTGGATACAAGTATTAATGAGAGAAATCTAAATACAATGAGTGTAAGACTCTGTTAATCCGGCTCTTGAGCGAGGCTCGGTGTTCTTCGTCCCTGCCGATAGTCTGCTCGAGGAGAGAGGCCGGGAGAAGTAAGACCGAATGATAGATGTTGCCAAGAGTTGGAGATAGCCAAGTGCTTGATGTTTTGCTTCTGTATAAGTTCTGGAGCCTTTTTGTGTGGTGAAAGTCCCGTGTGTTCTTCAGAATTTCCCTCCTTGGACATGTGCTGGGAGCCTTGTATATATAGGGGCAGCCGGGTCCTGTCCTCTAGCGGGCGATCGCCTTCCGGCCATTATAATAATGGGGCGATCGTCTGCCGGCTAATATTATAATGGGGCGATCCCCTGGGCTGTAGGGCTAAAGTCCAAGATAGTGGCTGGCAGTCCGTATAAAGTCCGAGAGGCGATCGTATCTGAGGTCGCCAGGAGTCGGTCGCCGAGTACCGAGAGGTGATCGTATCTGAGGTCGATCGCTCACCGGGTCTTGTCCTGGGACCTTCGGTTCGCCGATTTAGCTTGTCCGCTGGGCTAAGGCTCGGTCGCCCGATTTCCGAGGCGATCGCCGGTCGGAGAGTGTTAATTCTTGACACAACAATTGCCCCCCAGCTTGCTCCTATGTTGAAGACATGGGGCGAGGTGGTTCTTGCTGGCGATCGTGTAAGGATGAGGATGGGCGATCTTGTTGAGCTGACTTAGGATTCGGACTTGGGCTATCATGGTCGATTGGCTAGCTATCTTTCGGTCTTGTACCTGCAAAAACAACATTGGCCGATCCCCCTCGGAAACTTGGTGGTTTCGCTTTGTTTGAGGAATCGTGCACAGTCGCGGAGATCGATGGACCGACTCCATGACCGTGTCTTGGTGCGCGAAGACATTGAGTGTCTCGTGACTCACTTTATTATGAGGTCCTCTGTCATGCGCCTCGCCTCGTATTTAAACGAAGGGCGTGCGGTCTCGGTCTAGAGGAGTCCTTGCGCGAAGCGTCGGATGAATCAACTCCACCCCGCGGCTTGTTAGCTCTGCTTCCACCTCGGCCGGCCATGGAGATGGCCGACCTCGGCGGTGTACGTTGAGACGGGGTTGTGGCATGTGTCCACCGATTAATGTTGGAGAGCCCTCGGACTACGCCGGCCTCGTATTTAAACGAAGGCGGGCGATCTCGGCGAAAAGGACCTTTCATGGCGAAGCGGCCCGATTCCATCATTGCCCGGGACCATGGCTTTATGATGTGCGGTGGGCGATCGCGAGCCTTAGTTCCTCATGTTAAATCTTTGGGTAGACGGCGATCGTGTCCTCGGATTCTTGATGATGTAGCGTGATGATCGGCGATCGGGCGGAGAAGGCCGATCGTCGCTCGGCTGCCGATCGCTTTATTCGTAGGTCGATATCGGCGATCGGGCGGGAGATCGTCGTCCGGGCGCCGACCGCGCTGCTCACAGGCTAAGAAGGAACCTTTGCCTGGCCAGAAAATCTGCGGCTCTAGCCCGGAAGGCTGCGTAGGTTGTCGGTTGGTTCTTCGTGAGATGCCTGAACATAGGCGAAAAACCCTGAAATCCTCCTAGGACCGCGTAGAGGGCGGTCTCATCGCTTACGGGCTCGCCGTTGAGGATGATCCCGTCTACCCGGTCGATGTAGTCCGAGTCAGACTCTTCTTCTCCCTGCTTGATTCGCATCATGCGAAGGCGACCTTCAGGTCGGACAACTCTGGTGGCGAAGTGCTCCGTGAAGACGTGCGCCAGCTCGTTAAAAGGAGCCAATGGACCGAGGTGGCAAAGAGGTGTACCACCGGTGGGCGAGGTCGTCGAGCGTCAGAGGGAACATTCGGCACCGGGTCGCGTCCGATGCCCCACACCCGGTCATGTAGATGTTGAATTTCCTCAGGTGCGTTTGGGGGTCCGATCGCCCCTGGTACACGGGTGTCTGAGGAGGAGCGATCTTGTGCTGTACCGGGGCGAGCTCGATGTCGATCGTGAGCGGCTCGCTTGGCACGGCGATCGTCTTCATGGCGCCTGCCCTGGATTCCAGGAGCGCTTTCACTTCGTCGAGCTGATGTTGCAATGCGGCAATCGCCGTGGCTCGGCTGCTTGCTGATCGGCTTTGGGAGCGGGAGCCGAGGCGATCGTGTACCGATCTCCGGACTCCGCTGCTGCCGACCTCGGCTATTTGGCGAGCGGGAGCCAGGCGGTTGGGTTGCCTTCTGGGAGCCGGGTAGGCCGAGCTCCTGGTGACGAACTCAAACTCCATCGCCTCGTAGATGGGGCCGGACTGCCCCGGTCGCCAGGTCGGGTCACTGCCCAGGCGATCGAAGACAGAGGTGCCCCGGCTGCCGAGCGCATCTCCTTGCGGGCGAGAGCCTCCTGGCGCTCGCTCGGCCAGTAATGCCTTGAGCTTCCGCTTGGACTTCCGGCGGGAGACCGAGGGGGTGATAGCAGGAGGCGTGTCGAGAGCACTCCGTCGCTCCTGAAGGACGGCTATGGCCTCTTCGATCTGTTCATTGGTTCGGAACTGATCGAGCGAGAGGCTCGGGCCGCCGTCCCGGGACGGGATCGAGCGTCTCTGACCGCGGCGGCTACCTTCCACCATCGGCTGCGGCTCGTCTTGGGGCAGGCAGGGTCTAGCCAGTGATCGGTCGGCTTTCTTCGACGCGGAGGCAGAAGACATGATTTCTGAAGGATTTCTTTGAAGCACAGTGAGTGTCACTTCAAGTATCTGCCCCGAGAATAGTGAGTGTTCTTTGGGACGGTAGGTATATAAATTCGAGGGTTGGATGCCCTTCCTCTAGCGCCAATTGTTGTTGCCCAAAATATTTATCCGAAGATTAATACTGCTGGAAGACGGACAGCAAACAACAATTGCGGGAGCACTTCCATGAGAAAGATAAATAATACAAGATTTGTCGGGTTTGTTAGGCCCGGGCTTGAATGCTCTCGCGAGATGATATTAATAGAAATATTCGTGGATACAAGTATTAATGAGAGAAATCTAAATACAATGAGTGTAAAAAGACTCTGTTAATCCGGCTCTTGAGCGAAGCTCGGTGTTCTTCGTCCCTGCCGATAGTCTGCTCGAGGAGAGAGGCCGGGAGAAGTAAGACCGAATGATAGCTGTTGCCAAGAGTTGGAGATAGCCAAGTGCTTGATGTTTTGCTTCTGTAAAGTGTGAAATCCGAAGAGAGTTGAAGTTCTGGAGCCTTTTTGTGTGGTGAAAGTCCCGTGTGTTCTTCAGAATTTCCCTCCTTGGACAAGTGCTGGGAGCCTTGTATATATAGGGGCAGCCGGGTCCTGTCCTCTAGCGGGTGATCGCCTTCCGGCCATTATAATAATGGGGCGATCGTCTGCCGGCCAATATTATAATGGGGCGATCCCCTGGGCTGTCGGGCTAAAGTCCAAGATAGTGGCTGGCAGTCCGTATAAAGTCCAATGCAGAGGCTGGCGCCAGCTGGGAGGTCCAATGAGGAGCCAGCACGCGTCCGGAGTCACTGTAACATGTGGCCCTACTGACAACTTTCGGCGGCTTGTCGGTTGGTGGAAAGATTCGGCCAGGCTGTGGTCAATGACCCGAGATTCGCGGATCTTGTCTCGGCTCTTGCACGTGGTGCCAGTCTTGAGGCTCGGCCTTTGCCGACTGGATGGCAATCGGCGCTGATCGATATGAGGCGGTCGTCTCTAGCTGGTCATCAGAGGTCGCCATCGGCCAGTTGCCAAGGGTCGGCATCGGTCGGTCACCAAGGGTCGGTCGGCAGGTGCCGAGAGAGGATCGTCCGCTAGTCGGTCGCCAGGAGTCGGTCGCCGAGTACCGAGAGGCGATCGTATCTGAGGTCGATCGCTCGGCACCGGGACTTGTCCTGGGACCTTCGGTTGGCCGATTTAGCTTGTCCGTTGGGCTAAGGCTCGGTCGCCCGATTTCCGAGGCGATCGCCGGTCGGAGAGTGTTAATTCTTGACACAACAATTTAATTGTTGTTGCCCAAAATATTTATCCGAAGATTAATACTGCTGGAAGACGGACAACAAACAACAATTGCGGGAGCACTTCCGTGAGAAAGATAAATAATACAAGATTTGCCGGGTTTGTTAGGCCCGGGCTTGAATGCTCTCGTGAGATGATATTAATACAAATATTCGTGGATACAAGTATTAATGAGAGAAATCTAAATACAATGAGTATAAAAAGACTCTGTTAATCCGGCTCTTGAGCGAAGCTCGGTGTTCTTTGTCCCTGCCGATAGTCTCCTCGAGGAGAGAGGCCGGGAGAAGTAAGACTGAATGATAGCTGTTGCCAAGAGTTGGAGATAGCCAAGTGCTTGATGTTTTGCTTCTGTATAGTGTGAAATCCGAAGAGAGTTGAAGTTCTGGAGCCTTTTTGTGTGGTGAAAGTCCCGTGTGTTCTTCAGAATTTCCCTCCTTGGACAAGTGCTGGGAGCCTTGTATATATAGGGGCAGTCGGGTCCTGTCCTCTAGCGGGCGATCGCCTTCCGGCCATTATAATAATGGGGCGATCGTCTGCCGGCCAATATTATAATGGGGCGATCCCTTGGGCTGTCGGGCTAAAGTCCAAGATAGTGGCTGGCAGTCCGTATAAAGTCCAATGCAGAGGCCGGCGCCAGCTGGGCGGTCCAATGAGGAGCCAGCACGCGTCCGGAGTCACTGTCACATGTGGCCCTACTGACAACTTTCGGCGGCTTGTCGGTTGGTGGAAAGATTCGGCCAGGCTGTGGTCAATGACCCGAGATTCGCGGATCTTGTCTCGGCTCTTGCACGTGGTGCCAGTCTTGAGGCTCGGCCTTTGCCGACTGGATGGCCATCGGCGCTGATCGACATGAGGCGGTCGTCTCTAGCTGGTCACAAGAGGTCGCCATCGGCCAGTTGCCGAGGGTCGGCATCGGTCGGTCACCAAGGGTCGGTCGGCAGGTGCCGAGAGAGGATCGTCCGTAGTCGGTCGCCAGGAGTCGGTCGCCGAGTACCGAGAGGCGATCGTATCTGAGGTCGATCGCTCGGCACCGGGACTTGTCCTGGGACCTTCGGTTGGCCGATTTAGCTTGTCCGCTGGGCTAAGGCTCAGTAGCCCGATTTCCGAGGCGATTGCCGGTCGGAGAGTGTTAATTCTTGACACAACAATTGCCCCCCAGCTTGCTCCTATGTTGAAGACATGGGGCGAGGTGGTTCTTGCTGGCGATCGTGTAAGGATGAGGACGGGCGATCTTCTTGAGCTGACTTAGGATTCGGACTTGGGCTATCATGGTCGATTGGCTAGCTATCTTTCAGTCTTGTACCTGCAAAAACAACATTGGCCGATCCCCCTCGGAAACTTGGTGGTTTCGCTTTGTTTGAGAAATCGTGCACAGTCGCGGAGATCGATGGACCGACTCCATGACCGTGTCTTGGTGCGCGAAGACATTGAGTGTCTCGTGACTCACTTTATTATGAGGGTCCTCTGTTAGGCTGCGCCTCGCCTCGTATTTAAACGAAGGGCGTGCGGTCTCGGTCTAGAGGAGTCCTTGCGCGGGGCAGCGTCGGATGAATCAACTCCACGCCCGCGGCTTGTTAGCTCTGCTTCCACCTCGGCCAGCCATGGAGATGGCCGACCTCGACGGTGTACGTTGAGACGGGGGTTGTGGTATGTGTCCACTGATTAATGTTGGAGAGCCCTCAGACTACGCCGGCCTCGTATTTAAACGAAGGGCGGGCGATCTCGGCCGAAAGGGACCTTGCATGGCCGAAGCAGCCGGTTCCATCATTGCCCGGGACCATGGCTTTATGATGTGCGGTGGAGGCGATCGCGAGCCTTAGTTCCTCATGTTAAATGCTGGACTGTAGACGGCGATCGTGTCCTCCGGATTGCTGATGATGTAGCGTGATGATCGGCGATCGGGCCGGAAGACTGTCGATCGTCGCTCGGCTGCCGATCGCTTTATTCGTAGGTCGGTATCGGCGATCGGGCGGGAGATCGTCGTCCGGGCGCCGACCGCGCTGCTCACAGGCTAAGAAGGAACCTTTGCCTGGCCAGAAAATCTGCGGCTCTAGCCCGGAAGGCTGCGTAGGTTGTCGGTTGGTTCTTCGTGAGATGCCTGAACATAGGCGAAAAACCCTGAAATCCTCCTAGGACCGCGTAGAGGGCGGTCTCATCGCTTATGGGCTCGCCGTTGAGGATGATCCCGTCTACCCGGTCGATGTAGTCCGAGTCGGAATCTTCTTCTCCCTGCTTGATTCGCATCATGCGAAGGCGACCTTCAGGTCGGACGACTCTGGTGGCGAAGTGCTCCGTGAAGACGTGCGCCAGCTTGTTAAAGGAGCCAATGGACCGAGGTGGCAAAGAGGTGTACCACCGGTGGGCGAGGTCGTCGAGCGTCAGAGGGAACATTCGGCACCGGGTCGCGTCCGATGCCCCACACCCGGTCATGTAGATGTTGAATTTCCTCAGGTGCGTCTGGGGGTCCGATCGCCCCTGGTACACGGGTGTCTGAGGAGGAGCGATCTTGTGCTGCACCGTGGCGAGCTCGATGTCGATCGTGAGCGGCTCGCTTGGCGCGGCGATCGTCTTCATGGCGCCTGCCCTGGATTCCAGGAGCGCTTTCACTTCGTCGAGCTGATGTTGCAATGCGGCAATCGCGGTGGCTCGGCTGCTTGCTGATCGGCTTTGGGAGCGGGAGCCGAGGCGATCGTGTACCGATCTCCGGACTCCGCTGCTGCCGACCTCGGCTATTTGGCGAGCGGGAGCCAGGCAGCTGGGTTGCCTTCTGGGAGCCGGGTAGGCCGAGCTCCTGGTGACGGACTCAAACTCCGTCGCCTCGTAGCTGGGGCCGGACTACCCCGGTCGCCAGGTCGGGTCACTGCCCAGGCGATCGAAGACAGAGGTGCCCCGGATGCCGAGCGCCTCTCCTTGCGGGCGAGAGCCTCCTGGCGCTCGCTCGGCCAGTAATGCCTTGAGCTTCCGCTTGGACTTCCGGCGGGAGACCGAGGGGGTGATAGCAGGAGGCGCGTCGAGAGCACTCCGTCGCTCCTGAAGGACGGCTATGGCCTCTTCGATCTGTTCATTGGTTCGGAACTGATCGAGCGAGAGGCTCGGGCCGCCGTCCCGGGACGGGATCGAGCGTCTCTGACCGCGGCGGCTACCTTCCACCATCGGCTGCGGCTCGGACCGACGAAGCAGGGGTGCAGCCGGCTGAGTCGGCGGCTTTCTTCGGCGAGGCGGAAGACATGATTTACGAAGGATTTCTTTGAAGCGCGATGAGTGTCACTTCAAGTATACGCCCGAGAAAGTGAGTGTTCTTTGGGGACGGTAGGTATAAAAATTCGAGGTTGGATGCCCTTCCTCTAGCGCCAATTGTTGTTGCCCAAAATATTTATCCGAAGATTAATACTGTGGAAGACGGACAACAAACAACAATTGGGAGCACTTCCGTGAGAAAGATAAATAATACAAGATTTGCCGGGTTTGTTAGGCCGGGCTTGAATGCTCGCGAGATGATATTAATACAAATATTCGTGGATACAAGTATTAATGAGAGAAATCTAAATACAATGAGTGTAAAAAGACTCTGTTAATCCGGCTCTTGAGCGAAGCTCGGTGTTCTTCGTCCCTGCCGATAGTCTGCTCGAGGAGAGAGGCCGGGAGAAGTAAGACCGAATGATAGCTGTTGCCAAGAGTTGGAGATAGCCAAGTGCTTGATGTTTTGCTTCTGTATAGTGTGAAATCCGAAGAGAGTTGAAGTTCTGGAGCCTTTTTGTGCGGTGAAAGTCCCGTGTGTTCTTCAGAATTTCCCTCCTTGGACAAGTGCTGGGAGCCTTGTATATATAGGGGCAGCCGGGTCCTGTCCTATAGCGGGCGATTGCCTTCCGGCCATTATAATAATGGGGCGATCGTGTGCCGGCCAATATTATAATGGGGCGATCCCCTGGGCTGTCGGGCTAAAGTCCAAGATAGTGGCTGGCAGTCCGTATAAAGTCCAATGCAGAGGCTGGCGCCAGCTGGGCGGTCCAATGAGGAGACAGCATGCGTCCGGAGTCACTGTCACATGTGGCCCTACTGACAACTTTCGGCAGCTTGTCGGTTGGTGGAAAGCTTCGGCCAGGCTGTGGTCAATGACCCGAGATTCGCGGATCTTGTCTCGGCTCTTGCACGTGGTGCCAGTCTTGAGGCTCGGCCTTTGCCGACTGGATGGCCATCGGTGCTGATCGACATGAGGCGGTCGTCTCTAGCTGGTCATCAGAGGTCGCCATCGGCCAGTTGCCGAGGGTCGGCATCGGTCGGTCACCAAGGGTCGGTCGGCAGGTGCCGAGAGAGGATCGTCCGCTAGTCGGTCGCCAGGAGTCGGTCGCCGAGTACCGAGAGGCGATCGTATCTGAGGTCGATCGCTCGGCACCGGGACTTGTCCTGGGACCTTCGGTTGGCCGATTTAGCTTGTCCGCTGGGCTAAGGCTCGGTCGCCTGATTTCCGAGGCGATCGCCGGTCGGAGAGTGTTAATTCTTGACACAACACACCGACAATGCCAGTGAATCCGAGGTCAAGCTCCTCAAGAGTTTTGGAAGATTTCATTTCAAAGGATTCAAATTGCAAAGTAAGTTTCGAAATTTTATTTTCTTTTGAGAGCTTAGTTGCCTCGCAAATCATCTCGAATTTCTCCGAGATTTCCTTAGCTGTCTTACAACTCTTAACCTTCGAGAATGTGCGTTTGTCAAGAGTGACGAAAAGCATATTCTTAGCAACATTGTCGAGGTTCGCACACTTGCGATCATCGGTCGTCCATTGCTCGTGATCCTTCTCGAGCATTTCAGCATGAGGTTGTCCTTCTATCCTTGGGGAAGGATTAACCTTCATTATCTTTATGGGGCCTTCTTGGATGACAAATATCATCTCCTCATGCATGGAACCAAGAAGGGCTTCCATCCTGATTCTCCAGTCATCAAATTCGTTAATCTAAAACATAGGAACCTTGTTTATCATTGAGGTATCCATTAGAGAAAATAGAAAAGATAGGACTATTTTCAAAAATAGGTGATTTTTGGATCTGATTCGGTTAAAAATACGACTGATTCTTTGTAGAATCAACCGGTCTGATACCACTTGTTGGCCACTAAGTATACAATGTAAAGCTTGGAAAGAGATAGAGCTACAAGTTGTACGGTTTTCTAAAGTGAGTTTTCGAAGCGGAAGTTTAAGTGTGAGTTGTTCTAAATACAGCAACTAGGCATTCTCCTTTTTGCTTGGTGCGTACATGGTTTTGCAATGTATACTTGTATAAATCACAGTTATGAAAATAATAAGGACATAAGGTAAATAATACATAATTTTAAAGTGGTTCGAGGTAAACCCCTCTACGTCCATTGATCCTCCACACAGGAGTAAAAGCGTTTATTATAATCACTACGTACACAACTATGTGACTATAACTAAACCTTGTCTCTGTAACGTTCACACAGATTATTACGGGGACTGAAGCTTTTTGCCGTTCGCACATATTGTTTTGAGCTCTTTCTTTTATTTGCTTCTTCACACACAGTTTGAAGCTTCGTCTACAATGCTATTCTTCCCACACAGGTCAGAATACGTAAGGATCTACAGTCCACACAGGGCTGATGATCATCTCAACGGTAAAGGTAGAATTCTCTGAACAGCAGCTTGATCTTTGATAAACGTTTGCTGTATGATGTACTATTACTGCTGAGGACTTGTAAATTTCTTCGCTTGATACTTGATGTATGCTCATGAAATATACTATGTTGTAATCGCTATAATGTCAAAGCAATCTGTCATAGCTTTTGTGATATATGAATTCTTCGTGTATGAGAGTCCTCAGCTTGGGGCTATTTATAACCTTTGGAAAATGCATCCGTTATAAATGTAGCCATTGTAGGTAGGTGAGATGGTGACATCTCTGATTGGCGGCTTGCTAAATATTTAAAAGCAGATCGCATTTAATGCTTCAGACATTATTTTTTACTCCGCATTAAATGCTCTTCAGCGCATTCAGACTTGTCTCACTTCGCCTGCATTAAATGTTGCCCTATCAGCAATAAATGTTGCTTTAACCGTGAATACTTTATGAATAAACAAAGTGTATTTCACAACAGTTTAAAGCATTCTTTAATTAGTCCTGTAGGATGTGTTTTACTTTTCCCAAGTACAACATAACTGCTGTATCCGACGCATTGTCTTTTGATGTAGCTGTAGGTTCTGTAGGCTAGACTGTATGAAATCTTCAGTGCTGTATGGAGATTCCAGACAACTTCCATACTTAGCGGCATTTCAGCTCTTTCGACTCCTTTGTTGTATGATGGCCATTATCAAAACAGGATACAAGATTGTTTATCCCAACAATCTTGATAGGCTTGTTTTTTCACTTTCTAAGGATCACTCCATGGATGTGATTCTAAACTCATTACCTGATAGTTTTGGTCAGATCATTATGGACTATAATATGAATGAGATGGAGAAGTCCATTCTTTGAAATTTGAATGGGATCTTTGGCAATTTGAGCAAAATATTAAGAAGAAACCAAGCCACATGTTGATGGTCAGCAAAGGGAAGTTCTTCAAGAACAAAGGCAAGGGTAAAGGTAAAGCAAAAGTTGCCCAAACTAAAGATCCAACTAAGCCGTTTTCAAGGCAAAATCTCTCAATGATGGAAATTACTGTCATTGCAATAAATCATGAAACTAGAATAGAAACTTCAAGGTTTACTTGGAAAAGCTAAAGCGCACCAAGGATAGTGAGACTACCATAGGTATATTTGTTTTAGAAGTTAACTTATTTACTTCTAACTCATGGGTATTGGATACTGAATGTGGATCTCATATTTGTACAAATGTATTGGGTTGAGAAGGAGTGGAGAGCTGAAGAAAGGGGAAGTGGATCTAAGAGTCGCCAATGGAGCAAGAGTTGTTTCATTAGCCGTTGGAACTTATGATCTAGTTTTACCCAATGGGTTTTTGTTAGTTTTGCAAAATTGCTATTTTCTACCATGAAGAAGAATATTATTTCAGTTTCTACATTAGATTGTGAAGGTTACGGTTTTCTTATTAAGAATAAGATTATTCGTATTTCCTTTAATGACTTGTTTTATGGTAGTGCAAAGTTATATACTGGCCTTTACCATATTGATCTAGATGAGTCTAATACTTTGGAAGTCTATAACATTGCAACTAAGAAACCTAAGCTCAATGATTCTAATCCAGATGGGCAAGATACTCATTTCAAAACTCCATCACAATGGACCTTTATACTCCTTTGACTATGAGTCATATGGGACATGCAAATCTTGTTTATTGGGCAAGATGACGAAGAATAATTTCACCGGTCATGGAGAAAGGGCTAGTGATCTATTAGGCCTAGTATATACTGATGTATGTAGACCTCTTAGCAATCATTCCAGAGGCGGATACCAATACCTCATCACTTGTACTGATGATTTTAGTCGGCATGTATATGTTTATCTTATGAAGCATAAACATGAATCTTTGATATGTTCAAAAAATTCCAGAGTAAAGTACATAATCAACTTGGAAAGATAATTAAATCCATTTGATCGGATCTAGGTGGTGAATACTTGAGCCAAGAATTCAATGATCATCTTAGGAGTTGAGGAATTGTTTCACAACTTACTTGTAACACCCCAAACTAGGCGGATATTACAGTGCCGTGAATCCCCGACTGGGACCCACCAGGCAATGAAAATGATGAATTAAATAATATAATTGTAGTACCGAACCACATTATATTACCAAGTACTCCGATGAGGACTTTAAGTACAACACACCAGGACAATACCGAATACTAGTATATTTTATATGAAGATAAAATACACCACCCTGAACAAATAAGCATCTCAAACGGAATTTGCAGCGGAAAAATACAAATGACGGAATAACTGAAATGACTGAAATGACTGAAACAAACGAAATGACTGGGGCCCCCTACTAGTATCACTGGGACTCGTCGCCGTCAACATGCTCTTCCCGTGCCTTTGCCTTGCCGTGACCTGAAAACAAAATCCCCCAACGGGGTCAGTTACACAGAACAACAATCCTCAAGGGTTGAAATTACACAATCATGAATTAACTGAAGTTATGAAATATTCTTAATTATGAATTACGCTCAAGAGGAGTATCATAGTACGCCCGTAATGTTCTGTGCAAGTGTACATGACGAATGACCGGACACACCCGTCCTTGTACCTAATTAGTCTCACAGAGGTAAGCGTTACCGTGTGCACGGTCCAATGTATCGGTGAACCCAATACATGACCATCGTGTGCCCGACTAAAAATTCCACACAGCCACACCCGGCCACTCAATATGAACCCGGAAGGTCACATGAACGAGAATGACCATGATGAATATCAATGAATAATAATTAGACAAAGCCAAGATGACTCACCGATATGAAAGTAATAGTGACGTGATTGATAACCCAATGAAATGATTTGGAACCGTCGTTCCTCGTGAATGAAATGATTATTAGACAATCACATGTCTCAAAATGATTAATATTATGATGAATGAATTATGATTATGAGCAATCAACAACAAAAGGAATGAGTATCCTTTTAACCGAGTAAGAATTAACTTACACAACAACGATGAAGAATGTCCGTCCACGAACAACGTCCTAACCAAGATACCGGTCGCTCGAACAACCTTGAATAACAATCATTACCAACAGTCGTTCAATACACGTATCAAGCAACAAAATACGACTAACCCAGAGGTCGAAACAACGATAATCAAACTCATAGGGCATTCCAACGAATACATAGCCAACCACACAACTTCGGAAATATCCAAACCCGAATATGTCGAAATCAACACCAAATTGAGTATTTCGAACTAACAAAACACTTCAATGATATCAATAATCCATTAGGAATCCATAATTCATGATTACAACAACATCAATCGGAAAATCCCCAATTAACCGAAGTCAACCCCAAGGGTTCTTGAAAACAATTCCGAAAATAACCATTAAATCCGTAGGAATATATTTATCCAAGATACATAACCCATATCTAACATATTCCAATGATAATCCAAGCTTACACGAAGAAATCGGAAGGAAAACCCAAAAATCCGAAAATCTAGATCCAAGAAATTAATACCTTTGATTCGATGTTTTGGAGATGATGAAGTGATGATTAATCCAACTCAAAGACTTGAAGATGATGATTGATGATTACACCTTGAAGAATACTCTCAAAATCGCCCAAATCGCCAAGAACCGACGAGAGAATGAGAAATAGATGACAAATGACGAAGTCTGACTAAACTGTCCAATTTATAGCCAGTCCAGGTTAGCGTGCGCTAGCCCTTGTGCGTAGCGTGCGCTAACGAGTAATTTGGGTAGTTCAGTACCCACTGTCCGAATACGGTAGCGCGTGCTACGTACCTTTTTGTAACGTGCGCTACGGCCATATTACTAGCGTGCGTTAAAACCCATTGTTAGCATACGCTAACGAATTATCTGATGCCTAGTACTGGAATCCAGAAACTGCTTGTCCTCTGATCTGACCTCGATAGTGTGCGCTACAACCAACGATTAGCGTGCGCTATAATATCGATTGCGTACGCTAAATATAACTCATAGCGTGCGCTATGAATTAATCCAGTGCAGTCCAGTAGCCACTGGACTCAACCTGATCCGTCCCTAGCGCGCGCTACTCCACATATATAGCGTGCGCTACTACAACTCACTAGCGCGCGCTACTTACCATTCGTAGCGTGCGCTACTTATAACTCACCTGCAGTCCAGTACCTTCTGGACTGCAGCCAGGGCAACCTTAGCGTGCGCTAAAGCTGAGTGGTAGCGTGCGCTACCTATACCCAATTAGCGTACGCTAAAAGGAGTACGTAGCGTGCGCTACCCCTCACGCACAGCTCGCAACGAAAATGACAATGATGATAAACACGGCACGAAACTCCAATCAGATTAGTGATGAATGACGATCGATACACGATACAATTACTCTGAATGATGAATACCATGACTGAATATGAGTGACAAATGATCAATAATGAATGAAATTACTGAGTATCAATTACTGAATGGTAAATACTGAATGATAATTACTGAATTACAACCGGGTATTACATACATCCCCCCTTAAAAGAGTTTCGTCCCCGAAACTAAGGGTCAAACAACTCGGGATAACTCTCCCGCATACTATCCTCGGTTTCCCAAGTAGCCTCTTCGACTCCGTGCCTAGACCACTGAATCTTAACCAAAACAATCGTATTATTCCTCAACTGTTTGATTCGTCGTTCTAAAACTCGCATAGGACGCTCCTCATATGAATGATCGTCGGCGATCTCGATTTCGTCGAACTGAAGTATGTGACTCGGGTCGGCAACATACTTCCGCAACTGAGAGACGTGAAACACATTATGAATTCGGCTCAACGCCGGAGGTAAGGCCAATCGATAAGCTAACTCGCCTACTCGATCCAAAATCTCGAACGGTCCAATGAATCTCGGACTCAACTTTCCCCTCTTCCCAAAACGGAAGATACCACGACTCGGGGATACCTTGACCAACACATGGTCACCAGTCTCGAACTCTAATGGTCGCATTTACGGTTATCTCGCATATGATTTATGTCGACTCGAGCGGTCAACAAACGACTCGATCAAAGCTACCTTCTCATGGCGGCTATAAGCATATCGGGCTCGGTGCCGATCGATTCGATAAGTCGTCCCAACACAACAGATCGACAACGCGACCATACAAGGCCTCGTAAGGTGCCATCTTGATCGAAGCATGCCAACTATTATTATACGTGAACTCGATCAATGGTAGTTGGGCTTCCCAATCGTCTTTCCAATCGAGGACGCATGCCCTCAACATGTCCTCTAATGTCTGAATGGTCCTCTCTGATTGTCCGTCGGACTGAGGATGAAAAGCGGTACTGAGATTAAGCTGGGTCCCCATAGCTCGATGAACTGATTTCCAAAAATGAGACACAAACCGTCCGTCATGATCGGAAACGATACTTTTAGGAGTACCGTGCAGTCTGACTATCTCTTTGATGAACAGTTGAGCAAGTCTCTCGGGACCCCATGTCTCCTTGATCTCAAGGAAATGAGCTGATTTAGTTAAGCGGTCCACGATCACCCAGATCGTATTCATGCCACGACGACTCGTCGGCAAACTCGTGATGAAATCCATAGAAATGTCTTCCCACTTCCATTCGGGAATAGGAAGAGGTTTAAGCATACCCGCCAGTCGCTGATGTTCAATCTTAACTTGTTGACAGGTTAAGCATCTCGAAACAAATTCTGCGACTTCTCGCTTCATATTACTCCACCAGTAATTTTGTTTCAAGTCCTTGTACATCTTGCTAGACCCCGGATGAACGGAATAAGGGGTAGCATGAGCTTCTTTCAAAATCGAGTTTTTCAACTCGTCATTCGCCGGTACGCACAACCGATTCTTAAACCACAAAAGTCCATCCTCGTGGACCACAAATCCAGGGGTTTTCCCCTGAGCCACATCCTCTCGGATGCGCAACAATGATGGGTCCGAACCCTGATTCTCTCGGATTGCCTCCTCGAGTGACGATGAAATCTCTAACATACAAAGTCGCCCTTTGAACTCGCTGAAGCCAGACCTCGATCTCGGGTCTAAGGAATTCCTGCTGAAGCTCCTTCTGAACTGTTAAACGGGCAAGCATCTTCTCCTGAACGGACTTACGACTCAAGGCGTCGGCGACGACGTTCGCCTTGCCCGGGTGATATAGGATCTCGATATCATAATCTTTGATTAATTCCAACCACCGTCTCTGACGCATATTTAACTCTTTCTGAGTAAATATATACTTTAAACTCTTATGATCGGTGAATATCTGACAGGTAACGCCATAAAGATAATAACGCCAAATTTTCAAAGCGAACACCACGGCTGCTAGCTCCAGGTCGTGTGTCGGATAATTGACCTCGTAAGGTCTCAATTGCCGTGAAGCATAGGCAATAACCTTCCCGTTCTGCATGAGCACACATCTGAGACCCTGTCTGGACGCATCACTATAGACCACAAATCCTTCCGTCCCCTGCGGCAAGGAAAGTACAGGTGCTGACATTAACCGGCTCTTGAGTTCCTCAAAACTCCGTTGACACGCGTCGGACCACGTGCATTTCTTATCCTTCCTTAAAAGGTTCGTCAAGGGTTGAGCGATTTTAGAAAATCCCTCCACAAATCGCCGATAATAACCCGCTAAACCGAGGAAACTTTGGATTTCCTTAACGTTCTTCGGAGGTAGCCAATCTCGAATAGCCTCCGTCTTCTGAGGATCAACACGAACTCCGTCTGATGAAATCACATGTCCGAGAAAAGTCACTTCGGACATCCAGAACTCACATTTGGAGAACTTCCCATAAAGTTGTTCTCATCTCAACACGTCAAGCACTTGATGAAGGTGAAACTCGTGTTCCTCTCGGTCATGAGAATAAATCAAAATGTCATCGATGAAGACAACAACAAACTGATCCAAAAAGTCTATGAAAACCCGATTCATTAGTTCCATGAATACCGCAGGTGCATTAGTCAATCCGAACGGCATAACCACAAACTCATAATGACCATAGCGTGTTCGAAACGCCGTCCTCGCGATGTCCGACTCTCGGATCCGCAACTGATGATATCCAGACCTTAAGTCGATCTTGGAAAATACTGAAGCTCCCTGAAGTTGATCTAAGAGATCATCAATACGGGGTAAGGGATACTTATTCTTGATTGTCACCCTGTTCAACTCCCGATAATCAATACATAAGCGGAATGAACCATCCTTCTTCTTGACAAACAACACTGGTGCTCCCCACGGGGACGCACTCGGTCGGATATAACCTTTCTCGAACAACTCCTCAAGTTGGTTCTTTAATTCCTGCATTTCGGTCGGGGCCATCCGGTACGGTGCCTTCGATATCGGGGACGTACTGTGCTCCAACTCAATCGTGAATTCCACATCCCTCGTGGAGGCAAACCAGTAACTCGTCTGGAAAAACATCGGCATATTCCCTCACTACCGAAATATCCGTTAACATTATCGATGACTTCGGTTTGGCCATATAGCACCAATAACCGACACATCCCCGATTGAGTAACCTTCCGCTTTCATCAAATTAATGACCTTACTGCAGTAAATGGGATTACCTCCCTGAAACACACATTCAACCCCATCGTCTGAAATGATAGTGACCATACGCTTACGGACACTAATGATGGCATCATGACGATCCATCCAATCAATACCCAAGATGACGTCGTCCCTCGGCAAATCCACTACGATTAGGTCCGCTGGCCATACACGACCATGAAGCTGAATCGGACAATTTTGAATCTCCCGATTACCGATAATACGTCTAGCATCAGGTAGGCCAATGACATAAGGCTCACAACTAGTAGCACTACCTAGACGTAGTCTACTCAAACATGACTCGAAAATGAATGAATGCGACGCACCAGTATCAAAAAGGGTACACACAGGTTGAGATAGAATATCGAGTGTACCTGAGATCATTCGGGCCTCTGGATCATCGGTCTTCTTCATCTCATAAATCCGGGGCTTGCTAGTCCCGGCACCGGACGCTCCCGTCTGATGGCTAAAAGCTCCACCTTTAGTCGCTCCTGTCGTTTTAAACGACACTGATTGAGTGGCCTGATTCTGAACGACTGACTGCTTAGGTGCCTGAGATGACGTCTGAGTAGGTTTGGAGTCCCTACGGCAAAAACGGGCCTTATGCCCAGCAATCCCACACTTATGACACGTGATAGTCTGTCTCGGACACTTGGTACTGAGGTGACCAAGTTCCCCACAGTTATAACAGGTGATGGCCGAACTGGCCGCTCGAGACTGTGATTCCGCGGGTTTAGAAGACACAGGAGGTCGCTCAGAAAAAGCAGAGCCCGCACGGGGTTTCTTGAAAGTTGTCTGACCGCCTTCAGACTGATTACGATTCTTCGATTTCTTGCTAGCAGACGAAGGTTGCTGCTTAGCAATTTCCTTAGCAGTAAGCTCGTAGGTGAGAGCTTTCTCAATGAATTCGGCCAACGTGGTGCAATGATGGATGAGGCGAAAGGGAGAAGTTCCTGAAATTTCTCGGCAATGGCGAGAACATCCTCGTCTGATGAGGGGTCGGGGGTGAGCAATTCCGACAGCTTGGCCTCTTTGAGTGGGGCCGGATAATACCTCTCCATCATGAGAGTCTTGAACTGATCCCAAGTACAAGATCCTTCGGTGGGCTTCAACGATAACCACCAAGAATGTGCGCTCTTACCCAGGTAGTAAGCCGCAACAAAAACTTTGTGTCCCTCGGGACACTCTACCATAGCAAACAACTTCTCGAAATGCTCGAGCCAATGAATGATATCTCACGCCTGACGAGCCCTCAAAAGTAGGTGGCCTTCGCGAGAGATATCGCCGATGATATTACTCACATTCCTCTCTTGCCTCGAGGTGGCGGCGGAGGAGCTGCTGATTTTGATTGATGGAGTTATGCATCGTCTCCATCAATCGAGCCATCTGGGTCATTTGGGCCATCATGCCCCGCATAAAGCGAGTGGGTCAACCCGACACCTCTCGATCGAGCCGTGTCCCTGTGCGACTCCCCGATAGTGAATGATCGCATCCAGGTGAATGAGTGGCAGCGTCGCTGCTCGATGAATTAGCATTATTCCTCGCGTTTGCACGTGTATTCACACGAGCTCTCGGGATTCGGACCGCTCCACGGCCTCGTCCTCCACGTCCACTGCCAGCCCTTTCCATACTGAAGTGGAAAGTCATATGATGATTATATATCTCGCATGAGTATTATGATTATATTATGAAATGACGAAAATGAGCATACGTGCTCAAAAACAGCGATTACATGAATGATTAATTGACGTGACATGATTCTCTGATGAAGTTACTGAAATGAATATCTTGAATGAGTTAACAAGATTAATGATTTGATCTTCCTGATCAACAACTGAATAATGAAATGAATTGACTGCTTAATGAGTTAACCTGACCGTCCTGGTCAAAGTGACAATGATGATTGATGATTGTTAACTGATGAATTATGAATGAATGATTAATGCCAGAAATTATACCATGGCATTAGAAATCTTACAGTTCTTGGTCTGATTGGCTCGGCATTTGCACAGGTCACACGTGACGCGAAAGTCCAATGATACTAGTCCGATGACGATGATTTCAAATGAGACATGACTTGGAGGGTAGTATTCAAAACCACGCTCCGATACCAACTCTGTAACACCCCAAACTAGGCGGATATTACAGTGCCGTGAATCCCCGACTGGGACCCACTAGGCAATGAAAATGATGAATTAAATAATACAATTGTAGTACCGAACCACATTATATTACCAAGTACTCCAATGAGGAGTTTAAGTACAACACACCAGGACAATACCGAATACTAGTATATTTTATATGAAGATAAAATACACCACCCTGAACAAATAAGCATCTCAAGCGGAATTTGCAGCGGAAAAATACAAATGACGGAATAAGCAAATGATCAAATGATCAAACAAACGAAATGATAGGGCCCCTACTAGTATCATCGGGACTCGTCGCCGCCAACATGCTCTTCCCGTGCCTTTGCCTTGCCGTGACTAAACAAAATCCCTAACGGGCCGCCATACGTAACAACAATCCTCAAGGGTTGAAATTACACAATCATGAATTAACTGAAGTTATGAAATATTCTTAATTATGAATTACGCTGAAGAGGAGTATCATAGTACGCCCGTAATGTTCTGTGCAAGTGTACAAGACGAATGACCGGACACACCCGTCCTTGTACCTAATTAGTCTCACGGAGGTAAGCGTTACCGTGTGCACGGTCCAATGTATCGGTGAACCCAATACATGACCATCGTGTGCCCGACTAAAAATTCCACACAGCCACACCCGGCCACGCAATATGAACTCGGAAGGTCACATGAACGAGAATGACCATGATGAATATCAATGAATAATAATTAGACAAAGCCAAGATGACTCACCGATATGAAAGTAATAGTGACGTGATTGATAACCCAATGAAATGATTTGGAACCGTCGTTCCTCGTGAATGAAATGATTATTCGACAATCACAAGTCTCAAAATGATTAATATTATGATGAATGAATTATGATTATGAGCAATCAACAACAAAAGGAATGAGTATCCTTTTAACCGAGTAAGAATTAACTTACACAACAACGATGAAGAATGTCCGTCCACGAACAACGTCCTAACCAAGATACCGGTCGCTCGAACAACCTTGAATAACAATCATTACCAACAATCGTTCAATACACGTATCAAGCAACAAAATACGACTAACCCAGAGGTCGAAACAACGATAATCAAACTCATAGGGCATTCCAACGAATACATAGCCAACCACACAACTTCGGAAATATCCAAACCCGAATATGTCGAAATCAACACCAAATTGAGTATTTCGAACTAACAAAACACTTCAATGATATCAGTAATCCATTAGGAATCCATAATTCATGATTACAACAACATCAATCGGAAAATCCCCAATTAACCGAAGTCAACCCCAAGGGTTCTTGAAAACAATTCCGAAAATAACCATTAAATCCGTAGGAATACATTTATCTAAGATAGATAACCCATATCTAACATATTCCAATGATAATCCAAGCTTACACGAAGAAATCGTAAGGAAAACCCAAAAATCCGAAATTCTAGATCCAAGAAATTAATACCTTTGATTCTATGTTTTGGAGATGATGAAGTGATGATTAATCCAACTCAAAGACTTGAAGATGATGATTGATGATTACACCTTGAAGAATACTCTCAAAATCGCCCAAATCGCCAAGAACCGACGAGAGAATGAGAAATAGATGACAAATGACGAAGTCTGACTAAACTGTCCAATTTATAGCCAGTCCAGGTTAGCGTGCGCTAGCCCTTGTGCGTAGCGTGCGCTAACGAGTAATTTGGGTAGTTCAGTACCCACTGTCCGAACACGGTAGCGCGCGCTACGTACCTTTTTGTAACGTGCGCTACAGCCATATTACTAGCGTGCGTTAAAACCCATTGTTAGCGTACGCTAACGAATTATCTGATGCCCAGTACTGGAATCCAGAAACTGCCTGTCCTCTGATCTGACCTCGATAGCGTGCGCTACAACCAACGATTAGCGTGCGCTATAATATCGATTGCGTACGCTAAATATAACTCATAGCGTGCGCTATGAATTAATCCAGTGCAGTCCAGTAGCCACTGGACTCAACCTGATCCGTCCCTAGCGCACGTTACTCCACATATATAGCGTGCGCTACTACATCTCACTAGCGCGCGCTACTTACCATTCGTAGCGTGCGCTACTTATAACTCACCTGCAGTCCAGTACCTTATGGACGGCAGCCAGGGCAACCTTAGCGTGCGCAAAAGCTGATTGGTAGCGTGCGCTACCTATACCCAATTAGCGTACGCTAAAAGGAGTACGTAGCGTGCGCTACCCCTCACGCACAGCTCGCAACGAAAATGACAATGATGATAAACACGGCACGAAACTCCAATCAGATTAGTGATGAATGACGATCGATACACGATACAATTACTCTGAATGATGAATACCATGACTGAATATGAGTGACAAATGATCAATAATGAATGAAATTACTGAGTATCAATTACTGAATGGTAAATACTGAATGATAATTACTGAATTACAACCGGGTATTACATTACTCCTCCTGGAACACCTAAACATAACGTTGTGTCCGATAGGAGGAATTGAACTTTATTAGATATAGTTCAATCCATGACGAGTTGAATGGAGCTTCCATTATCATTTTGGATCCACACCTTAGACACAACAGTATTCACCCTTAATCGTGTTCTATTTAAAGTAGTTGAAAAGACACCATTTGAGAAATGGACTGCTAAGAGACTAAACTTGTCTTTTCTAAAGATCTGGGGCTGCGAAGCATTCGTAAGATGCCAAGTGTTTGACAAATTGGAGGACAGATCTTAAAGTTGTTTATTTGTGGGATATCCTAAGGAAACTAAAGGATACTACTTTTATAAGCTCGCAGACAACAAAGTCTTTGTTGCTTGAAATGTTGTCTTCTTAGAAAGGGAATTTATTTCCAAAAGACATAGTGGGATAAAAACAATACTTGCGGAAACTAGAGAACCACAAGAAGACATTGCTTGGCTGATGGAAACCGAACAGGCTCAATAATTAGTTCAGGAGCCGGTTCAAAATACACAAGTTCCTCGCAGATCTGATAGGGTGTGACATAAACCTGAGAGATAAGGTTGTCTCGTGACAGAGGACGATGATGCATCGCTCATAGATGATGATCCTAGTACCTATACAGAAGCTGCTCAGGACCAGAGTCCGAGGAATGGCTAGAGGCCATGAAGTCAGAGATGCAGTCCATGTACGATAATCATGTTTGGAACTTGATAGATCCACCTAAGGGTGTAAACACCATTGAGTTTAAATGGGTCTTCAAAGAGAAACACATGGGCGATAATCTACAAGCCTATAACGCTAGGCTAGTTGCAAAAACTTATAAACCGACCCATGGTATGGACTATGATGAGACCTTTTCACCAATAGTCAATTAGAATTTTATTTGCTATTACTGCATACTATGATCATGAGATATGGCAAATGGATGTAAAAAAGGCATTTCTTAAGGAAACTTACTCAGGGATGTGTACATGACACAACCTGTGGGTTTTGTTTATCCATAAAATTTTAAAAAGGTTTACATGCTTCAAGGATCCATTTATAGGTTGAAGTAGGCTTCTCGGAGCTGGAATCTTCATTTTGATGAAACTGTCAAAGAGTTTGGGTTTATTCAAAATGAAGATGAACCATGTGTGTACAAGAAGGTTAGTGTGAGCATAGTTGTCTTCCTAGTATTATATGCGGATGACATATTACTCATTGGAAATGACATACCCACCTTGTAGACAGTCAAGACTTGGTTGGGAAGTTGTTTCTCCATGAAAAACTTAGAAGAAGCTGCTTACATTCTTGGGATAAAAATCTACAGAGATAGATCAAATATAATAATTGGTCTGAGTCAAAGTACCTACATTAACAAAATATTGAAGACGTTTAATATGCAGGACTCCAAGAGAAGACTCTTGCCAATATCACATGACGTTCATTTGAGTACAATTCAGAGTCCTTCGACTCCTGATGAGAGAGCCTGCATAACCAAGATTACATATGATTTGGCCATCAGATCAATCAGGTATGGCATGATTTGTACCCGACCAGAGGTATCGTTTGCCCTTAGTATGACAAGTCGATACCAATCAAATGCAGGTGAAAGTCACTGGACAGCAGTGAAAACCATCCTAAAGTACTTAAGAATAACTAATGATGTGTTCCTAATTTATGGAGGTGAGGGAGACGAGTTGATGTAAATGGTTACGTTGATGCAAGTTTCGAAATCGATATAGAGTATTTTAGATCACAGATGGTTTTGTGCTTTTGTTTATAATGGAGGTGTTGTGAGTGGAAATGTTCCAAGTAAAGCATGCTCATAGATTCTATTACTCAAGCTGAGTACCTGGCAGTATCGGATGCATCCAAGGAGAATATGTGGATCTTTTACGTCCTAAAAGTCTCTACTTCGATAATAATGGTGCTATTGCGCGAGCTAAAAAGTCAAGGTCCGATTAGAGATCCAAATACATGCTTAGTATATGCAGAGTATCAATGGAAAAGAATGTTGCTGATCCACTTACCAAGTCCCTCTAACAAGGAAAGTATGAAGAGCATGTTAGATTAATAGGCCTAAGAGTCATGAAAGAATGGTCCTAGTGCAAGTGGAGGATTGTTGGGAATAGTGACCTAGGACATTCGATTGCCTAGATTTGTAATTGTCACATTTAAATAAAGTTATTTGATAACATCTATTTCTCATTTATTATTATAATGAGTGCATATTTTAATATTATAATCAGTGAATAATAGTTATTCACGAATAATAAGATTATTCATATGTTCTTGGTTCAATCACGTAGACTGGAGACTCAAATGATTAATATACAAGTATAAATTTTTTATTGATAATAATTGGATGATTCTGCGTATGGTACGGATCAAATTTATAGGTATTGGTTGGAGGACGCAATACTAGACAAAACAGCATTGAGATCACTGCATGAAAATGTCATAAGTGAATCTCAATGTAATAGTATGTCAATAAATCTTTGAACCTGAGATTATCATAGAGTCCAACATGATAACTGCTGCGCCTTGATGTAATCCAACATCATCTGAAACATGGTGATCATAAAGGTTAGTGATCGGGATTATTAGGAGTCATGTAGAGGGCAATGAATAATCAAGATGGGTATTTGTCCCTCTCTTTAGGGAGAGATATCTGCTGGGCCCCTCGATAAGTAGGACCAAAAGGAAATGCATGGACATGCTCAAATGAAGAGTCATTTGATTCAATCAGTCTACTTATGATCGAGAAAGAATTTGAAATAATAAGTATGACAGTTTCCATGACTTAGTTCAAATATCATATCGCGCGACAAAGGGATTTGACATATTTAATAGTTTAATGGACTACAAATTTATCTTATTTGGGTAGTCTTAATGCCTGCTAGAGACCATTTATGATTTATCATTTAATAAGGTACTAAATGATTGCCAACATAAATTAAGCCTTTTGGGTCACACATACGATAATTAAAGACAAGCAAGATTAAATACTAGATATAATATTACATATTATATTTATTAAAGAAATTAAATAATGAGTAATGTATAATATAAGATATTGTATAATCTATTTTTAATTATATCAATTGGGAAAGGTGAATATAATATTGAATATTATATTCATTAGAAGATTAAATAATAAGTAATATATAATATAAAATATTATATATATTGTGTTATTTAATAAGTTAAGGGGTAACTAAGCAAATACTAATCTTTTAACTCTAGGATTTACTTAGTATAAACAAAGGGTATTGGACAAGGAGTTGTTACACAAGAGAAACAATAAAAATCGACCCCATCCCCTTCCCTCACCAATAGGACGAAATTCTTCTGTCCAAGGAGTCCGGTTCGGCCATCTCTGTTTCCTTCCCTTAGTTGATCTTGATCAGCCGTACAAACCTTCTTGTAAGAATTCGTCTCTTGTACTGTTTATAAGGATATACAAATCCGGCTTGTGCAAATTGTTCGTGTGTAGATCGCCGAAAGAGGAAGACGATTTCATCAGCGTTTGGTCGGGTTTAGATCTGTTCTTCTTATTAAGGTAATTCGACGAACTCTTTATTAAATAAATTAAATTACTGGATGAAGATCCTCCACTTAGGTTTTTTTTTATTATTATTCCACTATATTTTTGCTCAAATTTCTTGTATTAGATACATGTAAAACCAAAGAACTGCTCTAATCTAAAGCGCATGCTCGTAACATATCTTTCAAAGTCTGAATTTTCTACACGGTAAGACTGTCTGACTGCAGATGAAAAGATATATTCAACCTCAACTCGGTACCCAAGGCCTGATGGACCGACTGCCAAAGATATGACGCAAAATGGTTATCCCTGTAATACCCGTAATTTCAATTTCCGGTAATTTCTTTTTTTCGGCGGAAGTCCGTTTTGACGACTCACTCATGACCGTTTCGTCATTATGAGAATGATTAATTCTACACTTTTTGTCATCCGAGTTCGTTTCGGTGTTGTTTTGTTGAGTTCCGTGCTTTTTAGCGACTTTTCCGCACTTGAGTTCGATTCTTGCGAATCTCGTTCGAAACGGCTGTTTCGAGTTTCCTGTAAGTTCGTTTAACTTTGTTAGACGTGTTGTGAACTTCGGTTTGGTTATTCGATCACATATCGTGATTTCCGGGCGTTTTGGGCCATTTTGTAATTTCTTGAAAGTTACGGGTATCCGTATCTGTAATTGCTGTCTCGACCTATTTCTTGGCCGCGTATGATTAATTATTGCATTACGTTTTCATTTCGAGTCGTTGATGTCTTCCACGAACTTTTCGTCGTGTTCGGCAGTGTAGCGCACGCTGTCGAGTCAGCCCAGCGTACGCTATCGGGCCTGGGCAGAGGGATTCTGAGGTTCTGGACTCGGGTAGGATCGGCAGGTAGCGCACGCTACTGTCGGTCGTGGCGCACGCTAACCGGCAGGGGTAGCGCACGCTGTCGGCCGACTAGCGTACGTTACCGGGATGAGTTTGTTAGTCCAGAGGCTACTGGACAGGTCGGCTAGCGCGCGCAGGCTTCCGGCCGTAGCGCATGCTAGCGGAAGTCGGGCGGATGAGTCATGGTCGACAGAATTGGTCGGTGGTGCTGGGTCATGCGGGCCATGGCCGAGAGTGCTGGGCTGATACTGGCCGATAGCGCACGCTAGTCCGGGAAGGCTAGCGCACGCTAGTTCCGGCCCAGTATATATATGACAGACCAGCCACTTTTTCATTCATTTTTCATTTCCTTTCTCTTCGGTCCGCGGCTGGAGCTTTGGAGGAGATGAAGTCATGTTGTTAAACAACAAATCCATGAAGTTTCTGAGTTTATTTCACCGACCAATCATCCTATAACATCCTCCGATCCAGCGAATCAAGGTTAGATCTTTAGAACCCTACTTTTGGGTAGATTTGGGGGTTTTCGCGTTTTTGTCCGATTCGTTCCGTTTTATTGATTAATTCATGATGAATATGATTAATCTTGTTGGTATTCTTAGTTTCCCTACGTATTCATGGTATATTTCGTGGTTTTTACAGAATCGAGAGGGTTTGGTTGTGGTCCGCCCTCGTTGTTGTTTATATACGAATATACATGAATCGTAGGTGGGTTTTCGGGTGTGTTCCAATTCCGTATTCATTTAGAAATGGTTGTGATTGTATTATTCGAATCGTTAGGTTCGGTTTCGTTGGTTCCTAGCGTTCGTCGGTGACTTTCCTTGAGTTGCTCACCTCATCTAGAAATAATTCAAGGCAAGTATTTTTGGAAACCTTTATGCTTAACGTGGAATGGTAATGTATTTTGTGTGTGATTTGCTCACCTCGTGTTGGTCCGACGGGATCAAGGAGGGAATCCAAAGGGTTGAGTCCTGGATTCTTGAGTTTGTATAGCTAGCCAGTTCGGGAGGGTCCTTAGAGGCCTCAGGCGGGATCAATGATATTACTCTGTTCCCAAGGCGATGCATGTGCGTGTTTTGTTTTTATAATGTGGCCAGCTCGGGAGGGTCCTTAGAGGCCTCGGGCGGGATCTATGATATTACTCTGTTCCCAAGGCAAATTGTTTGACTGTTTGTTTCCGGAAAAGATATGTCTGGTTTTGGTTGTTGAAATGATATTGGTGCATGTACTATGAAGTGTGTAAGCGATTGGTTTGCCTTGAATACTTGTACTAGCGTAATTGCTAACCCCTTTGGGGACCCGTTGTCGGGGAAATTCTTGTTATGGATTTCAGGTTATGTTCAGCCAGACGAGCTGCTACTGGATGGTACGAGGATGTCGGCCAAGGTTGTTGACATGTGCAATTGAGTCTTGTTATTTCCTACTGTCTCTTTTGATGTGGATGTTTTCCAAATTGTAAACTCATAGATTGTACTCGCGAGTACTTAGGCTTTTCCTTTCGGATTGTGATTGGTCTTCGTTGGAGTTACTGTATTTTTCGGTTGATGTTTATTATGCCGGTTGTACCGGACGTGTTGTTTTATGTTCTTGTTGTTAACAATTGTTTCCTTGCTAACCGAGGCGGTTAGTCGAGTGGTGTTTTCTTGTGTTAGCCTGGTGGGTCCCATGTAGGGATCCACGGCACTGTAATACACCTCGAATATCTTTGGGGTGTTACAGAAAATGGTATCTGATATCTAGGTTTATGGATACCTAGGCTTGTCGGTTATTTGGGTCTAGTTATGTTTTGCTTTGCACATTGTCACACCGCTGCCGGCATCTCAGTACATCTAGTGCTCGTAAGTTTTCCTTACTCGATCCTCTTGTTTTCTCGTATTGAATTTCCACTTCTTGAACTGTGATTGCCTCTCTCGTACTTATCGTCGAGTTGTTTTTCGATCCATCCGGTTCGTGTACTTTTGATTCTAGTATTGCGTAGTCCTTTATCTCTCTAGAGTATGTGCGCTGTTCTGGGCTTGACCGTTTGTCGTCTTGCGAGCCTTCCATCGCTAAACTTTCTAGCGTTGGTGGGATCGTTGGTGATCGAAAGATCCGAGATTTGCTCCGTGGTATACTGTTAGAGGGCTTGACCCTCTAGTCTTTTGTTGTATGATGGAATCTGCGTTTGGTAATTGCGATATACTAAATGTATGTTGAGCCGAACGTACTGATGGTTTGGACACCGAGGGGTGCAGTGTGATGTGAATGTTTTGAACATTGATATGTTCCGGGAAAGGTATCGATGGCAGAGTTTGTTGAGAAACTCACATAGATGGTTTCGACGTGTGTTCGAATCGGTGTTCATTAGTTATACTATTAAACTTGAAGAGATAGTTTGACATATGCTTGGAATTAGTATTTCCGAGTTGCGCTTGTTGAACTGGTGATTTTTGAATGCCGTATATGCGTGCGTTCGGGAATTGATGGTACTTGGCTAATTATTAATATTTACAACCAATGTGTTTCTATTAATAATAATACATGTGGCGTGCATGCTTGAAAATTTCTTAGACTTGATCGTATTGTGGGTTTTTGAAAAGTGACATGAATTTGGGCGAGCCAGCCTTGTATTTTCAAATAAAACCTTGTGTCGGTATTTAAAAGTCGTGTATAAAAGTGTTTAGGACATTTTATAAAATGCTACCGCTGTTAAGCCCTTGTCGTGTTTGAAAGGGTCTTGAAAACGATTTTTAACTTATCGGTTTTATTTTCGAATAACTAGAGTATACGATTTTAAAATTAGATTAGCCTGGGGAAACCTAGGCTGTCGAGTCAAGTTGTGTTTGTTGAGTTTTGTCTCGTCGGATTTTGTCTGACTTAGTCGCAACGCAACGCGTCGTTTGAGATCATTGGTCGTGATTAGTATCAAGGGACGGTCGTCACTTACGTGCGACCTATGGATGTAAAACTCCCTTCCTTGTGTTGTGCCTCATGTGACACGAGTTATTTGTATGATTAGTTGTTAAATGATGGAATCCTTCTGTGGATTTTGATTTCACGATATGTGTTTATTAGACTCTCGTATTTGGTTTATACGAGGAGTGTAAATCACTTCGATGTATTTTCGAACCGCATTTTATCTGCTGCGTGAGTTCTTTCAAAACGGCTTTCGGCATTTTGCAAACTGAGTTTTATTTCGTAAAACCGATTCCCTGAATCAAGTTTTGGCATTTTGGCCTTAAACATTTCATGATGGTTTGACAAATGATTTTGTGAGCTTTGGAAAATATTACCATCATTGGTCTTTTTAGCATTTTCGAAATGACATGGGAAATTGTGCTTAGCCTGGTAAACCCGTGTGAGAAAGGTTTACGGCATGTAATTTTTCTGATATGTTCTGTTGTTGTCTCTGTGGGTCGTTAGCGCACGCTATGCTTTGCAGCTAGCGCGCACGAGAGTGCGTTGGTAGCACGCTAAGGGGAGGATAGCGCACGCTACCTGGTAGTTCAGGGCATTCTAGGAGCTACTGGACTGGGTCTGAAGTTCTCGTTAGCGCACGCTAACACTTGGGGTTAGCGCACACTAACAGTGTATTTTTGGCCAGGAGTTTTGTTTGGTGCCGTGATAGCGCACGCTAACCTTAATGATTAGCGCATGCTAATTATGTCCAGTATAAATACTGGACACCAGTCTAGAAGTTGCATTTTTCTTCATTTCTTCTTCTTCCTCCATGAGTTTGAGACGTAGCGACTAGGGTTCGCATCTAGGCTGATTTTTCTTCCATCCAAAGGTGTTTTGGAGTATCCTAGATGATTTTTAACATCATCTAATCCATTGTTCTTCGCCGAATCTAGGTATTTTCTTGAATCCCTAGAGTTGACTTTTTGGAGTTTTGTTCTTGATATCGTTTTCCATCCAGTTTTGATAAACTGATTGTTGTTTTAACGATGTTGTTAAACATATCCTAAGGATTGTATATCACTGTCGTGATTTTGAACGATTTGATGCGTGCGATATGATGTGTTTAAGTGAATGTTGATACGTGCGAATTTTGGGCATTTTGGCCTATTGTACTTCTGAAAAAAACCTTGGGTATCTTAGAAAATAAACCTCGAGACGTACTTTTAAAATGAATTATTTTCTCACATTGTTCTCAAGATGCTTACTAGCGCCACGCTATGTTTCAAAATTATTCTACTTTGAGGATCAAAATATTTTGAGATATTTCTAATGATTTAGAAACGCATTCGTTTAGACCCGAAGGTCGAATATTGCTGAAAAGTTTTAATTTAAAGAAAGGTGTCTTCATTTTTTTTATCAAACGCAAGATGATTTTTTTTAAAAGTCTCTATGACGATGTTTGTACTACTTTTTGATATATGATACTCAAGATCAACTGGTGCTTGCAAATTATTTTCAAAAGGTGGTTTTCGTTTTCAAAACCTATCATTCCTATTTGCGGTCCGGGAATATATGTGTAATGTTCGTACTCTCGTTAGGGTGTTAACCCCCGAGTTGTGGTTGAATCGGTGGTGTGAGCGTTGAGTCGTTCGCCACACAGTTGTCGTGGTAGCCTCTGTGAGGGGTGTGATATTGGTATTGGATGTTGTTGCCTCGTAGCGGTTTATGCGTTATCGCATATATGCGAGCTGTTAGAGCTCGGGTTGGTATGATTGTGTGCATCGGTGATTGTTCCGCGTTGTGTCGATTGCTTGTTGTATTATTACCTTGGTTCCGTTGTTGTGAGTTTCGGGGGCGAGGTCAAAGGTACTACCCGTACTATTTTGACTTCTATATCTTCTCTTTCTCCAGCCTATCGATTCACTCGTGTTCATTGATACCTTCTGAACTTGTTCTGTACCTTGGTTTCATCTTTTGAACGAGCTGTAATCTGATTTTGAGTCGATCTGGTTATCGCTGTGACTTTTCCGAATTCGGTTTGATTCTTGTAAACCTTGTTCGGAAGTAACATCTTTTGGTTCTAATAGTTCTTTTATTCGAAGTGGATCGGATTTTGAACTTCTGTATTTTCGACTCTATCGACTCGTTTATGCTCGTTAACATTTCTGAACTTTCCCTATCCCTTGTTTTTGTTGATCGAACGAGGGTGGTATGATTTCGGAATAACTCGTTTGTCGTTGTGACTTTTCAATCGCTATTCCCTTTCCTGTGGATCTTATGGGAATGCATGTCTGGTAGTTCTCACTAGATCATCCTGGGAGTTGTTGTTTGAATTTTATTATCTTTCGTGTTTCGGACATGATTGTTCGATTTTTGTTGTCTCGATCGTTTCTTTGTTCGGTTTTTGTTCTCGTTTCGTGATTGTTGAGCGTTCAGGCTCCTTCGTAATTCCCTTAAGTTCGGGAAATTACTCTCGTTTTCGATCTTCCAACCTTTAGGCGGTGGAATTCCGTATTTGTTCAGCGTTTGGCTCGCATTTTGATTGATGAACTGTTGGGTTGGTCAATCATATTGATTTTCGCTCATTGTGTTTTGTGATTGTTCGGATAATCGACTTGATTGTATTATCCGTTTGATGACGCTTGTCATTTGTTGGTTTTATTATATCCCTAACGGCGACGTTGTGTTGGTCGTCGTGGAGCGTGTTTTCACACCGTATATTCCGTTGCGTCGTTTGTAACGTTTCGCTGTTGGGCGTTAGTTAAGCGTTTCTTGCGTATCTCGTTGAGTTTTCCTGGCGGGATATTGCTTCTCCCTACTTGTTTTAAGTTTCGGGACGAAACTTCTTTTAAGGAGGGTAGAATGTAATACCCGTAATTTCGATTTCCGGTAATTTCTTTTTTTCGGCGGAAGTCCGTTTTGACGACTTGCTCATGACCGTTTCGTCATTCTGAGAATTATTAATTCTACACTTTTTGTCATCCGAGTTCGTTTCGGTGTTGTTTAGTTGAGTTCCGTGCTTTTTAGCGACTTTTCCGCACTTGAGTTCGATTCTTGCGAATCTCGTTTGAAACAGATGTTTCGAGTTTCCTGTAAGTCCGTTTAACTTTGTTAGACGTGTTATGAACTTCGGTTTGGTTATTCGATCACGTATCGTGATTTCTGGGCGTTTTGGGCCATTTTGTAATTTCTTGAAAGTTACGGGTATCCGTATCTGTAATTACTGTCTCGACCCGTTTCTTGGCCGCGTATGATTAATTATTGCATTACGTTTTAATTTCGAGTCGTTGATGTCGTCCGCGAACTTTTCATCGTGTTCGTTCCGTGCGTTTTCGAAAATCGAGGCATCGGGTCGTGGCGGCTGAGCAGCTGGCCGGACCGGTGCGGCAATCGCCGGCGTCTTGGGCATCGCCGAGAAGGCACGGCAGAACCGCCAGAGCGCACGCTACGGCCGACGCCAGGCGCGCTTAGCTCGGCCGTAGCGCCTGCTGCCGAGTCACCGGCCAGACGCTATCGGGCCCGGGCAGAGGGATTATGAGGTTCGACTCGGGTAGGATCGGCGGTAGCGCACGCCATCGCGGTCGTGGCGCACGCTAACCGGCAGGTAGCGCCGCCGTCGGCGACTAGCGTACGCACGGATGAGTTTGTTAGTCCGCAGGCTATGGACAGTCGGCTAGCGCGCAGCTTCCGGCCGTAGCGCACGCTAGCGGGAGTCGGGCGGACGAGCCATGGTCGGCATTGGTCGGTGGTCTTTGGGTCATGCGGGCCATGGCCGAGAGTCTTGGGCCGAGCTTGGCCGATAGCGCACGCTAGTCCGGGAAGGCTAGCGCACGCTAGTTCCGGCCCAGTATATATATGACAGACCAGCCACTTTTTCATTCATTTTTCATTTACTTTCTCTTCGGTCCGCGGCTGGAGCTTTGGAGGAGATGAAGTCATGTTGTTAAACAACAAATCCATGAAGTTTCTGAGTTTATATCACCGACCAATCATCCTATAACATCCTTCGATCCAGCGAATCAAAGTTAGATCTTTAGAACCCTACTTTTGGGTAGATTTGGGGGTTTTCGCGTTTTTGTCCGATTCGTTCCGTTTTGTTGATTAATTCATGATGAATATGATTAATCTTGTTGGTATTCTTAGTTTCCCTACGGATTCATGGTATATTTCGTGATTTTTACAGAATCGAGAGGGTTTGGTTGTGGTCCGCCCTCGTTGTTGTTTATATACGAATATACATGAATCGTAGGTGGGTTTTCGGGTGTGTTCCAATTCCGTATTCATTTAGAAATGGTTGTGATTGTATTATTCGAATCGTTAGGTTCAGTTTCGTTGGTTCCTAGCGTTCGTCGGTGACTTTCCTTTCCGTTCGTTGCGTCGTCAATAATTCAAGGCAAGTATTTTTGGAAACCTTTATGCTTAACGTGGAATGATAATGTATTTTGTGTGTGATTTTCTCACCTCGTGTTGGTCCGACGGGATCAAGGAGGGAATCCAAAGGGTTGATTCCTGGATTCATGAGTTTGTATAGCTAGCCAGTTCGGGAGGGTCCTTAGAGGCCTCGGGCGGGATCAATGATATTACTCTGTTCCCAAGGCGATGCATGTGCGTGTTTTGTTTTTATAATGTGGCCAGCTCGGGAGGGTCCTTAGAGGCCTCGTATGATATTACTCTGTTCCCAAGGCAAATTGTTTGACTGTTTGTTTCCGGAAAAGACATGTCTAGTTTTGGTTTTTGAAATGATATTGGTGCATGTACTATGAAGTGTGTAAGCGATTGGTTTGCCTTGAATACTTGTACTAGCGTAATTGCTAACCCCTTTGGGGACCCGTTGTCGGGGAAATTCTTGTTATGGATTTCAAGTTATGTTCACTGCATTTAGCGGCGCAGGATGGTACGAGGATGTCGGCCAAGGTTGTTGACATGTGCAATTGAGTCTTGTTATTTCCTACTGTCTCTTTTGATGTGGATGTTTTCCAAATTGTAAACTCATAGATTGTACTCGCGAGTACTTAGGCTTTTCCTTTCGGATTGTGATTGGTCTTCATTGGAGTTACTGTATTTGTCGGTTGATGTTTGTTATGCCGGTTGTACCAGACGTGTTGTTTTATGTTCTTGTTGTTAACAATTGTTTCCTTGCTAACCGAGGCGGTTAGTCGGGTGATGTTTTCTTGTGTTAGTCTGGTGGGTCCCATGTAGGGGTCCACGGCGCTGTAATACACCTCGAATATCCTGGGGGTGTTACAATCCCGACCAGGAACAATAGTCTTAGGCGTACTGTGTAGTCTCACAATCTGCGCTATAAATACTCTACCCAACCTCTCTAGTCCCCAAGTATCCTTCATGCATATGAAATATGTTGATTTGGTTAAACAATTGGCGATCGCCCACATCATATTCATTTCGGTTTTAGTCCTAGGCATCCACGTGATAAGTCCATGGAGATATATTTACACTTCTATTAGGAAATAGAAGTGGTTTCAACTGCCCGACTACTCATTGATGCTCGATTTTGACTTTCTTACAAGTCAAACACTGTAATACAAACTCCGTGAAATCCTTCTTCATATTATTCCACCAAACATTCTTCTTCAAATCTTTGTACATGTTACTCAATCTTGAATGGTTGAGTTAGGCGTAGCATGAGCCTCTTGGAGTATTCTCTTCATTAACTCTAAGTCATTTAGAACACATATTTTGTCCTATAACCTCAAAATACTATCCTCATGTACCATCAGACCGGGGACTTTTCCCTTAACCACATCCATCTTCAGTTGAATGATCATCGGGTCACTCCACTACTTGATTTTGATTTCAAAAACCAAGGATGAAGTAACCTCAGCGGTTTATGGCTCAACGCATCTACGACAATGTTTGCTTTCCTTGGGTGGTAAAGGATCTCCAAGTCGTAATGTTTAATCAACTCCAACCAACGACACAAGGAGTATAAATAGCGGCACAAAATCTTTGGTACGATGACAACTGCAGCCAACTCTAAGTCGTGAGTAGGATAATTTTCTCATATGTATTCAACCATCGTGATGTAAATGCTATCATTTTATTGTGTTGCATGAGTATGCACCCGAGTTCTTGGCCTGAAGCATTAGTATAAACTGAAAACCCGTCGTTCCTTTGAGGTAGGGCCAAAACTGATGTTGTTGTCAAATGCCTTTTCTGCTCCTCAAAACTCTGTTGCCTCTCGTCGTTCAACTTGAGATTTTTAGACATCGGGAGTAATTTTATAAGCGCTCGAGCAAGTTTGGGGAACAGCTCGAAGAACCGACGATAATACCCAAAGAGACCCGAAAAGATATGAATTGCTTTCACGTTATTAAAGAGTGTTGAATCTAATACCACCTTAATTTTCTGAGGATCTACATGAACTCCTTCATCCAAAATCACATGCCCAAGAAATATAACTTCCTTCAACAAAACTCACATTTCGAGAACCTTGGATAAAGACACTGAGCTATCAAAATATCCACTAGTAATCACAAATGTTGAGCATGCTCCTCCTCGGCACGAGAATATATCAGGATGTTGTCAATATAGACGACTACACATTTATCGAGATACCAAACAAATATCTTATTCATCTACTGCATAAATACTGCCGGCGTGTTAGTTAACCTGAAAGGCATAACCATAAACTCATAATGTCTGTACCTCATCCGAAAGGCATTCTACAGAATGTCAGACTCCTTCACCTGAGGCAAATAATATCCTGATCTCAAATCAATCTTCTAGAATATCATGGATCCCTGTAACTGATCAAACAAATTATCAATGCGAGAAAAAAGGTATTTTCGTATGGTAACTTTGTCCAGTTTGCGATAATCGAATCATAAACGCAGTGAGCCCATCCTTCTTCCTCATGAATAACACTGGTGCACCCCAAGGTGAGGCGTTGGGCCTGTTCTAAATCAACTGCCAATGCGAACTCACGTTCCGATGGTAGACCCGGCAAATCATCTAGAAAAATGTCAGGATTTTCATTTATCGCATGAATCCAAGAAAGTTCAACTCCCCCGTCCTTCGCTCTCATAATGTAACACTAATAACCCATACAACCTTTCTTAAGGAGTTTCGCCGCCTTCATGGTGCTGATTATATCTTTCTGACCCCTTCTCTAGTGTCCCACACGTGAATGATCAGTGCCATTGTCAACCAGCATCACAATAACTCTTATGTGATAATCATTATCGCTCAGTGTCTATCAAGCCAGTCATCGCCTAGGATCAAATCCTCATCGATGATATCCACAATAATTAAATTCGAAAACCAAACTCTCTCCTCCATCCTCACCAAACAATCTCTAATCTCCTGATGCCCCACAGTTCTATCTCCTCTAGGCAATTTAACAACAAAAGATTCACAAGCAGACAAGCAATAAATATTCAACTGGCGCACACAATCCAAAGAGATGAAAGAATGTGAATCACCAAATTGAAATGCACTCTAACTGGATGAGAGAGGAAATAAATGGCATTTGTGGCCACTGTAGCCTTTGCATCATCACCCCTCATCTCATAAATATATGGCTGCGTCAAACCAGCATTAGAGACTCCCTCTCTAGTGACCTGACCTCGTCCTCTGCCTCGATCGAAACTCTAAGACGGTTGACCCACCGATGGCTTCTAAAACACTTGGTTTTCTCGGTGCAGGAGAGGATGTCTGAGTCACAAGTGTCTTCTCTCACTCGGTATAAAACATAACTTTTTGGCCCGTTTGGCCACAATCATGACACCTTAATGCAGGCAACCTGTAATCAAGGTTAATATGGCCCTATAGGCAGCAACTAAAATATGTCACAACTTGATTAGAAACACTAGAACCAGGTCTGAAGTTCCGACCACCTCTAAACGAAAGGGATGACTTCCTGGATGGACAATTAGCTGACTGAGACCTCTGCTGATTACCGCCCTTACAACCAGAAAAGTTAACAGAGGTCTTCTGTTTCTTACTTTCACTTGTCGTCTCAGTAGCAGTGAAGGGCATAACATAGACTAGTGCTTTGCCTTGATACCCCTTCAGTATAGTGCAAGCGAATCCTGCTATGTAGTTTTGAATTTTTAGCTTTATCTGCATGTTAGAGTAGCAGATTTCATCTCTCTCTTATCTTACTTGACCCTTCACATAATTGAGTTGTTGATTATATTCAATTATTTCCTGAGACATGGTAATGTCCTAAGGCTTGGCTCGGGTTTTGGCCTCCTTAACATGCCACAGGCAATAATCAGTCTCCATTAACTCTTTAAACCCATCCCAAGTAGCAGCATGATCTTGGGGTTCAACTACCTGCCACCAGTTGGCAGACTCTCTCGTCAGGAAGAACTGGGCAATTGGCACCTTAAGTGCCTCTGGAAAATTCAACGCCACCAAAACCTTGCTCATCTCATTAATCCAGCTTTCGCAGCCAGCCGGATCCGTGGCATCAATGAATTGGGGAGGGTGCATTCGGATCACATCTTGCTTCCATTTTTCGCCCCGATATAAGCCGCAGTAGATGGGTTATTGTGCTGAACAGCCTGGGTTAAGAGAGCCATTGGTTCGCCACTGGCTGCAATATAGTTGCAACACCAATATCTGCATTATTCTATCCAGAGTTCCTCTGACTAGCCGACTGGTCCTGATGACCATTGGTACTGGGATGAACTGAATTCGGCGAAGTATGAGTAGTCGAACTAGCATTAGAATTGAAGTACATATGTCACCCACCGGCTACACCATACCCTCGACCGTATCGGCGATTGCGTCCGAGGTCCTTTACCATTTAACATTCTAAAGAAGGAAAAAAATACACGAGTACAATTTAGAATATAACTCTTAAAGTGACCGATTCCCCATATTACGAATTCAAAAGATAATGCAGTTAAGACAATAAGGAAGATAAGATAATTTACAAGTACCATATGCACTGAGATGATGGCAGTGCCACAATACTGTGTATATAAAATGATGCGTCTAAACCCAGAAGACCAACAACATAGGTATCCGTATACCTAAGATCTAATACCACATTCTGTAATGCCCCCAAATATTCAAGGTATGTCACTGCGCCATGAACCCCCACATGGGATTCACCATGTTATTTATCCAACATGACACATCAACCGTTCTAATCAACACATCAACAAATGACGAAAACACTAACAATGATCTGGTACAACAGATAATTATTCACAAAACCAAACATCATAACACAAAGAGCAGAAAACAAATACCAAAAATAAAACAATTTAATAAAAACCCCTACAGTACTCGAGTAGTGTCTAACGAGAAACTCACAATTCAGAAGGAAACAACAGTTTTAAAAAGAAGATTAGATGACTCAGCATTATATCACACTTTGCCTTCGTCTTCGTACTGCCCCGGTTGTAACACCCCAAAAAGGCGGCCATTACAGTACCGTGGTCCCACACTGGGACTCACCAGGCGATAACCAAAATACAGATTAAATACGCAATACTTGTGATACCGAACCATAATACATAGTACTTACTCCGATTAGGAGTTTACAGTAGTATGGCCAACGGCCTTATTATACACAGGATCCAAAATACAAGTATAACCCATATGGAGATGGAATATACCTTAAATTACAATACATTTGTCCACAATTTAAATAGAGCGGAAAGATTAACATTACATGGTTCGAACAAAACCGGACAACAAAAGACTTGAGCCCCCCGAACTAGTATCCTTCGAACCCTTCGCTGTCACCATGATCTTCCCGTGCCTTGCCTTTACCTCGAACTAAAATACAACAAAAGTATTTCGCCCAACACAAAGTCATATATACATGATAAATGATTTCTCAAGATATTATACAATTCACATATATTAGATTTCAAGGAAAACATCCAGACTAACGAACATACCCCTCGGGCGTATGAACAGTTAGTCACAAAATGTCGAACACATCCAAATATATATATATATGGACTATGAACAACCAAAATAGTATGGCTCAAGATGGACATCACAATACGCCCGATCCGGAAATGTGTCAGTGCACATGTCCACCCCGTATACGGAATCCAGGATATACGTGGGACAATGTACCTAATTAGCCTCACGAACTACGTCTCGTGTGCACAGTCCAATACGGAAACATCCATGCATGACTATATATGTGCCTGACTAAAAATCTTACACAATAACCAATTGGAACGCAGATATGATTCCGGATATGTCACGATACAACATGACAACAAATTTAATAAATCACATATCCGATTAAGGATAAAGAAACTCACTGAAATGACAATAAGGATCAATGATATCAAAGGTTCAAAGTGACGAATTTGGGAATGAAATCCCACAATGAAAAACAGAACATCATCAAGAACAATATCAAGTCACGGATCATAAATTTATAAGTGTTTCATATACACAAAACGCATAACTATCAGAAGAATCCAAACATCATTATATCCAAGCAAGATAACTTGCCTAAATATGGAGACGAGAATAATCCTTCTTTGTTGGACGAATGAATGGTCCTCGACTTAATATCGATTACTCGAACAATCAACCTTGTAAGGGATACAATCCATTCAATAACATATTCTCATAACTATCGATATCTAGTTCAACAAATCGATATCCTAAATTCAATTTCCTTGGTTCAACTATCTTTGTATCATAATTCCATTTCAAGGATTCATACTAGCTTTAATTTATTATCATTATCGGTTATCATTCAAGCTGTTCTCGATTATTCGTATGGTTCAACCGGATGAGAATTTATCAAGAACAATCATCAAGGAGGACTTTGCTAAAATTGATATGCCGGTAGAATTTCTTAAAAACAACATCAATGTTTTGAAAGATATAATCCAAACAACTATGTTCCATAAAACATTGATCAAAATGGAGGTTACTCAGCGATTATCATCGTTCGAACGAATCAGAAATTTGTAAAATTATTACTATGTTCATCGGTTATGAGTTCACCTAGTTGGGTTAACGATGTAGTCGAGTGTTTCATCAAAAGATCATCACGAAATCATCATTAATGTGAATTAAACATCTCTGAACTATAACCTTATGTTGATATAATTCAAGGTTCAACCAAATCCAATGAAAAACCTAAGTTCATCTAGTTCAAAATCTTCCTAAGCATGATAGTTTGATTCAATATAATGATAACAATTCTATAAATCAATCTATATAAAATGAAACTAAGGGTTATCATTGTCCTAGTGAGGTTAATAGTCCAGCAAGGAGAGTGTGTTTCTACTAAACATGATTACCACCATTTACCACATCAAGAACACATCATGTCAAACCTTTAACCACCATATTCATCATTAAGTTATTAAAAGCTTACGTACAAACATGTTTTGCTTGATTAATTCAACATTAGGTGAAGTATACTTTATTACTAACATTATATGTAACTACGAATTTATAGAGTGAAATCGTATAACATACCTTCTTAAATGAAGGACAATACACCAAAACCACAAGGACACACTCTAAGCTTCAAGAATGACTCTAAACTTCCAATCAACAAGCTCCAAATCAAGATGCAAAGCTCAAACACAATTTGGAAGAAGGTAGAATTGATCTAGGGAGGCAAGGGGATGATTATAGGGGAGAAAAATCGGAGTTGGACGTGCAAAATGAAAGACACAAGTTGTCTTTTTATAACTGCACAATTCGTCACGTACGTTATACACAAGAGGATAACGTACGTTAGCATCTTTACGTACGCTACACCAAAAGTGTTAAGTACGTAAGCTAGTTCCAGAGGCTACTGACTGAAAACACGAACAACATTACGTACGTTATGGCTTGGAGCATTACGTACGTAATGTAGGTCAACTAGGATGCTCCAAAAAGCTCAGATATTCGAATCACGCCCGACCCCACACGCCGAAAGTTGAGATCGGATAAGACTACAAGCCTTACGTACGTAAACAGCACTTCCTTACGTACGTAAAACCAACAAGATAGCATACATTATGTTAAAGGGTTAGCGTACATTAAACATAAAATTACTAGCCCAAAAATGCACTTATCTATACAAGTCGAGAAATCAATCATAGTGCGAATGATAGTTATATTCAAGTCTACTATGATATTTTCCAACATCAATAAATATTAAACAAATGCAACAAGACTACAATAGTATTGATTTATCCGAATAATACAACAGTAGGTAAGAATTTCCGTCGGATATTACACCTGCGCTTTAATTCTGAAATACATAAAACGTGCTTTGTTGTTGGTTTTAAAGTCTAATGCTCGGAAGCGCACGACGCGTTTGATGTAGATATGTAGTGCAAGTAGGGCTGTTAGCGAGCCGAACCTTACCGAACTTTCACAGGGTTCGGCTCGGGTCGATTTTTTTAAAACAAATATATGATTCAGCTCGATTCGGCCGAATTTGAAAAACAAAGGTTTGATTCGGGTTCGAAACCCTTTTTGGGTTCATTATTCAATTCAATTCGGTAACTCGGATCAAACGTTC